>CAXIVR010000007.1:26370896-27586730 GCA_964035755.1 Teleogryllus oceanicus | reverse complement strand
CGTCGGGCACCCAACCAGGAACCCGCCACGTTTCGAACTCCCTTAACCTTCGTAGTTCACGAATTCGGCTAGCGTCGCCGGTTTCGTGGTCGCTGTCTTTCAATGAAACCATTTCAGCATTCGCCTGGGCGACCAAGTGAAACCATGAACAATTCCAGTCAGGATGCCCGGCATGGAGATTGTACCCGGGCCTCCCGAATGCGAAGTCACCCCTTTAGACTTTTCGCTCGGTTTCAATTTATTTTGCCTATGAAATTAACATTACAGTAATATGTATTCACTCCACAAAATATGCTTCATATTAGTACTTAACTTTATATCAGTGATATTTAGATATTAACTTCACTTCTATTGCAAATTGATTATGAACGTAATAATATTACTTCTGCAAAATATTTCCACGATACAAATAGTTGTGAACATTGTGTCAAGGATAAGTAAATGTTGTATTGTAATCAACAACTATTTGAAAGTATCGGAAAACTGCAGCTTGCAGCTTGTGATAATTATATTTCGGCCCTGCACCTTCCTCACATTTTGTCAAATATGTAAACGTTTTCATTTCTTTTTGATTGTTCGACAATCGTTCACTGAATTTGCCGCTACAAAAAGTCATCACGGAAAAAAATCATTTTGATTGTTTCTAATATAAATCTCAACGTTGTTTTGCTAACTTTAATTGTTACTAAATCCAGTATTACAGACATTATTACAATTTAGCACTGTCACCGGGGCTACTTCCCTGAGGTGATGTGGTGGGATGGTAGAAGGATTAATGTTGCCGCCTAGCTGTCTCTTCGCTTCTCCCAGGAGGGAAGGAGTGGCGTCAGGGCAGGTATGACGGGCTCTGCGCCTTCTCCTCTCACAACAAGGTGCTTTGTGGAAGGCCGATTGCTGATAATATTCGTTCTGATTCTGATAGTATGTCAATATATTTAAGGAGACGTAAATTACTTGTGATCAATTCTTTATTTTAGCCTTTGAGAAGTGGCCCCTCCACTTTCTTCATTATAAGAAACTCTATGTTGCATACTTGTATACCATAATTGCATGTAATTTTAAACAACTGGTTCTTTCAGGTAAATGTCTATTTAGAAATATCGAAATTTTATTTTTCATTCCATATTTAATTTTTTCATTACTTATTTAATTCTTTACACTCCTCTCTTGAAAATTTATGTGACTGCTCATAAGAACACTAATTTAATATATATTCTAATAAGGTTTTTAAAATGCTTTAGAGAACACATCCATCATTGTTTTCTTTATTGTTATCGACACTTGATGCAATCCGTTATTGGGAATCACCGTCACCAGGGCTACCTCCCCGAGGTGATATGGTGGGAGAGCAGAGGCTCGTACTGTGTTGCCGCCCGGATGACAGTGAAAGTGTGAAAGTGTGAAATGGTGAGATGGCTGTGACGACAAGTAGGAAGCCAACGGTCTGCGCGCCCCGTCTTTTCTCTTGCGTTCTTGCTACTTTCTTGCATTTACTTCGTAGGGAGACGAAGTTTTGTAATCATGCGCGGTAAAACGAGGAACTTTGTGCTTAAAATCTCTTATCACAGGGCCCTTGTAACGAAAGTGGATAAATCATGTTCCTATATATAGAAAATTACTTCTAACACGTGGTGTAGTCACACTCCATGTATATGAGTCCTTGATACCCAAAAATTGAGGGGCAGCAAAAGGTTTATGTGTCCTTATGTCCATCCGCCTATCTCTTCGTGTATGGTCAGCGCTAGCGTCTGAACCGTTCAGCTGATTTTTATTTTTTTTTATTTTTGAGCTGACTTAACATAATCCAAATGATTGAAGGCGTTGTCATTGTCAACAATAGTCAACATTACTATTGTTGACAATGACAACGCCTTCAATCATTTCAATTATGTAAATGTCAACTACAACTCACCACTGAATCAATTAACATAATCCCCCAAAACATTTTCAAAATTCTCTCAAAAATGGCACTTAGTCTTCAGATGGCGCAAAGGACGCTTAAGAGAATGGTGCAGATCTCACGTTCGTTTAACTCCCTGATCTTTCGAAAGTTGCAAAAATGCAACTTCTGTGGCCTCTTCCTACAACTACAATATTGGACATATTGAAGAACAATTAAAAAGAATGTTTGAAAAATATTTGGGAAGCCCGAACTTATATTGCACTCAGTAAAAAATATGTTTGCATCGCTTTCTGTCACACAATACAAATTTATTTTTGAGGAGTCATTTGCCACATGGTATGTACATTTTTTATTTATTATTGCGTGAATTTCTGTGTCATTGGAAATTGTTTCCAATTTGCTCATTCCAATTCCATTTGTTACCAATTTATACATCACAATATTCGTACAATACGTATTACAATATATTACAATGTCTAGATTGTATTGAAAATAGTATGTCTAGAGAGTTTTCATTTTGAATTTTGTTTAAAATCCATTTTAAATACAATAAAAAATTTCAGTATTTTTACTCAGGGAGAACATAAATATTACCTTGAGTTTATTGTTGTGAAGAATTTGCTGAATTGGTAGGTGGTGTATATTGCACAACTGAATAAGGTGACTTCTTGTCGTTACTACTGTCACAATTTAATCGGGCTGAGGAGAAAGAGAACAAGTCATTTTTACAACTTTTCAGGAGGGAGGAAATATTAAATAATACTCTCACATTTTATACTATCCTGTACAGTTTTTCTGTATGAATTCATTGTGAAAGCACTAAATTGTTTTTAATGTACTTTCTGCTAAATAACTTTTATGTGATCAGAATTTGTGTTTAATTGTTGTTGACATGTTTCCTTTCTCCTCAGTGTCAGAATCGAGAGTATATTTTTTTAAACAATAATTTATCCAATCTAACCTTACCAAAAATTATATAATTAACCAACTAACCTTACCAAAAATTTAAAGAAAACATTTGGAGCCATTTTCTAGAAAATCTGGTTTGTGTAATTTTATTGAATTACAAATATTGCACGCACTATTGCACGAAAACTATTCTGCTCAAAAACTTCAAAATTTCAAAAGAAAATCTACATGACCTAAGCGAAAGAACTCTTTATGCAAAACAAATTTCATTTGTAGAAAAAATCCCTGTCTTCAATTTTGTAGGTGTAGGAAGACGCCGGAAAAAATCAAACTTTTGCAATTTTCAAAAATTTAGAGTTAACCGTGAAATTGTGACCTATGTCAGCTTTATAAGTGTATTTTGCTCGTATCTTACAAGAAATTTAAAGAAAAAAATTTGAGCCGTTTTTGAGAAAATTTTGAAAATGTCCGGGAGACGTCATGTACAGTACCGCAACATTTTAAGGAATGTTTTTCAAAATTTCAAAGATTCAACTAGAGCCATATCGACATTAGGATTCTTCAATTTGGCAAAGATCGTACTTGTGGATTAGGCGCTAGTAGTGTTCGCAGGCCGACGGACGTTTTGCTTCCAGTTGCTTTTTCGGCATCAAGGACCCACAAAAAAGGGATTCTCGCTACACAACGAGTTAGAGGATTTTTTCTCTTAATTTAGCAACTGGTTTTATGCACTTGTTCGCCACCAGAGCCCACCAATGAATTTTTTCCGTGGAAAATCCGCCGTTTTTTTCGTGCAGCATTACGTAACTTTCTCTATACTACGTATATTATTACTCCGTATATACGTATATACGTAACTAGAGGTGCTACAGAATGGCACAGACTTTCTTGTAGAATAGTTTTCTTATTTCCTTGGTATGGTCTGGCTTTAAGGTTTTGCTTCATTCTCTGGCCAGCTGTCATCTATCGTCGCCCAAAGTACATTTTTTTACATTATCTCATCTTTTTGCTTTCCTAGTAGTACAACCGAAATATTACTTCAATAATATTAAAGAAGAGTAAAAACTCGTATTAAATAGAAATATTCATTGAGAAATTTGAAGCAGTTTTTAATTGATTGATTTTTTCGTGTTTCCGGGCGCGTCAACTGCTATGGTCATTAGTCCCG
This sequence comes from Teleogryllus oceanicus, assembly GCA_964035755.1. Lineage (NCBI taxonomy): Eukaryota > Metazoa > Arthropoda > Insecta > Orthoptera > Gryllidae > Teleogryllus > Teleogryllus oceanicus. The sequence continues at coordinate 27,582,750 of CAXIVR010000007.1, read as the reverse complement.
TAAGTGAAGTGCACGGTTTTCTCGGGAGATGGCGATGATCTTCCCCCGCTGGATGGCGAGATCGGGCGCCGACCTGCCGTCGGCTAGAGGGGTGTCCCCCCAACTAGGACTCTCCCACCAGCGGGGCACCGCCCCAGCCGGTACAAGCTCTAAGCTCCCGACCGGTCTCCCGGAATATGTGGTAGTGTAGTGCATGTCAGTGTAAGTGTGTGTAAAGGGAGAGGATAGGAGAAGAAAGAGATCGCGCGCGGTCCTTGGCCCGTTTGGTAGGGTAGTGCTCCGGCATTCGCCTGGTGTTGATCGGAGAAACCACCGACCAGAGCAGCCGGCCACTTAGAATTTTTCTCCTGACAGCGACTGAAATCGCCCTAGCTGAAAAGCTAGTGTCGAAAATCCTGCCGCCGTCAGGTCTCGAACCCAGAACCTTCCGGTCAAAGGCGTTGCAGTGACATCAGTTGATGCACTGAGCTACCGCTCCCGGTAGAGAGCGATTGAGTTTCGAGAAAATTTATTTGACATTATTTAAAGCACATATACACATAAATATAATAATGTGAATAAATTGCCTTTAATATTACCGACGTGAGAGACTAGTCAAAAAAATTTCATATTTTGTTTTTGAAAAACAGAAGAATGGGGCAATATTGCGTTTATATCGTGGTGTATGGTTTGTTTGGCACTATAAATATCAAAAATTTAGAGAAAAAAATTGGTGCCGATTTTCAGAAAATCTTATTTCTGTAATTTCCTTAAATTGCAAATATTGCATGCACTATTGCACAAAAACTACTAACATTTTCGAAACAATGTACATGATCTTATTGAAATAACTATTTATGCACAACAAATTACATTTGAAAGACAAATCACTGTCTTCAATTCTGTTGTTGTAAAAAGACGCCGAAAAATTCAAACCTTTGCAATTTTCGAAAATTTAGAGTTAACGGTAAAAATCAGACCTGTGACACCTTTATAAATGTATTTTACTCTATTCTTACAAGAAATTTAAGGAAAATATTTAGAGCCGTTTTTGAGGAAATTTAGAAAATTTCCGGGGGTTTTATGTAAAGTACTCCATTAATTTTAAAGAATATTTCTCGAAATTTCAAAGCTTCAACTAGAGCCAGATCGACATAGGTTTCTCCAGTTTGAAAAAAGATAGTACGCGTGGTTTAGGCACTAGTAGTGTTCACAGACGGACTGACTGACTGACTGACTGACTGACTAACTGACTAACTGACTAACTGACTGACTGACTAACTGACTGACTGACTGACGGACTGACGGACTGACGGACTGACGGACTGACGGACTGACGGACGACGGACGACGGACTGACGGCTGAGGACTGACGGACTGACGGACTGACGGACGGACTGACTTACTGACTTACTGACTTACTGTCTTGCTGGGGGACTAACTGACTGGCTTACTGCCGGACTGACTGACTTAGACTATGGCAGGTTGACTGGCTGACTGGCTGACTGACGGACTGGCTGACGGACTGGCTGACTGACGGACTGGCTGACTGACGGACTGGGTGACTGACGGACTGGCTGACTGACTGACTGAGTGGCTGACTGACTGACGGACTGACTGGCTTTAAACTCTCTTTTATAATATTTTGGAAAGATGTGGTTGTTTTCTAGACGACAAAATAATTGAAAATTATTATAACATAAGTTACGCATTTTTTGGAACGCTTTACAAAGTGGTCCTAAACATGTTCAAGTGTAGTAACTAAATTCATATTGTTTTATAAAGGTTTGTATGCAAAGGTTATTGAAATTCATATTGCCCATCTTAATTACTACTGACTCCCACCAACAGTATGTCATACTCATGGTCAAGCAATCAGAAGCGGCTCACAGAAAAATACGTCACTCATAACAAGCGCATCTCTTTGTTATTTTCTCACTTTGGAGTAGAGAGAAAGTTATGCAAAGCTGCGCGAGAAAACGGCGAATTTTCGGCAGAGAAACTCTTAATACAAGGCCCTGGTGACGAAAAAGTGGATAAATCCTGTTGCTAAATTTAGAAAATATCATCTACCATGTGATGTAGCCAGAGTTCATGATTTGTGGGTCCTTGATACCGAACAGTCGAATGATGGCAAACCGTCTGTAAGTTCGTTCAGCTGATTTTCTCCAAAATTGATATTCCCCAAACGATCTAGCTTATGTTGCAACTCCTTGAATTTGAAACCGATATTTTAATGTTGAGGGGTATTTTACATGAAGTCTCTGGGGCATTTTCCAAATTTTAAAAAAAATGACTCCATAATTTTGGATTAAATTTTGTTGCTGGATAGTGTGAAGAGCTTTGAATTGAATGGTGCAGGTCTCATTTTCGTTGGAATTCGGATTTTTTGAAAATTGCAAAGGTTCAAATTTTTTTCGGAGTCTTCCTCCAACTAAAATTTTTTCCTTTAATGAAATTTGTTACTTAAAGATAGATTTTGAAATAAGATAATAAACAATTTTTCGTAAATTTGAGTACATTTTGCGTAATTTTGCGTGAAAATACGGGCGAGAAAGGACGTGCTGTTTTAGCATCATATTTTTTCTATGTCGATAAAGATTGTTTTCGTCTGTCGTAAAACCTTCATCTTTAAGAAGTGTTTACCAAGACACTTTATAAGCTCGATATTTTAAGTAAGTAGACATTCTACAAGACAAATCCATCTACAATGTTTTTTATTTAAGACTTTTATTCTCAGTGAAACGCAATTTAGAATATAGAATCTCAGATTTCAAAGAGTAGAATATTCTTGGTGTTGAGAAATCATTTGAAAATTAACGAAATAAGGTATAAACACACGTAACAATAACAACGGTTTTGTCGTGAAACCGTTACAATTATTCCTCAAATGTACTCGTAGTAAACCTTGCTAAGTTGTCTGGTCGTCTGGAGAGAAAAAACAAGTGCAATTCCTAATAGCTGCTAAACAGAAGATGTTCATAAATGTAGCATAGTCATCAGAAGCGCAATCCTGTAGTCGAATCTAATATCGGCGTAACCACTTAACTTCGCTCAGTGTCGATCCTTACCAGGTATTTGACTACCTGGACTGCCAGTCCATGGCGCCTGTTGGCCCACTAAATAGCAGGCGTTGTATGCCGGGACTTGCCCACAGCCTCGGCGTTGCTGGAGCAGGTCTCGTTCTCGCTGCTACTCCAGCTGCCCTGGAAGAGCGTGCGAGCCGCCAATTTGAATGTTTGCCGTTCGTAACACCAGTCGAATGAATCGCACTGTTACGCATTTTTTTCCGCAATGATTTTGTCTTTCGAAGATGCCTGATTTATAGTTGTACAAAACTGCAAACCACTGTAACTTACACTCACATCATGTATAGCACATAATACTCCGCAAAATACTTTTCTGACGGACAGCATACTAAGCGGTTATTCCATAAGTTCTTCAATTAATGACATGAATATAGCAAAGGAAGAATCTTTCTAGAATTATTTCTCAAATTTCTTTATATGTGCATTTTTTTCAAATAATTAAGCATTAAACTCTAAATCCAACTGACGTTAATTATAAGAAAATATTTTGCTATTAAAATACGAAAATTTCACTGGCAAGTTTTCTCGACAATACAGAACAACCCAACGCAACATTTAATAATTAAAAACCTTTAAGGAGTTTTAAAGAAATGGCAATTCGTATACGTTTAATGCGAATCGAAATTCAAATGGATCAGAATGCAAGGAGCAATAATTTGTAATGAAATATCTACATGCAAGTATTTGTGTGTTAAATATAATTAAAATTATAGTTATAACCCCAATTAACCATCAAAGAGATATTGATTGAACGTGTGTCTGTATGCAGATATTTACGACTCCACACCCGTCTATCTTCCTGATGTTTCTCCTGGAGCGGCGTTTTGATACGACGTTTTACATCGTTTTAATTCAAGATTTGTTTAAAGCTTTAAATTTTGATACTCAATATTGTCGCTGTGTTTGCTACTACAAATGTTTTCTGTAAATTTTACAAGATTTTTATACTACAAATGTTTTTTACATCTTTACAAGTTTTTTTATGAGAGATGTACTTTCTGCAAGTTTTAATATTCTCCAACTTTTTCAAGATTTTGTTAAGACTAATTTTATAAATTTTTTTTAATTTTCCAAATTTTTTCCTTAACAAGCTTTTTACAAGATATACTTTTTGAAAGCTACGAGCTTTTTATACGAGATATACTTTCTGCAAGATTCACAAATTCTATAAATTTTACAAGATTTTGTTACGACAAATGTTTTCGACAAATTGTGCAAGATTTTGCCGCAACTATACAACCACAACTCTTTTATTCCATTTGATGCATTTTTTGAAGGTGAGTAAATTTATTAACGTGTTGCGGGTTTGGTAATGATTTCTTTTAAAATTGTTTCAATCAACTAGATTCTAATATTGTTTTTTGCTATCCATGGTCCTGGGTTCTGAAAAAAGTCCAATGTATTCTTTAAATTTGTTTAAACTTTTATTTTATGTTTTAAAAACAAATTTATTTTACTTAGTTTTATTATCTACAAACGAATATTTTAGGATTGCTGTGTAAACAATTCTTAATTTTGCACGTTTAGCATTTAGATATTTTATTCCAAGTTCATTTGATTCATTTGATACGTTTATACGTATTTTGTGCGTTTGTGTGTTTCCCTTTGCTCAAAATCTTCATAGTGTCATTTACATTCTGTGATAGTTGCGTTGGGTTATTAGGTTCTGGTATGCCTTTCAATAAAAGTATTTTTGGATGTTATTTTCTTAAGAGGAAATTGAATTACTGTGCGGTCAAAAACTGTTTTTTTGGTAATTTATTTTTCATAAATCTCCATAATTGTCTCTTTAAATGGGCGTTTGAAATGTGTTCATGTCATTCTTATCAGTATTGTATTATTATTATTATTATTATTATTATTATTTTATCATTTTATTGGTACATTTGAATGGATTATTGAACAGATATATGATATCAAAGCACAATACATCTATTAAAAATATATTAAATTTTTCCCATTAATTTCTGCACATTCCTTGTTGTTGAAATAAATGCCTTTTGTATGAGTTTGTACACGTCTTCATTCAAACCCAGTTGCTTAAGGATATCCACACATCAGACTCCTAGGGATGACACCAGTGCTTGAAACAATTATCGGGATAGTGTTGACTGTTCCACTGTTTCTCAACGGGTTTTACAAGATCAGCATATTTACTGATTTTTTAGGTGTATTTGCTTTGAATGTTGCCAGTATTTTGACAGAAACATCAATAAGCATGACATGTTTCTCACATTTGTTAATCACAAACAAATCCTGTCTGTTGTGAATCACTGTCTGGTCTGTTAAGATAGTTCTATCCCCATACAAGCGCCACTGTTCGTTCTCCAGAACACTCACAGGTTGGTACTTAAAATACGGTACATTATCTTCAGTCAGAAGAGGACTTTCTGAACCAACGCTTGATGTAAAATTTTGGCCACCGAATCATGTCACTGTTTATACTCGGTGCTCACCAAATGTGTACAACCTGAGGTAACATGTCGAATTGATTCCACTGTTGGACAACCATACCGACATAACTCATTCCGCAATTAACATATCTAACAATCCGCTTCAAATATTTACGCGTTGGAATAACTTGATCCTGAATAGCCATCATAAACCCTTCAGTTTCTGGAAAGATCTATAAGCCAGTAGTTTGATATTATTATATCGACATGTTCTTGGCTCATCTCATGTGGATGTCTTCCATGAAGAACTTTGGCCATCCATAAATCTCTCTTTTGGCCGTAATTTCATGAGAAGTACGCAACATTCTGTCGCGACAACTCTATCGGAGTATAGGCATCTGCTTCACAAATTGCTTTATGCAGTTTTTATATATTTGCCGCAGAGTGTAAATACATTCTCATGCTCTTCACTTGCCGATAAAGTTGGTTTCCAATATCTGTGAGCCCTCTTCCACTGATATTTCTCGGAAGTGTTATACGTTCGACTGCAGATTTTGGATGGTGCATGCATGCTTTCGTCATTAAAACTCTCATTTTCCGTTGTAAGTTCTCAATGTCAGTTTTGCTCCACTTAATAATGACAAATGAATAGTTTAAGACTGAGACAGCATAGGTTTTAATAGCTTTTATGATATTTCTTCCATTCAACTTTCTTTTCAGGAGCTTTCGGGTTCTTCGGATGAATTCCTCTGAAAGTTCATCTTTCATTTTACCTTTGTCAATGTGCCTTGCCTGTCTCATTAGTTCGTTTGCAGTTGGCTAACTTGTAAATGGTTTCGTCGCTTCCTTTTGTGATGTCCACGTCCGACGAAAATATAGTGGACCGCGAGAAATAATTGGAATTAGGAAGTGGTGTTGTGTGCTCTTCTGTAAAAATTATTTTTTCCTATACACATTATATTAAATTTACTTTGTGACATACCAGACTGTCACACTATTTTGATGGGAATTGGGGGCAAGAATTTATTAAATTCTTCGTAAAAAGTGTAAATGCTGAGGGCATAGGCATGCAGGCAGGGCGTTCCTTAGCAACCAGGGAGACGAAATTAAATAAACATAGCGCGGCAAGTGACGGACAGAAGAATGTGATATAATGGCATGTAGGATTGGTGGTAAACTAATAATGGCGTATGACGTAGAAGGAAACTGGAGATTGTTTTGTAAAACAAGAGACAAGAATGTATGAAAGTTATCGAGGGTTGAACTTTTTGTAATATTAGAGAGAGGAGCTTTAGACCGCGTACCGTGCACATCGTACTGCATAGATTATTGTAAATAATAGATGCGGGACTTGGTGGAATTTTGCTGGAAATAATTGAGCAGTGAGGACTTATATTTTGTGTGCGTAATTCTATTTGGAACTTTTGAATAATTCTGGCACCGGGAGTAGTAAGTGAAACAATTAATAAGTCGAGGAGGACATTGACCCGGCAGCAGACAGAGAACAAGATACAAGAGAGAAGATTGGTCGGAGCGGTGGATTCTTCCTGGTCTCATCGTCCAAGAGCGCATGGATATATAAATAGTAAGAATAATAGCGCTATAGACAATTTTTACAATCGGTCATGACCAGGGTGACATTGCATGTTTAAAAGAATTAATCGAGAAATAAACTTATAACGTTCTCATTCTGAAAAGGAAAAGGTGATTATCATTTCTTTAGCATCTTGTGCAATTAACAGTTTAATAATTTCTTTCCCGAAACAAATTTCAGATTCCTCGCTTCTTCCGTATGGAGAGCGGATCGAATGATCGTTTGCTAGGAAGAAAGGAAGTACCGGCGACGAGTATAAGAACCCAACCGGCAGAGCTAGTAGAATAATTATTTGCCTTTAGATGTATTTGCGGGAAATTTAAGATCGCAACCCTTTCCTGGCGCCCAAAAAAATTATATAAATTCTGAAACCGGTTGCAGAAATAATTTAACAGAAACGGTGAGCGTTTCAACTTGTTGTGTGATAAATATTATGTTTATTTTAAAACCAAGACTTGAATACGATGCGTACTGGTGCATGTGTTTCCGGCTTAAAATCATTTTACTTTCTATTTACGATCGTGGCAGTTTTTTTTTACTGATTGTGAGAGCATTTCACAGCATGATTGTGAGAGATTGTCTACACACGTGATTAAATTTAAATATTTCCCGGACTCGCGTACGTGAATATACCTTGGCGAAATTCTTAGACTTCTGCATAAGGATGCTTTTACGGGAGTCACGTTTTTACGAAGGAGCGTGGCTGATCAGCTGTCACGTCGGAAGGATACATCTCTCAATTACATGTGATGTTCACTTGTTACGTTGTCACTTTGGCTCATCCTTAGGAAAATCCTTCTATACGTATATATTAGCCCCGTATATACGTATGTATATCAGAAAGTAAAAATTGGAATTATTTTTAATCTTGCAGAATATTCTGAAAGAATTATGGAAGAAACGCGTGTTGTAGATGTCAAGGCACTTTTATTTATGAAACATTATGAATTACAATACACGCTGCCTTTCCGGCATACCATGAATCCATAGGACATATTGATACAGCCAACAACTCAACCATCCTAAGGGAATGGTTACATGTTCGCAGACGATATGGTCCTCCAAAGTGAAAAAAAAAAAAAAAAAAAAGATTTGCGAGCTACACTACTGAAATTAGAGAAATGGGTTAATGAAAACAATTTCAACATCAACATAGAGAAAATAGTGCAGATGATCTTTAGAAAAGGTGGAAGAATCTCTACAGAAGATACCCTGTATCTGAAGAATGAGCCATTGAAAAGAAAAAAAAAAGAATTTCCAGTACTTAGGAATGACCCTACAACTAACATTAACATCATTCAGCTAACATGTACAGGAAAAGAGAGCTCAAGCCATGAAAGCGATATATGGCATCACCAACATTAGTTAATTATCAGTAGACACAGCCATGACACTATTCAACACCACAATTTCTCCAATATACGGAATTGACATTATATGGGAGAAACCAACGATCAGTGATCTTAAGAATATAGAAAAGCTAAAAGCTTGCTTTTACCTATTATATAAACGCGCTAGGAGTAGGAAAAACAGCACCTTCAAGACCGATGTAGAGTTAGCAAAAGAAACTTTTTACACAGATGTTTAATTTTAATTTAAATTTGATTTATTGACATATAAAAACAAGTTTACATAGCCAGGTTATTTAGTATTGACCTTACATGAGGCCTACAGAACCAAATAAATTTTATTTATTAACAAACAAAATCAAACATTTATTTCATACATTTAAATATTTTGTTTAATTCTTGAAATAAATTTAACTATGCTAATAAAATTTCTTTGTCATTTATATCTTTAAATGATAAAAAAGGTGTCACAGAATATGGACCATAACCAATTATCTTTCGAACTACGTTTAACATTATTTCCCTTTCCTTACGATGAATATTGCAATTCCAGACATGTTCTATGGAATCAATTCCTTTTCCACAATTACAAATATTATTGTTTACAATATTTCTTCGCATTAAACTATCATTTAATGGGGTATGATTACTTCCAATTCTGTTTATAGATACAATTGCCTTTCTGGAAAATTCAAAATTATAAAACCAAGGTGTACTAGATGATTCCACATAGTAATTTTAAAAATAGAAAAAACCTTTATATTTACTTTCATAAATTAATCTTGTTTTGTTTTCCTGTCGGCACTTATGCTTAAAAAAATGCCACTACATCAGAGGAAGGTACAGGTTCGTTAAGAAATATTTCTCCTTTGCCGCAGTCTTTGCAATTTCATCTACCTTTTGGTTACCAATAATACTTTTGTGGGCTGGAACCCAAACTAATTGAATTTTTAATAGTTTGTAGTAATTTTCTAGTAATTTTCAATAGAGTTAGCATAAGTTCACTTTTGTCCTAATGTATATATCAGGGGTGAATTATCCCCATCAGTTGTATTACTTAATGCTTTGAGAGAATTCTCCGAATCGAAAAAAAATCACAAAATGTCCGACTGAAGTCTGAATAATTCTTTCCACAGCAAAAATCAATTCCATGCATTTTACAGTAAAAGTATATGCAACATCTAAGATTCTGTGCGTAAGATTAAAATCCTCCCTTAAGCTCCAAGCAGCAAACCCCACATGGATCGTATTGTTTACTGTTAATTTAGATCTGTAAAAATATGTATCACATTACTAGTTTCTGGAAAATATGTTTGAAATTCTCTTCCTGGGGAGTCCATTTCGCCAATATTTTTTCCGATTGTGAGATCAACGTGAAGCTTATAAAAGGAAAATTCATAATTTCCTTGATATTTGTGATGATTATTAAAATATATTATAGAATCACGTAAGAACTGTACATTTTCAAAGCATTTAATCAGTAAAGACTTTTGAAAATTATTTTTATACATAAAATTTCCAGCAATGTCCACTAATGGCTCTAAAATATTGAACAGCTTATTACCATTCAGTGTTAAACATTTTAAAACATATTTATAACAGCTTTCTTTAAACCTATAAGTTAGATTAGGAATTTTTGTTTCTGCTATCATCACATTAATTGAAGTGCTGTTCCTATAGCCCATTATTATTCTCAACGCAGTGTTTTGTATATTTTGTAATTTTTTCAAGAATGCATTTGTGCATGGGGATATCAAAAAAGCCCCATATTCCATTCTCGATCGAATTAGGGATTTGTACAACAATAATAGGCATCTGGGACTGGCTCCCCACCAGGTTATCCTCAAGCAACTGGGAATTTTCATTGCTGATTTGCATTTATTTGCAGCATCTTAGTATGTTTTTGCCAGTTTAGATGACTGTCCAGTTACATTCCCAGAAATTTCACTTGTCCAGAAACTTTTATATTTAAATTGTTTATTTTCAAACTACTAGCATTATCTACATTTTTAGTTTTTTCAAAAAACAACTAGTATACATTTTTCGGGAGCTACTTGAAGACCTCTGGAATACAGTTGTTGTATCACTCTATCGATTTCCATTTCTAGTAACTTAACTTGATTTTTCGCTTTGTCGTTTTTTTTCACATATATGCAAACGTCATCTGCAAATTACAGAACCTTAGTCTAGAACACTATCTAATTTGTTTGTATATACTGAATGTAACAGAGGACTTAAGACACTCCCTTGAGGTAAATCCTTAACAATTTTCTTTTCAATAATATCCGTGTAGGTACAAAAGGTTGCATCACGATAAAAAATTAGATTCTTTATAAAACAAACAATTTTCTTGGGTAATTTTAATTCTATCAATTTATTTATCAAGATTTCTGGGACCACATTATCATATGCCCCTTTAATATCTACAAATAAAGCTGGAACCAACTCCCTCTTGTAAAAACTATCATGAATATCTGAAACTATTAGACTCAAATTGGGAATTTATTGGGCTTGGGAAATTATTAAGAAATAAAGAGTCGTTATTCAAATCTAGAAGTATCCTGCGGTAAAATTCAGGCAATTAGGGAATAATTAAGTAACATTGTATTCAATCCCGGGACAGAACCTAATTTAACATTATCAATAGCGAATTCCAGTTCATCGTACACAAATGGAACTTCTAGAAACGCATTCGCGTTTTCAGAGTCAATTATATTTTCTATACCCATTAGAAGGTGTCTTTCTCAATTTTGGGTAACACGATATACTGTCCCTGATGCATTTATCTTGTTTTATATTACCTTCACTTGACCGTGGCTTGTTAAACTAACTTTGAGTTTTTTAATTAATTAATTTATTTATTTATTTTACGTCAAAAAAACAGTTAAAAACTGCGTATGACGTGCTATGGGGAAAAGTGAATTGTGTGCACATTTTCAAAATTCTGTGATCCCTACACTTAGTCATATACTACTTAAATTTTGAATTTTTGAAAGGAGAAAAAACAAAAACTCCCATGTAATAAAATCTATTTTCAAGGATAAATAAGCAATAAATTTTGAATTTTGAAAGGGAGAAAAAAAACAAAAAAACTCCCATGTAATAAAATCTATTTTCAAAGATAAATAAGCAATAAATTTTGGCTATTACTTCCTGCCGCGACAACATGGAAACGATAATTTGAATAATTGTATTTCCCACTGAATTCTAGAAGACGTGCACAGGAAATGAAGTTACATTTATGTCCAGAAGCAAAACAAGGGGCCATCTCAGCATTTGCTCAATGGATCAGGAAACTGGACGAAAACCTGATCGAGATGGGGGTCATTGACCCGGAAGCTGTAGTACAGTAGTTGTTACAGGTTGTTTATACTCATTTATACAGTCCAAATGGTAAATAATGCAATATGTATCATTGTTAAAATTAATGTTACTTTTCTTGTGATGCTCAGTATAGTCTCTAATTGTATAGAAACAGTTATGCAGCAGAAACGATTTCACTTGGGATTTAAACTTTTCTATTGAATTTAATCGTTTAATGTCATCTGGCAAAGTGTTGTAAAATAATGTACATGTATTGTATGTGAATTTTTCGTAATGAGCTGTTGATACTGTCCTCTGATGAATATGATTTCTACGTCGAGTGTTATAGTAATAGACTTCTGCATTTTCTGAAAAATATTCCCGCCCTTAGCAAGTCATTTTTTACAAAAACCACTGATTCGTAAATAAAAAGACACGGGAATGGTAGAATTCCTAGATTAATGAAGAGAGGCTTACATGAATCACGTGGGTGGGATTTGGTTATTATTCGTACAATTCGTTTTTGTAATCTAAAAGTCTGGGAGCTATGCGATGTATTTCCCAGAATATTATGCCATATCTCAGGCGGGAATGAACATTCGCGAAGTATACACAACGAGCAGTATGAAGGCTGACTGAATTTGCAAGAATTCTGAACGCGTAGCATAAAGAACTTAATTTTGTGTTCAATTCATTTAAATGGACGTTCCATTTAAGGTTTGACTGAATTGAGAGACCTAAAAATTTTGTTGCCTTAACATCAGTCAATGGTACACTGTTCATTTTCAATGGAGCACAGAATTGTTTATTTGAAATGGAAAACTGCATTAAAACCGTTTTCTTTTCGTTTACTATTAATTTGTTATTTCGGAACCAATTTGAAACATCTGATATTGTACTATTTACGGTTTCTTTATTGCAAAGGATGTTCGTATCATCTGCAAAGAGAACCGTTCTTCCGTTTCGAATCGTCGAGGGCATATCGTTTACGTAAAGTAGGAACAGAATAGGGCCTAAAATCGATCCTTGAGGAACTCCACATGCAACGGGCAAAGAGTCGGAAAGGTGCGTACGTAATGTTCCATCATTCCAGTAAGGTATTTCAACTCTCTGAGATCGTTGTTTAAGGTACGAACATAACCAATCTAGAGCAATACCACGAATTCCATATGAAGGTAATTTGGAAAGTAAAATGTCATGATCAATGACGTCAAAAGCTTTTGAAAGATCTAAAAATAATCCAATAGGTGCCTCGTTTTGATCTAATGATGAGGCGACATCTTTACGAAATTTGAAAGATTAAAAATAATCCATAGGTGCCTCTTTTGATTTTCTAAATCCATGTTGGCAATCTGAAAGCGCGTCGTGTTTAGTGAGAAAGGTTTCCATTCGTACGTAAAAAAGTCTCTAATATTTTTGAAAAAACTGATAGAAGAGAAATGGGCCGATAATTTTGAATTTCTTTTTTGTTGCCTTTTTTGAAAAGCGGCTTAATTTTAGCTGTTTTGAAAATATCTGGAAACGTTCCAGTGCATAAAGATGCATTAAATATGTGAGTTAACGGATGTATAACGGCTTACGCACAAGTCTTTAACAAAGAATCCGGGAATTCATCTAAACCGGACGAATATTTATTTTTAGTTTCCGATTATTTTGAGAATTTCATAGGAAGAAGTTTCGAAACGAACATTGTGTCTAAAATTTTGGGTAAACTGTCTGTTTTTGAATTTTGTGCCTGAAGACCCTTAGTGAGATCGGCAGCAATTCTCGAAAAGTATTGGTTAAAGAGATTAGCCACTGTTGCCGGATCGTTCACATTTATATCGTTATATTTTAAAACAACATTCTCTACGGGTTTTCTAGTTGATTTGGTAGTATTTTTTATTATATTCCACATTGCTTTAGTTTTATTATTTGAGTTCAAAATATTCTGATCGTTTTTCATGATTTTAGCCTGCCTTATGAGTTTTCGTAACAATGTTTTGTATTTTTAAAGTAGATAAGAAAATCTTGAGATACGTCATGGCGTTTAGAAATAAAGTAGAGAGTACGTTTATTTTTACACGATGTTCTAATTCCTTTTGTGATCCAAGTATTACTTTTTCGTGAAATGTTTAATTTTCTCTTTTTAATAGGAAAGCATGCGTTAAAGAGAAATGAAAGCTTTGAGAAAAATAAATTATATTTTTCATTTGTGTCAATAGCGTTATAAACTGCCTCCCATGATTCTTTCAGCAAGTAGTCCGTAAATAACTTTATGTTAACTGTAGTAAATGCTCTGCACATGCGTGTTTTATTTATTGTGTCAGCATTCATGTTATTAGTAATTGTAAGAATTTGTGCATCATGGTCACTGTAACCTATATATATATATATATATATATATATATATATATATATATATATATATATAGAGAGAGAGAGAGAGAGAGAGAGAGAGAGAGAGATTATTCGTTATTATTTCATATTAAATTCCAAAAGTCTGAAATATTAGTCTGTGATGTGATTGCTTCACATTGTGCCTTAAAATATTTCATTTTTCCCTCTCTAATCACTAAGGCCTCCGTTCTCTTTACTTCAAAAAAATTCTGTCTAGAATACCTAAATCTGATAGATTTTAAGGCAGCTTTGCGCAACCGTAAGGCTCTATCACATTTCTCATTCCACCATAAAGGTTTAGATTTAGGCAAGTTTTTACTCCTTTTTGTATTACGTTTTTGTCGTTAGTTGTACTAGAGTTTTCCCCTATTTTTCCAGGAAGAGATTTTACAATTGATTACTTAAAAAATTAATTAGCTTATCATATCTGTTGATTGGATCAAGGTGATTAAATTCTAGATTATTCAATTCTTTTTTCTTCATTTCTATCAGCTCGTAAAATTTATTCCAATTTATTTTATTAGTGTTGTACTTAAAATCTGGTTTCTGTTGATAGGATGATCAAACATTAATCTTTATACTTATTGGAAAGTGATCACTCCCCCACTTGTCCTCTAGCACTTCCCAACCACTCAATAGACTTTCGTCATTATACGTCCGTTTGCGCAATTTTTCATGTCCCCATATTTGATGGTGGGCGTTAAAGTCCCCTCCTACTTATGGACTTATGGGCATTTTTGGATGTTTTGTTGATTAACTGCGTCTAAAAAACTATTCCATTCCATTGCGTCAGAATTATTATTTAGAGACCTCCTGTAACATACGGTAATTGAAATTTTCCCGTAATTAGAATTTATCATTATTGAACCTGTCTCTAAAGAATATCTGCGAAAATTTAAATTAATTTTATCAAAGATTATTCCTTTTTTAACTAAAATTGCTAACCGTTCTTTATCTCCAACAATTCTGTCATATCTATCTGTCAAAATCTTTCAATATAAAATTGTTATTGTCTTTTATCCAAGTCTCTACTAGCAATATGATATCAAAATTGCTAGCCTCAAATGTAAAATCTCTTTTATTTATAATGAAAAAATTCCTTTTTTTTAATTTAAACATTAATATTGTTATTATTTTATTGTTTTTATTTATTTTTTTCATTTGCTTGAGGCATGTTTATATTACGCTCTTTCTGTCTCCGAGTGGCAACCTTCAGTGTACTTAATGTTTGCTACTGCTGGACTTCTGGAACATACATTGCTGTTACTGCTGATAGTGCTACATTCACTGATACTCTTCTGATCGTCCTTTAGCGAACCATTTGAAACTGAGGTCTTCATTGTTGAACTATTTTCGTCTAGATAACTTGGAACGCTCTCAGGTAGCGTGACGAGCTTCGTCAGAGTCTTTGGCACTGACGTGCAACTCGATGTTCTGATTATCTCTTCGTCAGTTACAAATCCTCTATTTTAAGTCATTTCTGTATGAAACACTTTTTCATCAGTTGTTGGAAAGTCATCCTTATAGGAGCCCTGGGGACTCCAAATATCTTCCTTCGGGGGTCTGAGTATGAAAAAGTTTCAAATGCCATTTTTTCATACACTGATTTATATTTCTTAAGAACTGGGCAATCACGGTTAATCGATTGGTTGTTCCCCTTGCAATTCGCACACTTAGGAGTCACCCCTTTGCACGCTCCTCCATGATCTTCCTCTCCGCATGCCACACAATGCTTCTTACCACGGCAATCTTTCGTTATATGACCAAATTTGTTGCAATTGAAACATTGCATTGGTCGACGAAGGTAGGGGTCTACTTTAGATTTCACTATATAAAGTGAAACTTCTTTAGGTAAAATTTCACCTTCAAACACGATCAACACGTAAGTGGTGGGGATCTTTTCGTACAGTGTTGATGATGGATCTTTTCTATTTAATCTTGTTACCTTCACTATTTCAGCTGACGAGACTAAGACTTTAAGAAGATCTCCGTCTTCTAGATTAACTGGGATGCCTCTAATAACTCCTTTTCTCACCTTCCTGAAATCTGGTATAAATGTTTTGAAGCATTGTTTTGTAATTCCTCGTCACTCAATGCTTGGTTGGCCTCATCCCTTTTACTAATATCATAACGACTTTGCTGCGCCCTTCCTTCTTAATTTCGGTGATAGACTGATACTTCTTGATAACAATCTTGCCAATCCTGTAAATATCGAAGTTATTCAAACTTCGATTTTTTTTTCCGATCCAAACGCCGTAATAACCAATACTTCTCTCTGAATAACCTTCCGGACTAATTTCCCATTCGGGTGAACCTTTAATTTCGTTATCAGTATAATCAGCTTTCTTCTTGTTTTGAATGTCAGGGAGCATTTCTTTCCCCGTCCCATCTTCCCTCTTCCTTTTTTGTGTAGTTCTTTCATTCACAATCACGTTCCATTCCGTCTCTTCTACCTCCATTGTGAAATATCAAATCTGCCGAGTAAAACCGGGGGATTATGATATGTGCCTGACTTCAAAAGTTAAGCCTGCATTGAACACTGTTTCTTGAAATAACTCTGACAATTAGTTCACAGATTTCAGTGACTTAGAAAATCAAACGAAAACCACAATGAATATTGTTGGTCACGTTACACTCGCAAACTTCACAGAGATGTTTACTCGATCACGTCTGAGTCCGCACTCCTTACATACAACACACTTTAACAAAGAAGACAGAAAAGAATGCAAATAGAATCAGTCTTCTACAACACAGGCACTATACTCGACCGAAACTGGGAAAAGCCTAAAGAAGACCAAAGACATGTGACACGCTATGCAATACATGGATTCCAATAGCAAATCATGGAATAAAAAATCCATGTGTGTTCCAAAATTCTACCTAGAGTAAAATGCATATGTGTGCTATGTAATCAAAAGTACGATCGATTACATTTAGAAAAGTGGTCAAAAAATGAAAAATCGATTAGTGAATTGTCATCGACGCGGTCGACGGTCCGGCAATAGCTCAGACGGCAGGTGATACTTATTCTCTTCTAACCAATGGATGGTGGAAGGAAGTTGGAAAGGGGCTGTTTCATGAAGTTACACGACTTTTAAATGGTTCAATACTAATTTTCATTTATTTCTGACTGGTGTCAGAGAAGTTACATTTGAAAGGCGAGAAATGAATAATTGAATCCTGCTTAGTGAGCTCGTTAAAATAAATTTAAATGTTAAATTTCAAAATTTAGAAACTACAACTAAAAATAAATTAAAATTTACTCATGAGTTAATTCTTAAGGCCAATGTCAAATATGCCCGGGCACGGCAACGCTAATATGCTAATGTCCTCGTCGCGCTTGAAGAGCGTAGAATAGAACTCAATAGCGTGAGTTTTTGCCCGTTAGGCGACTAATATGATGAATAGAGCGCCGGCAGCAGATCCTGGGTCGTTGAACTCGTCAGCTGAGGGTTGGGCTCCAAGCAGCGGTCCCAAGAGGACGGCCGCGCTGGTCGGGGTGCACTAGAGGCAGCGCCTCTGACGTCTGGCAGCGTGGACCGTAGTGGTGGCGCTGAACTGCGGCGGCGATAAAGGGATCGGGCGGGCGTGATCTGACCACCCACACTTCTTCCGATCCACTAGTTGGCGGTCGGAGCGTTCAATCACGGCGTGGCCCAGAGAGTTCTGAGAATAGTAACAGGCGAGTGTGTGCCTGCTAATAGCTACGTGGGTCTACTACTCCCGTGAAATTTTGAACAATAAGAAAGATAAAAGAGGAGCATTTAAGTAATGAGACTTATGAAAAAATTCTCGCTACTCCTCCTTTTGTGCGCAACTCACACGAACGTTCTCGCTCAAGTCTCTTAATTGGAAAAGAAATTTCTCTGAGGAGCGCTCTGCACGCACGTCCTCACTAAACCGGCCGAATCTATGGAGTCTCTCATTCTGATCATCGCTCCGTGCGACGCTCACCCTTTCCTCTGATACGCGTGTTTTCATTGGCCCAGAGCTATTGCGTTTTATTTAACTTTCCTGCCAATTAGCAGCACGGATTTCCCAAAAATTTCCGATGGCCAGGCGCATTCTCCCTCTCTCTCGCGCTTTCTTGTACACACGTGCGCGCTGGACCTTTGCATCGTGTCATGAAATGCTCGTTCTAATAAATAGATTTGTATTTACGGTTTAGGGGTTCCCCTCGCTAGACGGGCGTGCTGTTTATGGTTGTACAAACATTTTGAAAGGACTGAGGAAGCACTTTGAGAAAAACGGGGGCGCGGGGCTAAACAAGCCGGAACACGCGCGGGCCGGGGTCGCAAATTCCCTTGGGTGCCGTGCCGGCGGCGATGACGAAGTCGGGAGGGAAACACATCACCCCACTCCTCTACAACTACGTATAATTAAGCTTAGATTATAAACGTTCCGGCACAGAATACAGTAGAGTCTAAACAATAAGAAATACTTTCTCGGGTGAACCTTCCTTCTATAAAAATAATGTTGATACGTTTGATGGTTTAACGTAAAGTAACTGGTTTAACGTAACGTTTAACGTAATGTAATGAAACAATAATTTTTTCTCAAAAAATACTTCTGCGAATACTTTTTTATTTAACTCTGTTCAAATTAATTAAAATAATGTTTACTGTTAACTTGCATAACACAAAATTTTTCATATTTATAAATATTGAAAATATTCACGGAACTCCCACACCAAGCTAAGATCCGTTCACCCTAACTTTACTCAGCATGTAAACTAACTTTTTTGTATCCCTTCGCCCTGTAGTTCGTGATTGGACATGATTTTCTCTGCCCGACCATACTAAAATGCACGATCGTGCTATTTTCACTTTATTTATTTATTTATTAAACGTAAAAAAAACAGTTAAAACTGCGTGTGACGTGCTATGGAGATAAGTGGATTTTGTGCACATTTTTAAAATTCTGTGAACCCTACACTAAGTGAAAATGAAATAAAAAAAGAAAACAAGCTCCCATGTAATAAAAATCTATTTTCAGGACAAACACGCAATACATTTTGGGCTCTTATCCATGTTGTCCCTCGGAATAATACTTCCTGTCGCGACAACATTCGCGACAAGTTTCGGAAACGAACATCGTGTCTAAAATTTTGAACTGTCTGTTATTGGAATGATTGAAGGCGTTGTCACTGTCAACAATATTATTTATTTTACAAATAGCAGCTTTCGATGGCTTAGCCATCATCATCAGTTTTCACTTCACAGAAAACTGATGATGATGGCTAAGCCATCGAAAGCTGCTATTTGTAAAATAAATAATATTGTTGACAATGACAACGCCTTCAATCATTCCAATTATGTAAATGTCAACTACACCTCACCACTGAATCAATGTCTGTTATTGAATTTTGTGTCTGAATATCCTTAGTGAGATCGGCAGCAATTTTCGAAAAGTATTGGTTACTGTCTAGCCACTGTTGCCGGATCGTTCACATTTATATCGTTATATTTCAAAACAACATTCTCTAGAAGGTTTCTAGTTGATTTGGTCGTATTTTTTATTATATTCCACATTGCTTTTGTTTTGTTATTTGATTTCAAAATATTCTGATCGTGTTTCATGATTTTAGCCCGCCTTATGACTTATCTTAACAAATATTTGTATTTTTTTAAGTAGATGAGGAAATCTTGAGATAGGTTATGACGTTTAGAAATGAAAGAAAGAATTCGCTTGTTTTTACAAGGTGTCCTATTCCCTTGTGTTATCCAAGAGTTGCTTTTCCGTGAAATATTTAATTTTCTTTTTTGAAGAGGAAAGCAAGTGTTGAAATGAAAGGGTTGAAAAAAAAGAATTATATTTGTCGTTTGTATCAAAAGTATTATAAACCGCTTCCCATGACTCCTGCATCAAGTAATGAATGAATAATTGTATTTTACTTTTTGTTAACAATCTAGTCATACGTGTATTATTTATTGTGTCAGTGATCGCATTTCTTGTAATGGAAAAATTTTTTTTGGAGTAGTAGTTTTGTTAATTATAATTTGATCAATTGCCTTCATCGAATTTTGTGATCCGTGTAGGTACATTAATTGTAATGTCTAAATTGAAGGAATTAATTAAATTGAGAAACTTTTACTTCTTGATATGTCAAAAATACTAGTCAAAACAAGTAGATAATTTGCTTTATTATCAGAGTACATAAATTTACAATTTTCCCTCCCAAGGTAGCAGTGAAAGATTTCAATATAATGTACGAGTACAAAAACACGTTTTAACGTAAGGAAGCCCAAATCTTAATTAACCACATTCGGAGTTTATTTTAATGTTAACAGTTTGTTCTTAAGAAAACAAAATGCACGTTTCAGGCAAATTTATATTCTTACTTGAATGTTTTGCACTTATTTTGATACACACAGACTGGAGCTGGATAACAACTGAAATAAAAGATCGTGGAGGAATCAGAGAACAACTTAATGCATGAATGAACATGTCCGGGCAGGTCCTAGCAAGCACACTCAACAATGCAGTGATCCCCATTAGGACCAATACATATGTGTATTTTCAGTGATACATACGTGTATCACTGACAGTGAAAATGAAATGGCTTTTCCATGTTGTCTTATTTCCAAGTATGATGAATTCGAAATTTAGCGATATCCAGATTCCTGTTTGACCAAGTTACATTTCGATTGTGGAAAAAACCTGACGTCTCAGGAAGAAACGGTGGTCATTCTTGAATTCGGCGCTCCAAAAGACTTAAGAATCAGATGAAATTATGCAAACAGCTTTTTGGTTGCAGACTTGTGGTATGAGCAAAAACAACATTCCCCCTCACACACATTACACTGCAACACACATTACCATCGTGATAGCGAAGCGGTTTAGGACCGTAAAAAGAGTGAAGTTATTTATGTCGTTGCCTTCTCAATTACTTTTTGACGTTCTATGTCGTTTCTGAAGAATTTCCTCACCACATAAAACTGGTTTCCATAAACTCTGGGAGTAGGGTTACAGTCTGAAGCTATTTTCACTAAAAAACAACGAGATAAAAAGTTACAATTTTTGGATATTACAATTATTCACGAAAAAATTATTTAGTCTATTCCTCTACATTTTCTGGGTTTCCTCTCTTCCGGGTACTGTAGAACTAGCAATTGATCCGCCAGATGAGCCTCTACACTCTGTCCGCCAGAGCCTATTGTTTGTGTGCATAATATTTAAATAGTATTTCAAAATAAAATTGGAGGTGGTACAACAGCACACACCTTCTCGCATTATTGGGAACGAGTATGTAATATTATAATATTACAATTTCGGCCTACACTTCAGACTTCACTTAAAAATGACCAAACAAATTCAGACGTAGTATTTGCGATACATAACTGCATTTATTTCGGAAGTCAGGAACAGAAGAACACAAAAAACATCGATTTCAATTTTACGGGACTACGACTCCAATCACATCGATTTGGGAATAACAATTTTGATTAAAACCCTACAGCGGTTTAGCCGCAAGCGTTGTTCACAGGCAGTCGGACATACGTTTTGCCGTCTATCTATTTTGAGGTATCAAGGAACCACAAAACATTAGAAGTAATTTACTGTTTATATGCACAAAATTTAGCCATTTTTTCATTACCAAGGCTCGGCAATAAGAGTTTTTCTGTCGAAAATTCGCCGTCCCCTCTCGCAACATTCCAATACTTTGTACTGTGTATGCAGTAGCGCGAAACTAAATTATTGGTAATACAATAGCAAATACTTTTTCGTATTATTTGTAAATTTGCAATTTTTTTAAAATCAGAGAGTTCAATGGAAAAGAGACCAATGCCATTCTTCTAATCGACGCTTCTCCTATCCGTGAAAAGAAAATGAACAAAACTGGACCTATTTTTGAGATATTTTTTGAGATATTTTGAGACCTATTTTTGAATAAAGTGCATTATTTCAAGCCCAAATTACGGGAAAGCTACTAGTTGTTTTTCAAGAAACTGTACAATTTTTAAAGAGCTGATGTTTTGGAAGAGACTAAGACAAAATCTCTATCTTAAATTTTGTAATTTGGAAATGTTAATATTTTACACTTTTCGAAAATACAGAGAGTTCGCGGAAAATGGGACTAACGCCGTATTTTTAACCATTCTTTGAAACATATGAGCAAATTTAAATAAAAAATGTGTGCCGTTTTAGAAAAATAATGTTCAAAGATATTTAAAATAACCTATATTTCGTGCATAATTATGTGAAAACTACTAACATTTTCGGAAAATTGTACATGATTGTACAATTGTACGTAACTGTACATAATATCTGTCTTTAAGGAACAGATTCCATTACGAACAATCTCTATACTAATATTATAGTTGTACGAAGAAGCCAAAAAAATTACACGTTTGCAACTTTTAAAAATCCTGGGATTTCAATGAACTTGAAACTTGCACCATTCTCTTAAGCGACGTTTACGCTATTGAATGACAGAGTTCAATAAAAAAATTCGAGCCATTTTTTAGAAACTTTTGAAATTTTTTTTTGCGGCTTCATGTAAAGTACCATCAAAAATCAAAAATATCCTTTTGAAACTTACAAAGGCTCGAGTAAGTTTATATCGATCGACGACTATCATTTTTTGTAAAAATAGCTGAACGGTTTAGGAGCTTGAGTTGTTCACAGTCGGACTGACGGAAAGACGGACAGACAGGCATTTTACCGTCAATCGATTTTTCGGTATCAAGGCCCCACAAAACATGGATTGACGAGCCATATCTGAGGATGACTGAAGTTGAGATCCAGAATGAAGCTCTTTTCAGTTTTAAAACTATGATTTACTTAAGAGCGGAATGTTTGCATAGGACCAGCTAGTTAAATCTATTTCTTAAACAATTCTTAAAATGTTTTGATAGACGCTCAATCCATTTGTTTATTAGTGACCTCATTGCAATATGGGGTTTTACACTAATCTCTTTTAGTTTTATTTCATTATTCAGGATGCGTCATAACTAATTATAGGGACTCTAGAACAAGTACAGGGGTCGAAAATGATTACTTTTTGACAATGAATTTATGGTAGGAGATTTCGTTTGCCGGAGTTGCACATGTGACATTTGCCCCTTCTTGTCAGGCATCTTCGTATGCACGGGTGTTCTGCAGGTCACGTTCTGATCACTCAAGGAGATTTCTTTAACATGTCGAACTCATATTAGTCGATTACGTAAAAGTATTACTCTGAGCCCTATTCCCAGCCCTTTCCTCACTCACTCTAGTGGCCTCTCTCCCGCTCACTAGAGCGTGAATATACCATCCGGGTATCCGCGTTCTCTGGATAAAATACAATTTTTTGACGTTAATTTATCATTATTTTGACTTGGAAAAATAGTTCTAAAAATCATTGACTTATCTCCATAATTTCAAGGTTTCGTAGGTAATGGGTTAAATGAGGTGAAAAGAAATATTAATTACTAACTTTACATTTTTAAATATATTATATTTGTTATCTCAACACAACTCTTGCCCCGTATCATTAATATGAGATACTCACAACTTAAATACACACGAACGATTTCTTTCAGCGTTTTATTGATTTACGATTATCAGAAATGATCGTAGTTCACTCCTGTTTGGGTCCAAAGATCGTACACGACGCAATGTTTTTAATCGCGGTAGATGACGTTTCGAGAAGGCGTTTCCAGCAGCAGGCTGACGGAGTCTCTTCTCCACATGCTCCCATCTCCTCTTTGTTCATTAATCTGTCAAAGAGTAAACGGAGGAGCAAGAGGACTTCGGCCCCCGCAACGTAGATTGGCGTAAGCAGCCGCTTTGTGTTACGACGCCCAACAGTTGATAAAGAAGGATTATTCTGCAGTCAACTTGTAATATCGTTTGGAATCTATGAAAAATAAAACACCTATATTGATATCATGGATAACGAGCAGCGTTACTTCATTTTACTTGATTTATGGTTGTGCCTGGAAGACGAAAATTATATTTTGCCTTCCTTATCATAGTTTCTAATTCCAAATCTATTTTTCAATCATTGTTCATAACGAGATATTTGAGAAGAGAGATGCAGCCTTCTCTGAAAGCTATAAGCTTTAAGCTATAAGAAATTTCTTCTATTACCTTCACTTTGGCGTTCCCTGTGGTAAGAAGGCACATAGGCACAATGTTACGTGGTTCAGTCTGTTGAACTCATTTTTGACTTTTATAGCAAAACAGAAGACAAAGAAAAAATTTACACAAAGTAAAGTACTTTTCAAAACGCTAAGATTTTGTGATTCTATACCATGGACAATAAATATAGGTGGATTAATGTAATTTTCAAATCTCTCCAGCCACCATTCTCATGTGACTTATCCTTTCTTCACACTATTAAAATCACCCAACATTTGTGTGTTAAATATAACTCTATAGGCTGAGCGACTATCAGATGCGTTTGAAAGGACGAAACGCTAATTTATTTGCAATCTGCAAATCGTGATACACGGATTCAAACCAACAGAAATATTCGTATTGGTTCACACAGAGATGGCAAAAACCGGAAAACCTGCTCCTAGAAGCTAGAATAGAAGGAAAATGCAGTGCAGTTGACGCACATTTCGTTCATGAAGAACAATTGCAATAAATCGTGTTAGTTTTGGGAGGAGTAACCATGACAGTTCGCCTTGAACAGGCTCTTCAGATGCAAGGCAACTCGGGCATCCCGTTGCCGTTGAAGTGGTGGTCCTGCACGGAACGTCTTCATCGATGCTAAGTCATCGTAATCCTACTGGTGGACTAGATTCACTTCACTCGGTGCCTAAAGACATGACCACTTAACGGCAGCTAGCCATGAATCAATTTCTACAAAATTCATGTCTATTTCTTGCGAGAAATGTGACCTTTTCCACGGACACACAAATAAAGTGTATCCTATTATACCCGTATGTATTATTTGTATTTCAGAGAAGGCTGTGCCACATGAAGTACAAATGAAGGCACAAATGAAGTACCGCAACTTTTGCAGCAAAACTTTAATAAATTTCACCCATAATATCAATATCAGTAACTCGAAGACGATGAGGAAATCGACCAAAGTGCATGGTAATTTTCTGAAAACCCCAAAATTTTCCTTGTCTAAATTATTTTGATTCATTCCGATTGCGCAATGAGGCTCCGAATAATTGCAGGGTAAAATTTTAAATCAGTTCTGATGGACAGAGACAGGGGAAAAGGATGGAGAGAGGCGGTTGGAAAGGACTGACGGGGTGGACCATGGAGAGCAGCGAGCAGGAGAATTGGCGGGAGAGGGGAGTGTCGCGATGGGGTAAATTAAATTACACAGTACAAAAAATACTCACACTTTCACAAAATTCAACATGGCCTTAATTGAAGATCTGTTTTTGATGAACATATTTCATTAAGAAGAAGGAAATCTTCATAATTATAGTTTTCGAAAGACGCCGAAACAAATTTGAATATTTACAATTTTCGAAAAATCAGGGTTTCCAACGAAAATATTTTCAATTCCACTATTCAAATTTCAATTATACTTTTAGTTATCCAATAACACACATCACAATGAAAAACTGTGAAAATGTGTATTAGTTGCCAATAGACGGCGGTTTAGAAGATGGCGAAAGTGTGGGTCAAAATCGAATACCCCAGACTGAAGAGATAATGAAACTAATTAGTACGAGAAAAACTGCGCCATTCTGTGGCATACATAGTTGCTTTTTGTCAGGGGCATGTTTCTATCCCAGACCGACTCTTGAGAACTACCTTTGTCATTGGCAACATTTAGCTGCTTTGACCGCTTCCAAGTATATATTACGAACAAGCACACGTACTTACGTAATGGTGACAACCAACATATGCTGCCAAGGCGAGACCTTTACCAGGTACTTGCACGTATTTTTAATGTGCATGATTTGGAAACCACATGTGAAAAGTGTTTCGCAAGCAACGCACTAGTTAGGTACGTCAGGCTGAGACATTGCCAGCTTGAAATCGGCGAATTAGATAGTTTTTCATTGCATTGTAACATAACCTACGGACTTCGGCCAAGAAAGTCCGTCTTCACATTCGGGTTAAGGAAAGCTAGATAAGGCAAAAGATATATCGGAGTGTATTTAGACCAACATAACATAAGGGTCATTCCATTTTAATGATTCAGAATTAAATAAATTGTTCACCTCACCTTCTCAGAAAAAATTATATTTTATATTAAGTTTCCTTATGTTTTTCTTGTTCTTTATTTATTTACATATTTATTTATTTATTTATTTTACGTCAAAAAACAGTTAAAACTGCGTATGACGTGCTATGGGGAAAAGTGAATTGTGTTGAAAACCATTTTAAAAAATTATACTACGCAGTACACAAATGACGGCTACTTTTACTCTTTTGTATATGTAGTACATATATTACAGAGAAATATACGTAGTGTAGAGAAAATTATGTAATGTTGCGTATTATCGATTTCGATATTTCAACAAATATATATATTCCGGGGTCCCCTGACACAGAAGTGTTTGTTTTTATAAATAATCGTCCGTCCGTCTCTCTGTCTGTCTGTCCGCCTGTAAACAACACAAGCGCTTAAACCATTCCTGCATTTTTTTCCGAAATTCACTGGTCGCCTGGCCGATCAGGTCTGACTAGGAACTCTGCGATTTTGTAAAACTTTCTTCAAACTTAGGGGACTCGTAACAAGAAGCCAACGACTAAGGTCACTAGTCCCGTAATTATAGTAAACTATAGTAAAATTCTTGACCGGAAGGTAGCGGTGATACTCCGTCCATGGACGACCAAATCCGACGTCGACCTACCATCAACTAGCGGAATTTTCCCCAACCAGGTGCTTTCCAGCAGAAGGGAATCTCCCCATCCGGGACAGCTCAAAGCTTCTGACCGGTCATACACGAGCATACAAACGGACAGACAGACGGACAGACAGACAGACGACGACAGACAGACGACAGACGGACGACGGAACGGACAGACAGACGGACAGACGACAGACAGACGACAGACGGACAGACGGACAGACGGACGAGACGACGACAGACGGACAGACGGACGGACAGACGACAGACGACAGACGACAGACGACGGACGACAGACAGACGGACAGACAGACGGACAGACGACGGACAGACAGACGGACAGACAGACGGACAGACAGACGGACAGACGACGGACAGAAGACGGACGAGACGAGACAGACAAGACGGACAGACAGACGGACAGACAGACGGACAGACAGACGGACAGACAGACGGACAGACAGACGGACAGACGGATAGACGGACGGACAGACAGACAGACGGACAGACAGATGGACAGACATACGGACAGACTGACGGACACACGGACCGACAGACAAACTGATTGGCATTCAGATAGACAGACGGGTAAACAGATGAACAGACAAACGAAAGACGGACTGACAGACGTTTTGCTGTCAATCGATTTTGTGGTATCAAGGACCCGCAAAACATGGATTGTGACTACACAACATGTTAGAGGAAGTAATCCATAATAAAAGTGAATTCAACCACATTTAACCGTCATCGACACCAACAAAAGTAGTGAATGAATAGATACGATATTTTTAAAGACTCTTTTTCAGGATTGTCGCAGTTTCCTTGCAAAATTTGCTAAAGATTGTTACAACTCAAATGCAGAAAATAAATAATTTAAATAATATGCTGGTGGATGCACCACGATCATTATTTTTCGTCTGTCGGTAAGAGAATATTGGTTCCTCATAAAATCCGCCACTGACCAGTAGCGATGCGTTCGCTTGTCGCTAAGAGCAGATTGATTTCTAAAACGTGGTATTCCGTCAGAGGCCAGTAGCTGTGCGTATAATCGCGTTATAAGATTATAAGATTTTTACATTCTAATCGTTAAACTATTAAATGAACATTTTGTAACATCATTGCGCGCTGAAGTAGGTTATCTCGAATCTTTCCAATTATATGAAAATGTATTTTATTTCCTTGTCTCAAATCTAAACCTATTCCCTTCAGTAATAGATGAAAATTGGATTTCTTGAAATTGGGGACATCATTGTCAGTGTTCACTGTCCCATGAATACTTTGTTGGCGGAATACGAAATGAATGCAATTTCCTACGGATTGTACTTTGCACGAAGTAGTCTTGTTTTTGCTTCTCTGTTATTGACACAAAAGCATCGACTTTGCCTCTTTCAATTGGGAGTTGTAATTGAACCAATTGCAGCTTCTCTTGTTGCGAAAACAGTTGTTGAACTTACACCGGCTGCAGCCGCTGCTTTGCCCACAATCCACTGTGGTGGTTTTCCTGAATTCTTCTCTTTTAAATAGTAACACTTAACATTTAGTTAAACATTAACACTGGTCTCAAAAAATAAACTTTTTTGCTTTTCACAACAATGAAAATCGCAGATTCTACAAGTATTTATCATGCTAAATTCATATATTTCAGTTTTTCTCCATCAGGCAGGAGTTTTGTGTGATATTCATTTCAATATTTTATAATTTTGAATACAATGAGGGGCTAGCTACCTAACGGGTTGCAAGGGTTACGCTAAACGTGTATTTCCGTTGAAAACTCGAAATCGATTTTCAGCATCATTATATCACTTTCTCTATACTATGTATATTACTCCGTATATACGTATGTATACGAGAAAGTAAAAGTGCACTGCATTCACTAATCAGATTTCTTGTGAAGTAAACACCTTTCGACCAGTGTAACCATTCGTTTGTTTCCACAATGAAGCACTACCACGCATGTGCCTTGTGGATCGTGGATCACCAACTGGAAATTTTCGAAATTTAGGGAGATCAACGAAAATGAGACATAAGCCATTCATTTAAGCATCCCTTGTTTAACACATGGAACAAAATTAAAGAAAAACGTAAGACCCGCCTTTTAAGAAAAGTTTCTTTTTAAAATTTGCTTTAATTTCAACCAAAAATTACGTAAAAATACTCGTTTCTTTAAACAATTGTTTTTAAGTTTTTTATGAGCTGATTTTTGTTTAGAGCAAAAATCTATACCATCAATTTTGTTGCTTTGGAATGTTAACTTTTTTGAAAAGGAACCAAAACATTTTTTTCCGGTTTTTTGTTACATATAAGGGGAAAAAATTTAAAAATTGAGCAGGTTTTGGTAACTTATTTTTTTAGAAATTTCGTAAGTTTCCGATACAAGTTACGCGAAATCTATTGTTTTGTTTCGTTTTTTCAAAAAATTGAATATGACATTCTTAAAGAGCTGATTTTTTAAATAGACATTGTGTAAAGATAAAATCGTTATCTTCAAATTGTAGTTTTGAAATGTTAACTTTGCAATTTTCGTAAATACGGAGAGTTTGGTAGAATTGGGTCTAGCAGCGTATTTTTTACCGTCTCTTGACGAGATGAAAATTTAAAGAAAAAAATTGTGACTTTTTAAGAAAAAGATGTTTAAAAAATATAAAATTACCTATATTTCGTGCAAAATTACATGGATACTACTCATGATTTCAAACCAATGTACTTGATCTTATTTCATGATATATAAGAATAGATTTTATTATTAAAGAAGAAGTGTCCATCTTCAATATCGTAGTCGAATGAAGACGCCCCCAAAAATTATACTTTTTACAATTTTCAAAAAATCAGAAATTTTAGTGAGCAGTGGTTTCAATGAGTTCTGCACCATTCTCGTAAGCGCCATATACGCTATCCGAGAATGGAGTTTAATCAAAACATTTGAAGTAAGTTTTGAAAAAAAGTTTGTAAATGTTTTTGACTACCCTAAAAATTTGAATCTGTTAAGTAACACTTGATGTATTTTGCTAAATATTAACACGAAAACAAAATCTGCAAGTTAAATGAATAAACCAACACAAACGCAGGACATCTGTCGGGATCTGGGATCTGCTAGTTTACTACAGACAAGTTTTATCCAATTTTTTGTTACCAGGGATTTTCAACATGATTGTTTGCAACAAGAGGTTTTCTGTTGAAAATTCGCTGTTTTCCCGCTGCATTACAACACATTCTCTTTACTGTGTAAGCAGCAGGGAGAAAGTAAAAACGGACAATAAATGAAGTATCTGCTAAAAAAATCCTTGAGTTATCTGAAGAAGTCATCATATATGTGAGAGATAACCTTGACTCCGTAATGAATTACTTGCATCAGGAATTAAAGAAACGTCGATGATCACATGACTCGAAACGTTACTGCTAAAGTAGCGTGTGGCGTGATTCTTCCTTAAACAAGGAGACGTTTTCAATTAACCAACACTTTATAGCGTAAATATTTTTAACTCCGAAAAATTTCCAGAATTTCTTCATATCTTTTCTGAAACGACTGTGCGGGACCCTTACGAAATATATCCATTTTTCACCGGCCAAAATTGAAGAAAATAATTTGAAGTAGTATATTTTATACGCTGTGATTTTCGTAATGTAGTGCCAGTGACCCTTCATTATTCTCTTTCTTTCTTTCAATCTTGATTCATTCATTCATTCACTCATTCGCTCACTCATTCGCTCACTCATTCGCTCACTCATTCGCTCACTCATTCGCTCACTCATTCGCTCACTCATTCGCTCACTCATTCGCTCACTCATTCACTTACTCACTCACTCACTCACTCATTCATTCATTCATTCACTCACTCATCACATCAAGACCTTCCTACTGAGCATTATGTCAGAGGACATCTTTCTGCATTAACTATGATGCCAACTGAGAAATATGTGGCGAGAGAAATCAATGGCTTCAATGAAAGAATCGTAGAAAAAATTGCTGAAAAGAAACATCATCGATTGGACTTTGTGTTTCGTCACACAGTGTAGACTGCAAGTCCAAGCGGATGTTGTGAAAAGAAATGCAGCCAACCCTCAATGCTGATGAAAGGTACTATTCAGCATGCTATCAGACTTTATAAGAAGTTTTGTGTTTGTCATTATATTAATGAATACTGTTATAATTATAATAATGTGTATATCATTTTAATCTACATGTAATAATATGAATTTGTGTTGGAAAAACAAAGTTAATGATGAATATAAAAAATGGTCCTGAAATTCTAGAAACAGAAATTGGTCCTGTTAAGAGAGTGAAGAAGTTCCAATATTTGGAGAAAATCATTCAAGAAAATGGTTTAGACAAATCTGATCTAGGAGAAAGGATACGTAAGATGGAAAGAGCTTTATAAATTTTATTCTAAAAATATTATAAGGTATGTAAGATGGAAAAGCATAAGATGTATACAAGTGAATGTCTAGTAATGAATTACAAATTAGAGAAATTAGAAGTATTTGAAGGAAGTATCATACGTAAAATATTTAGTCCACTCAAAAATATAGAATTCTGGAAATTAAGAAGCAATGATGAAATATATTGCAACACAAAAAAATTAAGACAAAATTTGGAAGAGATGATTGCTCTTTTTTGGACACATTCAGGATGGATCATAAACCAAACAAATTTGCATGTATCTTCGGAATAAGAAATGTATCATAAACTGGGTTCAGGAAGTTTAGAAAGATATGGAAAGGAACAATATAAGAGAAGATGGAGAAGGAGATGGAGAGAGATATTTTTAAAATTAAACTGCAACAATTGGAAGGGTACCAAGGAAAGAGAGAAAAACTGGTGCAAAATGATCAGAACAGAGCAAAATGAAACATAGTGAGAAGATAAAGAAGTACTGGAGAAAAAAGAAAGATCAACCTAAAAAGAAGTGTTGGAATTGTCTCATTGTCGCTAGATGACCCTAATGAAGAAAGAAGAATGTATAGACACATTGCACACCCTAATGGCACGGGGCGTGACCATGAGCTGCCACTGAGTGAGAAACTTTGCCCACTGACAGAAGACTGTTTTGAAGCAGGTGCTGCAAGCTATAAGAAAGTTGAAGTAATACCGAGTTTCGTTATCTTATCAAAGATAAATAGTACCAAGAATACTTCCATGATCTTACCATGGAACAATTCTTCCATGTTCTTACCTTCCCTTCTCTTAGCAATGACCAATTGCACAAGATAGTATCAGATTGATAATGTAATGGAACGTCTTGCCTACTTATCCCAAATCTGTATGTAACCGCACCACGTTGCGGCGACAATATGAACTAAAACGACTATACTCCCTTCTGCACCTCCATGTTATAACCATTGATAATGAACGACTTCTATGCCCTGCTAACTTTTGCCTCCTTTATCTAAAACTGTGCCCGTTACTTAGCTACTCCTTCAATGTTATAAAACTATTGAGCGTGAGGCTGTGGTTGGCCTGTACAGGAGCCTAACGAGATACTTGGACACTTGGGCGTAGGTCACTGTTTAATACAAAATCACGAAATCATATCATATGGCTTACTGTCGAACCAAATACGTCCGGCATTATTTATTCTTTTCTGGTTTTCACTCTCTCCACACTCCGCTGGAGACATAACAACAAAAACATACACAAATGCAATACAATAAACAACAAAACACAATACCTGAAATACATAAAATCACATTCACACTTACTATTTACACAATTGACAAAAACAAAACAAATCATTCACACTTGAATGCGCATCCCCTATTCTGTCTGAATATAGCCTATTATTATTTCCGCAAAACTTGGTCTTGTACATTAAAACCTAGTCTGTTCTTTCTTCCCATTTATCTGAACTATTAAATTACGCAAAGTTATTGCACTTTCCTTTCGTAGAAATCGGCCATCCGCGTAACGCCATTGTTCCATGTCACCTCCGTAGTATACACGTAGCATCCATTAATTCATCTCCCCACAGCATCCATCCATTTCCACACACGTTTGTTAACGACAAATTTACTTTAAATGAAGAATATCCCTGATTAAAACTACTCACTAATTATTATACTAGTTTTTGTTAACTGCGACCGACAATATGGCGACAGTGTTCCGCGAACGCTGTTTTTGTGAAATATATAAATATCTCTTCCACGTTTTATCTTTCCATTAACTCGACAGTTACTAAACACGATATATTTCACTCTATTCACAAACTGAACGCAATTTTCTATTAAAATAAAAATTTTTTTTGCGGAGCGTTTCAACATGCGTCCGTATTCAAGCTACTTCGACCCCGCTCTCTTCGTCATTGTTGTGTCCGGATCGTCAGCTCTTTTTTTCTTTTAACATCACACGATCGCTGTTGCTTCTCCTACAAAATATTACATCATTTAATTTAATTCACATTTTCTGTTCTGGCGTAGCCCCTCGAAGTTTCCCAACGTTGCGACTGTTACCATAATTTTCTAAATGATTTATTCTGTTGGTTCTTAAAGTTTTGTTTGTATTGCTTCACGCGTTCTCTTAATTTTCGCCACAAACACCTTTTGATTTACTGAACCTTAAAGCACAACAATGGCTATCATGTCTGTTTACAAGCTGGAATTTATACTATACAAAAATGTTCATATCTTTCGAACGCGTGATGCGATTTCCTTCAAATAACTTGCAAACGACTTCGCTACATGAACGCTACTGCCCTATCTTGTCCCAATTGTGAATTTGTCGCGTTTTCCGTTTACTTCTCAAAAACTATCGCTACGCGACATCGCCTTCATCTGTTTTTACAGTTCATGTTAATGTTATGCATTTTCTATTTATTCTTTGATTTGTGCCTTATTCTTGGGGGGAATCATGGAATATTACAATAAATTAAGGTAACAATAAAATATTTTTGGCTGAATGGGAAGAAATAGTGAAGTTCATTGTAAAACAATAAATTACATATTTTGGAGTGTTTCATTTTTTATTGTAATTAAATCAGTTTGAGATGCCTTTCTTTCATTAATACTTTGGAACACATTTTAATAATATGTCAATTTTTCATTTTACATACAGTTGTTATGTTTTATCGTCATATTGCTGTAAATAAATTGGCTTTTATTGTATCAGACACTGTAAGCTATAAAGATCTTACATCCAATTTACATTATTTTATTTACAGGTACCTACAATGTTGGCAATAACGTACTTTACATCTTTGTTCTTTGCCTTTGGCAGTTATGTAATACATGACTGTGTCAATTCATTCTTGCTGCATAGTATTACATAACTTAATATACGACTTTTTCCCATGATCTAAAATAATATATAATTTTTACCTTATAGTATGTTGATTTATGTGCAAGTTGCAGTCTGCTTGTCTGCTCATTGTTCTGTTAATTGATATGTTCATATACATATTATCAATAATTTGATTTTCCTTTTTACATTGATATGTTAATTTTAAAATTTCACCTTATTCAGCTTTTATTTTTGAATTTAAGTTATAAATGCTTGTTTGGAAATTGCATTTTGATTCGACCTAAGTATTAGTAAATGTTAAGTGATTCACCAAGGTAAATGGTTTGATAATACACAATTAGCATACTAAAAGGAAAATATTTAAATTATGTTAGCTGAACCATCCATATAAAATGTAAAAACTGTCCCAATGAACTCTCCTAACAGAACACTTGGAATTGAATACATACATGGAAATTGGTCACATTGATATGAGCATGACTAAAGCTGTATTGTTTCCAGTAATCTCCAAAATTGAAATGTGTACAAACATTGCACATATTGTTCATATAGATTTTCAAGTTAATTTGCAAATACATGTGTTACAAGATTTACAACACTAACATCATGAAGCTATTTGCATCTTTAGCAAGTTAAAAATGATTTTCTTGGTTCAGATCAAGACTGATTATCGGGTATAAGAACCAAGTATAAAATTTATCAAAATGTTGACTTGCCTTTTCACAATTCACTTTCCTTAAATTAAAAGAGTAACACAAAAGGAGTGTTAGGCCAACTTGATCTTCTTGCTTGCCGTACATCTATTATATTTTGCATTGTTCAATGACACAACTTAAAATAAAAATTTCTTGAAAATTTCTTATTATGTTCGAGGCACAGCAGAGCTTTACTGAATGTCATTTCACATTCAGGTAACAAACAACATTTAAACTTCACTGTCATCTATTTCCAATATAAATAAAACTATCTGACTTGCATATCTGCATAGTTCTTGGTCAGCACCTGGCTGACATTCCAAATTCAGTCTGAATTCATATTTCTCATGCATTCCATTTTCACATTTATCACTAGCACTTTTTGACCACCAGATTCACACCTATACTTGTTTTTACAACATACACAAACTTTTAAAACACTCATGACCTTCAAGCACAATTCTAATGTTTTATAATTCAACATGCACTGATTTTATCTATCATTCAAAACATTTCACACTCAGAAAGACATACTTTGCACACAGTGCAAGGAAACACATTTCTTAATGTTTTAAGTGTATGCAAACAGATCCAAATTTTCATTTTTTCAAAATCAAACATCATTGTCATGACAAAATTGAATGAGAGTTCTATCATTTCCAAGTCTCTGTAACATGTCGAGAGGTTTTCTTGACACTTTTATTTTATCTATGCATCCTTTGAATCCCATGTAATAAGGTGCTGGTAGACCTGATGGTAAAGTAGGAGCTCCTCCTAAAACATAAATGAAAGAATGATGAAACATATTTGTTTTTCTTCAGTAGCAAAATATAAATTGTATTTCTATAGCCCTGTATTTTTCTTGCATTAATTAATTTTTAAATGCATTTAGTAGACAATACAAAATTAATGCTGAAAATTTTAATATGCATCAGGGATCATAAAAAAAAAATATCCCTGTTTAACTACTGAAAAAATATCATTATGGAAGATGGACCTGATTATTACATATCCTTTCTCTACATAAGGATAGATGACAGGTTTTTATGATTTATATAAAACCAATGACACAAAACCTTGTAGTGTGCTGCTGCTGGGCAGAGAATTACTACCCAATTCTATACCAAATAGATTAATGGATAAAATAGACTAGTTTATAAATTATGATTTAGGAAATGGATTACTCTAATACACATTAATCGCATATAATTCAGAAATTATGTGCCCTAAAGATACATTTTCATGAAATTTTGGAGGGACAGGTGAGTTTAAGAGGATTGATGGATATTTCAATGATGTGTGGTCGGACAGGGTTGACAGATGGAGCCCAAATTAGTTTTTTTTTTTGTAGTATTCTATTAAATGAGAACATTTTAATCCGTTACACTTTTGGGGATTTAGCTATTTTGGGGACCTCTGTAATATGAATAGTCAGATATAAGCACTAACTCAAAATTGAAGAAAAATTAAATTGAATAAATAGGGACAGAAAAAATACTAAAAATACAGTGCTCACATGTTGAGATACTTAAAGAGTTGTAACTTGGAAAAATAAATATCTTAGTATAGAAGGTAAAGTTAAAATCTAAAGACAATAGTAAGTAGACTATAGTATAGAATTAGTATAGTATAATATAGAACTATAGACAATAGTAGTTTTATATATTAAGTGCGACTATCAGTACAAGAAGGAACACCAAATGTAATGTATGAATCTATGAAACAGTGTATCCATTCGTCTGCCTATGAAGCCTTGGTTGAAAAAGAGGATTGAAAAAAATAGAATATGCCCATTGTGGTGGAACAAAACCTCAGAGACATTTGTAGAAAAGAAAAAGCAAATGAACAGTGGTGAGTGTCAGTGGTGAATGAAAGTGGTCAGCAGCAAAAGCGGATAGAGATATAATAGAATATCAATGAATCAGTAAAGAGACTCCAAGAGAAATCATTAAAGCTAAAAATGAATATGTACTGGCATCAAACTTTTGAGGAAGTGGATAGATGTCTAGGGAACACAAAGTCTAATAGAGTTCAGAGAATAATAAAAGGAATGAGAATGGAAAACAAAGACAGGTCAGGAATAGTTCCAATTAGTAACCGGGAATGGAGTGACCATTTCAGAGGTCTTTTAACTGAAAATAGAACACAGTTTTTGCAAGCCCCTCAACAAGAAGAGATGCAAAGCATAGAAACACCTGTAATGCTTATTGTTCCAAATGAAATAAGAGCAGTCTTGATCCTCATGAAGAATAGAAAAGCCCCTGGACCAGCTAATATCAGTGTAAACTCTTAAAATCAGCACCTGATAGAGTAATGGAAATATTGGCAAACATTTTTAATAAGTATCTACAGTTAAGTGACCCACCAAGTGAGTGGAAAAAGGCCTTCATTACTCCAATTTATAAGAAGGGAAGTAGGTGAGGTTGCAACAACTATCATGCAATTAGTGTAATGTGCACAGTAGCAATACTTTACAGTGGGATTCAAAAATGTAGAATTTAACATCATTGAACAGAATGGGAGGAACAGATTGGTTTCAGGGTAGGAAGGTCTTGTATTGATGGTGTTTTCACATTAAAAAAATTAATAGAAAAACGAGTTGAAAGAGGAAGGAATGTCCATCTCATGTTTGTTGACCTGTAAAAGGCACACGATGCAGTGCCCAAGCATGAAAGGGGCATTGAGCCAACCTGTATTAATGCTATCAATGCATTATATAGTGATCATAACAGCTCTGTCAAAGTAAGTAAATGACTGACCCCAGAATTTGAAGTCCATAAGAGGCTGCTCATTAACCCCTCTCTTATTTAAAATTTATCTTGAAGAAGTACATAAAAATTGGAAAAGGAAGTGTAGCAGAATGGGATTGTCAATAGAAAATGATGTACTGTACACTATACACATATTACAACTGAACATGAATTAGAAATGAAACAATAAGACAGATGAATGTGGAGAGCAGCATCTTGAATTCAATGGGAACAAAACTGTTGAATTGGTATGGACAGCTCCAACGTATGGGAAGCAATAGGCAGCATAAGAAGATCTGGGCATGGATACTTCCAAAGCGGAAGAAGCATGGAAGACCACCAAGAAGTTGGAGAAAGGACATTGAAGAAGAAATGGAGGCAAGAGGTCTCAAGAATGGAGACTGGGAAGATTGGAAGAGGTGGAAACTGAGAAGCGAAAAGTGGCTTCAGCCGTAAAAAAAACTTGCAGCATGTATGTAAAAGGCCAAGACCTGGCTAATTCAAAGAAAATATTGATCAGTATAGAACACATCATAGTTGCTAGTAGGAAAGACCAGGAGTGACAGAATAAGAAATCAAGATATAAGAAACCAGCGTAAAATAACTTATATTACCAAATTTGTGAAAAGAAGGTAAAAAGGAATAACCACAGACTGGTGAAGACAGCCAGAGATATGATACCATTACAAAGGAGAAATCCAGGCAAGCTGTAAACAGGATGGAGAGACGATATGCACCCAAGATGAAGTGTGAAGAAAAACAGGTGTACAACCTATGTAGAAGCAGAAGACAAAGGCAAAAGAGAAGGGGAAGGATAAGAATAAGAAAAAGAAGAAGAAGGATAAGGAGAAGAAGATGGGGAATAAGAAGAACAACAACAAGAACGACAACAATGTAATTCAGGCACTACGTGTCTCGATGTCCCCCTCAAGTCCCCGTTTATTTCTCCACATGACTTTCATTTCCCCACCTGCCTCCACCTATCCCCCAAAACTTGTATTCCCACATGCCTTGTATTCATAAGGGACCCCAAGAGCCTAGAATCCATCATTTGTGAGTTAAGCATGATTATAAAGTGTATGTACTAATATGCTTTGATGTCATAAGCTGGAACATTATTTTGTCATCTTAAATCTGTTCGATGCAGGATTGAGATGAAATTCCCTATCTAATAGTAGCACACTTACAGTGTTTTGTATTGAAATATCTGAAAATAACTGTAAAAATATGTATTTGCAGGTGAATCCATTCCCTGCACCTTCCACAGTGAATCATCATGAAACTCACAGTGAACTATCACAGTGAAACATCACAGTGAACTATCACCATGAAAACCTTTCAAAGTGAAAAAAATAAAAATTATATATATTTTTCAGACTTTGTGATATTTTTAGAAATTATATGTTTTACTAGTTTATGGATGAAAATTATAAACCTGATCATTTTCTACATAGTAGCAGTTTTGTATGCAGTGTTAAAAAACTGCAGCCATGTAGTACATACAAGTTTCTCAGCTGCAAGCTGTCATAAAGCATCAAGGAAACGATACCCAGAAAATAGCATATATAAAGATATTGTAATTTTTTTAAGCCATCTGAGTGTCATATTTAGTCACCTTTAGTATACTTTTTTTTTTTTTTTTTTTAATGTGGCATTTGAGAGTATTTTCTTCAAGATTGAATGACTTTTTGTGTCTTTCTTAGTCCTGTTGCAATATGTCACATGATTGCGACCATCTCAAGCAGTGCTATAGATCAAGCGACTCTAGCAGCAGGACCAAGAAAGACGCAGAAAGTTGGGTCTTATTCCATCTTGAAGATAATACCCGCAGATGCCACTTGCCTGTAATGATTCCTTGTAGCATTGCAATATAAATGCTAGACAGCATTGAAATTTATACTGAATGACCTTAAAAATGTATCTAAAGCTAATGATAAAAAGAAATCAATGATTTCTATGTATTAAAAATGTTTGTAAAACTTTACCTAGCCATAGTCGCCCATTAGTGTTAAGGACTGTTGCTCCTGGTTGTGCAATGCAACGTACTGGACTTTCTCCATCTACCTGGATGTAGCCATGTCGTTTTCTTCGATGAATTAATGCTGTATGCCAAGACCCATCACTGACATGGACCTTCAATAAAAATTATTGATAATAATAAGCAAAAAACATGAAAAAATCAATTTTTTATAGAAAGAAAGGTATATGATAGCAAACCCTTTGTTTCTATGAACACAAATTTCAGCCCAAATTACAGAGTTTCATAAACTACGGGGCTACTTTATTTCTATTCATAAAAAATTGTTCTTAAATGTGTTTCTTCACTACCAAGAATATTGAACATATTACTTTTGGAACTCTTCCGTTGCATTTCTATTGTTCAGAAATTGCATCGGATGAAAAGATGAAAATTGTATTGGTCTGGAGCAGCTTTGAATCAACTAAAGTTTGTCCCTAGAATGAGGCAATGCTACAACATTTAATGGTTGGAAAAAAACCACTAATTTCTAGCACAATATATACCAGATTCTAAAACCAAGAAGGCATTTCCTTAAATTCTAGTTCTCGATTTAAAAGAAGAAACAAGCCTCTTCCTCCTTACCTCAGTTTGTACTGAATGATTCAGTTATTAATTTGAATTATTACAAGTGCACAATGTAAGAAATTTGATAAGCCTAGTAATTTTTATGCTCATTGACTCTCCCTTTTCACATGATATGAACATCACACAAATGAAAAGTTGAAAAGAAAACATTACCTTTGATTTTGCTAGGAGAAGGTTTTGCTGCTTTCCCAAATTGAAACTTAGTTCAAGATATCCATTTACTATTGCTATAGACAAGTAGTCACTTTGCAATGTTTTGCCTTTATTTAACCACAGAAGTAATCCATTGGGTTCCAGTGTGCGGAAAGTTATTTCATAGCGATTTGTACGTTCACCTTTCCTTCTGGAAAAATAAGTGTTAAAATAAGTATGGTTAAGATATAAAAGTAGTAATACAAGTAAGTGTTTCTGTAAAAAAATTATATAGAAAAGTAATATTTAGATCAGGTAATTCAAAATATATTTGTACCCCTTATTGAAGAAATCTACATCATCTTCATCATACATATCACCTTCTCCATCTATCTCATACTCATTATACATTTCATCTTCTTCCTCCTCTTCCTCCTCCTCACTCTCATTTATTCCATCTGTTTCATTTTCAACTTCTAAATTAGTTTCGTTAGTAGATACAGAAGTGTTAGTGCTAAATAGAAATATTAGTAGTTAGAAAAGTAGTTAGTATTGATAGTAACATAGATCACATGCACTTTCTACGTTATTATCAAATAGTTGACTATAAAGAACATAGAGTTATATCTGTTAGTAATGTGTGTAAAATATAATTTATTTATACTACACCTTTTATCAACTTTGTTTGCATATTGATAGAAAGTTTCTCCTGTGAATCGTATTGGACGTTCCATGTCCAGGGCATCTACTGCTATTGCAAAACAATGGAAAGAAACAGAATACAAAGTTACGGTTTATAAATGGTTCAAAGATTTTACCCAATTTCATTTTGAAAAAAAACTAACTTACATTCTTCACAGTGTTTTCCTCCATATTTCAAGGGGCATTTACAAGCATAAAGATTCAAAAGAGGTTGACATATTCCTCCATTAAGACAAGGATTACTGCTAGGATCAGGAGGACAAGGAAGTCCTTGATATTGTTTTATATTGTGTGTGCGAGGATTTCCAATGGAAGTTGGTCTTTCACTAAGATTGTCTAGAGAGTATCCATTAACAATTAGTCTCTGTATTGCTCCATCTAGCCCCGAAACAATATTAGCATCACGGTTTATTTCTGATAAGGAGCTGTAAATAAAAATAATCATTAAAGACCAAGAAAAAAAAAAGAGAGACTGGAAGAATGGGACAATTTAAGCGGACTTACGAAACTCCTCCAAGATAAAAAGGTAATTCCAAATTTAACTCAGTAAGTGACGCTCCAGAAGAACCTTTTGATATAACACCATCGTCAAGTTGCAATGTGCCCTCTTGATTAACTCTAGTGACTTTGACTGCATGCCACTGCCCTGGTGTGATTACATTTTCTGATCTGAAATTTAAAAACAAAGTTAAATAAATATACAGTTTATCAATCATAAAAATAATACAAATCATTTAAAAGGCATTATACAATACATTATCATTGTGATAATTGAAATATGTCATGTGTCAAACAAATTCACTTTTTTGTTTATTACACCATTGTGATCAAAATAGAGAACTGCAGCAGTTGCGAAAGGTAGTAAGATGATGGAGTAATGAAAAACTGAATATTACGATTTTACATTGGTAAAAGTGATTGCCAAGACAGAGAGAGGTACAGAACGTTTTTTGTTCCTCCTGAAAACTTTGGTAGATATGATGTGCAACCTATTGCACTTACCCGGATATGTTCTTTTTTTTAGATGCAAAACCTAAATAAATTACCCACAAAATGATTAATTTATAAATATCTTCATGTTTAAAACCTGAGTGAGAGTAATACTTACGTTATATTTGCAATTCCACTACCCAAATCAAATCGAAATTGCACGTGACCTTTCACAATATTCAAGGATATAAAATCTCCCTTGCCATTGGCAAGTTGTCCATTATAGATCAAAACTCCATCTTTTACTCGAGACAAAAACCAAACTTCAAGTGAAAAGGCACGACTAACACCTTCAAGGCGAGGAAATTCTATGTATGAATTGCCAGAGAAATCCGGAACAAATATTTCATGTAGTTCTGCATCCACTGAAAATGAAAAAAAGTGCAATTTTAAAATTCACATTAAATTTGAAAGTGTCTTGAAATACATGTATCAATTTTTTGACTTGTATTAAATGAACAGAAAAACAAATTATGCACTGCTAGTAAGACACTCAAACTTACAATCTTGACATGACTTTCCTTTCCTTCCAGGTGGACATTTGCACATAAAACCACCTTGAGGTAGAGCTTCACATGTAGATCCAAATGTGCAGGGATTTGATAAACAAGGGTTAACTCTACTTTCACAGTAATTTCCTGGAAGTATAAAAGGGTAAATGCATTTCTCATCTATTAGGTTTTAGTGCCTAAAGAATAATTGTTTTTTTCATATTTACCAGTGAAGTGTTCCGTGCAAGCACATCTGTAGTGCTCAGAATCTATAGCATGACATGTTCCTCCATGATGACATGGCATGCTTGAACAAGGATTTTCACCACACTCATGCACACCAGATGCTTCCTCTACTAGAGAATCCAGACCTTCATGCAACTCAACAAGACGTCGACCAACTTTTAATTTTCTAATACAGCCCATGAGACCTGTTGTTGTACCTATATTTTCAAATACTCTGTTCGAAAATAAATATCAGAATATTAATTAAAATGTTTTCAAATAATACACAAGTCTTTTCCATTAATTGATATTAACTCACTTTGAAACATTTGTAGGAACATAGCCAATAAAAGCATCTTCAGCTAAGTCAAGAGCTTTGAGTGTTCCTTGAGACTGTCCTGCTACATCTTCAAAGTCATCCAGTTTAAGCATTCCATCCCGATGGTAACGTTTGATAATCACCCGATGGAATTTTTTCATTTCCACTTTATCCAAAGATGTTATCACAACAGGCCCATTTCCCAAATTGTAACGGAATTCCACAAAACTGCAAATAATACATCAATGATAAATTTGCTCTAATAGTTTTACGACTAACTGAGATATTTTTCTTATTCTTTTATAATGATGTATTTACCCATTAACAATTGCTAAAGAAACAAAGTCACCAGTTCCATCAGCTTTTTGTTGATTATACAAAATTATTCCATCATTTGCATATGTTTTAAACTCTACTTCTAAGCTAAGTTTATTATAGGCCTTCAGACGCTTCAGCCGAACATACGATCGTCCATCAAATGCTGGGATATCATAGGCTGTGAAAACAAAGTTTTTAACAATGACTTTCAAGAAGAAAAAGTTTCCGTTCAATGCAATGAAATAACTAATACAAATATTTTAAGGTCAAATTAATTTGATCTCATGACTATTGTTGAAAGCTCTTAAATTGTAAATGAAGAAATGTTTCTATAAATGTTGCATTACAAGTCCAAACATTGCATTGTGAAAACTTTCCAATAAATGAAAGATCGCAACATCCATTTATGATCTCATTAAAAAGATAAAATTGCATTTAAGGATTTTTCAAATTATAATA
Organism: Teleogryllus oceanicus; assembly: GCA_964035755.1. NCBI lineage: Eukaryota > Metazoa > Arthropoda > Insecta > Orthoptera > Gryllidae > Teleogryllus > Teleogryllus oceanicus. The sequence goes on along the minus strand of CAXIVR010000007.1, from coordinate 27,538,989 downwards.
CCCTTCCTCTCAAGAGATTGATCAAGAGCATGTGAAGTAATTATAATACCTCTCTCTATAATGGGAGTGTCACATATCTGCCCTCCCCAAGGATGAGGACATTCACATCGGAAGCCACCATGAGGAAGATCATGGCACACCCCACCTTGATGGCAGGGTTGGGAATTACAAGCATGGAAGTTTGCTGTGGAGAAAATAGAAAACATTGCATAAGTGAAATTTTCATCTTGCTTCTACTATATATTTGTTTATTTTGATCTGAGGAGAAAAAAATCATCAAGAATGGTGTTTAAATTGTAGTCTCCAATAAAAGGAATAATGGAAAAGGGGAATACAAAGGAATAGTTAATTTTCATTCATACTTTGCCCTTAAAATTTTTATATTATTTTTTCAATACAAATTTGAAGAATTGAACTCAATACAAAAAGTGAAATAATGGCATCAATATAAAACTAAAACAAACCTAAACATTCTTGACGATCTGAAGTTTCTGCAAACCCTTCTGGGCACAGACAAGCTCCTCCAACACATCGACTGTTGCGCACTCCACAATCCATATCAGTAGTGCACAAATCTCCCAGCAGAGCAGTAACTACACGGATAGTTGCCGGCGTTGGACGGTACCCTGCTGCATAATATATGTCTGTAAGAGCAAAATTATGAAAACTAAATTTACAAAAATCAGTGACCAAGATAAAAAATGGCCATATAACTTTCAAAATGTCTTCAAAAGTTGTCAATGAAATACCCAAAGTTTTAAAATATATTTTGTCATAAACCACACTGACATGAATTTTCAATTTAAAATTAATGATGAGGGTGAACACACCATTAGCATTATTACGCCCTGGACCAAAGTGATGGAGAGAAGCAGATGTTAAACTGTTTGTTTCTTCTTGGTTGTGGCTGTTGTAGTAGAAACGATTGCTTGGAGGATCTGGTATGAGGAGATGTCTGGTAGATTTATACAAAGGAGAACTAACATCCTCAGGTTCTGTGTAACGATGAGCAGTAGATCTTTTAATAGGCCATTCAGTACCCGTAAACATTTCTTCTGGAACATATGCAATATTTGTTTACTGTTCTATCCTTTTTTATTTTTTCTGTCCATCAAAAATGGTTTGTTTTTAGTATTTACCTTTACATGGTCCAAGGGCTTGAACAACAATATCTTTCTGGTATCTACAAGCAAATAATTTAAGCTGACACTCCGAACCATAAGTTTCTCCATCATTACCGCATACCACCTGAAAACAAAACAAAACGTTTCAGTGAAAAAGGAAAGGACAATTTTTGAAAATTGGCTCAAAGATTTCGTCAAAGATCTGTTTAACTGAAGAACAGAAAAATCATATGGGGGAGAAATGCCATCTGCTCAAGTTTTCTTGAGCTTCAGAATCTCTTTCCAACCTTTTAACTATGCATAATTGAATGATGAAAAATAAAGTTTCAAGAAAAGGGAGGTTAGCAACATTTGGTTTGCTTGAAAACCAACAAACCTGCATGTTTCCTGAATCTTCAGAACATGTTGACCTGCATACACATTCAGCCTGACCCCCATGTTCTTCACAGGTTGCACCAAAATAGCAAGTCAATTCAGAACATGATGTAGGAACTGGTGTAGTGGAATCTGTTACAAAAATATTATATATACATTAAAAATATTTTTCTTACAAAGAAATAATTACGAGGAATGAAGGAGTAGGAAGGAGGAAAAGAAAATGGTATGCTGTTTGATGTCTTTCTGAATCAGTGTAAATGGACAGGGACATTAAGAGTTAGGTTAGTAGTTGCTCTGAAATTACTAAGGACTGAAGGGAATCCTGAATAATAACTATTTTATTTAGATGATGTTGAAGGTTCTATAATAATGTTTAAGGCATGTTAAGCAATTATGTTTGAAAGCGGCAGTTGGTAACTTAAAAGGTTGATGGCTCACTACATTAAACTTGAGTTGTTTGTAGAAAATGTGGCAGGATGCTTAAGTTGTCTCCAACAAAAAACAAAGTCATTTGTGAGATATCACAGATCTATACTCTCTGCTGCATATACCTTCTTGAAAGCATTTATGATTTAACAAGACCAGTGAAGCTTACTCCATTAATAATAATAATAATAATAATAATAATAATAATAATAATAATAATAATAATAATAATAATAATAATAACAACAACAACAATTCTAATAATAGTAATATCAATTATAATAGTAACAATACTAATAATAAAATACTATTCATGTATTGAATGTATTGATTTGCAGATTATCTAAAAAAAGTGATGTGATTATGACTCACGAGAGTATTTATACAAATGAAACACGTAAAGCATGTTATGTAACTAAATAATGTATGTAAATAGCAAATGCTTTTTTATTTGTAGTGTAAATATGGCACAATTGACACACAACACCCCTGTGATTGAAACAATATTACTTTAAATACATGTTCTACAAATCTAGGAATATAAAAAGTAATATACAGGAAATATAAACTACCTGATGTGCACCCGTTTGGTCCTAATATTTTGTTATGCTCAGTGCAAATTGTACACTTCTGTCCCTGTATGCCTGGCTTGCACACACATCTTCCAGTCATCTGTTCACAGTCATCTCTCACAGAACCAAACTTGGAGCAGCCGCATGCTGTGTACAACAGAGTACAAAACCCAATTAAAGTATCACATGATTAATTGTTTTAATGGAATGTACAACTTTTAAGGAAATTTATCAAAATTAAGAGATGAAATGATCTTCAAATTTCTCAAAGACTATTATTATAAATATTGAACAATTAACATAAACCCTTCAACATATCTTTGTAATTTTCTGCAAAATAACTGTTTTCTTTGCTGCACACAAGAATAATATTTAAATTTTCGAAAAACTTCTGAAAAACCACAGTAATTAAGTTTCAAATCTTCAAAATTTTTCTAAAATAATATGCATGATAACCCAATCATAAATATGAAAACATGATTACAAGGGTTTTCACTTACGTAAACATCCTTGATGACCTTCTGATATTTTTGGAAGACCCCAGTATCCTGGTTCACATCGATCACATTTTGGACCACCAACACCTGGTTTGCAAGAGCACTGCTGTGTCAATGGATCGCAAGTTCCAGAATATGAACCTAAAATAAAATATTGCATAAGGGTATTGTCTTTCCCAATCACAAGACAACTCATTATTTAACTGATTGGGCTTCTTTAATATGAATAACATAGAATATTAATTAATTACCATACAATAATAATTGCTATTTAAAACTAATGCTCTACAAAAGCACATATATTTTTAGTATTATTTGTGACAGTTATACAATATTGTAATATTGCTACTTGTATCCAAATAATACTTCAGCCATCTTTTGAAAAGAGTTTTCGCAAATGAAGTATGGGAGATTTGAAAACAATGCTTCCCTTTATTAATTGAAAATTCAGATGTTTTAATGATAATGGTACTTGAACCATAAATTTTTTTGTTTTGTGTTCTATACTTACAAAAAAGATTAAAGCAAAAAATGGAAACTGTTTTGAGGGTTTTGTCAACAAATCTGCAGGAAACTGTCTCAAATTTGCCCAAAACTGTGCAGAAAATATTTATAGATAGAAAAAATGTACATAGGTTTAAAGATCAAATATTGAGAAATAGATTGCTTTGAGAAACCAATATTTATTTCTAATATAAGAATTTTAGTAGCATGACAAAAAAGTTTGAACTATTGCAATTTTCTGAATTCTACAGATTTTAATTGTAAACATACCTATGCCAAATTATTTAACAAATTTGGCATTATTAAGGAAATTGGTATTATTTTGGTACTATTTGGTATTATGTGATTATTTGGTAGTACTTGGTATTGTTAAGCAAAAATACTCATACTTTGAGAAAAATGTAGTACATATTAAAAGATTTAATTCTGATTAACAGATTTCATTAAGAAACTAGTAGAGCTATAACATCACATACTTTCTTTCTTTATTTCTAAGTTTTGCAATTTTCAAAAATGTAGAAGGTTCAACAAAAATAAGACTTGTACCATTTTTAAGATGTCCTTTTCTTAAAAAATTAAAGAAAAAATTTAGTGGCATTTTTGAGAAATTTTTCTTTATAAATTGCATTAACTTCAAGTCTTTCTAATAATTATGTGAAAACTACTCTTTTTTCAAAAAATATCCATGACCATATTTAAAGATATAATTTTTAGATTAGATTGCAGTAAGGGGGAAAATTCTCTCTCATGAATATTGTACTTTTACATTGTTATTTCTTTTTGCAATTTTCGAAAATAGGGAGAACTTGTCGAAAATGGGATCTATGCAATTTTTAATGTCCTTTGGCATATCTGAGGAATATTTAAAGAAAAAATCGGAGTCACTTTTGAGAAAAAAGTTTTAAAATGGTCTGTATTTTACAAAAAATTACGCAAAACAACTCGAAATGACCATGACCTTATGTTTGAAAGATCTGTCTTTGTTGAAAAACAGATTTCATTAAGAAAATATATCTTTTTCTTCAATATTGTTGTTGTAGAAAGATACTGAAAAATATCGAGCTTTTGCAATTTACGCATCAAAATGTTTCTAACTTGGGGGACTTTGAATCTGTCTAAACCGATCAGGGAATATCAGTTTTGGAGACAATTTTCTGAATGATTTAAGGACATTGACTACAGACAGGCATTTCGCTGTCAACCAATTTTTTCAGAATCAAGAAGGGGCGGATCCAGGCGAGATTGAACCACTTTTTCGACACCAGGCCACTATACGTTTTTCTGAATCTTTCAAAATTCGACGTTTTCTGCCGCAGCATTACAATAATATATCTTTACAATGTAACTACGTAGTAAGGCGAGAAAGTAGAAACGTTATTTTCAATGAGAGATGCAGCAGTGAGTACAAAAACTTTGTAAATAGATGGAAAGGCGAACAGACTGACGGATTAATAGACTAACAGACATGTTCTTGAAGAGGAAGAAAAGGTAAATGTATAAGAAAATATCCGCCATACATATCTGCCAAACGAATCATCCAAAATTGTTTTTACAACTCCGCGCTAACAACAACGCAAGGCAACAACGCAACACAACGCGGCGCTGGCTGATATAATGATGCGGTATTAGTATACCGCATATACTATATATAATTACGTGCAATAATATTAGGTAACCGTTATTGAGGGCGAGAAAGTACGTGCTCTTTTAGCACCACTAGTATTTTTTAATTTGTTCTTTGGCTAGTGCTAAATAGACTAAATATGACATAAATGCTAATTTTGTACATTTTTTTTGAAAATTAAAATTAATCATTATTTTTGAAATATCATTTCAATATGCACTTTACGGGCATTTCTTACACATTGTTGCACTTGTTTGCATTAAATAATTTCCGATGAAATTTCTCAAAATCTCGAAGGTTTTGGGCGAACACAAGCTTCAAAATGCGCATTTTTCGGAAGCTCTTACATTTCTTAAATATGGCTCCAAACTTTTGAATGAAAATGGCAGCTGAGAAGAGGGTGGAGCAAAACCTAACATTTAGCGTAGATTGAGGAGACGAGGAATCGAACTGATCCGAGAAAGTCTGTGACATTCACTAGCATCACAAGTTTCTTTCTCGTATACGTACTTACATACGCACTAATATACGCAGTATAGAGAATGTTATGTAATACTGCGACAAAAAAAAGGCGAATTTTCGACAGAAAAACCTGTATTGTGGAGTTGTGATTTCGGCAAAGTGTATTAACCTTGTTCCAATATGTAGTAAATTACTTCCTCGTACAATATGTGTAGTCAGAATTCACGATTTGTGGGTCTTTGATACCGAAACTAGTGGTGCTACAGAGTGGTACAGATTTTCTCGCACTAGTTTCGTTTTCTAATCTCCTTACACTACGCTAGCTTTTCGGGATTGCCTCTCCTCCTTCCCAGCTGTAACCTATAGGTGACAAAACTAATTTTTTCCTTCAATTTTCTCAATTTTTCATTGAAAAATTTGTATGTGTTATTGACAAAATATCGTTTCAGCATTTCTGAAAATGCCCAATTTTTATCTTGTTTTCAAAGAAAAATTTTGAATTTTCGAGAAACTTCGTCAGAAATCATTTGAAGCACTTGTGTTCACAAATGCAATAATATATAGAAAATTGAAATAATGTCATGAGATATATTTAATATAAAATAATGTTTGCTATTAAAAAATCAAAAGACATAAAAATGGCGTTAATGTCATTTTATTCAGTGCGTTTATCACTATTAGTCCAAAAAGTTGAAAGAAAAAATATAGAGATATTTTTGAAAACATGTTTGAGTGTTTTCGAAAATGCAGAATTTTGATCTCATTTTCGCAGAAAAGTATTGTTTTTCGAGAAATTTCATAAGAAATCATTTGGAACACTTGTACTTGCAAAAGCTTTAATTTGTACTAATCTCCAGAAATGTAGACATTAACGTGAGTGATATATAGTGAGTGATACATTTGCATAACTTTTGAAAAAACAGCAAAGAATACGCCAAAATGGCGTTTATGTCGTCTTATTCAGTGAATGTAGCACTATCCGTAAAATAATGTTTCAAGAACATTAGAGCCGATTTTGAGAAAATATTGTTTTTAAAATTGCCTTTATTTCACGCAAATTACTTGAAAATTGTTAATATTAAAAAAAAGGGTATGTCCTCATTTAAAGATCTAATTTTGGAGAAGAGATTTTATTCAAAGAACAAATCTGTATATTCAATAATGTAGTTGGAGGAAGACCCGGAAAAAATTTGAACTTTTTAAATTTTATAAAATCTAGATATTTCAATGAATGTACAGTCTGGATCAGTTTTTTAAGTGGTCTTTACGCTATCCGACAACATTTAATAAAAAAAAGTATTTAATTTAATAAAAAATTTAATAAAAAATGAAGCCATTAAAAAAAATAGAAAATGTCCTTGACGCTTCATTATAAAGTACCCCCAAAAATTAAAACATCGATTTCAAATTCAAGGGGCCGCGATATCAGTCAGATCGATTGGGGAATATCGACTTTGGTGAAAGTCCTCCTTAGACATTAGCATTTTTCACAGACGACGGACACACAGACGGGAAGACTGACAGAGGTTTTGCCGTAAACGAATTTTTCTTTATCAGGTACTCACAAAATGTGAATTCTGACTATACAACACGTTAGAGGAATTAATTTACGACTTATAGAAACAAGAATTGTGAACTTTGTCCGTATTAAGGATCCACAATACAAATTGTTCTACCGAAACATCGCAGTTTTTCGCTGCAGCATCACATAGATTTGTCTGTATGCAATAAGCAAGAAAGAAAAAATAGTTTATGGCAAATCGTCTGTCCGTTTGTTCATCCGTCTGTAAACAACAGTAGTGTCTCAACTATGTTTTTTTTCAAAAATGAATACTCCCAAGTCGATCTGACCCGTTTGAAAGCTCTGCGATTTTGAAAAAAAATCTTCTAATTTTGGGGGTACTTTACATGAAGCACCTGTGACATTTTCAAAATATCCTCAAAAATGGTTTTAAATGTTTTCTTTAAATATCTTGTGATAACAGAGTTAGACACACTTATAAAGAATAGAAAGGTCCGATTTTCACTGTTAATTTTGAATTTTCGAAAAATGCCAAAATTTGAATTCCCCTCCCCCGGCATTCTACGACTACAAAATTGAAGATAGTGTTTTTTTAAATCGTTTTCTACAATTAGTTCTTTCATTAACGTCAAGTACTACATTTTTTGAAAATATTGGTCGTTTTCGCGCAATTTTTAGTGAAATATCAGCAATATTAGAAATATCAAAAACAAAATTTTCTTGTTGTTGTCCAAAAAGTTGTTGTTCGTGACAAAACATTTTGAAGAGATACCTAATTTGTTGCATCCACATTGGGAGGGGCAACCAGCATTGTCTGCTCCCAGAGCCGGGGTCTTGCCATCAGGACAGCAACCAAACCAAGAGTCCTCACAGTTCTTCAGATTTGCATTTTCAGCTAAAAAAAGCAGAACTTCAACTTGCAGAAATACACACAAAAATACATCATACATACGTACAGGTTTATTCTAAATTAGTTATCTAAAAGTATCATGAAATAATTTGGAAACCATTGATATTTCTTCAGGTGCTCTTCAAACTTCCTGAGGTGTTCTAAGTTCATGCCGCCAGATCTCTCTGGTTACTTATTTGGCGGAAACAGTGACACGGCACTCGCAGTGAAGACGTGTAGCGGCGAGGAATGTGCTAAGTGTTCCTTGTAGAACCACAAAACACAATTACCAATTGGTGTAAGAAGTCGCTTCAGAACGGAGTTTAATAAAGATCCACCTCAGGCAAATAATATAAGAGCAAAGCATACTCATTTTATTGCAATTCTAGCGGCCCATTGCTTCTTGTCACTCCTTTAAGCTTCTTAGGTCTCAACAAGAAGTTAGTCATTCCGATAAGCTGAATTGGGGTATGTGCCCATGGTGTGTGTTCGCCACAGGCCACAAACAAACTCGAGAATACCCGAAAGGTCAACCTTCATGCAATCAAGCTGACAGTATTCAGCTTATTGCGTCTCGCGAGCACATGCATTGCGCGTGCATTGAAGGCTCCGAAAATGAATTCATTAAATGTTAGGTAGCTACGCCAGTGCCGTGGAGATATGTTAAAGACAAGGTGCACATCCCTCCACTTCCTTCAACTATCGAAGAGCTTCGTCAACGCGCTGGCTGAGGTCGACGCCGATATGCTCTCGCGCAACTGGGAAGAAATTTCGTACAGACGGGATATATGCCCTGTTACCAAAGGAAGCCATATTGAACATTTGTTGAAAGAAACTTGAGGATCTATTTGTGAACCGAGAATGAACTATATGAAGTAATTAAATCTATTGTTATTTAATGTTACTTTTAGGTAACTAATTAAGAATAACCCTGAATATATTGAACGTATATAATATATATCATATATAAAATATGTTCAACCACTTAATGCTCACATTAAGATTATAATAGGTCATATCACGAGTTCTTTTGAAATTGTCCATAAATCTCCGACTCGCTAAGTGAGGAAGGGCTTTATATAAGAATTTCCAAAGCCCGATTGGTATTTAATAGGACTTTTCCACGAATGAAATTATGTCAAACAGAGTTCCAAAATGCGCCAAATATTGAAAATAACTGAAAGCTATGTTAAAAAGCAAAAGTATTATGTTATCGTACATTCGCGGTTTATTGGACATCGTCCTAGCGATCGATGTATACCACCTTCTAAGATGGATGAATCACATTTTATGATAGGCTAGTAGAGAGAAGCGGAAAGAATATTCAGATAGAAAAAGCGATAAACTTTTGAGAAACACTGCCGTGGTTGGGGAATTTTGTATGTTTAGTAAAGCACTATTTCACGAGTGGCATAGTCAGGTTAAGATTACTTTTGTGCTTGGAAGAGAGACCTTTCTTGCAGCAGCGCGCGAAGTGCGGCGTCTGGTGGCAGTAGGAGTCGGGCGGGCAGTCCTGGCGGCCAGGGCCACTCCCGCAGTCGAACTCCCTCCCGCTGCCCGGGTCCACGAGCGGCGCCTCTCCGTTGCACGGCTTCACCTCCATGCCTGCGAGCAACAAGGAAAACGAACACACTTCGGTTAATTCTAACAACTTTTCGAGCACTCTCCTACAACATTAACATCAGCATGGTCTGTGTTGATTTGCGAGGGGACGTAAATCAACGTTAATCGTCATTATAGATATTAAAGTCATTAGACTAATACACAGCAAATAACTGATGCGGTTTTCAAACCGAGGTCATAGCCGAGATTTACAACGAACCGAGCATATTATGTGTGTTACCAGCCGTGTGTCCTTCAATGTTTTTAGTACTATCTTATTATGAGAAGAAAAATCGAATAAATATTTCTTGGAAAAAGGGTTTACACCTAGGCCATCTTTAGCAAAACCAATGTTTTTGTTACTCTTAATACAGGCGGAATTTTAAATCCCTAGCTGATGCCGGTAGTTAAGAGTGGCTTTTCGTTATTTTGTTTGGTTTCTGTAAGTCGATATAACAATACATACTGTGAAAAGTATGTTATAAGTATCTTCTCAATACTGTAAAATGCAAATCTAAGATATACATAACCGCTGGATGGATTCGTGTGATCAAGGAATTGGAAAATTCTCTATGCCTGCCATTTTACCCTTAGTGTCATTTTAGTGCCTTAAAAGTATTTACAAATAACGATTTGGAACAAAAATAAATGGTGTGGCGCAAAAAAGAGTTGGCAAAAATGTTGCAATCTGCTAACAACGAATTCTGATGGCTACGCAAAGAATTGCAGCGCCAACGATTTTTATTGGCTCCGCCAAGAATGATATTGCCATTCCATTTACATTCTTCAATTGTATTGAACAATTGATTGAGAATGAAAAAAATGAAATGAATAGCTGTATGAGGTTTGAAATATATTGAACTTCATGCTAATTCACTTGAGAACTAGTTGGGGAATAGTTACTAGTTAATAACGACTTAAGTTCAATAAATCGGATGTAACAGATGCGGTTTAAATTTGAAGACCGACACAATAGATTAGGTTTATATGCAAGGGAAGGTGTTATTTGTGATATTGACCGCATCTAGTTGAATAATTTTTGTAATACCATCTTCTTCTACGAAAAAATCATAAAAACGAGAAAAATCATTTTTAGGCAGCTACTGGCAAAAAAGGTTCTTTCAGTTCATTCATTGCTCCTAAAAGTTTATTTTTTGTGCACTAGTGCTAAAAGTGAGACGATACTAAAGTTTTCGAAAAATCTGTGAATGCAACAAAAAAACGTTGTCTGACCACATCAACAACTACTAACCCTAGTGTATCCTAAAGTGATTTATACACTTGAATGCGTCAGTAAGGCTGTTTAAAAATTAGTGTATGACAGACGTAAAAGTGAGTTTATTTTGTTCAAAAGATTGCACCACTCAACTTATCGAACTCACGTCGCAATCTTTCCTACTCGGAAGGTAAAATCTCACCTATACCACTCATATAATAATAATTTTGAATAAGTAAACTCGACCATCATCTTTAGATACAATTCATTTGTTTCGATTTTTCTTTAACCGACTGTTACTGGTACGGGTGCTGGAATGGTACAGCATCAACTGTGGCCATTGCAATACCTCTGACAGAAGGTTCTAAGGTTCGAGTACCGACGGTGGCAGGATTTTCGTCTCTAGCTGGATACCTAGGTCGAATTCATCCGTTGTCTAAAAGGAAATTCTAGCAGCTGGTTGCTCTGATCGGTCATTTTCCGTAATTTCTCCAGTCAACACTAGGCGAATGGCTGGGCAGTACCCTATCAAAACGCGGGCTACCGACCGCGTGCGATCTTTCCTTTCCGTTCCTTGTTCTATCCTCATTCCTTACTTACACACACACACACACACACACAAACACACACACACACTTAAATTCATTATACTACCACACACACCCGACTTTTGTAATAGAGCTTAGAGCTTGTCCCAGCTGGGACGGTGCCCTACTGAGGGGACGATACCTGGATGAGCAAATCGCAAGATGAGATGTGATATGACACGACCATAACAGTTGATGCACCCGAAAACACGAAAAATCAATGAAGGGACTTTAAATCTTCAACGGACGCCGGCCGTTAAGTGCAGATTGCGTTAGGGCGATATTACACTTGTCAAGTATTAGTAAAAGAAGAGTTGAGAGAATTGCGTGTTGCTTTGTCATGCTCGTGATGAAGCGGGGGAGGGGAAGCGGAGGGGGCGGGGTGGGGGCTGCGCACCTTCGCACAGCTCGAGCGGGCGCAGGCGCAGCTCCTCCTGGCGCTGGCAGCCCTCCATCTTCATGGCGCACAGCGACGGGTAGACGCGCAGGTCGGAGGCGCACACGGGCTTGGTGTCCGCGCCCACGGCCGCCGCCACCGAGCAGTCGAAGAGGCACGAGCAGCGCGGGAAGTTGTCGGGCCCCAGCTCGCAGGTGGCGTCGAAGTCGCAGCGGATGTCGCGGCAGGCCTCGCGCTCGGCGGCGCTGCCCGGGCCGGGCACGCCCGCGGGGATGCCGTTGGGGTGGCCCCCGGCCCCGGCCCCGCCCCCGCCGGCCGTCACCACGCGCCCCGCCGCCCCGTGCGCGTGCGCGTGCGTGTGCGTGAAGGCGGGGCGCGCGGTGGGCGGGGCGCCGGCACGCGCGGGGATGCCCTTCTGCAGGGACGGGGGCGTCGCCGTCGCTTGGGTTAGCAAGAGAGAGACAGTTAGTGAAAGCGGCCCTTACACCCACACGAGGAAATCGAAAATAGAATACTTTTTCGACATACCGTATTTTCTCGAATGCAGGACATTTTTTAAAAGATTTAGCTTTTTCAAACAGTGTTACAAATGGATAGATATTTTTATTTACGGCATTCCTCCAGCAATTTATTTAGGACATGATACAAAGAAAATTGCAGGTATTCGGTTTTAAACATTATTGCAACGAAAAACATTAGAAGAACGTATCAATTTTTCCCAAAATTTTCTTGCGAAAACTGAAACGCGCTTTTAAGCGAGGAGATCCTACATTTGAGAGAGAACGGTATTTACTTCCAAAGGAATATTATGTTACGTACATGATGTTTTGTTTTGTTGCTAGGCAAAGAGAAAGAAATTAATGTTGATGAATAGGAGATACTGATAGAGTTGCGAGGCAAGCAACATTTTGTAATGAATTGATAAAGTGCGCCAGGAAAGTCTCTCCGCAGTGAATCGAATCAGGGCCTCCTATTAAAAACTGCATTTATGTTGGTAGCAACCAGATCACTGGGAAACAACACTTCGAGCATCTATTACGACTGTGGTGAGTACACAATTCACGTTTCCAAGCCGCAGCTCGTATTACGACATAATGTCCACAGCAAGGTGCTACTTCGGAGAGACCTTCCTAGCCCAGTGTACAATGTTTTAACTTATCATATATCAATATTCACTTTTGACTCTGAAATTTTCAAAATTGCACAAGTTTGACGTTTTTAGACCCCCTCATTCAACTATATTATTGCAGGCGGACACTTGTTCTTCAAGTAAAATTCCCCCCATTTAGTCCTTTAATTAATATCATGTACTCTTTTGAAAATATTAATAGTTTTTGCGTAATTTTTGGTGAAAACGGACCGCATTAAAAATATGACCGAACAACTAGAATTTTTCTTTATAATTTCTGTACGTATAATAATAAATGCATAGCATAACGTTCTATAAACGCCATTTTTAGGTCTTTTTTGGAATTAAAAAATACACAAATATATATTTTTTAAAATATATCTCACGAGATAATATTTACGTTATGAGTGTTTTGATACATTATTGCATTTGTCAGTACAAGTGCTCCAAATAATTTTAATGAATATTCTCGGAAACGAACAGGGTTCTGTGAAAATGAGCTCGAAATGGCGTATTTTCAGAAATGCTCAAATGATATTTTCTCAAAACCAGCTCCAAAGTTTGAAATAAAAAAAATGCTTATAGATCGAGGTTTTACTTTTCTGTATTAGTAATATTTCAGTTTTATTAAATCGTGTTTTAATTCTATCATTAGACGACAGAAAAATTGAAAAATTTTGAAAAAGTATCTTTTACATTCCAATAGATGGCAGCTGGGAAGAGAATGGGAAAAACCAAAAAGTGAACTCAGACAAAAGTGATTAGAAAACTAACGAGTACGATAAATTGTTATTTCTTCAACACCGTTAATTTTTAAAATATATGAGACCGCGAACTTCTCGGGCGACGGATCTAGCTACGATAACGAGAAGACTACATAACCGTATCGGGATACTACTGTTTTAGACCTCGTCCGCGCCCTCGTTTGAGGAAGCTGTAGTTTTATTTGGCACGTTGTTCAGACAAGTCTCTTACACGACAGGAAATTATTACCCCTGTTTTGGTATATTGCTTGTTGAAGCCCTTGATGATGTTTTCACCAGTTATGTCAGTTCTAAAATCGTTAAAATGAAATATTTTTGCTAAAATGTGTTCATTAATTTCAAAGATATTATTTCCATTCTAAAAACTGTCTTTTTCAAAATCTTAATGCAATGTGTTAGATCAGTCACATGCAATTAGTTCCCAAAAACCAGAGTCAAGGTGCAACAGAATGAAAGAACTTAATGAAGTCCTACAAAATTCTGCACGACCTTCTATATCATATATGATGTATATGGCTAACCTTTAGAACTGCTGATGTTTGTGGAATGACAGAGGAGTTTGGAATTCTAATACTTTCAGACACGGGATTGATCTGATGTGTCATGACAAAACTTTACTCGCTTTTCTCAGTGATTGTTGGGATCACGAGAGGTTCAAAGGCAAATTTTTATGGAAGACAATTATGAAGTGAAATTGCGCTTTTAACGTAGCTTTTACGTTTGACACTTCCGTTTGAAAAACTGCTATATCGGCAGAAACGATGTACATGGTACGGTCGTAGATACCAACAGTGGATTGGAACTACCTTCTGAGAGTTGTACAATTCTTAACTTCACCCAGCACTGGAAAACATTCCGTTCTCATATAACTGAGTTTTAGAGTATCTTGCAATTTGTTTTGGCCGCTAAAATTGTGCACATGCACCAAACTATGCAGTCTTCAATATTGAAATGTCTTTTTTTTAAGAATATAGAGAACATCGTTCGTTATCAGCGCAAGACACAACCTAAAGGTGGCTCCACACATTCGTTATTTGGCGAACAGCAGCAACCATTCGCGGAATCCCGAGTAGTGTGGACGAGTTGCTCGCTATTTGCCGAGCAACGAACGTTCGGTGCTCGTACTACCCACCGCGTGTCGGTCTTTACAACACATCAAAGGAAGCGAACATTCGCCGAACACATCAGCTGTCGGGATTGGGCGAGCGGTAGCTCGGTGCTCGGCAAATGCCGAATGTGTGGAGCCGCTTTAACACGAAGATACTTTTTCGCGAATTTTTTATCTCTCATCTTTCCATATATATATATATATATATATATATATATATATATATATATATATATATGGATAAGGTCGTGCCTTAGGCCGAAGTCAAGTCACGTGACAGCCATTGGCGCTGCGGGGCCGCGCGCGCGGGGCGGGCGAGCGGAGGTACTCACTGAGCGCGGGCCCCAGGCGCTCGCGGCAGTCGCCGAAGAAGATGACGTGCAGGGGCGGCGCGCCGGGCTGCTGGAGGCAGCTGGCGCGCTGCAGCTCGCACTCGTTGGCGTACGTCTCCATGTTGGAGGCGCACACGGGCTCGGCCACCTGCTCGCCGCCCGGCGCCGCCCCCGCCCCGCCGGCCTTGGGCCCCGCCCCCGCCGAGCAGTTGGTGGGGCACACGCACTCGCCGGCCTCGCAGCGCGCGCCGAAGTGGCACTGGATATCCCGGCACAGGTCTGCAACAGGGCGGCGCGGGCCGGTCGCATCCACAGCTGGTAGAGGCTGTTACTGGATGCGTCGGGTACAAGTGCAGGTTAGTCTCGCCAACGTCCGCTCATAAAAAATTGGCTAATTTGTGAGAAAAAGGAAACGTGTCTTCTAAATGTTCAATTATACACAATATATACACATAAGAAACGGCTGAAGAAAGCGCGAACATTGGCGCTATCTTTTGTATGAGCATACGCGCCTGCTTGCGTCCGGCGAAGCCACGCACGTTGTAAGTATCGTTGGCAGCAGTTCGTATTTTATTTCCTGTAAGAAGGTGCTACGGGAGAGCGCACCAATGTGATGGTCTCCACCACGTTACAAGGGCGCTGAAAGGCCCTTGACCACTCGCTGCGGGAGGTAGCGCCTTTGAGCGACATGAGAGGGAATGGGAAGGAAATTCATTCATTATCTTGTTTCCGGGTACGGCAACTATTAAGGCCATTCGTCCCGAAAGTGTAGTGCACGTTATGTCGCGGGAGACCGCGGTATTCCTACCTCGCTAGAGCATGAGATGCGGTGCTGACATTCACGTTGGTTCCCACGTCAAGGTGTCTCCCCAGTCTGGAGAAGTTGTAATCTTACGAAAGGTCTCCCGACTAGTGTGGTAGTGTAATGCACGTAGAGTAAGTGTATGCATAAAACGAGAGGAGGCCACAAGACGAGAAACTTAACATCGCGCGCTGATCGTTGCCCGTTTGTTATGGTAATGTTCCAATATTAGCCTAAAATTGATCGGAGAAGTCACGGAAAACTACCGATCAGAGTAGCCAGCCACTAAAATTCTGCTCGAGACGGCGGCTGAATTCGACCCAGCTAGTGTCGAATTGGAGCGTGGGCCCTGCGGGTGAGAGCAGGCACTTACCGCAGTCGCCCTTGTACGCCACCATGACGAAGGCCTTGGCGCGGCAGGCGGCGACGCGCATGGCGCACTCGCTGGGGTAGTTCTTGCCATCGGTGCCGCACACCGGCGGGCCCCCGCCCACGCACTGCTGCGGGCACACGCAGCGCGCCGCGCCGTTGCCGTCGCTCTCGCACACGCTGTAGTGCTCGCACTTGCTCGTCTCGCACCCGGCTGAAAGGCAACGCCTCCGCATTAGCAACTTACACTTAAACATGCACTTTTCAGAGATTTAACTACGATATATTTTCAATTTTAATTCAGGTTTGTTAAAATTATAAGTATTGCTAGCGTTAGGAGAAGATATAAAAGAAATTTCTTATTTTCTATGTATCCATCATTTAATAAATTGACACATTCACATGCAGCATTAATATTTTTTTATGTTTCTCGAAATAAACATTTATGACTCGGAAATTAGAACAAATGTTATCTAGTTGGATAAAATGATAAAAGATGCCTCCGCGTGAAATTGAAAATGAATTTTTTCCTAAGGATTGTGGGCACGAAAAACATCTTTCCAAAAATCGAAAGACGTGCTTTTTAATTCATTTTTTCATTGAATTCGCTGCATGAACTTCCGAGATAAATATAACTTCTTTATGTGAAATTTGCAGCATTTTTCAAAAATTATTATTAAAATTCTATTGACCGCGAAAGTGAAACTTTTAAATGGATTGGACAATTTTGAAACTTTTTTAAAGAAAGTTTTTATTTCACCAAGTGGAAGAGAAAATTCTCAAATGTTGCCCTAAAAATCAGCTATTTTCTGGAATTTTTTAAGATTTTCCTTATTGTTGTGCCATGTTTAAAAAAATTAAAATACACATTTTTTCACCCATTTTGTGTATTTTCATGTACAAGTGTATATACAAGTGTATAGAGGTGTGTATAGGAGTGTATACCTCTATATACTTGTATATACAAGTGTATAGAGGTATGTAATGACATACTTCTATATATTTTATATTAAATATATACCATATTATTTATTTACTAGTGACATTATTTGCTATATTAAAAGGCTAATATCAATAAATAAATTTTGTTAATATTTTGACCATTAGACATACCGCATCAGATGTTGAACAATGTTTTTAGTTATTTTTAATTACTTGAGGTTCGAAATATTATCAGTTTTAGAGAATTGACTCTAATTTATGTGAGAATTTCTTGAACATTTTAACTGTAGTGATGCATATTAACAAAATGAATAGCCGATAAAACATATTTTTCGTCATATTAAAAAATATTTTCTACTATGAGTTTTGAATTCTATGCGACATTGTTACGAGAATTATCATTGCGCAAGAGCACTCACTGCAGCGCCCCTTGTAGAGCAGCTTGATGTGCCTGCGGTGCTGGCAGGCCTCGAGGCGCAGGCGGCACTCGTTGTCGTAGGAGATGCCGTCGCTGCCGCACACGGGGTCGAACTCCGCGGAGCACGACGGACACACGCACGCCGCCTGCCGCTCCACGCACTGCGCGCCGAACTCGCACGCGTGCGTCGCGCACGGGCCCTGCCCGCCTGCACACGCACGCGCACGCACACACCACTCAGCATCCAGCAGCGAGAGACACTTATTCTAATTGTAAGCTGTTGATGACGCGAATTCGATTGGGACAATACAACGGGTACCGCTTTCGCACGACACGAATTTTATATTAATGCTATATCAAAACTGCAGCGTTCAAGCTTTTATCTATGCCTGTTGCAACGCCGATTTTATTTTTAATTGCCATTTTTCTGTGACTTTTCATGAACGTCTTAATTAAGAGAATAATATTACTTCTTTGTTTCCAAAACGCATTTCTGTTGTATTCGAAATAGTATATTTTATATTAAGTCATGATTGTTTTTACTCAATTTCTATTGTTGGTTTTGTTTAATTTCCAAAATTTCAGTCTTGATCATGTAAAAAAAAAAAAAAAAATTTTTCGTATAAAATTTTCGAATCATATATCTTTTTAATGTCTACTCTTCATGGTTTTTCGAAAGGAACTCCCGTCTGTGTTAACGTTTGTGAAGGCCGGTTTTTTATTTTTTTTGTCCATCAAAAGCTACATCGTGGTTATAAATAGTAAATTTAAAATGGTTAAAAGCAATGCCGATATTTCACAGGAGTAGTTCGAATCTGCAATCGCAGCAGTATCTAATTTGTTACCCTAAATTCCTAAAGTATTAAAAAAAACAACTTACAATCAGTTGATAATTTGGTTTAGGTCTACCTCTAAGGGAGTTGTTATGACTTTCATAATGTATTACGTTTTAATGGATACGAAATAATTATGTTAAAATAGTTAATTATAAGTTAATAATTACTGTGAAAAATAAAAAATAGTGAAGTTAAATTTGTTTGCCAACATGCTTTATTTTCCTACTTCTTTTGTAACCTATCTACTGGGCGTATAATCTTTTTTGCACTGTGACTCACAGAAAAAAATTCTTTTACGCATGATGAAGACACATTTTTGAGATGTTTTAAGAAAAGACTAATTTCACACACACACACGTAACAGCATGTAGACACCAACATTTTTATACGATTGTAGAAAAAAAAGTATTGTTATAACGCAATTATTATGCATATAGTTCTGTAATAATTCTATTACAGGACTAGTGCTGTAATGAAAGTTATTACGGCAAACACCAACGTCGTATATAAAATATAGGCTCAGAGTAAATCCTAGACTCCTAGAACATATCAGAGATATCCAATATGGTCACCTTTTGCCAATAAACATGAGGTGGGATATTGAATATAAGAAAGTTACAGATGTGACATTTACTATTAGCCAACTCCTCCAACACCGTTGTAGGACAGATACAAGAAATCTCTTTAACTGCTTCAGAAAGTGATCTGTCGAGCACTAGTGCATGAGTTGTGTAACAATAAGTGGTAAACCTCACATAAGTTACGTCGTTAGATGAAATTTCCCACTACATATCCATCGACAAAAAGTGATCACCTTCGACCCAATCCCTAGCAGTTTGAAATATTTATTACTAGGCCCACTAAGTTGAGAAGTTGCTTAACAACCAGAAGCAAAAGGCACATTTATGTAACTTCGATAGACGAAATTTCTCACTACATGTCCATTGTCAGTGATACTTTTCAATACCGCTCTAGACGCTAGTCCCATGGTGCCGAGATGGACTGTATTGTTGGAAGCGAAAGCGGGTACGTACCGCAGGCGCCGGCGTGCGCCACGTCGAGGTGGCGCTTGGCGAGGCAGGCGGCGCGGCGCAGCTCGCACGCGCTGGGGTAGGTGCGGCCGTCGCGGCCGCACACGGGTCGCATCACCGGCTCGCACTCGGGCGGGCACTCGCACGTCGCGATGCCCATCTTGTTGATGACGCACTCCTCGCCCGGCTGGCAGCGCTGCGAGTTGCACGGGTTCACCCCTGCAACCGCACCGCACCACACACGGCATCAGCCACTGCCTCAGCACAGGGTTGCTACCTTACTTCCACCCAAACTCTTCATTTTATGAGCCATGAGAAAGAATTAAACCTGTTGCTTGCTCCATAAGGTTACTAATTACAGACATTATTACGTCGTTAGAGCTTCATTATTCAAAAGATGTTTAACCGATCCCAGAAAAGTTAACAAACCAAGCATTGAGAGGTAATTAATCATTGATCATCGTTGTCAAGTCTATGACGCTACACTAATAAATATTTCCTTCTATCAGTATTGAATTATCCAGCTGCTGGTGACGGTAAATCATTAGAAGTGCATTCGAAATGGAGTTAAAAGCGCCAAAAATTATATTGGTTTAATTTTTAATAGCTATCATTAGTCGTAGAGGAAGTACGGTCTGAAACTGAATGTAATGGAAATTAATACATTCAAATGAAGTTTACGACTCTCACTCGTTCCTCGGTCATTCAATATATCAAATATTCGTGTATCTGTCATTGTGTAATCTATCATTATATCATTTTTTAATAAAAAACTTGCATTAATTGGAGCAGCATACACATTAAGTTATGGCACATGTCAGAAATAAAGAGCTTTCCAATATCAAATACACATTAAGTAATGAAACTGGCTCACTAATCAATAAAATGATACCAAATTTTTGCATTATGTTTAGGTAAAGCTGATGTTGCGTGAAATGGAAGTTAACGTTACGTTTCTTTGTGATTTAGCCCATGGTGGAAAGATATGGGTGGTCACCTCCGGTGCATCGATTCTTACTCGCTCTGCGTAGTCACTTGGGTCACATACCACGTGACCACAGCCCGGACACTTCGTTTGAAAAGCCAGACCAGTCACAGGCCGCCGCCGTGTTGCATGGAGAGCGAGAAGTGTTGAGAAACATTTTGAAAGTGGCATGAAGTGACAATTTTTAACGAAAAGTAATTCTATGAAGGTATAATTGAAATAAAAGTTGCAATAATAAAAACATCCTTTACATATCTGTTTCAATGACTCGTAACTGGCAGCTGTAATTGTGACGCAAACTGATGTGTGAAGCTCATTGGCTGAAGTGGGATAGGGTTGTGCTTGGACTCACCGGTGGAGCACTTGCCGCGGTAGAGCAGGCGCAGGGCGCTGCGCGAGCGGCAGGACTGCTGGCGCAGCGTGCACTTTGGCGTGGGGGGCCACGTCTCAGCGAGCGCTTAGCGCAACTTGCTGCACTTACTAACACCCTCAATCAATTTTCGACCCACAAGCACACGACTCCATTCAAAAAGGGTACATTTTAATAGAGCAATTTTTCATACCTCGTTTTAAAATACGTTTTGATTAAATTTAACACACACTCATTTGTAGTTTAGAGTTAATAACATAATACCAAAAATGTTGCGAGAATGTTTGTTTTTCGTTAACCACGTTATATTTTGTGATAGTTGTTCGGCGCTTCTCCTCTCGCAGAAGCAATCATACATTCTCATACATTCCCTCATACATCCCTCAGCCCTCATACATTCTCCCTCAATTTCATGGAAATGTTGGGTTGACGTGAAAGTTTGTCTAGGCTAATCTTCGACAGTCGGATTATAGTCCGTCGCCCATTAGAAAAATAAGGAGCCGTGAAAGGTTGCCGTGTTATCGAATCACACTACTACCGAAGTGAACAAGCGTTCAGCTATTTCTCGTAGCTAAAAGGTGAATAACATAGTAGAACACACAACTCAGGGGATTCTACTAATTCAACTGAATTCATTCGTTAATGTGCATGCAAACGACGTGTATGTTTCATTTAAATCCCCATCCGAAACCATTTAAAGTATTTACTTCCTGTTCTTACATAAATAAATAAACAATTAAAGAAATATTCATAAAATTTTCCAGTTAAATGACATTTATTGTCGTTAGGAAGTGCTATTTTAAAGTTTAGAGAACAAAAATTCAAAATTTTTATTATTAGACAAATTGCACTAAACTGCATGTAAGACTTTTAAAAAGGGTGAAGTTATGTTGTTAGTTTTAAAAAAATCTCTCTCACTGGACCAACCTGGAAGGTATGTTGTGGATAAGAAATATAAATGGATATATAAATGGATTGTGGATAAGAAATATAAGCTGGATAGTAAATATAACAAGGCAGAATTAATCTATTTGTGTGAAAATTAAAACCAAGTTAATAGTAATTCGAAAAATATACAAAATGCAATTTTTATTTTATTTTGTTAAAAGACGCAAATTCATAGATTTTATTTTATCCAACAAAAGTGATGAAAAAAGAAAATAAAAATATTTTTTAAGACTAGAAGAAAATTAATTTATAGGAAAACAATATCATCAGAAAATATTTTAATCAAAGGCTATATTAATTTTAAATTTAATTATTGCTGGAAGATTATTGTATCATTTGACTACAATTTCACAGTTAGAGCAAACTATTATTCTAAATCTAAAGGTTACGTATAACCATTGATAAGTTTTTAGTTTTTAAATAATTAGTGGTATGTGTCATACAGAGAAAAATAAGCAGTCACTAACAGGAACTTTGTAATTAGCCACCAAGCTTCCAACGAGTTACTAAAGTAACGAAGTTATGAAACTAAAATAAGCACGCAGAATCGAAAATGTTTCCAGCGGATGTTAACAGGACTCGATAATATGAAAAAGTTCATTCTCATGAGTTACCGAACATTATTTACGCTTCGGAATTAATAAATGAAAATCGCACATTCTGGAATAATTTGCATGTTGCCGATTCAAATGACGGATTTTTTTATATTTTTCATTCACATTAATGGTCATGCAAAGTAGTTTCATTACATATCATGTTAAGAAACCGATATCGCCTAATGGTCTAATTCCCTGATTTAATAAAATTTTTAACAAAAGGGGAAAAAACAAATAAAAGAAATTTTTTGTTATTTTCATTTAAACCAAAAAGAACGTTTGAGAAAAGGAAAGGAAAAAGTCTCATTTTACATCAAAAATTTTCCCGAAAAACAAAGGGACAATCCATTTTAAAAATAAAAAAAGCAATAGAAACATAGGTTTGACCTAAAAAATTTATATTAAAAGGTTGTACACTAAATCTGAAAAAATAAAACCTTGCCCCTTTTTTCTTTGGGGTTTCGTTTTGCAAAAAATGGGGATGTCCTGGGTGAACACGGGTTTTCGGCCTGCCCCCCCCGGGGGATGGGGCTACCCCCCCAAATTTTCCATTTCAGGAGGGGGGGATATTAAAATTCAAAAAATTTTAAAAAGGGCGAGTAGGGGAGTTATATTAAAAGTAAATATTTGAATTAATATTAAATCAAAAAAATTTTACAAAAATTTTTTTTAATACTTTTAAATTTTACATAAATAAAGGCATGAAATTTTCCCAAAAACAAAATTTAAAAAATTTAAAGGGGTTTTGAAAAATAACACTGGAAAAACGACTAAAAAGCCCAAAAATTAAATTTCTTCGTTTTTTTTGTAATTTTTAAATTATAAAGAAAATTTTTCATTTGGGGCATTTTTCAACTAGTTTTTTAATTAGTAAAATTAATAACTTAAAAAAATTTTTAAAAGTCAGTTTCACAAACACTCCGAGATAGCAGCTTTGTTTGAAAATTTTCCATAAATTTTCCCAGATGACCCAACAAATTTACTTTTGGTCCGAACATTAATATTTTAAAAAAATGTTTTTGGTAAAATCAAATAAACTTATTTAAAAGTTCATTTAGTCAAAAAAATTTTCTTCTCCCAGACTTTTGTTTTGGTAAGGGGCTGTAAGAAAATAAATGTTTTAATCTTTTTTTTGGGACCCAAATTAATTACCTCTTTTTTCAACGTTGGGGTGTTTGTTTTTACATGGAGTTTTTTTAAAATAAAAAATCATATTGATACCAAATTTTTGGGGTTTTTGGTGAGAATCAAAAACCCATATGACTTTTATAACATTTAAATTTTAAATTTTTGAAAACACAATTTCCCCTATTGTAAACTTTGGAACACACACACACACACACACACACACATTTACACACACCCCTTTATCAATAAAATTTACTTGAAAATTTTTATGTTTTCCCAACCAACAATGAAATTTAAATTTTATTTATAATAAAATTTTACTTTGATTTTTTATTTTCGGAAAAGGGGAAGACAAAAATTTTTTTACACCCCTTAAAATTTAAACCCTTTTTTAGATACGAAATGAAAACACTGTTTTTAACCCTTTAAAATCACTAAGATTTCCTTGTTTTAATTAAACCAAAATTTGTTCTTAAAATTTTGGTAAATTTAAAATTTTTCACGAAAATCAAAAAAAATTGGGGGGTCCTCTTTTTTAAAAAATTATTTTGAAAAAAAATTTTCTCAAAAATTTTTTTCTTTTTCCCATTAAAAAATTCAATTTTTTGGGATATTTTTCCCCTTTTTTTTAAACTTAAATATTGCCCATTTTCCCAAAATTTTGGGGGTTTTTAATTTAAAAAAAAAAAACAATTTTTTTTTTTTAAAATTTTCGGTTATAAATTTTAAATTTTAAAAATACTATAATTAAATTTAAAGGGTTAAATTTTTAAAACTATAATTAAAAATTTTTTAAAGGGAAACGCATTACTACATAAAATGAAACTTTTAAAATTTGCCTTTTGATTGATAGTTTGTTTTATATAGTATATCCTAAACGTTTTTAAAAAAAATTAAAAAAGAAATAATTTTTAAGAACCTTTTGGCATTTGCCCCAATTGGGCCCTTTTAATAAAAGGGTGGGAAGAAGGAAAATTTTGGCGGGGTTTTAAAAATTTAAAAGGGTAAATTTGTTTTTTATTTAAAGTTTTGGTTTTAAAAGGGATACTAGATTTTCAACTTCAGAAACTTTTCTCCAGGAGAGGGTGAACAATTTTTGGATTTTTTAAAAAATCCCCTTTGGAATCGTAAAGCCCCTCCATTTAACCCCCTTTTTCCTTCATTGTCAAAAAAACCCGCGGGAACCCTTTTCCCGGGTGTTATCACCCGGGAAAGTTTAAAATTGAGACCAACCCTTAATTGGTGGATCGAAAATTTTAATTAGGAATTGACAATTTTGGTGCACATAAAAGAAATTTAAAATTTTTGAATGGTTTTTTTTCACTCGGTCCCGCCAATTTTCAAACAAAATTTTAATTTTTTTTTAAAAATACAATTTTATTTTTCCGACCTGTAAATTTTGGGAAAAGGGGGTTCCCCCCATTAAAAAAACGATCTGCGATAAGGGAAACGTTTACAAAATCATAAATCCAAAAGAGTAATTTTGGGCCAGTCGGGGACCCCCTTGAAAATAATCAAATTTTTTTTTTCTTTTAATTTTTTAAAAAAGGAAATTAATTTTGGGTTTTTGGTTTTAATATTTGGCAAAGATTTTAACAGATCTTTTATTGTGCCACACAAAAACAAGGCTTAAATTACCCCAACTTAAAGGAAAAATTTTAATTTTAAGGGGAGTTTTTTTTAAGTTCGAATTTTTTAATCACATAAAAAAAAATTTTTTAAATTCTTCTTTCCTTATTTTTTTTTCCCAAAAATTTTGCCGCCTTTTTTAAAAAGATTTTTTTGGCTCCTCTTTTTTTTCCTTTGAAAGGGGGATTCCAAAGGAAAATTTTGATATTCTTAAAACAGGGTTCTCCCCTTACCTTTGGGAGTTTTTTGATTCTACTTTTTCCCACCCCTGTCTCTCAATCATTTTTTACCCCTTCTAATTTCTTTTGGAAATTCTATAAAACCCGTTTTAAAATGAAAAATCTTTCCAAAAAATTCCCATTTTCTGCTTTTAAACCCAATTTTTTTCATCATTTTTTTTTAAATTTTAAATTTTTTTAAAAATTTACACCCTCCCCCATTTTCTTTTATTTTTGCCCTCTTATTTTTCTTTAAAATTTTGTTTATAAAAATAAGTCTACTAAAAATTTTCCTTTAAAAAAACTTTTTTAAAAAAAAGTCAAATTATTGGGTCCCCTTTTTAATTTTTCTCCGATTTTTAAAATTCCCCTTTTTTCCTCGGGGAAATTTCCCTATTTCTGTTCTAGACCCATATAAGTTTCCCTACAATAATTGCCGGTTTTTAATTTTTTTTTTTTTGAGTTCATTTTTATTTTTTAAAATTTTTGGATTAATGCAGATAAAAAAATATTATTTTTCACCATTTTCAAGTGAAAAGGGCTAAAAAAGGAACTAAAATTAAAAATTTTTGACCACTCAAGTTTTAAAAACATACCCCCTTTTTTTAGTTATTTTTTTTATGCCCCAATCAAACCTTTAACTTTTTGTTTCCGCCCTTCACTTTTTGGGTGTTCCTAAAATAACAAAATTTTATTTCAACCCGGGTTAAAAGGGAACGGGCTCGTAAAATAATATTATAAAATAAAAAAATCTTAAAATCTTCATTTTAAAATTTTTTTCCACTAGTTCTTTAAAAGGAAAAAGGGAAATTTTCAGGATGAAGAGGGCACTGACCCTGAGTCTTTTTTTGGATCCAAAGGTTGGTTTAAAAAAAGGTTTTGCATATTTAAAGGGAAGGGACTGGAAAGGAATTTTTAATAAGGGACTTGTTTATTAAAAAAATTATTCAAAAACAATGAAAGTTTCAAAATGTTAGAAATGGGAAATGAAAAAAACATATTTATTTAACAATAATCAATATTTTTATATAAATAAAATTTTAAAAAAACCAAGAATTTTTTTCAACCCCATCACAAACTTTTTTTTTTAAAAATTTATCTGCGGGGCGATTTAAAAACACTTATTTTTTCGTAACCATCCTATACAAAAGAAAAACGTAGAAGAGAATTTTAAAATTTGGCAAAAAAACTGGCTTTTCTGCAAAAAATTTTTTCGCTTCCCGGGGACAAAAAACTGAATAAAAAATTCCAAATTAAAAGGAAAAAGGGCCCTTTAACAGGGTTAAATGGAAAATTTTAAATTTTTGTGGATCCAATTAAAAAAAAACCCGGGCCCCTGCCCTCTGATAAACTTTTTCCCAAACCATGCAAAAGATTTTTAAGGGGGAAAAAACCCTTTTTTCCCCCTTTTGGGCGGGAAGCTAGGGTTTTTTTGAAACATTAAAATTTTTTGGGGGACAAATTTTCAAACCCTTTGGACTTTTTAAATTTTTTAAAAAACGGCCCCAAATTGTTTCTTAAATTTTTAAAAAATTTTATTTATAGTAAAATACCATAAAAGAATTTTCCCTTTTCAGAAACCAAAATTTTAAAAAATCTTAAAATTTGAATATTTTGCGGTTTTACTACAATTTCAAATTAAAGATAGAGATTTTTTTTAAAAATAAAAAATTTTATAATTAGATTTAATAAAATGAAAATTTTTTTAAATTTTGTTAATTTGCAAATGTGAAATTTGGCAAATTTTAAAAATTTAATAAAAAAGATTTTTCAAAACCCCCAAATTTTTTTTAAATTTTTTTGGTTTAATGTAAAATTAAACATACCCGATGAAAAAAAACAAATATTGTTTCCATTCATTTTTTTAAAAATTACAAAATAAAATTTTAAATTTCACCTTTAAAAAGGGAGCTTTTGAATGGTTTGTATGGTTTTTAACAGGAGTAGAAGTGTTTTAAATGATTTTAGGGGGTTTTTAAAAACTCAATAGATTCCTTAAAAAAGGAATTTTAACCCGGAAAATTGAAAAAGGTAAAAATGTATTTTGTGCGGCGATGGATGAAATTGGGGGGGAAAACCGGCCCAAAAACCTTGTGGGGCTGGCAAAAACCCCAAAAGGGTCCAAAATAAAAATTAAAAACTTTTATTCGAGAAGTCCCATTCTGGCACCTCAGTTCTTCCATTTTGAAGTTAGCGAAGGGCTTTTTTAATTTTTAAGAAAGAAAAATTTCGGCTAGAAAATTTGAAAAAAATTAGAAAATAAAAAAGTTAATTAAAAAGGCCCCAACCCCGTTTGGGGTTGGGGAAAAAACGAACGAAACCAAAGTAAAAAAAAAAATTTTGAACAGGAAAATTGGGGGTAATGACCCAAACGAAGAACAAAGTACATAAATTTTTTCCCGCAGTTTTGAAATGGTATCTTTTCCCAAAAAAAAAGGAATTTTTAGAAATTTCGACATCTTTTGGGAATTTATTTTCATTGCCCCCCCCTTAAAAAGGAAAATTGGCCCGGTTTTGGGGCAGGGTTCCCCGGGCCCGAAACCTAAGATTCCTCCAAACAGTCGTACTAAACTTTTCGGAACCACTCAATTGGAATCTGCGATTTTTTTTTAAACCAGTTTTCCCCCCTTAAATTTTAAAAATTTTTAAAAAAATTACCCCAAGGGACAGTAAGAAAGCAAAAATTCCACCCCACTAAAAAACTTTAATTTCCCCAAGAATGTTTGTTAAATTCAATTTTTTACCCTTATTTCGGGCCTGAGGGCAACCCTTTATGCCCCAAGGTAAAAATTATTAGGGGGGATAACGGGGGGCTGCAGAAAAAGTTTGACCCCTAATTTTTTCGAATTTTTTCCCCAAGTAATTTAGAATCTAAAAAATTTTTTGGGCTTTAAAATCCCAATCTTTGGGTTATTATTTTTTTTAAACAAAAAATTTATAAAAAAAATAAACTCTTTTTTTCCCTTTTTTAAGAAGGGCTTTAATATATAAAAAAATTTTTTTTACCAATTATTTTTTTTTGAAACCCCAAACGAAAATCAAATGACCCTTTAATTCCCAAAAAGGGAAAAGTATTAATTAAAATCACACTTTTGTCAAAAAAAAAGTTTAAAAGGTAGGAGAAAACTCATCCCCAGTTCTTAAAAAACCCCCTGAACTCAGGTCCCCCCCCGCAGCCAAAATTTAAAATTTTAAATTAAAAGGGTGTTGACGGGAATTACTTTTTAGTTTTAAAATCAAAAGGGGACGGGTGTTAAAATTTTTTAAAAACGAAAAGAAAAGATTTGCAAAATCTTTTTGAAACTTTTTAAATTTAAAAGAAAAAAAAAACGGTTTCTTTTGCAGTTTTGATTTCAAACAATTTTTTAAATTTTTAAAATTTGTTTACTTTTGCACAAAATCCCCACCATTTAAAGGGCCTACATGTTGTTTGTAAGAAAATTTGGACAAAAAATTTCATTTAAAAGAAAAATCGGGTTTTTATTTTGTAGTTGTGGGAAAGCCCCAAAGTGTTAAATTTTTAAATTTCGAAAATTCAAATTTAAACCATAAAATTGGAACTATTCATCCTTAAAGTGTATTTTTTATTTTTACAAAAAATTGGGGCCTTTTTAAAAAATTTTAAAAAATGCCCAAAAGGGCCCATGAAAAGTACCCCAAATTTTCAAAAATTTTCCCAAACCTTAAACCCAAAAGGAAAAACGGTTTTTTTTGGAAAGGATCACTGGTTTGGGGAAAAGAAAGAAAAATAAAGATTTGGATGGAGGACTTTTGGAAAAAACCCAATTTTTCGACCCCAAACGTTTTAAACCGTTTAATCAAAAATCGTTTTTCCTGTTTTTAAATTTTCCCTCAAACCGTATCTTTTGGAATATGACTTATGTCACATCGAATACTACTTATCCCGTATTTGGGCTATGGAAATAAAACCAAAATTGGTTTTTTTTTTGGCTGGGAAACAAAATTATCATAGTTCAAAACCCATCTAAATAACAGCATTTCCCAAAGGGGATAAAAAAATTGGGGAAAATTTTTCCCATTACGGGTTGTATTTTTCAATTTATTTTTTTCCCCAAAAATTCAATTTGCAAATAGTTTAATTTATCTAATAAAGAAAAGGGGAAATTTTCACAATCTGGGCGACGTTGTAAAAGCGGTGACAAATTTTATAAAGGGAAAAATACACGAGCCCAAAAACCCTAAAAAACCCGGTTTTTTCAAAACTCAGGGTCAAAACCTGGTCAAAATCGAAGAGGGGGGGTTTTGATTCTGTCCGGGGGGTTACACCCTTTGGTACCAAATTTAGGTTAAGGCAAAAATCAAATATTCAAACCCAAGGGGATGGCCTTTTCCCCATTTTTTTTCCCATAAAAAGTGACGAGTTGTGAAAAACTTTTGGGGAAGTAATTAAAAATGTTTTAAAAACTTTTCACTATTTTAATTTTAAAAGGAGGTTGGAAATTCCCCTAACAAATTTTATAAAAAAAATTTCATTTGTATAAATTTTAAAAAAAGGAAACCAAAAAAATTTTAAAATTATATATTAAAAAAAATTCAGAAAAGATCTATAAGAAAATTTTAAATACACGTTTTTTCCCTAAACATTCATTTTTTAAATTTTTGGGGGACTTAAAAATAACAAAAGGGAAAAAAAGGCACCCCAGAACTCGACCCCACCTGTTTTAAAAACCCCGGTAAAAAACATTTCAGCTACAGAAAAAGTTTTTGGGTTGTTTTAAATTAAAATTTTATTAAATACAAAAATTTGTTTTTAAAATTTCCTTTTTCTCTAGAGTAACAAAGACCAATAAAATAAACCTTTCAAAAACATATTTTTTTCTCAAGCAAACAATTTAGGAAAGTACAAAAGGGGGTAATTTTTAACAATCATGATAATAAAATTTTTTATCAACCCCATATATTTATAAATTTATAAAAAATTTTAAATTTTTTGGGTTAAAAGAACTTTTACCCAAAAATTTTTTGGGACCCAAATTGAAACCCCCTTTTTTTCCTTTATTTGAGATTTTCCAGGTGTTTTTGTGTTTTTGGCCCCTATTACAAAGCATGGCGAATAATCTTTGGAATAACTAAAAAAAAAATTTTCCTTTTTTTTTGTGGTTGGGACTGATTGAATGGTAAATTTAAAAGTCTCAGTCTACCCCGACAAAAGATAAAGCCATAAAAACTTTTGTTTATTTAAAATGGAATAAAAAAAAATTTTGGATTTTTTTTCAGCCACGCCCGGTAATTTTTATTTTTGGGAGTTCATCCTTTTTGAAATGGTCCACCACCGAAGTTTTAAATTTTAAAAAAATTTTAAAGGGACCAAAAAAAAAAAATTATCAATTTTAAAAAAATTTAAAGGGTTTGTTCTGTTGGCATTTATCAAACCCCAAAAACAAAAATGGAAATTTTAAATGAGCCCCTTTTTGTCCAAAATACTTTATTAAACGTGTAAAAAAACATTTTCCTTTCTCAATTAATAAAAAAACGAAAAAATTTTTTTTAAAAATTTTATAATAAACCCACAGATTGTTGGGACCCCATTATTCTAGAACTGTTTAAATATGAAATTTTAATAGTGATTATAAAACCCCATACAGACTTTTCTTATTTTTAAGTTAATTAAAAATAATGAAAATTGAAATTTGGGGCTTTTAAAAATTTTTTAGCCATCTTTAAATTTGTTTCTCCATTTTTTAAACCCCCAAGATCCAGACAAATTTTTAATTAACCCATTATCGTTTAAAAATCGTTTTTTTTTGCAAAAATTTTTAAATTTTCCCCGGGATGATAGGATTAGTTTTCCGGGCATCAGGAAAAAAAATACATATTCGGGGAGGATCCGCCCTTTCCTTCATATCTACTCCCTTTTAATCCACGGAGCCCAAAAAGGTCCCTTTACAGTTAAAGGGGGTTTTATAAATAATTCTATCTTGAAATTTATTTTCTTAAATTTAAAACAACTTGGGTTACAGAAAACCCCACATTCTTTTTAAAAATTTGGGAAACCCATAAAATATAATATTTTTAAGTTATTCGTTAAAAAGTTTGATTAAAATGTTTTTGTAGGCCCAAAGTGCTTTTCCCGGGAACACTTTTGCCCCCCCCCAATCTTCAAGGATTCCTTTTACTGAAAGCCCAACTGTAACTCCCCGTAGAACCAGCCCCAAATACGGGAACCCTGGGTTTGGGGAAGTAATAGGGTTTTTTTAAAACCCAAAATTTTACAACAAAGGGAATTTTCCCGGACAAATTTTGATTTAAAATGAAACTTTCCCTAAACTTGAATGATAAAATAAAAATATTTTAATTATCTGCAAATAGTTGATTGATTGTTTCCCAAGAAATTAAAAGCTTAAAAAATAAAAGGGGTTCCCAAAACGTACTATTTTTTCAAATTAACCTCCTAATATTATACTATTCCCCGGTTGGAAAAGGGTTTTTAACCAGTAAGATCCTATTTTCAATTTTGTTTTTTAAAAATTTAAAATTTTTTAAATTTTCCAAAATATAAGAGTTCCTGAAAATAATGACCAGGCCTCGCAGATGGTACAGAACGGGGGTTTTTCGTCGAAATTGATGGACAAACAAACCGGGCCCCCTTTTTTGGCCCCCTAAGTCTTTTAAAAATTAATATTAATTAAAAATTTTGGGAATAACACTGAAATCCCCCCAAACTTAAAGAAATAAAAACCCCTTTCGGGTTCAACTCCTTGCAATGAAAAAGGTACCTATGACGTTAACCTTTCTGGTTTGGTTTCTTTTAGTTGCCACTTAGAAAGAAATTAAATTAAAAAACCCATCTAAATAAAAACAAAAAATTTTTTAAATATTTTTTCCCTTTTTAAAGGTCAACCCTTTTTTAAGTTTAAATAACTGTATATAAAAAATAAAATGTTAAAAATAAAAAGGAATTTTAAAAAATTTTAATATAATAAATTATTTTTTAAATAAAGGGGAAAAACTTTTTCATAGAAAGAAAGCAATTTTTATTTTCCCTTGTGTCCCCCAAATTACCACATTGCCCATAAAAACGGGAAAAAGGGACTTTTTTGAAAAAGGAGTCTAAATGTCTAAAGTGGGGAATTTTTTAAAGAATACTAGTGATGCAAAAACAGCGTCTTTCTCCCCCGTTTTTTCCCATTGGTAAAATCCGGGTTTGAAAAATTGCCGCTTTTTTAAAATTTATTCAAAGGGAAAAATTTAAGGAAAATCTAAAATTTTATTTGTTGGAATCTTGAAAATCATTTTTAAAACAACATGGGACCTGCAATTTCTTTGATTTTAACCCCCAAACCATAAAATGAATAAAAATTAGGGGCCCATTTTGAACATTTGAAAATGTCCGGGGCTTCATGAAAGTACCCTCCCCTAATTGAATATCATTCAAATTAAAGGCGCCAACATAAAGCCAGATCTTTTGGGGGAAGGACATTTAAAAAATCGGCTGAACGGTTTGGGCCAGGGTTTTTCGGGGACGAGGGAAAGACATTTTTATCAGTCGTTTTTTCAAAAAACCCCTTAAACATGGATTCTGGCTAACCACGATTTGGGGGTTTTTTTCAAAATTTGCGGGGTTTATCTTTTTTTCCCCACAACCTTTAATTTAGGGTTTTCCAGAAAACCTTTTTCCCATTAGAAATTTCCTTTTCACCCCCAAAAAGAATTAATATAAGAAAATTTTAGTTATGCTTAGGGAAAAGGTACGGCCACTGCAAAAAATTTTTAAATTTTAAAACATTTATAAAATTTTTTTAAAAATTTTTTGTAAATTAGTTTAAGAGAAAAAGTAAAGGTTCATGAAAAATTTAAAACAGTTTAAAGTAATTTAATTTGAAAACCAGAGAAAATAAAGGTAAATTTACACAGTATTTTAAAAAGGTATAGTTTTCCCTAAATGAAAAAAAAAGGGTAAAAAAAGATTTCCCAAAAAGTTTAATTTTATGGGGCATAATGAAAATACCCCCCAAAATTTTGGGAAATTCTTTGGGATTCAAACCCCAATGAATTTTCCCTAGTATAATATCTTTTAAAAGATTTTTTTGTTTTTAAAGTAAAAGAATTTTTAAATTTTTTGGGTTTCCATGTTTTTCGGGGTCCTTTTCCACAACGGGGTCTAAAAAAAAACATGTTCCAAAATTTTTTAAAAGGGTTTTTTGGGTTCAGAAAAAAAGTAATTTTCCCAAACCCCCTTAAATTTTTTTTACTTGATATCATTGTTTTGAAAAGGTCGGAAAATGTAAATATAGAAAATATTTAAGGGAGTCTTAACCAAATTTAATTCCAATTTTTTTTTTCAAAAAATTTTCCCCCAAAACTTAAAAACTATAAAATTTGAAGGGGAAAAAAACTTTTATTAAATTAAATTGGGTCCCAAAAAGTTTAAAAAAATATTTTTTTTTAAACCAAATAGAAAAAATAAAATGAATTTTCAAATGAAATATTTCAATTTTGAAAATCTCGGGAGAGATAATTAAAAGTTAAAAAAAAAAATCAATTAGGGGCCCATAAAAAAAATTTTTTTTATTAAAAACTTCCTTTATAATACTTTTTTGCCCGGGGAAAAATAAACCTTAGGTTTTATTAGGGGATTTTTAAAATCGATTTAAATTAAAACTTTTTGAAAATTTTGGAAAGTTTTTTGTTTTTGTATTTTTAATTCTCTTTTAACTCTAAATTATATAACGAACTTGATTTTTTATTTTGGGGGGGTTTTCCCTTGGGGAAAATACGTAAGGACATCAGGGGCAAAATCATTCCGGGGCCCGGGCCCCGGGCCCTTCAACCCCAGAAGCATTTTTGCTCCATTTCTCTTTTTTCCCCCAGAAACCGACACCCTTAACCCAACATCAAAACTAAGATTCGTTTAAATTCCCCAATCATTTAATTTTTTCCTTTCCCTTGCCGGGGAAAGTAAAATAAAACCTTGATTAGGTTGGTTCCCTAAAAGGGAAAGGGGACATTTTTGGGGAAAATTTTCACCACACCAAGTTTTTACCCAAAACTTGGGAATTTTTGGGAAAAGCAGGGGGCAAAAAACTTTTTAAAAACTAAAAGTAAAAAAAGCCCCTTGTCGTGGTCACCCCGGGTTTCAAAATGGGGCCCAAGGTTTTTTTCCCCTTGGATCGGGCACCATTTCCTTTTTGGACATCTCGTCTTTTACCCCTCCCCAAAAATAAAGAACAGATTTTACTGTTAAGCATGCTCCAGCACTGCGAAAAATTGAGAAAAAGGGCAGTTTATCGCCCAAGGAAGAGATGCTGGCTTTCCTCCCAAACTTTTTAAACTTTTTTAAAGTTTACGATCAAATTTGGCGTAAGGGGAGGGTTTTAAACCCCTTTTTAAAACTAATTTTGGTTTTAAAACCTTTTTTTTGTCATTTATTTCATTTAAAATTAGTCATTTTTTGTTTTTTTTTTAATTGTAATTAAAAAAATTTTTAAACAAATTTTTTATACTAATTTTAAAAATTTTGAATAAAAATTAAAATATTAATTGGGTTTGGGGGGCCCAAAACCAGTTTTTTTATATTTTTAAAAGAAAAAAGGAATTTTCATTTCAAAAAAAAAGGGACTTGTTTAGTTTTCAGATTTGAGAACTTAATCCTACAAATTTTTGTTTAAAAGGTTTAAAAACCCAAATGATTTCAGGTTGATATGCTTTCCCTTTGGGGGATCATGAACCCCTTTTTTATCACATACCCCCAAAATGGCTTTTTTCAAATTAAATTTCACAAAAAAAGGACGGTTTTTCCCTTAGAAAAAAAACCTTTCATTTTTATGGGGAAAACCGTAAAAGGGTTTTCCCCAGATTTTAATTGGGAAATTTCCAAAATAACCAACACCCGGGAAAGGGTTTTGGGGATACAAAACCCAAAATAAATTTGGGAAGATAACAGTTGGAAAAGTTTCCCCTTTAAAATTGGGTTTGTCCGGAACAAAATTTTTTAATTTAAATACTCAATCTCTTTAAATTCCAAACAATTTTTTGTTTCTTTCCAACAGCCTTTTTAAAAAAATTAATTTGATTCAAAATTTTTTAAATTTTTCAAATTTTTTCTTTTTCAAAGGGGTTTATTCAAAAATTTTAAAAAAAAATTTTAACTTAAATTGATTTCAAAAAAAAAATTAAAAAATTTTTTTTAAAATATTATATTTTTAAAAGAAAAAAAATTTTTAAAATTTTATTAATAATTGATATGTTGAAAATAATTAAAGGGGCTTCTTAAAAGGATACATCAGATTTTACTTTTGCCTGTATATTACCTTAAATAAATAAATAAATAAAATTCACGGGGAAGGGGATAGATATTCAGCAGTGTAAAGAAAAATGAATTTTTAAAAAATTAAAAAAAATAAGACAATTATTTTTTAAATTTTTAAAATGGAGGGGTTCTTTTCCTTTTCCCCGATTTCATTTATAAATTGCATCTTTTTACAAATATTCAAAATACAATAAAAATTTTGAAATTAATTTTTTTTGGGAACCGGCAGTGATTTTTAAGTTTAAACGAAATCACTGTTTCATATCTCAGGAAAAATGGGAACATTTCCAATGCGTAATAAAAGGGTTAAAAATTTTTTTTGTTTCCCTTAATAAGGCAAATAATTTTTTAAATCTAAAACATAATTTAATTTTGAAAAAAAAGATATTATAATGATTAAAAATTTTTTTTCCAAAATTTTATTAATGTTATGCCCCTTTTGCTTTGAACCATTGCTTTTTAAATGGTTTGAAAAAAAAGGCCAATTTAATTTAATCTACAATTTCAAATAGATACCATAAATTGTTCATTTTCATAAAAACTCGATAAAAATTAACCCCCCGGGACCCCTCCCCCTTGGTTCAAAAAAGGCCCAGGGGGTTACCAACTCCGTGCAATTAAGTGATCCCGCCCCAGCCTTTTTGTTTCTTGTTTCTGGCCTCCTTTTTATTTTTCCCTCTCCCCTCCCCCCCGCTCCCTTTGCTCCCGTTAGGGGGGCAGCGCCACTGACCTGAAAATTTCCCCCCCTTTGGGGAAAAAGGGGGAGGAAATCTTTGAGGGGGGGAAAGGGGGGATGCAAAAAATTTGGGTTGAAAGGGAACCTGATAAGGGGATCCCCTGACGCCAGGATTGGTAAAATTAATTCTTTTTTGCAGGGGGAAGAAATAAGGCCCAGGGGGCCCATTCTGTGAGGGGTAAAGGTTTTGTTTGGGGTTTTCCATCTCCCATAGACACCCAAGGGAAATTTTAAAAAATTTTTCAATGAAAACTGGTTTTAAAAACCAAAGATGACGGGGGAACCCTAGGGCTGGGATACACTTTATTAAAACCCCAAAACTACTTTTAAATTACCCAAAAAAGGAAATAAATGCAATTTCCGAAAAACCTTGGGGGAGTTACCTTGGCGTATTTCAAAGGGATCGGGGTTTTCATTTTGTAAATGGAAAATGCTTATTGAAAGGGAACGGGCCATTTTTTAAAACTTTTTTGAAAAAAAAAATTCCATAAAACCCAAAATAATTCAAATATTCAAAAAAAAACAACATATTCTTAAAAATTGTGCTTTTAAATTTTTGGAAAGAAAATGCATGTTAGTTTTGTTTTTCCGGGTTTAAATTCCCATTACCACAAAAGTACTAAAGAATTGACCTAGTGGTAAGTTATTAAAAGCGCAGGGATTTCCATATTTTAATAACTTTTTGAAAAATTTGGGTTTTAGGGGGGTTTCCTTTTGATCGGGTTTCCCCATTTTTAAAACCGGGTGGTGGGGTTTGCAAAAGGTCGGGAATTTCCTTTAAAAGGACAGACCCACCCATGATCTGAAACCGATTGGGAAAAGGGAAAAACCCTTTTAGGTTAACAAAATAATTTGAATAAAAACAGAAAGTTTCTGAAAAGAAAGAGGATGGAGATTCTTTTGGGGGAACCCCTTTTGGGAAAAATTTTTGTCAGGTTCGCTGTTTTGGAAATGCAGCAGGGGGAAAGAGGAGGCCCCCACGGCTGTTTTGGAGCGGGCTCTTAAATTCCCCCTTTAACCCGGGCTTTTTTGAAATTGTCGGGGTTTTCCCGGGCCCCCGGGGTTTGGTTTAAAACGGTAAATCCCCGGGCCCGGGGGGAAGGCGGGTGATCCCCCTCCTGCCTCCCAGGCATTTTGCCCCTTTTAAAAGGGGGGCGAGCCCCCGGGAAAAAACCCCAGGGGGCCCCAAAAGGCACAATGTTTTTTAAATTCGGGGGTACCCCGGGCTCTAATCTTTTTCCCAAGCAAACCCGGGGGCGGGAAGGAAAAAGGGAACGCGATGGGGGAACTAAAAAAAAGGGAAGGGGGGGAAAACAGTAGGGAAAGGGGGTTGGGGAAAAACGGGAAGGGGAAAAGAAAAAAGGTGGGGACAAAAGGGAAAAGGGAAAAAGGGGAAACCCAGGCGGGAAAGAGGAGGAAAAAGGGGGAAGGGGCGGGGGGGGCCGGGAGGGGAAAGGATCAGAGGAAAGGGCCCGGGGGGGGAGAAAAGTCAAACAGGGGGGGCAGGGAAAGGGGGAATAGAAAGGAAAAAGGGAAGGAGCAGGAGGAGAAGGAAGGAAGGTGGGGAAGGAAACCGGGAAGTTTTAGACAACAAAAGAAAAAAAAAATTAAAGTGGGGGAAGAATTTAAGGAAAAAAAGTAATAAATAAAGGCCGGGGTGATGGGCGAAAAAGTGTGAAAAAGGGAAGGAAAGGGGAAATTCGGGGCCCAGTTTGGGTAATTTTTGGAAACCACCTTTTTAAATAAGCGTTTAAAGAATTTTTGCTCAAAAAACCCCAACCCCTTTTAATTAAATTTTTAAAATGATTGTAAATTTTCCCAAAGTACTTTTGGTGAAAATAAATGGATTAGCTGAACCAAAAAGGAAAAAAAATTATGTCTTTTAAAGGCGGGTTGTTTTTTTAAAAACCCCTAAACATGGGAATAAAAGGTCCAGAACTAACTGCACGTCATGCAATGTGGAAGTCGAGTTTATTACTATGTATGTCAAATGCACGAAACACGTCACACTAACACAGTTCAAGTAGGCCCCAAACAGGTTTAACAATGCATTACACACAAGAAAGTGTTTGTCTTTTTCTTCACAATAAGAGTTGAAAATTCGCCAAACTTCTAGACACTCGTCGCGGCAACCGAGAGTCGAAGTTGTCAGTTTAGCAATGTCCCCTTAGATTTGAGAAATTGTACGCGAGAAAATCTGCCTGCGAGGAAGTGTGCCTGCGAGGGAGTCTGCCTGCGAGGAAATGTGACTGCGAGGACTCCGAGCGGCGCCCTGTTTCGCCGCTAGGGGCGCTGTGCGGCCCCAGGAGCGGCTCTGGCGCCGCCGACAGTTGCGGTGGCTGAATCGGCGCCGCACAAGCAGTTCCAACCGGGGGCGGGGAGGCGGGGCGGGGCGCTCGCCCAAAATCGCCGGCGCGGCGCCTTCCGCCAGCCCGCCCGCGTCCGGTGGGGGCGTTTGGGCGCGACCGAGGCGAGGCGAGGCGAGGCGTGGCGCCAGCGGGGCGCAGTGGGATGGGGAGGAAGGAAGTGGAGCCATGGCGGGGAAAAGAGGCGTGGCGTGGCGGCGATGGAGAAGGGACGGGACATGACGGTAGGGGGAAAAAAGGGGGGGGGGCCGGGGCCGGGGCCAAGCGCCACGCAGGCGTTGCCCTGCCCCTCGCCTCCTTCCCAAGCTGCCCCTGCTGCCTTCGCGCAGCAGCTACACTCTTTGCACCCTCCGGACCGCGAGCGCAAGCAGTTCGCGTGAAAGTTAAGGTGACAGATTTTCTCTGCCTCTCTTCGCTCCAATTCATCGCCACCCATTTATCCAATTCTCAAGCATTCTCCAAAAACGAGAGTCTAGCGCACGTACTTATTTTAAAGGAAATATACTATATTTACGTTTTATATTTCCTACGTTCTCCTGTAATTTAATAATCACAACACATAATACCGAAAACATGAATAATAGTTTGAGATGGTAAAAAACGTACTGTGACAGATATAATATCAGGATACGAGAAAACGAAAAAATGGAACGAAAAATTTCAAATAAGCTCAGTTAATAACGCAATCGCAAATGGCACGTGAAACGTCTTGTGCGTTCAGTAGAGGGTCCTTGGAGGCACCAGGGTACAGAAATGAAGTAACGTAATGATCCAATTGTTAATAATTTCCAAATTGCTCATGCTGTTCTTATTTTACACACAGAGCGGGTCTTACGTTGTAATAGCGCAATAGTGCTCGCTTCCTATGCATTATGTCCTGAAAGATCGTTCTGTATATCCCGCTCGTGATGCTAAATATATCTCTGATTGGGTCGCTTAGACGCGTCACAAACGGGTTGAACGGGAAGGGATTGCCCTTCTTTATTTGCACAAATAAGATTCTCAGGTTGTGATTTTGCAAACATTTAAGAGATTTTCGTGTTATGTGCTTTTATTACATTCTTAGCCAGAGTCCTCCAAGTGACCCATATAAAGTTTCATGTGAAGTGGTCGACGGTTCGTATCCTTCTGTCTTGCTTCCAGAGTCTTTTCACGCAATTTCTTGGCCCTAAGTATGTAATGCGCGTGCGCAATAACCGAATAACAGTAAGCTTTCTCCAATAAATTTCACATTTCAACATTGTGACTACTGCTTGTTGCGCTTGGGTGGATTATACCTGCTATTGGAGACTGAGTTATAGCAAAAAAGACTAGTCTACACACGCAGTTCTGAGTTACATCTCTCTAAATATCGCGTGCAAAACTAAATTTATCGCTTAAAGCGTCATGCGCGGAACCTCAACCGCGCCTTCTACATACTGCACAAATGCGTGATGAAGTAATGGCTTCTTTAGTTAATGGCTGTCTAAGAAATCAAAATATGGCGCGCAGGTGGTACGGTTTCATGATGTGGATTTCACGCCTAGATCAATTTTAATGACTTTTTACGTCAAATTGACGTTGTGAAGAAGCAATGAAATGAGACTAAAAAATAACTTTTCTTTGTTTGTAAACATTGTACTGTACATGCATATGAAGAATACACGAAAGAACAAAAATTCTCTTATTTTATACTTATAATTCAGGAAAATTTTCTTTCTAATGCTTACCATTACTTCTAGACGCCTTGCAGCATGCACCGTTTTCTAGGACCATATCCGTCTTAGGGTTTACGAAATAACTGATACCGCAGATCTGTTCGATAAGTAAAGTGTCGTTGAATGCGTCATATATAAACTCATCCTCTACTATCAACAATCCTCTACTTAAGTCCTTCCTGTCCATCCTTCCCTTCATTCTTAAGTATATGAGTAGAATATCTACCTGAATTGAAATAACGTATCGCAAAAGAAGCATGAGCCTTCTCCACCCTCCGCTGGAGTGCCGAGAGCGACGTCGGGGGCGGGAGACCCTTCCTTTGAAGTGGCGGTCCATTTGAAGTCCTAATTGAGGGGAAGAGATGGGTTGGCAAGTGCCTTACGAAGGTGGAGTTCCCCAGGGGCGCAGTTGATGCCTGCGCCTCTCATCAGCGTGCGTGCCGGCCTCCGCCTTCGCCACCGCCTTCACCTCCGCCGCCACACGCCTCCGTCAACGTCCACCTCGCTCGCCACAAACAAATCATCCGAACACGTTAACTGAGCTCATTTATTTCGTTTTCAATGGGCAAAACATGATAAAACGATTGGATTGAAAGATTGCACGATATTGTCGCACAAACAATGCAGTATGGCGAATCCTTGTGGTCAGCAAGGTTTCACTACATTGAGCATTGGAACCGGCATCATTCAAACGAGATTCGTTATTTGAAGCGCTCTTCAAATTTTGATCCTAATTTCGTGACAGAAGAAAACACCAAGAAATTAATAAACTAATTTAAAACAAATAAATCACTTTATAGATAATACTTTTAGAAAAGATGATGATTTGATACCTTTTTAAGACACTATGAACAACAAATCCTGAAAGAGGCTACTGCTGGATAGAAAATATGAATTTCGTTTAATTTGCGTCTTAAGAGTGTTTGGTCCTTCCTTGGGGTAATTTCTAGGAATTAATATCAACATATTAAATGCGCAAAATGTAGAATATTGTAGATTAAGCTACATAGAAGCATGCAGGTGAACATACCATCCGCAAGAACATTGCAAACTAAACAAGAGGTCACATACCTCTTCAAATTATTTGTAAATTTGATATTTCGGAAATTCAGAGGGTCCAACAAAAATGATTTCTACACCATACTTTTTTAACCTTCATTTTTTTTCACGATGAAAAGGGTATAACCGAATAAGGCAGAGAAGATTGTCTCCAAATCAAATCGGTAATCGCGATGCTAATAAGAAACAGAATAAAAATGACGTATAATTCCAAACAATCTGCCTCGTAGGGCAATCTGTTGCAGAGATACAACAAGAAACGTGTTTTTATAATTTTTCTCAGCTTCTATTGCATGTATAAGGCTGAAAAAAAAATTGAAGCATATTCTGAAACATTACTATCATTCAATCATTATGCCACATCACTAGTTTAGCTCTTTTGGATACCACCTCTTCAAGGTACGTGCGTGAACATCGAGGGATATCTCGAAATGTGATTAAAATTAAATTGAGTATTGACATTCTGAGCAATTTAATCGTACGCTTCTGATTGTTCCTTTTTGTTGCCCACCCAATTTCACTGCTCCGCGCCTGGGCATTCGAAGTTGGGTTCCAATAAAAAGTTATTTTTACTTTTAAAACAACGATTAACAAAGTGGCAGATGTCCCCAAAATTGTATTTATTATTCTTGTTGCGGTTTTGTGGACCGCCATTTGTTGCTTAAATGAGGAGGGTGTAGGGCTCTTCGCATGCCTTTGATCAATCTTTGCCCTGGCGTCGTGCGCCGTACGCCCCGCAGCTCCACAGAGCTTCTTGCGAGGGCGTCCCCTTGTCGCGGCCGTCGCCTGTCCGCCTCACAATCGTCTTGCAGCCCATTGCTCGCGACGCGTTTTGACAGCGGTCGAGGGGGCGAGACGGCGGCGGCGACGGCGGAGGCGGCGTTCGCGGTGGCTGTCGCTAGGGGCGCGGCGGCCACCCGCGCGCCAGCTGCGTGTGACGGGTTGCCTATATCGCGTCACCGAAGGGGCTGTGCTCGCTCCACTGCCGAGAGAGCCGGTGCGGCGGTTGGAGCCCACCGATTGGTGCGCGTGTGGATCGTTATCAGCGATGGGTGAAACATATGTTAATAACAAGTAATGAACCCACAACATAATTGTGGAATGTTATGACTCTTTACACGACAACAATCTGTTTATTCAATTTTTTTAATGAAATTAAGAATGTAAACTATTAAAGAAGTGTAACAGGTGTTTGTGGTAAGAAGTTGCTAATTAACGAGCATAAAGTCAAGATGGATAAAATATGGTAGATTTTTCTATCTCCTGAACGTAATTTAGAAGACGTTCTGCAAAATGTTGGCGGTCTAGATACTAACAAAAACAAACGATTTGAGAATACCAGAAAGTGTTTTTTACAAAATTCTGTATGTCAATCTCTCAATTCGTTCGTTCTCATCTGAACGTCCGTCAGTCCGTTCGACTAGAGCAAAAACTCGTAGATTTTTCTTGTAAACGGGACAGTGGAAAATTTGAAACTTTTCCTTTTCTTCAGTGAGTTTTTCAAGAGATGACTGGAGAAATTAGTAGGAGAAGAATTGCAATATTAGAAAATTACGTAGCCGTTACAAATAATACGAGAAAGTAGTTTCTGTTATAAGAACCTCTCTTACAAACTAAATAAAATCAACATCGTTTCAATATTTTTTGTAAATTGTTAAGAAAGAAATACACGCTACACCTAGAAAATGAAAGCGAGAGTTCTTTGCGTTTTAAACGCAGTGGTTGAAACGTTCATCTAATGCTTTCGGTCCGTGATTGACGGTCGCACCCCCACATGGTTTCCGAGAGCTCGACGGCCTCGGCGCGGTCTGGGCGGGTCTGGGCGGGGCTGGACGGGGCGGGGCGGGGCTGGGCGGGGCGGGGCGGCGCAAGGCGAGTCGTCGTCAGTGGAGACAGATGGCGCTCGCGGCGGAGGCTTCTTGCGATTGCTGACGCCGCCGCGGCACCTCGCCCTAATGCATGGCTCCATTTGCAAGGTGCTCTCTCTGTGACCTTCGCTACTAGCGCTCCCGACGGCAGGGGACTTACTTCACTTCACGCATATTGCTCTCCACCACTTTTCTCAAGTGGTGGAAACGAAAATGGGCGTAATGAAGTCGAAGAATAAGTATATCTCTACTTAAATTCGTAGTTATATCCCCAAATTGTCTCAATAGCATCTATGTATTTCATCATAGATTTAAAAATACTTCTTACCAAGGGAATATAATAATGCTTTATATACGTAAAAGGAAACAACTATTTTTATTTTATTCATAATAAATCGCCAAAATGAACTCGTTGGGATTTATTTTTCAGTATTCTAATCAGAATGGTTTGGATTCTAAATGATAAAATTTAAAATACTCACGTAAGATTCGTTCAACTGTTTAAAAAATACACGTTCAACTGTTTAAAAAATAAAATAATAATTTTCCGTTTAGGCAAAAACTATAACACATATACGCACGTCTTTAACCGATTGCCTGCTACTACGTGCTTGCATCAACTTGATTTCTGTGTCACGTGCGAGCGTTCGTTGATAACGATTTTATCTCTTAATGTTTGTCAACACAAACTGCTACACCGATCATCATCAATCTACGTGAATTCCTTCAGGATTAAAACCATAGATCAAGATACTGAGTCGTGAAAAATACAATGCGTCGCAATGTTACGAAATCGGGAAAGACTCGACTGCTCTGCCTCTTCGCCACAGCTCACTTCTCGACAAAGAAGTTTTGGAGCAGCATGGTACTTGAATGTGTATAATCTTTGAGCGTGCCATTGTGGCAGATCGACGGAGATATTAGAAATGTGTACCAAACGTTTTGATAGTTCGTGAACTGCAGAGTTTCTGCTCCTATAATTCGAGGAAATTCCAGAGTAAATTCGTGACGTACGAATCACTATAGCATTCCAAACTCATGAACCACAGTCCCAAAAATCTAATTCATTTTTAATGCTTAAAATATTCGTATATTTATATTAAATTTTTCAAGGTATGTATGCAATAATATTTGTTAGCCGAAAATATTTATTTTTATGAAAATTCATAAAAATAATATTAATAGTTACTT
This sequence comes from Teleogryllus oceanicus, assembly GCA_964035755.1. Classification (NCBI taxonomy): domain Eukaryota; kingdom Metazoa; phylum Arthropoda; class Insecta; order Orthoptera; family Gryllidae; genus Teleogryllus; species Teleogryllus oceanicus. The sequence continues at coordinate 27,494,397 of CAXIVR010000007.1, read as the reverse complement.
GTATATATAATGAATTTTGGTTTTTGGAATCCAAGGAAGTCTAAAGGAATTTTTTGTTAATTTTCAAGAGTTCTGGAGTGCACCAGGGTCCTCTAAGAATGATTCGTCTTCGAATCTGGATATCATTAAATTAAGATTGTATCATGGTGATTGTTGGAATTGAACTCTTTTATCAACGCTGATGGTAGTTATATTTTTTAAAATTTAATTTCTGCAATCAGTAATTTAATTAAGCACAAATCTCAGTAGAATGAAACTGGAATTACTACGAAATTGGTTGGCACTAGCTGTTGGCGTTTTTATAAATATTTATTGCCAATTTTGATGGCTACCGTACTGATTTATCTATGTTTTGAAGACTATGATGTATGTCACGCAACAACTCTCTAAATTTTACCCATGGTCTTCATCATTGGCGCAAGTGAGGGTGGGAATTGGGGGTTCATGGGGCCACTCCCAAAAGCCCATGAAATATAATAACAGATATATTTTTTAACAATTTCCTGTAGTAAAGAATGTCATTCAATATTTCAATTGAGTACTTTGTAAATTACTATTAATTAACAAATAAAAAGAATTGAAACAGCAAAAATGAAACTTTTCTCCCGTCCAAAACAGCTTGTTGGGCGATGGTCTTCATGCTATTAAAGGCTCCTGGAGACTCTTTCTCTCGTTGGACGCGCAGCGGAGCTGTGGCCGCCGGGGCGGAGCCTCGCGACCGCTTCGCCCCTCGACCGCGCGAGGCGCCACTTGTCCCGCGCTCTCAATCTCTTCTTTCAGAAACGCGAGGACGGGGCGCGGGGGAGGTGAAAGGGCAGTTCATTACTCTGCTGCAACTGGAATAAATCCATTTCCACTTACATATATACACTGACTTTAAAATATGATTAAGCCAGACTTTAAAAATATTTTTTCTTTTCTAAAACATCACTTTATTTCCGCAAATTTCCGATTCAAATGCTCCTGCAGTACTGGCACGACCAAAAATTGTTATAGTAACAATATCTGCTTCTCTTCATCAATGCTCTTTAGCTAAATACGCACGTGGTTCGACATATAAGTATACAGCCACCATCAAATGTATTTTTGTAATGTTGAACTCGACTTTTGACTATAATTCCAAAGCGTATATGTTGTGAAATATTTTGCATTACGATTCAAATATGCAATTACAATCTCTCTAAAAATACTTCTCATTTTGCCACTTACCTTTCCAAATTATCACAAACTCAAACTATTCCATATTTTTCGCCCCGAAATTATCCTAACACAAACCCTTCGAATTCTCAAAATAAAACACGCAATCGCAGCTTACCAACGTCTTACACAAACAATCATTCTAGCAACACTATAATGAAAACAAAAATAAATTCTATTACCTCTTGTATATACCATTTTTGAAAATTCAGAGACTTCAAGGAAAAGGCGACCGACTCAGCTTTCTTTACCATTCTTTCCTGCATTCGAGGTAAAATATTAAAAAAAACTGGAGCCGTTTTGGAGTAAACAACATTTAAAAGAATTGCCTAAGTTTCATGCAAAATTACGCTAAAACTACTCATATTTTCGAAAAACTGAATATGAACGTATTTAATTCTAGAATGTATACGCAGGTCCTTCGAGGCCCTAACGTTTTTTAAATTCTCTTTTAACTCTACACAGCTCATATCTGAGAACTTGCCCTTAATATAATATTTCATCTGTTCTTATATTTTCATTTTAGTCTCTGGCAAAGAAAATTCTGAACAGTTGTATAGGTAAGCTCTGAAATTTGATTCCATTACTTCAATGTAAACGCAGTGCACTAAAGAATCTATTAATAGTTATTTAACGCCATATTAATACCTATTTAAATAAATAATAATTTGTTTAATATTAAGAGTTACCTTTTCATGAAATTATTAAGAAATGAAGTTATTAAGAATAAAAAAAACTATTTTCGTGCATAATTAAATCCAACCAAAATGGGCGTGAAGATTACACTCGCCCCTCTGACCGATAAGGTAAAACAATACAATTAACTGGCTCCCTCCGAAAACTCCAACTAGATACCTAGATCCGAACGTCTACATAAACTCAATTGGAAGCACCATATAGACGCAAAAAATACTTAAGGTAAACAACTAAAGCCATTATCACACAAATCCAGACTCTGCGCATTCAATTAAACATTAGAAATATGCAAAACAAAACAATACTCTTGCTACTACGTGCCTGTCCAATATGGTTAAATGCAGTAAAAACCAAGCAAAGGAAACTGTAAATATTGTAAAACCAATTACAAACTAGTTGAATGTGGCGTAGCCGAAGTGACCCGGCAAATACCCATCACATACAATCACAATACAAAATAAGTTTCCCTTTCACATTTTTCTGAAGAAAACCTTTGAACTAGAGCCCAACTAGAGGAGGTAAATGGGTAACCTCAACCTTTGTAATAGTTTTAAGTTTTAATTTATATTAGCTATTAAGTCTTCATACTTCGTAAAGTTAAATTGAACTAAACTATGGTACCACTCTCTGTGTAAGTAAATGAAAAAATGCCTTGTTGAGCTCTTAGGTGAAACCGACCCGTTCTTGTTCGCACTGTTGCTCTCGAATGCGAGGCAGACGGGTTGGAGGAGGCGCGGGGGTCGGGGGGAGGAGAGAATCGCTTCGTTGCCACCCTCTGTCCAAATCCGCCCCCCCTCCGCCGGCACCGGGGCGCCGCGTAATCGCGCGTTTTTCGCCCGCCCGCTCCCCCACCCGTCGCGCGATGACTCAGCGCCGCCGGCGGCGCATGCGCAGACGCGCCGACGACGGCAGCCCTGCGGGAACAAAGGCGCGGCTTCCGCCCGCGAGACACCAACTTCTGGTTTAAAAGGATTTTGCGCGGCGCGGCGCGGCGGCGCCCAATCTAATTACCTCGCGACGTCTTTGGAGCGACGACTCAGGGTAAAGACGGCTCAAAAAGGGCTTGCGAAAGCGATCCACTCCGACTCCAAAAGTTAAAAAGACAGGGAACCCCGCGCAAGCGAAGGAAAAAAATGATTGCAGTTGGAAATGTAATTTACGGCTCTATAAAAGAAAAATATACGTGTAGGGAGGGGGCACCGGAAATTGGATTTTATAATAAGAAAAAGATAATTGTTTTAAATCGGTCGAGTCGCGTACCCGCTCCGCTTGCTCGAGGGCCAATTAACGAGCGGGCGAGAGGGGAGGGGCAGAGAGGGTTCGTTCATTAGCTGTGCACGCGGCGGGTGGCCGATAAGGTTCCTGCCTGGAGGGGGTAGAGGGGGAGGGGAGGAACTTCTCTCGCGGAGGAGCTGCGCAGCGGCGCCTGCGGAAGCTGCGCATTCTGCCGGCTCCTTCCGGAACCCTTCCGCGAGATCTTAAAATGAAGCAGAAATATGCAGCTCTACGGTGGCAAAAAACTAATTTACTGACGAAAGATAACTATAAAAAGAATTCTTATTAAGAGTACTTTAAGGAAAGCATGATGACGAAAGAAGACTTCATCAAGAAGCAGCGTCTATTTCGGTGCCTTGCGAAGATGGTATAATCAAAATTGCTCCATTTGCCCGTCGAATTTATTCCGCACATTCCCTGTAATATATATGTGGTGTTCCGAGAGATGGCTTTATATTTCTTGCGTGCAGATGAGTTTTTTCATTAGGCAATTATAACTGCAATGCCAAATCAACTTGCGTATTAATACAAAGCAAACTAAATACAATAAATACTCGACGTAAATTTAACATTTGTTTAATAATTAAGTGCATGAAATATCATGCATACAATTGCGGAATGAATGTTCATTCAAAGAATCTTAAAATAGAATATAGCATTGAACAAATAAATGTTTATATCTATCTATCTATCTATCTATCTATCTATCTATCTATATATATATATATATATATATATATATATATATATATATATATATATAATATATATATATATATATATATATATGAGTCACGTAATCTTTAGCACCTCCTGTAATTTTTGAACGGTTGAAGTAATTGCAATGCAGTTTTCATGAAAATGCATGAAGGAATGAGGCTAATTGATTCATGCATTTGTTTCGATTTTCTCACTTGTATTTTAAGAGATATTGAGGTAATTTTTTTTTCAAATGGAATTTTACTTATACTTTTAGACTTTCATGATGAGCGTGAAAATGCGAATCCAATGATATACATATTGTCATATGTTAGATAAGCATTTTTTGATTAATATTGTTTTTTTTGCGACCCGTGTTTAACATATATTTTAAATGAAACGGCCCACCAACCAAAGTCGCCCAGCCTCTCCCGGCTAACATGTGCTCGAGGAGTTACAATATCCGTTAAATACGAGCTGCAAAACATACAAATACTCAAGAAAAAGCTTATCTAACATATAACAATAAGTATATTTCTCGATTCGTCTTTTTACGCTCGTCATAATAGAGTAGACAAGCATCTTGGGTTCTATTTGAAAAAAGTTACCTAAGTATTTCGAAAAATACAAATGATAAAATGGAAATGAATGCATGTATTAATTAGCCTGATTCCCACATGCTTTTCCCGGAAAACTGCATTGAAATAATTTCCACCGTTCAAAAACTGCTGGAGGTACTAATGTTACGTGACGGACCCTGTATCTTGTTTGAAGTGAAGTTGCTTTTCTGGATGCCTGATGTCAAGAGCATTTCGCAATTCGTAAATTTAATATTTAGATTTGATCAAAGTGCTTATTAATATGAAGGGCTTTGTTTAATGTTCATATAATGAAAAGCTTGAGGTGGAAGTAAGGTAAGCAAAGGATCAACCAAAATGAAAATATTAACACTGTCGAAAAGTGAGAGACCACCTTGAATATTGTAACTTATTTTATACCATCGTATATTCTCGTTTATTGTAGACATTGAAAAACAATTCTTTCCATACACTTTTATTGTTGCATTTGACAGGATTGCGTTGTAATTTGTTTACTTAATACTGTAAAACGCTATTTTACAAAAGCCGTAAACATAAATTTCGTAAAACGTGAATTGTCAAACGCAACAATAAAAATAAATGTAAAGAATGGTTTTTGATTGCCTGTAATAAATAGAGAAATTAGGTGATATAACATATTGAAGACAATCATTGTGGTCAGTGACATATCTAGACTGTAATTAATTGTAACATACTAATTTTGTTCCTGCACCAAGCCTTTCATGCGATGGCATTTTCGACTAGTTAAATAGCTAGGCCGAACTCAGCTACAATCTGGGGGAGAATACGAGCAGGTGACTGCTCTGTTCGATAATGTCCCGTGGTTTCTCCGATCAATACAAGGCAAATGCCGGAGGAGTACTGTGAAAAAGGGGTCACGAACCGCACGCAATCTTTCATTCATCTTCCTTGGCCTACCTTCTCCCCTTACTAACATTTAAATTTGCGGACACTGCTCTACTATACTTGTCAGGGCTTAGAACTTGTCCCTGCTGAGGCGGTGCCCCACTTACACATACCTAGAAGGAGGAATCTCATTCTAGCCTACGTGTAGGTGACGGTATTTCGCCATCCGTCGGAGGAGGAACACCACGAGTTCCCGGTATACAAAATCACTGCTTTAAGAGGAGAGAGTACCAAGGAATGGGTCAAACTATTAATTTTAGTTTTCTGGCTAAATAAATAGTTCAAATCTTGAACTTTCTAAATAAATCAAAGTTTTTCTTTTAAGACGCCTGAACGTCTCTTAAATTTTTATTTAAATGTCCTAGTGCGCATGGGCCACGCCCCCTTTTTTGATACAGCATACAAGTATGGCTATTTCTCGTAATTCTGAACACATATTGGGTTGTTAATGAGTTATTGAAACATAGTATTATTCATATGTGGTAGCATTGGTCTTTTCCACTGGAAAATATGATCCAGAGTATGGCGCATCTTGTAGAGCAGTGGGAAGTACAGACCTTTTAATGGCGTTTCCCAACAATGTCCTTATTTTGTAATTAATGCACATTTTCTCGATTTACTAAAATTTACAGGATAATTCATTATAGTACTGGCAATAAATTTAGACTTTTACATAAACATTCTTTAATAAAAAAGTTTGTCCAAAACGCTTTAAAAATTAGGGCAAAAGTTGCTATTAAAAAAATAATAATCATGTTTCAATCAACTAAAACAATATAAAAATAAAAATAATAGTTGTATCTTTAAATGCGTAAAATAATATCATTTTTAGTGAACAATTTTCTGGAAAAGGTACATCAATAGCACGCGGAGGAGGAGTGTACACTTTCCCCTTGTGTGGACTAACGTGCTACTCACCGCACTTGCCGTGGAACTTGACCGCGATGTCCGCGCTGGAGGCGCAGGCGGCGCGGCGCAGCTCGCACTGGTTGGGGTAGTCGACGCCGTCGCTGCCGCACACGGGCCGCGAGCCCGCGTGGTCGCCGTAGGACGGGCAGGCCGACGGGCACTCGCACGTGGCCGAGCGGCCGTCCGCCGCCGCCACGCAGCGCGCGCCGAAGTTGCAGGAGCGGCCGCGGCACGGGTCGGGCGTGTCTGCGGGGAACACGTAGCAGGCCAGGCTCAGCGGCGCGCCCAGCACCAGCAGCACCAGCGGCACCAGCAGCGCGCCCATCACGGCCCGCGCACTCGCTCGCTCTCGGTCGGGCCCATCAACACCCACCCCGCACGCCCACGCTCGCCGAGTGATCTCTTTCTCCCATTGTAGACGATGCGCTACGCACACTTGGTTCGGTCGCTCTGAATGTCCAAATGTCTTACCCGCAAGACGACTCACATCTTTGCTTACAATACCACAACAAAAATATAGGGCGACGATTATCCATAATTTTTAGGATCGCGTAATCCTCTAAACTATTTTATTCTAAGAATTAAATGCGGCGGTGAGTGAGCCGCTTTTATGATAACCACTGGAAATACTTTTCGCTGCCCCGCGCGAAGTAGAGCGGTTGTCCTAACCGCTCGTGAAAATGAATTGTAGCAGTGTTTTTGTGCGCGGTATCCTAAACAAGTCCCAGTTTCTGCTCGCAAACTTCGCTGCCCCTCGCAGCACTCGCGCAGCGGGTTGGCCCGCGCACTCACAACTTTCCCCCGACAGAGTGTTTAATCTTTTTTCACATCGAACGCGGACTTCACTCCCTGGAAACGAACTTGCTAACTTTGCGCCTCCCGCCGGCTCAAGAGTTCGGCTCTGCAGCTCTCTAGAAATGGCTCCGAACGTAAAACACTTCTCAGATTTGTGTGGCCGAGATTGCGCAAACGAATGATTTTCACGCAATTCTCCGGTACTACATTTCAATCTGTCAGAGGATACTTAAAATGCCGGAAACGTGATGGTAAATGGCTGTAGAAAGTTTTTTCATTTCTTTCAGTAAATTTGAATTTCGGAGGAAAAAAACTCTTTCGATTTATTGTGTTGGCACCTTCACATTTCCATAATAAACAATCAGTCAGGATCCCAAAGTTCGGCCATTATTGGTACAATGGTAGCTTTCTTCATTCATGTTGACATCATTGTTGGTGGCGTTTTTGATAGAAGGCGTGGAGAAAGCGTTGCTCAGCTGTCGGTTGCTCGTTGCAGCGATTCTTTGTGCATGTCACTGTCAGCATCCGCGTCCGCATTGAACAGCATAACGTGACATCTCTTTGCTCTGCAATCACCTGGAAAATGACTTGTATCACGAACTGTCGCACTAACGTCGTTGTATAACGACACATTAAACAGAAATGGTCTACTGGTCTGGCAGCAATTTTCCAACTAACGGCGCATAAAATTGTTATTGATCGTGCGAGGATTTGCATTGCGGAAGGAGGTCATGGAATAAAAGAACAAACAGACACTAAAGCAATATTTCGTGAAAAGCACACATCTCTCTTCCAAAGGCAGCCAAAAAAGGAAGCTAAGTAAGTTACTCAAGCTAAGCACAATCATGAAAAGTCGCAAACCAGCAGGAAGTGGGTCATTCGGTTCCCAAGGGAAATTACAACAGCAAGCCAGCATGCGGGCACAGCTAGCGTGAAAAGAGAGGGAGTAAATATGGTAAGCAATCACTTGCGCTACAACAACAAGAAATGTGTTTGAGAACTCAAAACAAATTAACTTAAAAATTCAGAAAGATGGAGAAAAAATAGAAAGAGGGGTGGCGAGAGAATCCAGAGAAAAAACTCAGAGATAAAAGTGAGCAAACGAGAGATAGAAAAATGGAGAAGAAGGAAAGATAGAATTTGAGAGGGAAAGTGGAAGTAAGGAAGAAAGAAAAAGGAAGAGGGGGTGAAATAATATTAGTACATAATGATATACGAGTACGTGTGAAGTGATTCGAAAGCATCAAAGGGTCGACAGGAGTTTGAGAAGCCAGGCGTCATGAGCGCGACCGCTGTCAAGGCCACGAGGCCCAGTCCTCAGATACTGCCTGCCTGAAACTAGCATTCGCTCGGCCACGCTGAAAAACTGCTTCACGCGAATAATAAAAAATAAACGAAGCAATAGAATAGAGCATTACTTTCGAGAGATCAGAGATAGAAAGAAGGAAATTGGATTCGTCGGATACGACATCGCGCCATTGCCACCGCCTCGGAGAGAAATATGAAAAGAAACGAAAAGCGCAGGCACACAAGATGCGGGCGTCGTGGTGTAAAACGAAGAATTTCTATTAGTCTCGAGCACATTGTTTGCGGTGTGTGGGCGGAGACCATCGAGACGTACATTGCTCTCGACAGATTACGTTACAGCGAGCACATTTCCAGTACGTTTTCATCATTTCTTTTTGTTGTGCTATTTCAGTGAAAGGTACCAATGGATATAGAACTATTAATTTATCATGTTGGAAAAGGCATGCAATCAGTTGCTATCACTTTTTTTTACTTTCGCACCTATTGGATACGCAGTATGGGAATGTTGCGAGAAAAACGGTGAATTTTCGGCAAAAACTCCTATGGCCGCGTCCTGCTCACGAAAAAAGTGATAAATATTGTTCGTAAACGTTTGTTGGCCCTTTATAAATCGATTAAATTAATTAATTTATTTTATAAACACCTCCCGCTTTCAAGAGAATACAAGTACAATTTAAAATTTGAGTATTTCCATATTTTAATTCTTTAAAAAAGTAATCACGAGATACATGCTTGAAAAAGCACTGTACATTAATTTATAAATAGAACATTGAGATATAATAATTATTAGAACAATGAGACGAGAATATTCATTTTTCATGAACAATCTCCCCACACACGTTTGATTTAGTCATAGTTGTTGGAACCTCCTCCTTCTAAAGTGAAGGGATTTTTTCATTGTCCTCAAAGATAATACATTAGTCTACTTCACTTTCTCACTCTCTCTTCACACTTTCTTACCTATCATTCATCCCTCGTATTCATTACATTCACATATTCACCATATATGATATAGAGGGTATAAAGGTTAGCGTAAATCACCTAATCGTCGGTCACATTGGAATTTCGAGTTATTAGATCATGTGTCAGTACAAGATCTTATATTCATTTTAGAAATAGATTTTTCAGTATAAAATCATTGAATGGATGGCAGAAAATAACGCTAACGCGATGGCACCTTCCTATCATGTATGTCGGTCTCATTTACTAATTAGAGAAATTTACCAATTACTGATAGCTTCGTAGGTGCGAGATCATTTAAACGGTGACGACCATATTCCTATAATGAATAATCATACAGTCAAATAAAAAAAGTTGGCTTGGCGCGCGCGCGCACACACACACACACACACACACACGCACGCGCACGCACACACATACACACACATATATATATGTATATATATATATATATATATATATATATATATATATATATAAATATATATACATACATACACACACGCTCTAAATCCGAATCTGAAGCCAGAATTACCACATCACCCTCCAGTGTTTTTAAATCACGAAAAACCAACGTAAAATTGTAAATCGTAAATTTCACGGTGTTTTTTCACGTCAAAAAAACTTTGGGTCTGACAAACATTTTTTATTTTGTGTGCCTGTAGCGCATCCATTTTATTCCTCCGCTCTTCAAAATGTTTGACTCTTAACTTCAAAATGTTGGGGAGTGCTAAAATTGCGAATGCGTGGACCGCGGGCATCGCGAGTGTGCCAGCTCAACGGCGGCGTCCGCGCCGCGCCGTTCGCCCCCCGAGGTCTCCGCTGCGCAGGAAACGAGCAGGCGGCGAGAGGAGAAGAAGGCGATCGGGGTCCCCTCGAGAAAATTAGGAATCAATAAAAAGAAAAGTTCTTCTCCCTGGTGATCGGGTCCTCAGGCGTTGTTTTAGCGAAGGCAGATTCCCATCTTTCCTGTTTATGAAGGATATTGCTTCCCGAAACGCGTTTTTTTCAACGAGGAGAACGGAACTTATAGGTAGATGGATGCTGTCTTGAACTTTGTGAAAGTTTTTGATAGGAAGCTTTGATCGAAATAAAGCTAAAATTTTAATTGCGTTCTACTCTATTTTTATTAAGTCATATTTATAGTGTATTTTATTCAGTATACTTGTATATTAAGTTACGGCGCGGGGTAGAAATAAACTGCGTTGTGATGTCAAGTAAGCATTAAGTTTAGAAATTGAGAACACATTTCTAATATTGAGTTTTTTGTATTTCCGACTTATTTATAAAATGCGTGCAAACTTTAAATGAATGTCTGAATTGCAACAACCTTAATATTCCACACAGGACGTAATATATCTTTCATATAGTGTTATAAAGTCTGTATTTAACTCCAGGAATATTCAAATTCAATCAATGAATCAATGAAAATGAAAGAAATAAACATAATCCCTTCTTACACCACAGGAGTTGATCTTTAAGACTGTCATGTTTATTTTTTGTAAAATAATGGGAGGTAAATACGAAAAGAACAAATCAAGTTTTAAGACCTTTGTGTGACTTTTTTTGATTTTGGAAGGATTTTCTTTACATAAATGCACCTTCACTCCGCAGCGACGCTTTTAGAACAGTCCCAAAGCGTCGCGTCCCCCGTCCTCCTTTTTAAGAGCGCACAGCGCAACAGGGCCTGTTTCTGTCTGTGTGGCAGCGCCCGCGACCAGAAAACCAAGCACTTTTTGCCCGAGGCAGGCGCGGCGCGGCGTGGTGCGGCAGCGAGCGTCTTTCTGCGCGCGGCGCCGCTCCATTTTCTTATTGTGCGTCGGGCGAACGGCCTCTTTCGCTCCGCGGCGCCTTTTGTGTTTTGTTTATCTCCAGAGCCCCCGGAATAATTATTTCCCGCGAGCGCCTAAGAGGTGGCGCTCGTGTCGCTTGGCGACGCAGCTGCTCCTGGCGGCGCACCGACGAGATGGCGGCTCTGTGCGCGTGGATGAGTCTTAAAGCGAAGAATGGCATTTGCATGTAGGCTTCATCCTGCGGGGGCGCACAGCCGGACGCTGCAATGAGCGGTGGTTTATTTCCCACGTCCCTCGTTCATCGTTTGCTTTTATCAGTGGCGTATCAACGCCGTTTCGGTGCTCGGAGGTCGCCAATGGGGCAGGGGGGGATCAATGCCAGACGCCATAATTAACTGAAAAATAATTGGAGGAAAATGTATATATTAAAGAACTGATGTTACATATATTTCGCAATGTATATAACAATCATTTACTGCAAATTTATAACAAACATGTTTTCAATTTTTGCTGTTCGCCAAGGGCGTAAATGCTTTAAACATTTTCTGTACTGGCTGTCCTTTCTGCGGGGAGGAAGATGACCACGTCCCTCTTTTTTACTTTCTCGCTACTGATTAAGCAGTAGACGCGCAATCCGGCGTGGCTTTCGTCAGAAAAACTTATATCCGGGTCCTTGTAACGAAAAGTGGAAAAATTCAGATGCTACATTTAGAAAAAGAATCCTCTAACACGTGATGCAACCAGAATCCATGTTTTGTGTGTCCTTGATGCCAAAAATTTCATTGACGTCTGTTCGTCTGTGGCTAAACCGTTCAGCAGATTTTCTTCAAAATTGATTTTCCCCAGTCGATCTGACTGATGTTGTTGCCCCTTGAATTTAAAACCTATATTTTAATTTTGGTGAGAACTTTACCTAAGGCGCCTAAGATATTTCCAAAAATTAAAAAAAAATAGTTTCAGAGATTTTGAATAAATGTTGTTGTTGGATAGTGTAAAGGACGTTTAATAGAATGGTGCAGGTCTCATTTTCGTTCAAAACACCGATTTTTCGAAAATTGTAAAAGTTCTAAATTTTTTCGGCGTGTTCCTACAACTACAATTATGAAGAAAGATACTATTTCCATTGATAAAATATATTTATTAAAGATAAGTTTTCAGATAAATTCATATACACGTTTTCGAAAAATTGTGCACTTTTCGTGTAATTGTGCGTGAAAGTACGAGGGAGAAAGTACGTACTGTTTTAGCACCACTGACTTTAAACTACTTCAACACTAGTTTGTTGCGCCGAATACACAACAGTTATCTACATCATCCGATACTAAAATACGATTGCAAAGATTTTGTGAACAAGCTTGGCGAGAAGAGAAAACCACAGTTCCATGTGAAATATTTTCGCACGATCAAAGCGGATCTAACTCGCGGGACCACGTATGAAATCATTTTTAGATAATTTCACAGTACAGAACCTAAGGATCGCACGTAGCCGACGTCATAATAGGTATTACTCTGGAATCGTTAAATCATTGACGAGATATCGATGAAAAGCAATCGAGTATTTCGCTGGAATGTTCCGCGGACACTCAAACTGCTATGAGAGAAGTTTCACCAACTGGGAGAATGATTGTTTTCAGATGCGAACAAATAGTCATGACTTGCCAGTTTTGAGCTAATGTTCGAGTACATAAGAAATACATATTTAAACGTTTTCAGTAGAATGCAACGTAAATATTATCTTCCGATGAGTTGAAATCTAAATAAAAATACTTTTTATGATTTTTATAAGGCCAAATTCATCAATCGATGTAAGCTGGGATATCGTTTAATCAAATTGCATAAGGATTTCTCACTTTCCATTAAGAGAGTATTTACAATACCGTGTCCTCGCTAGGCTGCTTACGGACTGCAGAGTTTTTCGAGAGCTAACAAGCAAACAAAATTCAGGAAGGGAAGAGGATTTATCACCGATGCGACTGTGGCGTCAAACCTTCACAAAAAATCTCGTTATTTCGATTGAAACGTGTATCGGAATTTCAGCCTGATGTGGAAAACGATATCTTTCCCAATTAAAAGAACCAATGTTGCATTTGGCCATCACAATTTATCAGTTAATCCCTGACGGACACGTGTATAAACAAACTAAAAATACAAAGCATACGTTAATTTGGAGTTTTGTTTAGAAACTGTGACATCTCTTGGCACGGAATGTTTGAATTCGAATGCAGAACGTAATTTGCTTTCCACTCACTCGCATGAGAAGAGAAGCACCCAAATGACAGCATATCAGTCATTTATTGCATGCGCTATATACATACTTAATATTTATTAGTGTATATTTGCAACACGCTATTTAGTATCAGACAAACAATAGTCTGCATGAAAAAGTAATACATTGACAAGTATTTATTGTAAAAAAATACGATGTCGTGTACGGGTATTTTGAGGCAGATAATTTTGACAGTACTAGTTAAATGAGTGAAATAAAATATTAAGGCAAGAAAACTCACTAGAACTGAGAATGTTCACACAAACCTAATATACGTAATGCAATTTTATTATGGGCATGACTTAAATGATTTGATTTTATAAAGTTGATTATTTACTTTTGATAATTGGAATCTGCTTGCTGTACTAAAGCAATGTCGACAAAATTTTCAGAATATTTCATAAAATTACGAAAGAAAGAAATTGTATTAATATGTATTACATAGAAGTAGACATTGTGCCAGCCATCAATAATCCATTGAAAATACGATGTAGTCAAAGAATCTGTAAGTAGTAGTACATACATTTGATAGAATGAACTATCTTGAAGATTGAAATGAATAATTTTTGGCTGAAAATTCACTGTACTATCATTATTAATAACAAGGTATATCTACACAGAAAAATCCGGTATCACAGAAGAGAAAACACTTGACTCTCGTCTGCAGAGAGACAAGAGGAACTACTGACTCTGGTAGTTCTTGTCAAGTGGTTGAGTAACAAAAGACGTCTCAAGCTATGATATCAATTCCCAACACTCTGTTATTTGCTAATATATTAAGTAATTCGTTTTATCAACTCTAGCATAATTTCCTACATCTCCAAAATTGCATCTTTAAGTTTGATCAACTGGAACAAGATAGAAAACTGTTTTTTGTTTAAAGTTTTAAGCTGTGGTTTAAGGGCATGAAGCTCAAAATATTTGGGCTAGGACGTCTTCATAAGTCATAAAAACCTAAAACCGACGAATCTGAACTCATAAATCCAGGAATTTGGTGCTACTGAAACGAAATTTGGCGGCACAATTTAGTAGTTTTAGCGGCGGATTATTTGGTTGTTGGAATGCATTTAGAGTTAGAAAACAGGTGGAATGAGTGAGTTTGGAGGCCGTAGGATCGTCAAAATACAGCAATACCAGGTAGACTTCCCTAAATTTATTCCGATCGGCGGCATTCACGATTTTGTATGGCGGGATCAACCTCTGCACAAGTGGCTACGTTTAAAAGGAACATACTTTGCCCCTGATTATCTTCACGAAGCCCTCTCAATTGAAAAGAAATGATTTTTATTCACAAGTTTTCTAGAAGCAATTTGATGCGCCAAATTTATAATACAGGAAATCATTAAAAATATCCACCCGCAATGCATTTTTAAATATTGTTATTCATTATTCACGTGAGAGCTTCATTTCCTCCCACTAAATAGTGGGTTGAGGGGTTACTCCTATTGTTATAAATTATAGCTTTCTATTAGCCATTTTTTATTTTTAAATGTATTTTCTCAATTATGGTTTCCAAAACATGGAAACGTGGACGCTCCGCAAGTGATCTGTGGTAGCGAGGTAGTCGTGAACAGCCTCTGGGGCTTCGTTTCTTCTTCCGAGTCGAAAAGTGGTCGATGGCCCATAGCGATGTACTACGTTCTGGGTTTTCCGTGGAGTCGAGTTTTGGGTGGACAGCGCGGCGCGGGTGGGCCGCCCGTGGGGGCGTGTCCCTCGGCGCTTTGGGGAGGGGGGCCCAATTGGGGGCGGAGTGGGGCGTGGCGCGGCGGGGCGCGGCGGGGGACAAGGAGACGTGGTATTGGGGAGGTGGTGGGCGGGGCGATCGCCCTCGCTGATAGGTCGTCAATGCAAGCGGAGCGCCAACTCGTGCGCGCGCGGGGCTGGCGGTCGCTCCAAGCCAGGTCGCTCGGGGGCCGCTGGCGGGGACAAGCGAGGATTTGCTGCGGCGGTAATTCGTTCAGTTCATGGTTAACGCTCGTGCAGCACAACTCTACTAGCTTAAAGAGGTCCCTGATGTATGTGAAAATGACTCCAGTGCCTGGACCCACACACCCGCGTGAAAAGGAAAACCCGCCAACGAAGAGGTTTAGTAATGAACAAGGAATTGTCGCCTTTGCATATGGACCAGCCAGAGATTCACGGGTGGCGAACTGAAAAAATGAAGAGCGCGTCGACTGATGGAGGGAGGCGGGGGCGGGTGCAACGCTGTTAGAGACGCTGCAGCCAGCTCGCGAGGCGCGGGGGGCAGGAAAGCCAGTGCAGACGCAGGGTGGGGGCGAATGCACGGCCGTCGTCGAAGCTTAACGCGCCTCAAAGCGGATTCCGCAGCACGCGGCGGGGCGGTGGGGGCGAAAGGATGTGGGGGGTGGCGGGAAGTGAAGTTGTCCTTCTTCCCATTGCATGTTCACAATGACCGCTGGCGCGAAGACTGCTCGCTTAAGAAGACGGATTAATATCTTCCAGCGCTAGATCTCAAAGACAACTCCAGCGAGAATAAGACGAGACATTTTCAGGTTAGCATTTGCTAGACATCTCCATTATTAGTTGCAGGAGCTGTAACATACGGAATAATTTATTTAATGATATTAAATAAATACCTATTTCTCTATCTGATGTATTCTTACAGTCAATGCCGTTTACCGCTAGAAATCCAACCATCTCCTTTTCAACCATGTATGTCGTTATGATTGTTTCGCAGTACTAGTGGTTGCATAACGAAGGGCACGACGGTTGGTACTGTGCTACGAAGTAGCAAATAGAGTTATTACAAACGCTATGAAGCGTTTTGGAGTTTGAAACAGAGGCGACGTTCAGTCTTTCGATTGGCTGGAACGGGCTTAATTTCCTTTTCAAAAATACTTTCCGAAGGCGTTTGGAAAAAATTTTCCCGAACACATCAACGATTTCAAACGGGTTCGAACCTGCAAACGCGGGTACGACAGTCCAATACGCTAACTCCATACCCCATATAGGTTTTGTATATTTCATTGATTTTATAGACTTGTGTGTGACGTAATCTGCTTGACGTTCATGCGTTTTATGATTCGTGATCTAGCGATCCCCGCATTCGGGGTGCCTTAATAACAGAAGCAGGGGCACCGAGTAGAAAAGGAGAAGGAGGAGGAATAAGAGGAAAACAAGAAATATAAGGACAAAGAAGAGAAGTTGAAAATGAAGGAATGAGAAAGAAAAAGATGATGGGGAAGGAAGAAGGGGAGCAAAGAAGAAGAGGAGAGAAGAATAAAGAGGAGAAGAAGAAAGAAAAAAAAGAAATGTTGACTTAGCCTAATACTGTGGGGTTTGTTTCCATATAACGAATAATGAACTCTGTGCGCATTAAATCATTTTGACTAATGAAGTGGGGATTATTTGAATGTTTTATGTTGTGAGACTCGAATTTAAAGAGAAATATTGATATAATTTTAGGTTTTGAATGAATAAGAACTATCTTAATTAATTATTAAAGAGTAATATTTACGATAGCCAGCTTAGTTCGTTCTGTGTTGGAATAAAAAAGACCGACATCCATCGCTCCGTTTTTGTTGTGAAAAAGTGCGCTGAATTAAAAACATTCCGTGGCTCCGACAATTTCGTTTTCCGATAAAATGTTCACCGCAACAAAACCAATAAAATGCAATATCAACATTCTCCCGATAATTATAATCGAACTAAGAAATAAGAAGAACACGGCCGGCAGCCGGGCGCAGTTAACATTCCTCATCGACAGCGGCGGCGATTCCAATAACTGTCGCGCCGTCAAAAACCCGCAACGGCACGGAGGTTGGCGGAGCGCAGTGGTTCGAGAGGGGGGGGACTCGATATCTCGAACGAGGGCGAGCACTGCCAACCAGCCAGCGCGCGAGAGCTTCTCGCGTCCTAGAAGGTATTCAGCAAGGTCGAAAAAGATTCCCAAAAGGTTCGTATTATCCTAGAACGTTTCCTTAAACCCTCATTTCGCTAAACGTGAGAGGAAATGGGAGTCTGGTAATGTAGACGAAAGGCTATAATATTAAATCTGTAACTGGTTAATATAATCGTAATGCATATCCAGCATCTAATTCATTCGCTTCATTAGCTTTTATCACTTCCTCGCCGTTGTCATGTATTCTTCAAATAAGTATCTGATCTTGAAATGCAATGAGAATGAGTAAATCAATTATAAATAAGAAATAACTATTATATTATTCGTACCTCCAATTATTCAAGTACTAATTTAAGATGCATCCTTTAAATTAGGAGGATATAAGATTTCAACATTTTCAAGATATGGTCATATAATTAAACTTAAAATGCTAAAAGAGCACGCACTTTCTCGCATTATTTCGAATTTTTGCAATTTTCGAAAATTCAAAGTTCGACGAAAAGCATCCCTTGTTCTGACTACGTAAAAAATGAGTAAAAAGTTGAAGTGGTTATTGAGAAAAGGTTTCTTTAAAGATTTGGTATTTAGAACATATGTCATTGAAGACCAAAATCTCTCTATTCAATATTGTAGTACTTTTGCGATGTTACCTTTTTGCAGTTTTCAATAAAGAGAATTCCCCGAAAATAGGATCATCACTACTTTTTCCCGTTTTTGATACATATAAGGAAGAAATTAAATAAAAGTACGTTACGGTTTTTGAAAAAAAAAGTTTAAATATTGCATATATTTCAGGAAAAATTACGCGAAAACTACTCATTAACGAAAAATTATAGTACATGACCTCATCTCAAGATCTGTTTTTAAATAACTAAAAAATTGCTGTCTTCAATATTATACTTCTAGAAAGACGTAGAAAAAATTGAACTTTTGCAATTTTCGAAAAATAAGGGAATTTAAAGCCAATGCGATCTGTGTCATTTTTAACCGTTTTCTATGCTTTTTGAAGAGAGTTTTAATTAAAACATTCGATGCCATTTTTTCGAAAATTTTGAAAATACTGAGACTTCATGTGAAGTACCCTCAAAAATTAAAATACAGATTTGAAATTCGCAGGGCCTGGATTTCGTTTAGATCCATCTTGGAAAAAATCATTTAAACGGTTTAGGGGTTGTTTCGGGCGGACGGTCAGACATAATTTTCAATAATATTTTTTCGGTATCAAGAATCCACAAAACATGAATTCTGACTATACAACGTGTTAGAGGAAGTAAGATATTACATTTAGTAACAAAATGTATCCACTTCTTTGTTACCCAGGTTCGGCAGCACGAGGTTTTTTGTCGAAAATCGCCACTTTCACGCGCACGATTACAACACTTCCTCTTCTTACGAATGCAAGAAAGTTTAGAATCACTCCAAATTTTAAAATAAAGAAAATAACAATTTTAGGATAATCATATTTAATTTAACGCTTCATCATATATTGTTTTAAATTAAATTGCAAAAGTTCCTATCAAGTATGACTAGTATGAGTAGTACTTTGAAAAATTAAAAATAATAGGGCGTTATTTAATTCTTCAATTCAAACGTCAAAATGTCGATGTCATTCAATCCAATCCAATTTAATTATTCTCCTGATCGCAGGATACGTAGTAGTACAATATCAAAACTCCAATAGGAGTTGCAGTGAACTTTATCCCCGTTTTCTGCTCGTTACAACCCACTGTGCGTGGTCGGGAGGGGCGACAGCTTAAAAATCGCTGGCCGGTTTGGGCGGGGGGGGGGCGGGGCGGGGCGGGGCTGGGCGTGGAGGGGAGGGACGTCAATCCAATTACCGCCGCGACGCGACGGCGCGGGGACAGACGCCACCGACACTCCGCGAATTAACAGCCGCCGCTCGCCGCGCCGCGCCGCGCCGTTGAGATTGTGCCCCCCCGGCCGCGCCCGCCCCGCCCCCCCCGGACGGCGGGCCCGCGAGCCGGCCCCCGCCGCCCGCGATCAGCTGAACGAAGCCCCCCCCCCCCACCGGCACCCCGGGCTCACGGAAGCTGCCTCTCCTCTGGCAACAGATAACCATCACAGTACTTATTTTTACTTTAACTTTCCATTTTGAAATATATCCTAAACATTAATAAGATTTTCACTTGTTTCTTATTTCAATTTTTTAAACTATTTATTTGTAATTTAACTTTTGGATAATTTAAAAAAATCTCTAGCATTATCTCACGTCACTTGATGATTCGGATAGAAAAGAGATCATTTAGACACGAGAAAAAGTACATACTACAGTTTTTAATTTACATTTTAATGTTTATTAGCACGTCCTGAATTCTCATC
This sequence comes from Teleogryllus oceanicus, assembly GCA_964035755.1. Lineage (NCBI taxonomy): Eukaryota > Metazoa > Arthropoda > Insecta > Orthoptera > Gryllidae > Teleogryllus > Teleogryllus oceanicus. The sequence continues at coordinate 27,474,792 of CAXIVR010000007.1, read as the reverse complement.
TATTTAAATTTAGCCGCCTAACCTCTTATACACAATTTTAAGCCCTTCTTAGGACAAATCCAATCTAAGCTCGTGCAGTTTTGAGTTAGGTGCGACAGCGAGATACTAGATACCCACTTAAGATCAGACCCTGAATTGCACATCAGATTCTCAAGCAGTGTGGGTATGTCATTAACACCCTGTATAACGAAGTGGTCACCGGAAGAGTTTATTTTCATTCAACTCTTCGCTGAGGCTGACGTGTTTCCCTGACATGGTCATAGCACATTTCTTGCGTGTTCCGCCGAATGTTCTTTGCGTATCCCTTGTATATTTTCCCTCGCATGGTCACATATGATCCCTTGCATTTTGGGAATCAGAGTTCCCAAGCCGTGTATTTCCGACAAAATCTCGACAATGACCTTTTGCGACTTTACATGCACTTCTCGTTACCCCGTATGGACTCCATACACATACGGTTATGCACGAGAAAATAAAAACCTGCTTCTTGAGAAGAATTTGATTTTGAGTATGTAAACACTTAGAAGATGAAACTTCTATCCTCTTCCTCTAAACCAATGTCACATTTGAAACACAAACTAAGTTATGTTTTACGATACTCTTTGGAGATACATTAGCAACGAAATTGATTTTTGACTCACTTCTTCCGAGCCAGCGATATGTTGCCACTTATTTTACGCATATTTTACATTTCTCGGATTAGTGGTAATTAATCTTATTGGTCGGCGCTAGGCAATGCTGCTGAAATGAACACATTCATTTGCATTCTGGAAATAAATATTCCTAGAATAAAAAAGATCTGAACCCAGTACTCTCTTGCTTTCGCAGAACATAAAGAGATTAAATTTATAATTTCCTCATCACATTCAAAATGAGAAGAGAAAATTAATGTTGGGTGCAGGATTAGTTCATAAAAGTCCTTCCTGTAAATGTACTCTGCAATATGATCGGAAGGGAAAAAAGGCTCCATTGTTTTATGATGGTATTACATTTTTGAATAGGTTTTTATGTGGATTTTGGGAATTTTAAACCAATTTGACGTCTTGGATAAAAAATTCTTTATTATGAATTCATTTATTGGAACGTGAGGGTTATTGGAGCTATTACAATTTTAATAAACTCATCCCTTGCGTAATATCTTACATAATCATTTTATAGAATGTTTGGAGTGATTATATTGTTTCATTACAACCGACGGAATTTTGTTTTACTGGAACTTAACCAGTAGCCATTCGTTTTTTATAAAATATTTATTATTATTAATTAATTTAAAATTAATTTTAAGTATAAAAATGCCATATAAATTGATATTAGATGACTTGAGGTAAGCTAGTTAAAGGAAGCAAGAAACTCAACAATAATTTGCAGAATGCATGATTTAAATTATTCAAGAATCCACCGTCATTATTATTATTATTATTATTATTATTATTATTATTATTATTATTATTATTATTATTAAGGCAAAAGAGGTTTTAAATGTTCACTTGTGAGGGGCTCCTCTCTAACGGATGTGCCTGAAAGAGAACTTGAGTGAGAGCGTGAGGTTTTATGAAGAGTGGAGGCGGAGGACCGGCGTGCAAGGGTTGGGCGCGGGCGGTGGCAGCGGCGAGTCCTTGTTCCGAGGAGTTTGTAGGCAATTACCCCGGCCCGCCCCGGCAACCAATTACAGGGAGTGGGACCCCGTCTTGGGAGGCTCTCCGCGTCCCGCCCCGCCCCCTCCGCTCGCGCTGCCCTTGCGTCTCTTGGCCTATGTTCGCCCACCTCCGCGCAAAGACCCTGCGCCCCCCTCACTCCCTCGCGCTCGTCCAAGCCCTCTCTCTCCCTTCGCCCATGCCCTCGGCCCCGGTCAGCTCTCCGCTTCACTTCGCCCCTCTTCGCTCCCCCCGCACTACTCTTTACCATCACGTCGCCTTCTCCGCCACTTGGCGCGTGCCTTTACGCACTTTCCGTGAGTTGTCAAGTGCCTCTTCTCGCGTGAGGAATCCATAATCAATAAAGTCGCATAAAATGACTCGCGTTGAGCCCCGATCATACCGGGAGGTGTGAATGGGGGAAACGACTGCAATCGTAGAATCGAGAACATCAAACAACTAGTTTCATACGGATTTAAGTGACAAGTACTACTAGGTTCCTGGATAATATTTGAAATGCAAACGTAGATGTTTGTTTATGTTATTTTGAACATCATATATCTTTGGTGACTCATAACACTATCCTGAAACTTAGAAAGCGAAATGTATTTATACATTTAAATTTATTATGAACTGAAGAAATGAGTTTGGCATTTAAGACCTGGTCAACCTAATACTTTCAATTCCCCTTACACCAGCTGCACCAGAAGTAAGGAGAGAAGCTGAATATGAATCAGCTTTCCGAAGCACTGTTTCGTTTCCTTGATAGCTGATAACTTTTGCAAGCCCACGCGTCCGATTCCCGGTCTGGGCAAAAATTAACCGTGCGCTTTCCTTGCTATGTCCCACTATCCGTTACTGTGTGACGATGAGAAAGCTCACATCTAACGGTCGAGAAAACCAGAGATACGGCGTAGGGATCGCCATGTGCTAAGTACACGTACCTCTCAACCCATGGCCGCAAGGTCGGGACGCTCCTGATAGGCTTTAGCTCATAAACAGCGGTTCTGCCAAAGTACTACATACAACATATATATAATATATATATATATATATATATATATATATAAATAAACTTTCTAGAATCACAATGTAGTCGCCTTTGCTAACCTCGCGTTGCCTCCAGACCATGGCTGCCCGTCGCCCCCGTCGCGCACCTTCAAGAAGGCCCTCGCCCCAATTAAGGTGTTTTACAGCGCGTAATTACTCAGGGTGGTGGCGAAGGCGTCGGGCGGCGGCGGCAAGGGCGGGCGACGAGTTCAGGGCAGCCAACCCATCGAGGCTGAGAGAGCGAGTGAACGGGAACTGCAAGCGGAGAGGCAAGGGAAAAGTTCCGAAGCGACGAGCAGCCCGATAATACCCGAGTTTCCGAACGGTTTATTAAATGCAATTTTCCACTGTTATCGGCATGACATACGAGATGAACGCATCATGCAGGTTACACACAAACACAATTAATACTATTTCAAAAATTTTAGATAGTAAGAATAGAGTTATTTAAAACTACACTGTTTGAGGGGGAGCGTCGTAAATGATGAGTTCAGGTGTCTCTGAGTAGGGAATTGAATCCTTCTTCGAAGAATGAAAGGAGAGGGGTAGTGATATGGAGACTGAGTGGGTGCTGAGGGCGTGCCGAAGAAAGGTGTTGGAACATGGGGCTTTGGCTGCTATAACTAACCCCAGTCGCAGTTGGAGATGCGGCGGGGAGGGGAGGGAAAGGGAGGGAGGAGGCGAGACTGGAACGGAGGTGTATGGGGGGGGGGGGGAAAAGGGGGGCGAGGAGGGGGGGGGAGATGGAGGTGGGGTGGGGGAGTGATAGAGATGAGGGGGGGTAGAGAGGGCGAAGGGGCGGGAATGGGGGCTCAGACTGCAGCGGTGACAATTGAGGTGGGTTGGGGAAGAAATGTGAACGGGAGGGGTGGGATCCTAGATGGCGGCGCGGCCGCAGATGGGAGACGAGGGCGAAGTGGTGCGGCAAGGGTTAGGGGCGAGGCGGAGGAGGAGGAGATGGGACGGAGAAGGGTGGGAGAGTTTGGCGGCAGGGGGAGGACGGAGAAAGGGGTGAGTCGTGCGGGGGAGAGGGGGAGGCCCGGAGCCCCCGGCGTACAAGGCCCAGCGCCAAGCGCGCCTCGTTTCTGCCGCAGCCCGCTCTCGCCTGCGCAGCGCCAACGGGACCAGGGGGAGGAGCCTGGGCATCATTCGTGCCGAAAACACCAACCCCAATCCTTCGTAAAACGTGGATGTTACGAGTAAACGTATGCAATGGCAGAACTAGATCTTGTGGTGACTTGTAGATTGAGGTATTGATGAGCACCGAAGCCGACGTGTTTAATCAGTGGTACGATTTTCAGCGGTGGCTTCCCTCGACAAAATTCATCGATGCAATCTGTAGAGAACTGTGGTCATAGCAATGCGAGGATTGAGGCCTAACTAGCTGATGAGTGTTTAAGGCGGCTTAGCTCGACATAGTTCTAATGAATATATCGTTATTTAAAATTCGTTTACTACTATGTTCGTACACGAAATAAACTGAACTCCATACTGAGAGATAGAGCCACAACAACGAATATAAAAGATATGGAATATTTTCTTTGTCTTATCTTCATAATTTCATGGTATATTTACCAGAAAATATTTTTTACTCGTATTATAGTAGTTATTCATTGATGAAGTAGATTGAATAAATAATATGACGCTCTAACGAGAGCGTGGAATATTCTCCGCTGTACCAGAAAGGGCAATAGTATATGCTCTGTCATCATGCGGTGTAACAATTGAGAGGCAAAAAGCGAAATGAAAGAAACAACGAAGCAGTTTCTTGCCTATGTAGGAACGACCTAAACTACGGAAAGTAAACAATGATCGAAAGTTGATAAGCGATTATCCATTTTTCAATAGATCATTTGTCAATTAGTAATGATCAATAAGGACACGCCTGAAATTTTCCCTTATGAACCACTGAGTGATTCATGGTAATTATTGCCTTCGCACACGGTACGGTTCTAAAGTGATGTATTGAATTTGTGACAAGAGAAAGCCGAACAATATGGGTTTACTAAAACTTCTTCTCTAATTATGCATTTGATGTAGTACACCACAGCCGCACTTATTCGTGCATACGTTTGAAAAACAAAATGCGGTCTGTTTCATTACATCATTATTATAATTTCAGTAATTGACTAATTAACTGTATACAATTATCGCTATATTTAATATACCTGTGTGCAACAGTTTTGCGCTAAACAAGAGAAAGATACTTTATGTATTCTGACCTCCAAGTCAAGTTTTGCGAGTGCGTTGAAAATACGTCACCTGGCTGTATTAGCGCTGGCATTTACGAGTACTGGCAGTCGATGCGGTGCAATCGCGTGGTACTGGAGTGGGGATTGGGGTCGGGCGGGGAGAGAGAGGAGTTTGATGGCAGGGGTTGTAGGAAGGGGTGGGGGAGGAGCGATGAGGAGGGATGGGGGAGTGCAGCAAGGGACGGACATGGGCGTGGGGAATTCAGATGGAGGGGCGGAGAGGGGAGTTGGATGGCGGGGGTTGTAAGAAGGGGAGGGTGAAGAGGAGGAATGGGGGAGTGCTGGAAGGGACGGTCAGGGGGCGAGGAGTGGAGATAGGGAGGTTGATGTCGGGGGTGTAGGGAAAGGGAGGGCGAGGAGCGAAGAGGAGGGATGGGGGGGAAAGGGGGGGCCGGGGGGGGGGGGGGGTGGGGGGAGGGGGGGCGAGAGCACGGGTGTCGGTCCCGAGGACGCGCCCCACTCTGCGCTTTAATACCATTACAATTAAAATTAATGGCGAAAGTTGGAGCGGTCTCCGGCGTAATGGCTGGTAATGGCGCTGCTGCGAGCGCCGTCCGCGGGCTGCGCAGGCGCACGGGACGAAACCAGAGCGCACTTGGGCTCTGCAAGGTGGGGAGGGGGCGGGCCCTACAGCTTCTGGACGTGAGGCGACGGGGGCCGATTAGCAGCCCCGCCCCCTCCCCCGGAGCATCGTTTGGCGAGGGAGTGTCAGCAACGGTGGAATGAGCATTGCTTACTGAAGGTCGTCAAATAGCCGGTTAGATGTTTGGAGTTCACAATCAATTATCTTACTCAAAGGGGTAGATTTGTATTAAGAACATTTTGGGTGCCGTTGCTTAATTTTCGAATGGATGGAGGGAACAAGCTGAATGATTTGTCAAGACGCAATTACTTGCTCCGTTGAAGGCGATGAATCGTGTGCGGAGAGCTTAAGGCCGCGGTGGTCGTGGCAACGGGCGTTGAGTGAGTGAAGAGGAGGGCGGCGGCCGTGCGAGGTGAAGTTTTTGATGGCGCGTCCTTGAAGCGAAGCATGGATGTTTGGAGTGGCTCATGAGGAGGTGTTCGGTGTGGCACGTGAAGAAGTGCTTAAAATGGCACGTGGGGAAGTATCCGGGGTGGGGATGTGTTTGGGGTGGCGCATGGGGAAGTATTTGGGGTAGCACGGGGGGAAGTTCTTGGGGGGGCGGGTGTGTGTTTGGAGTGCTTGGAGACGTGTTTGGGGTGACGCGTGGAGACGTATTCGGGGCGGCACGGCAGAAGTGTTCAGAGTGGTGCATGGGGAAATATTTAGGGCGTGCGGCAAGTGGATGGCTCCTTGCTCTCCGCCTACGTGAGTGGACGCGGGCAGTTCAAGGGGATGGAACGTGCCATGCGAATTTTGATATTGATGGGCAGGATATGAGGAGGCCTTAGGGGAGACTATGTTTTCCCACGTGAGTTTACTAATAGATTTTGACAGTTCGGACATATTCAGAATGATCTCGCGAGTTAAAATGATTGTTTAAAGTGACGAACAATTTGTCACGAACACGAAAGAGATCACATGCCAGCGCATGTTAAATATGACACAATGATATCTGACTAAAGGGAGTCTAGAATTAAATGCTTGGAAGGCAGCGAAATTTGGTTATCGAGAATATCTCTCGGTCATGTTAGCGAAGAAAAAATTATGTCCATTACTTCACTATTACTAACTTTCATTATTTTACCAAAGCAACATTCAATTTCACATCAAAAATGGCCAAAATGTAACTACAATGACATTTTGACTATGAAATGTTTTACAAAGGGTATATTTCATTGAATTAGAAATAAATAATTTGAAAAGAACGACGTTTTTCAAGATTAGTTTTGTATTAAATAATATTTTTGTTTTGCAGTAGATATAGAAAAGGAGTAGAAAGTTTTGATGTGATGGACAGTTAGAGGGATCCCTGGCCACGGACGTTGGTCTCTCTTCGTAGTCCGAAGCCTGGCTTCTGTTTGCACGCTGAGAGCTCCCTTCAGATCCTCGGATCGTCAGTTCAGCCGAGCGCCCCCCCCTCCCCCTCCCCGCTCGCCCATGCCCAAGCCCCTGCCTCCACCCCGCCCTCCGCTGGGCTGGCGCCGGCGCCGCCTGCGGTCGGTGTGCCTGCCACGCGCTCCTGGCGCCTGCAGCGGCCGCCCTGCAGGGGGCGGTGGGGGGAGGAGGGAGGGCTGCGGTCGCTCAGGCACGTTTCGCCCCGCGGCGCGGCCGCGTCCGTCCCCGCCCGCCCCCGCCATGCCCGCGCGCGCGGCTGCGGGCCAGGAACGCGTGTCCCCACACAAAGCCCCCATGGGCGCTCCGTTCGACGCCCGCCACCTGCGCGGCGCTCACGTGCGAAGGCCGCCATTTGACGAAACAGCAAAATTGCAGAAAGTTCGTCTCACTCCCCAATTGTTCACTATACAGTCAAGAGAGAGAATGTAACAAAGAACTATCACGTGTACACGTAAGCTTCTGCGGCACGAGTCAATGAGTTCTTTGGTGACGCCCCGTATTCGGCTGAGAGGCCGACGTTTCGCCTGCCATGCCGGAATCACGCGGTGTCACTCGCACAGCCAAGAAGTCAAACAGCTATCACTTAGAAGATGTTCTCGCCTGTTTTATTTTGTCTAATTTAATATAAAGTGTTTATCAATCCTTTCTTTACTAAAATTACTTCAAGGTATTTTATCAATAAAACCATTATGGTGCTCCGATATGAACAGATTATCATACTTTTTTTGGTGTCGAGAAATAGCCGTCTAGGACCACGCGGATATACACCCGAATCTTCCGTCCAAGAACGCCACGGCACTACTGCCTTAGCGATCTTGGGGGTCCGGATCGGCAGATATCGTAATTAATATTCATTATTTTATTTTTCCTGAACTGTTTTATCTTTACTTGCTACGATTTTGCACGCGTGTGGTTCTACAGAAACGCTACGCGAAGGGACAAACGGTCCCGCGATGATGCGAGGGAAAGCAGAGGCCGTGCCGGAGGCGAGGGAGGGTCACGAGCGAAGGGGGCGTGGCCTCCAGGTTTGCTGGATATTCACCCTCTGCCCTTCTCGGAGTGCGAGGGAACCTTGCGGTTGCTGGCGCTCGCAAGGACGTTAACACTCGTCTGGAATGAAGCTTGGGGCCAAGATTACACTTTTACGTTTAGTGAAACACTGCACTGCAAGACTATTCCATTCTATTTACGAGACAATGAATACAACCGATTCTAAATAATAATAATAATAATAATAATAATAATAATAATAATAATAATAGTAATAATAGTAATAATATTAACAGTAATAATAATAATAATAATAATAATAATAAATTATTATTATTATTATTATTAAGGTCATCTAACGTTCGGTATAAATTGTGGAGGCATGTAATCAATACCAGAGGTGATTCGATATCGGGCTTGGATGAAAGTTTGAAAAGCTTGTTTCCCTAAAAATGTATTCAATGAGATTATTTAAGTTCATGTTATTATTTAAGTTTATGTTAAAAACTTATTTTTACGTTTTTATAGCAGTACACGAATCGAAGAACGTTTACTAACTGTAAGTTATATGAGTGTTATTCATATTTATGAAAGCTTTGAGACAGTGATACGCTGAGGCACACTTCAACCATTATCAAGAAATTCACATGTGCAAATAGCGAGAGACTAGACACTGATGTGACTGAAGAGGTTACTGTCTCAGTCCCATCAAATAACGTGAAATAAGCAATAAAATGGTATATGAAGTCCTGTTGAGTATATCTTCTTGTGTTCATTAAATCTGATGACAAGATCGAAAAGATCCTAAAGCGGTGTCATATTGGAAAGCCGTGGAAAGAAAGAGCAGTAACTCGAGCGGTGGCTCCGAATTCAATTTTATTATCACATTGGCGCTGCTTACTCCGTCGGAAAACAAAAGGAGGAGTTCCGCCCATAAATTCTTGTCTTTGCGCCCGGTAAGCCCGAGGCGCTCGCCCGCATTGTTTTGTTCTCGGCTGAGCTCGCCCGCCCGCGCCGGTGCCGCCCGCTTCAAGAGATAGCCCACGCGTGCGCCGGGGCACGACCGTTTGGAGGCGCGCCGCCAAAATGGTCGCTTAGAAATCTTTGATCCTCTGAATCAGCTGATACCTCGCGAAAACGAAGTTTTGCTGGAGAACAACTTAAATTGTCATCCTACGGTATTTGAAATAATCCGCTAGCACAAATAACCTGAAAAATCATTTATATTATTTGAGTTGTGTTTTACAAAAAACATATTTTGTTTGTAAAAATTCATCCGTTCATTATTTAGCTTCCAAAAGAAATTTATGAGATTACATTAAAGTATAGAGAAGAATTGGGGTAATTTAGTAATATACTTTTCTCATTTTCAGCTTAAAGTTGAATGATTACCTGGCTCTCAGGGTCAAAGAAATGAAGCAGCTACTCGCTCGAGATCACACACAGTTTGTCTCTATCAGCGAGGAATTTATGTTAACAAAGGTTCCAGATTGACAGAGTTGATGAGAAGTTCTCGCCGGCTGCAGATGAGGTATTACCCTGTTTATATGAGTTCTAGTGGGTTAAACAAAAAATTGAATCTTCTTTAGATAGAAACTCAACGGTGAACACGACGCACACTTTCAAACAACAGCCCAAAAAGCAAGAGCTAAATGAATGTGGAGAAGATCCCGATACTTATTAACAATTCAAATATTAAAGTAAACAATTCAACTGCAACGCATCCGTATATATTTAATGAAAATAGAAGTCATTCTCTAAGAAATTAAATCGTAACCAGATCAGGGTATGGCAGAGATAATCAAACTCGCAATTCTGATAGAGAAATGTTTATACAATTTTAGAACACCAACAATATGCATATGCTCGACAGATTTAGAGTCGTAAATTACAGATTTAATTATTTATTGATCACAAATGCAGCGTGAATATCCACATAACTGGATTATCTGTTCATAATAAATGAACATTACGGCAGTCACAAAATGCATTTTATAGTTCAAACAAATTTCCTGATAAAATAGTCGGATGACCTATAAAATATAAAAATTCTTCTGACAGTTTTCAATGACACTTGGAAATATTTCACACAATTTGTAAATTAGGAATGTTATATACAAAAATTTTTCGCAACAGAACAATTGTTTTTCTTCCCAACAGGAAAAATATAAAATATTATGAAAACTACTCCCAGAAATCAGTAAAATGTAGAATGGTACAACCCATTTTCAGCTCAGAAGTTCGCAAATTATTTCTTCTCCTCTGCAGTTGTGAAATGGTTAGAGTGAAATATAATCTGAATGTTTTTTGGCGTTAATGAAAATTTGTAGTATGTGTCCTGCGTAGTGAGTTCATTTCAAACAAAATGTAATTCTGTTTTCTATTACAGAGTAAACGGACAGGCAAGTGATATTTCAATGATATTCCTTTCTCATTTCCTGGATCACATGTTTTCCAACGAGTATCGAAAATTTTGAATAATAATGAATGAATAATTACTGTTTCTCAACAGAAATCACGCAAAAACGAAAATTGAATGCCAGCTAAATACGTGATGATATCATTTGCACGAAAAATGTAGAATAAGCGTTGATAAACTGAGCAAAGATTTACCTCTTCACAAAAGCCGCGCAAGAGCAGGAAGCTGAACAATTTAAAGTTTGTGATAAAATTAGGTTAGGTCTACAGAGACGCCATTCGTTCTTGTGAGCCTAAATTAGGATTACATGTAATGCATTTTTCATTTGCAAATATTTAACGTTTACGTTTGTAGCAATATACTGATGGCTTTCCCATTGCAGTGACGGCACAAAAGGTGGAGGCGGGGTAGAGTGGATTGGAGTGAGGTGGAATGGAGGACTGCGGTAGTGTTAGAAAATTTAGAGTGGTTTGGGGTGATATGGAGTGGGCAGAATGAGTGGGGTTACATGAGATGTGGGGGGTTTGGGTGGAAAGGACGGAATGAAGTGGGGTGAGGACTGAAGTGGGTGGATGGAGCTAGGGGTGGATGGAGTGAGGTGGAGAGGAGAGGAGGCGTGAGGGAAGGTGAGGTAGGGGAGGTGCGCCTAGACGCGCCGCCGCTGGGCGGCAGCACCTACAGCAGCCTCACACGCATGGAGATCGCGTCCAATGAAGAGCGTTAGAACCACTCTTTTCGAGCGTTGACATAATAGTTAACGTAACATCAGCGAAAAATAAATTCTTCCGTGGATTCCTCCTCTTAAATTAATTAATAGTTAATTCCAAGTTCAAATACATACAAAATTGTCGTATGAGAGTAACGTTATAAGGAATAGCTATAATAATCCGAACTCTTGATGATATGATCCAAAATACTAATAATCCAAAACTTTGAAAGCCTAAAAAATCAAACAAGGATCAATGAATTAAAAAAATCGAGCTTAGGTGGCGGAGGAGACTTGTACGCTCCTCTTTTCTCTCGATAGGGGACCACAGCGTGGTTTCCCTTTGCTTTCCTCTACTCACGTACCTCCCATGCCTGTTTTGTGAAAGTAGGCATGTGCAATTCTTTGAATCTTACCGGATTTGACTGTGTAAGACAGCAGCGAGGTTTGTGTGAGGGGAAGGGGAAAGTACTCAACTTATTGGCAAAAGTGATAATAGTAGGAGAGGAGGGATGTTGCAGACATTCGAAATTACTAAGAAATAATCTATGAACGTAATCTACGAACTACAGTATATGCATGTAGAAAATGACAATGATAAAGAAAATTGGCATGAACAGCAGAATGGACAGAATGAGGAAGAGAAAGTCAACGAAAGTGTTTTCGGATGCAGCCCGCAGTTCGGTGAGGCTTCTGGGTCATGCGGGTTGCAGCACATTGTCCTGCTGAAGAGCCGTGTTGACGGGGCACTGCTAACAAGGTACAGAGCTTAAACATTGCTGCAGCGGCGAATGCTGCTAGGCGTAGCTACTGAAACCAAACTAACTTTCCCGAACGACAGAACAAATTGGACATCGTAATGATTTCGTGAGCATTGACACAATTGTCTGCGGTTTTGATTTGTGTTGGTGAGCAGCGATGACACGTGGGAGTACTGGCTGATTTAGCTCATGACAAGAACTGTTGCCACCGCAGCGAGTCTTACGGCGAGGTCCTAGAGTTCGAATCCCTAGAGTTTTTTTAATCAAGCTAAATAACTCGGTCGAATTTACCCACTTTCTTGAAGGAAATTCTAATAACTGGCTGCTCAGATTGGTAGTTTTCCGAGGCTTTTCTTATCTAAAGCAGGAACAGTGCTCTATCAAACGGGCCATGTTGCGCGTGTAATAATTACCTCCTCATTCTAGTCATCTTTTTTCATGAACAAAACTACTACACCTGTCGGGAGAGTGGTCGAAAGCTTAGAGCTAGTCCCGGCTGAGAGGGAACCTCACTGGCGGACATATCTGATATGTCAGGGAAACCCCAGCAAATCGATGTGAAGTCAGAGCTGGATCTCACGTTCTAAAGGGGGAAGAACACCGCCACCTCCAGCGATTTATTCTGCACTACACTCATGTAACAATCGACCAGAGCAGTAGAAGCCCGGAGACGCAAAATAATGAGTTAACCGAGTGTGAATGAGTTCGCCGCCGAGAGGGAGCAAGTTGTGAGTGTTGCGAACGAGGGGGGAATGAACCTGAGCAGCGACCGATGGGGTGTGCGGCGCACCATCAAGAGGTGGGGCTCTGGATGCGGCGCGGGGCAGATCCCCCGGGCTGTCTGATTGGGCGGCCGCGGTGACGACTGCTACACATGGCGAAGAGTGCCCCTCCAGAAGAGAAAGAGCGTAGAAAATGGTACAACTATCTTGCATCACGTGACGCGGAGCGATCGGCCCACCGTGGAAACACGCGGCTTCTCGCTATTCACCAGCAATGGCAACCTCTCGTCTGCTCTTGGCCGGACCGCCGCTGCCTCCGTCGTAGACAACCTAGTAGACCCTGCTGCCACAGCTTTTATAAAGCGCTGAACGCCAGTAAGATGAACTGGAATAGCGGGTGTACTCCACTCTTTGTGAATACTATTATTTTTATGTAAAACATTCTTTAGTTATCCCCGATGTCCAACAGAAACATTAATCTTTGTCTTAAGACTCGCCCAGCATCCTACTTCCTGTAGCAACAAATAACAAAACGAATTGTTTTAATACATATTGGACTAGCATATGGATTTATTCGTAATTCAAATGTGTACTGTATGTTTTATTACAAATTATTTTATTTAAATGCACGTTTTTAGTTTTTGCATTACTTAAGAGCATAACTTAGTTGATCTTTACAGTGTGCTTCAAAGATACATGAAAACGTTCATTGCGTTCATTACATTGTCATTTAAACAATAATTATGAACATTTTACGTGTTTTATTACATTTTGGAGAGTATTCTAGACCATAAGAATGATAGAAACGTTGGAAGTTGAAGTATGAAACTACATTCTCTTTTAAAAAGAACGATGGTAAACGTACGACGTAAGACAAAACAACTCTAACAAAGAAGTGTGGTCCACGCATGTGTGTCTTCAGGTTAAAAACAATGAACTCGGTCCTTCCGCATGCAGCCGCTCTGGGCCGAGCGGAAGGCCTGTGAGACAGCGACGAAGCGTAGTGCGGCTCCCCGCTTCGCCCCTCCCCGGACCGCCCCGCTCCACCCTGCTCCGCCCCGCTCTGACCCGCTCCCCCGCCGCCCCCCCCGCTTGTTCTGTCCCACCTCACTCTGGCTCTCACTCCCTAGCCTTGCCCCGCTCAGCGTCGGCTCACCCTGCCCCTGCAGGTCCGACCTCGCGTGGCCGTCCCGAGCGGCCCCGCCGCGTGCCCCTGCGCCCGGGCGGTCGACTGCCTGTCCCGCGGCGCTGCGCTCCCACCGCTGCGGGAAAACCTCTGCCTTATTTATACTTCAATCAGCGCCGCCTCTGAATATCCCACGAAGCGGGGGTTCCGCCGTATTAGCGCGCTCCGCCCCACCCGCCCCGCCCCCCACCCCGGCCGCCGAACAAAAGACCTGCCCGGTCGCTTTCTTCGCCAGATCTTTCGAAGTTTGCCGCCCCGCATTCTGCATAGCCCGGTGGATGTGTCTCGATGCATTATTCTCCTTGCTCGCCCCGGGGCGCCAGATCGATTCCCGCTTGGGCAAAAACGGAGGGGAGCTTGGGCCGACGCGCGCTGCTGCCTCCCTGTTGGGAGCGTGCGCCAAGCTATTAGCAGAGCTCACGCAGATATGCATAGAATGCTTAATTTTAGACTTTGCGCTGGGATTTCAGTAATTTGTCTTTTAGCGCCTTCCCCACGTTATCATTTTAGCTGTAATTTACCATCTTCTCTCTCTCTCTCTCTCTCTCTCTCTCTCTCTCTCTCTCTCTCTCTCTCACACACACACACACACACACACACATACAATGCATTATTTAAATTACGAGTGCAAATCGTACTTTCTTAAGAGCAATGTTTTTAGCTGTGTTGTAGCAGGCTGATAAATCACACACCATTTGTACTATTTCTGTTTTTCAACATGCTTTGTGAAATGTAAATATATTTGTAGAAACCCTCACCTTCTCTGTGCCACAAGAATAATTTTTATTATTCCTTTATTAGATTATTTTGTTGCTTTATTCATGAAATTGAAATAAGCTCTCATTCTGTAAAATAACTCATATCAAAAACTTTTTGTGTCCATCATTTCAAATGGAAATCACAGTTTAATGGTGAGGATTAAACGAGAAATATGAAGTATGTTCTAAACAATAACTGTCAAATAATAATTGCATTTAAAATTGATGCTGTGTATACTACAAATAATGAAAATAACATCTCATTTCTTTTAATACGAGATTGCTTAAGTTGTAGGCTTCCGTCCTATGTGATGTTACGACAATTCATAAACGTTCTTTGATTACGGGAATAAAGTCATTGGCATACAGGTATTGCAATTTTGTGATAGACTTTCCTGAGAAATGCAAATAAATGCATTCTAGGAAATAAATATTGTAAGGTAGACAATGTTTAAATAAATTAGTGTAATATTTTTTGATGGTATGCAATAATTTAAATAAAAAATTTTTAAGGATTTTATGTTTTCGTTGTTACTGAAACTTGTGGAAATAATATAAATGCTTTTTTTTAAAGCAAGAAAACCAACAACAACAACAACAACAAAAACTCGCCATAAGATGCATAAATGCTTTTTGCGTGGCAGAGCAGTATTTTGTGCGTTGCATGAATCATAAATGACGCTTTAGCGCGCCTGCTTTCCTCTTAAAAGCCAAAGGGCAGAGGGGGAGGGCCGGACGCAGATGCGCAGCTGCAGCCCCTCCCCCTTCGCGCTCTCAACGCCCTCACGCCGACGCAACTCCAGAGCGGAAACCCCCTGACCCGGGCACATGGAGAATTTGGAAATGCGGAATGGTTCACCAAGCGATGGGAATGTTTCATTGGTGCGTTCACGCATGGGTAATTATAGGGTAAATGGCCACGCGTTTAGGAGAAAAACGCCTATAAAAGTGCCGCGCGAACGGTCAGATGTGGACTTAATCTGTGTGGGGAAGTGTTGAAAAGTTGTTCGGTGGCGCAATAGGGAATTGTTCTGATCCGATTGAGAATATTTCTTGCTCTGAAAATCCAGGTTACAATAGTTTCGTTGTTGTATTTTGTAGGCAAACTTTGTAGGTAATTCAAACATTCATTTTACTTTATCTATAAAACATATTTGTCTTAGAAAAATATATAAAATAAAAACTAAAAGAGGCAACAATATCGTGGAAAAATGATTAAAATTAACATAAGATTATTATAAGAATATAATATTATATTTGACTAATAATAAGACAAAAAAGTTGGATTTTAACAAGAAATATTAATTACAAAATGCTTGGTAAATATGCTCTACGAACTCGCGTATCATAACTCAACGTTAAGAACTATCTTCACGTGAAATTTACTTTAATTGTGCATTCCCGAACGATGCTCCATTGTGACTGGAAAAAAGAGGCTTTTATAAAATTGCCCTTTTTCTTTTGCAGCATTTATCAGTGTACTATATGCAAGGATTACAAGTCATTACACAGCAGTCGACTTATAAAATAACTGCGATGTTCTCTTCCTCCGCCAACAGCATCTCACACGTCTGTCTCTTCCTTTCCTCGCCATTTGGCCGCCGCGGCGCAGTGCTAGTCACTGACTCTCGCGGGCAGCACGGCTCTCCCCGCCACGCCTCGCCATTTCAAAACAAAATCCTCTTGCTGTCTGTTTCCATCGAAACTGATGAGGAGTGGCAAATAAATGCCAGATATAAATGGACAGGAGTGCTGGAAGGAGCCTTGCCCGCTTGCTGTTGAGCCGCTGCTGGTGTGATTCTTCCGTGCGCGCTGCGGGTGCGAAGGCGGGAGAGAGTGAGCCTGCGAGTGGGAGAGCGAGCGGGAGAGCGACAGCGGGAGAGTGACAGCGGGAGAGTGACAGCAGGAAAGAGAGAGCGGGAGAGCGAGCGGGAGAGAGCGGGAGAGAGAGCGGGAGAGAGAGCGGGAAAGAGAGCGGGAGAGTGAAAGTAGGAGAGTGACAGCGGGAGAGTGACAGCGGGAGAGTGAAGCGGGAGAGTGAAGCGGGAGAGCGACAGTGGGAGAGCGACAGCGGGAGAGCGACAGCGGGAGAGCGACAGCGGGAGAGCGAGAGCGAAGAGCGAGGGGGCAAGCAGCGGGCGGGCGGGGGGCGGTTGGTTTCGGCGGGCGCGCGCTCTCCGCGCGATATTGCGGCCTTCTTTCATCTTTATGCGCTTTTGTCTCGCCATCTTAATGGAGCGGAACGCCCTCGAGCTGAGCTTGCAGCCCCGCCCACCCCCGCGCAGAGAGCGCGCCGCTACACTTTCGCTGCCACCAGACGCTTCCCATCGCGAAAGCTTACTAGGTTTCATTCGCGTCGGGCTATTTGTTATATAGGTTAACTATTTACGAAGTTGTAAGTTGCGAGACTGAAATATCAATGAGTCGAAAATTCTAAAAATATCTCAGCTATTGCAATGAAATTTCAGAAAAATTACACAGAATAATTCAGACTGTGTGTGTGTTCGTACACATTCATTTCTAAACTGAGCATATTTGTTAATGTTACTAGGTTCTGTGAATAAAATTGAGATCCTGCGCCTCGTAAAGATATCATTTAAACCTTAGTTACTCGCACTGGCGTACTTTGTACGCCACTGGAACTGTTATCGCTCTAGGTGCCAGATAACATCTGCGCGCGTTCTGACATTCGACCTAACCTCTCAGAAGGCATTCAGCTGCATCCGTAACATTTACTGCAGTGGCTTGACGATTGTATTTTCGTTGGAATGTGTCCGTTGGCGTACTTTATATTCCGCGCGGGTACGAATGTCAGTTTTCATCTTTTAATTTCCTCAGAATTTCTTAAAAACTTATTGATATAAATAAACTAATTTATTTTGTTTTACATTAGGAACAATACAGAGATGAATAATTTATCGTGAAAGCAAACATGTGAATTATTACACGAGAAATCGTCAAAAGACGAAATTTGCGATGCTGCAAGTGATTCTGCAAATGAAGTTCTAGTGACCGAGAGTGAACATGACACGTGTCCTGAGCTTGATTATTCATGCAACGATTTAGAGTGTAGAGATGAATTCATTGGTAAAGACAAGGTTACAAACTGGAATAAAACACCGCTTGTCAGCACATTTATAAAAACTGAAAGTTGTGATGATCGAGAATAACCACACGAAAATTGAGAAATTACTGTCACATTTGTGGAAGAGCAAAAGACAGCTCTACTACAATTATTACTACACTTGCTACTGACTGGGGCCACAAATTTGCAAGCAACGAACGTATTCTTCTACGCCGCGTGGGTACATGTGCGACAAAACATAGTGCGAATAACTAAGGGTTCATCTCATATTTTTTTAAACTTATTTTAGGGGACTTATTATTAATCTTTTAAGATTAATTTGCAACGTTACCCAAATATTCGGCTTAAATAGTTTTAGTTTGCTTTATAAATATAATAAAATGCTGAATTTTCTTTAAATGTTTGGAATTTCCAAATTTTGCACATGTTAGATACTTTTAACTAACACTTACGGATACCTGTGTGGCGATAGTACCTTTCATTTTACTTTTTTCACTCTGCAAACAGAATTCTTATTCTTTTCCTGTCTAGTAGGCGACTGTAATAAATAAATACCAGGCAACACTGGGATACTTCAGAGTTATTCATTCTTTCTACTATTATTCGTTTTCAATAATGAGGGCAGAATCTGTGGCCTCGTAAGATTTTCACTCCGATTATCTGCCGAGTTTAGCTTAGAGCCAGCATTGCCACTATCTCTTCAGCGACTCTGACCGGAAGATTCCAGGGTCTGAATCCCCCGGAATGAGTTCAGCCGGTGTCTGCAGAAGAACTGTACCGGCTGGTTAATCGGTTGGATATTATTTTTGTCGGTTATTACCAGGCGAAAGCCGGAGAAGAACCCTAACAAACTGATCATGGATCACGCGCAGTCCTTCCTTCCTTTTCTATGTCCTATCTTCTCCCCTTACACCCAAGCATCTACACCTACAGGAACTACACTACCATATATGAAGAGAGACCATTCGGGAGTTCAGGGATTGTCCAGGCCGGGCCATGATAGTCTTGGGGAGATACCTGGAGGCTAAATTCCCCGCAAGCCGCAAGTAAGCTGAGCCGCCGAGATCCCCACTTCAACATCAACGGATCAACGGAGTACTGATCATACTGATGACGTCCTCAGAAATATCAGTCAACAAATCCACTCCATTTCTGACGGTCTTCTGCCTAGAGCCCCACGTCCACTGGAATTGTTTGCTTCTAGAGGCCATGCAAAATCGATACCAATACCATCAGGGATGAACGAGCGCCAGTTAAAGTGTTTGCAAAAAAATCAATGCTTCTATTCAGATTTGAGTCCTAAATTTATCCCTCAAAATACTTTATCTTGAATGTAAAGCAATTGGTGAAAGATAATTTTGATATTAATTGTGATGTTAATTGAATTGTAACGAAGTCACGATGTTTTGAGAGTTTTCAGGTACTGATCCAGTATTTATCATTCCATTTGAGACTATTTCGCAGTATAGTTTTAAACTCAATAAAATAGAATGACCGAGTTTCATATTTTCCACTTTTTCTACATTCAATAAAAGCTTTTGACTTGATGTATTTCGTTATCACTGAACCGTCGGTCAGGAATATGTATCATTTATATGTCAACACACTATTTGAATTCGCATTTTGCGGATACATGTAGCGGAAATCGACAATGTCAATTAGTGAAAATACTGATTCAGATTTCTACTCCTGCCACTCTCCCGCATTTATTGAATAAATTTCCTATTTATCGGAATGCAATGTTGTACCTGAAATCAACTAATAGAAAGTCTGCAAACAAAAAATAAAGTTTCAAGATATTTCTAAAAATTCAACAAATTTCAAGTTGTCAGTTGTAATAAATACCCTGTAATATTCTGTTTTCTCTTTAAAAGATAAATTTTGAAATAAGTTGGACTCGGT
The DNA here is from genome assembly GCA_964035755.1 of Teleogryllus oceanicus. NCBI lineage: Eukaryota > Metazoa > Arthropoda > Insecta > Orthoptera > Gryllidae > Teleogryllus > Teleogryllus oceanicus. Next base: position 27,455,307 of record CAXIVR010000007.1, on the reverse strand, counting down.
TGCTCGTTACTTTTAAATATTTTAGTATTCAACTGTAACCATGTTGTCTTAACTTTTCATTTATTCTAGATTATCTCTTTACTTCACCGCCACAGTTTATATCCTTGCCTCTACAGCTTTGCCATGTCATTTTCCTTTCTGTCTTTACCCCTACAGCCCACTGCTTCTGTGCTTTTATCCACATCTGTTCGTCCTCGCCCAAGATCACCTCACCTTTCGGACGATCCCTTGGGTCTGTGGACGTCCTTTTGTTGTTTTTTTACTTCGGTCGTTGTGGGTTATTCTTTAGGGAAAACTCCTACATCTCACTTTGTACATACACTCTCCATCCTTGGTATACACCGAAACTCCCTTTTATCTGAGCGACTTTCGAAAGCGTAATGCGCGCTTTTTCTGGATTAAACTCCTCCTCTGCAAACTTTTGTGCAAACTGAAACGGATATAAAAATTGAATTAACTTTAAATGACCAATTTTCCAGCCTAACAGTCCGCGCCGTGTTGTGAATATAAATTAAACGGATATCTCTACGTAGTTTCCATAAATTGTCCTACTTCGCCAACAAAATGTTTTCCTGTGCGCGCTGGGCAAAAGAACGTTTACCGTTTGCAGAATTAGTTTTTACTCGTAACTTTAATTCGCTGTCCTCACGGAAGGTTTTCGTTTCGAAAATGCCGCGGGAGTTAACAATAATAACAATGCTGTCCCTTGCATTCTACTTTCTCATCCAGGTGTTAAAGAAAGTTGACACTTGTAATGTCAGAAATGTTTAGTAACATACCTGAATGGAAAAGTCGTATTTGCATATTTAAATGATAGTCATATTTGCGTATTTAAATGATAATGTCCTGACAATGAATTTTGTTCATATTCTAGTTTCCAGTTATGGTACATGAATGGATTTAGTTTTTTAATTTGGAACATATTGAGAGACGTGAATGGGGTGAATGGACGATGATAATCTCATTTGAATGTAGGAAGACCATCTTTAGAAACTTTTACAAATGTAACAGCAGAAAACGGACAGCTGAATACCGAGAAAATTTGCTTGGAACTCGTTACGTTATCCGTGAACTTTATTTGGCTGAATGGGTATTTTCATTTTGGCGGAAGGTCAACGGTTGCACAACGGTTTGTAACTTAACTATTTTTATTCGTTGCTAAAACATTACGTACGTTATTAATACATGTTCTTTATTACACGATTAGCATTGATTTTTGGCACATACGGCCCATCAAAATCAGTTTAGATAAACCGTTTCGGATTTCATAAAAATACTTCTACACACAAATGACTCAATATCTGCATTGTATTACAATTGAATAATATAACATTTTTTGCAAGATTTTACTGTGCATATTGTACTCTTTCAGCCAAATCGTCACATAGAAATCAGGAATTAGAAAACTTGCTTATGTTTTGTTTAGGATGTTTACGTCCATTAACGAAATACAATTCCCAAATTAGTGCAAAAGAAGCAAAACATTGTAAAGAATATTTGGAGTATGATGTATCAAATAACGTGCTGTAATGGGTTAATAACTACGAAAAGGGACGAGAAAAATGATTGAAAAATGCATTTGCAAATTTTTAAAAACCTGACACAATGAGTAACTTTTTACTGCAGTCTCTACTCTCTTGATTTCCGGTGGTCACTTAACATGTGTAGGGAAGAGGCAATGAAGTGACGTACCGTACGTTTTCTGCAAGATAAGAAAATTGTCTCAAGAATCATTGTTATGTAGCAATAGTGCAAAGGATGAAGAGAAATCATATGCCAGAAGTCTCCAACAAATAAAAAAAATAATTATTTACCCAACTAGTACCAAAAGGAAATTATTGGTGTATGCATCAAATGTCTACGGACGAGAGAACGACAAGAGCCGAGTGAGACATTTCGAAATGCACACTTTATTTCTGAGTAAGAATTCATGGAATCTTAAAAGTACTCCTTGAATCATTAACAACACGCAAGATGGTTCCATGTTGATAAATGTCGCCCGAGAAGTTTGTTTAGATGGCTATTACAAAGGCCCATGGCCACGTTATTCAACGCGTGCCGCTGCTTTCCCACAGGCGTATGGGAAAGTGCAACTTTCCAATCAATAAACACAATATCACGGTACTAATTTCTAAGCACGAAAACCTAAATTACAGGGAAGAAATTGATGCAATTATGTATTGCATGGTTCCTTCTAGCATCTGAAAGAGCGGAAGGTGGAACAACGTTCTTTGATTCACTGATTTACTAAATAAAAGTGCTTATTATGATGTAATAAATGAAATATTAAAGCCGACCACTTAAATGAAGTACTTGTATGTGTTAATTGGCATCTCAGAGGACTGCCAAGGACTGCCGAATGGCTGGCCTTCTTGGTGGTGAATGCGGGTTGAGAGGAGAGCTGTGATGTGAGGGGAGTGAGAGGAGGTGAAACGTGTGGGAGGGGGGGGGATAAGAGGGATGGGGAGGGGGAGTGAGCGGGGGGTGGGCGGGGTGAGCGGGGGTGAGCGGGGTGAGCGGGGTGAGCGGGGGTGAGCGGAGGTGAGCGGGGTGAGCGGGGTGAGCGGGGTGAGCGGGGTGAGCGGGGGTGAGCGGGGGGTGAGCGGGAGGTGAGCGGGGGGTGAGCGGGGGGTGAGTGGGGGTGGGCGTGGGGTGAGCGGGATGACAGGGGGTGAGCGGGGTTAAGAGGCAATGAACGGTGATGAGTGGGGAGAGAGGGAGAGCGGTTGAGCGAGAGTGAGCGGGACTGTGCTGTATGTCCACAGCGCTGGGGGTGGGTGGTGCGGAGCGGAACGCGTGGTGCGCTGGCATGTGCGGGCGCGGCTGCCCGCTAATTCGGGTGCGGCGCCGCGCGGAGCGCTGCTGTCGCGTCCCCCGTCCATTAAACGCCGGCGTTGGTAATTGAATTGAACCGCGCGGGACCAGCGGCGGGCAGGGCGGGGCGCATCACCTGCGGTCGCCCGCGGTTTCCCAAGCCTCGCTCGCTTCCCGCGCAGAATGCGTCAGCACTGCGCTGCTGCTGCCGCCAACGCGTGCCTCGTCGCCCCCCCCTCTTGCGCTGCATGGACGCACCGCTCAGCCGCAGCGTCATGGCGGGCGGCAGGTGATGGCGCAGGTCTGACCACAGCCTGGGCACGAAGAAGGGGGGACGGGGAGCGAGGAAGGGCGGGCCCTGGGATGGCAGGGGCTGGGATAGGGGCAAGAGCACAGGGCTAGGGGGTTTAGAACATGAGCCATGTGACACGGGGCACGGGCCACGGGCCACAAGGCGCGGGACTTAGAACGTGAGGTATGGGCCAGGGAACAGGGAGGATGGGATACGGGACTCGTTGACTGTGGCTGCTCGAGAGAAAGGCGAACGACCACAAGCATCGATTTTGCCTTGGGGGATTAGGAGTCTGCTTCGACTGCTCTAGGGGCTACTGGTTGAGTGTGTTCGCATTCTGACTGCTGCGGTAACCACGTTAGTCTCATCCAGAGGTCGTCCTTTCTTTTGATTTTATCGGTGTATAATACTTTCAATAACAGGACGCATACATAAACATTACTTCAAAAATGTCTCACTCCCATTTGACACATTTGACTTCTACTACTACGTTCTACTCCTACTACCATTCTACTTCTTTTGCTGCACTCGTAAGAAGAACGCTCTTATTGTGTTTTCAGTCTTGTATTTGAATTAGATTGAAAAAATGTATACCTAAGTCGCTTGCCGTATTATTTTAGTTTACTTACTATATAGTTCTTTCCCAATACCAGCCGCGTCTATTTAACACTTACGTACTACATCGACTCGATATCAACTGTGACACACACAGTCTATCCTGTGACACGATACTCGTACATTGTCACTATATTGTATTGTACTAAGATCTATTAAGAAGAGATAATGATTGATCTTTCCTGTAATACCCAGTGGTCGACCATAATCTTGCAACAATAGGACTCAACCTTTGTTTGTTAACTAGTTCTTAGACATAAAATACAATTTGAAGGAAACCTTAACCTTTTTGGAAAGATTCCGTTGTTGGTACAACCGGAATTACATCATGAAATAAATTGCATAACACGGATAGATCCTGTAAAACTGCAATATCTCCTCAATCGTAATCTCTGTGAGCTGCCCTTTGTTCTCCAGCCATGATCTACGCGGCCTAGGTGAATGACACCACATTTTTCGGACTTTTTGAAGTTGTATGTATTTCCTTTATTCATACTCAGGGTCTCTCTCCCAAGGTGCGAAGATGATGATAAAAAGTGAAATATGGTTTCTTAGTAGGTACATGAACTGAAAATGCCTTCCGCACGCTACAAACACAGCAGAAAATATGAAAATATTTTATTACCTTACACCGCATTCCAATCCCAGCTCTGGCAGACGCGTACTTGGGTGAACATGTCACAAACTCTGCCTCATGGGGTCGATGCGAAAGCCATTTAGTAGAACAGCGAGAATTTGAGGGTTGCATTCCCTATCGTGCCTGGATTTTGTTCCCTACTTACTTCAACAGGTGCAGCTGGAACGATCTCTCTCGCACCTGCGTTGTGTAACTTCCTGGCGAGCTGCAGCCCCCAGAGATTCCCCTGCTCATTCGCACTGAGCGGCGACTGCAACGCCATCTCCGCGCTCCCCGCGCCGCCCCCACCCCCTCACTTTTCATCGCTTCCTTCAGCGCGGCTCGCTCCCGACCTTCGGATGGGGATTATGTTATTTATTTTTTTGACAGACACTAATTAGACAGAAAACGATTCTTTTAGGACATGCCTAGCGTGCTAAAAGTTCAGTTTTTTGCAATAGTGCTAAAAGTGAGACAATGCTTAAGTGTTGTGATGAATCTGACTGTAACTAAGAAAACAAAATACTTTCGTCTGAAACAATCAAAATAACCAAAAAGGAGAAACAGGGAGAAAAGGACGAAAGTGAAAATAGAATAAAAGGAACAAAATGGACAAAAAAGACAGAAAGGGACAAAAGGGTCAGATGTCAAAAAAGCCAAAAAGTATTGTATGACGGACGTGGTGAATGTGCTTTTATTTCGCTCGTAGGATAGCGACACTCGAACTTTTGGTCTCGTGATACAACCTTTCCTACTCGCAAAATGAAAGGCCATTCTTACCACTCGTATCATAAATAACTTTCTTAATGATGTTCTGTTGTATTGACAATGAAACCAACCAGCGAGCTGAAAGCCTTCTTAGCGGCAGGCATCCCTTAAGAAATATCAAAGTTCCCCGTCCGTTAAGAACAACGGAAGTAAATAAGTTGTAGCTGAAGATGACACTTACACGAAATGGTATTTCTTGTTTATTTATTTACTTCTGATAAGAAGACGGTATTAAAAATATTGAACGACACCCGACCTATAACGAAAACTACAGGCTCGATTGCTACTTACTGTTTATCATCCTAATTATGTTAATAACTATATTGTATAACATGCATTTTTGGGGAGAAAGCATGAAGATACACAGTAAACCCTCATTTGCGCTAACTCGCTTAACACGTAATAGCTGAATAGTGAGTAAGATAGTTATGACGTGTTTTCTGCAAAGACGAATCAACCAAGAGGAAACCAAACTTTTGTTCCGATTTCATATTTAGATATTATAACAACGAAGTTCAATTCGGAGACAGCTGATGTTCGACTTGGGGATGCAGCGTTTATGCCACGTCACAGGTACTTTACGAGGAGGAGCCAGGACGGGGAGAGGCGGGAGAGGCGAGGCGGAGTGTGTCGAGGCAGGACAGGGTGAGATGAGGTGGAAAAGGGGGGCGAGAAAAGGCCAGGGTGTAGAGAGGAGAAGAGGAAGAGAGAGAGAAGAGAGAGACAGACAGAGAGAGAGACAGAGAGAGAGAGAGAGAGAGAGAGAGAGAGAGAGAGAGAGAGAGAGAGAGAGAGAGAGAGAGCACTGAGCGGTGCGAAGTGAGGCGAGGTGAGAAAAATAGAGGCTCGGGGGAAGAGGCGGGGCGGGAACCAAGGGGGAGGGGGGAGGAAAGAGGGCGAGGATGTGAAACGAAGCATGGCGTAGCATAGCGGGGCATGGAGGAAGGGTGTTGGAGAACTGAGAGATTGCAGGGCGAGGCGGCGGGAGGGGAGAGTGAAGCGGCTGAAGTGAGGTGACGGCGCTCTGGCGGAGTCGCTGGTGGCGACAGAGGGCGTCCGCCCGGCGAAGGCCCGGCTGCGTTTCCATTACGGAAGATCGATGGCCTCGCCAACTTCTGGAAATTCGTCGCAGCAACTACGTTTGCTTCCACGGTTAGCTCCATCCACCCCACGAGTGGGAAACTGTGGCACACCCGCACAGAATAAAGAAACAACTCACACTTCTCATGCGTTCAAATTCCGATTCACAGCTGAACCTTTCCATGACTCCTATCATGCGGCCGGAAGGTCAGCTTAATTTCCCGACGATTGTGCAGCAGAATGCCATCATGGCAGCTGAAGCTTTTCGTGCACGAATGCCGTACATGCGTTGGGTGCCACTCACGTGGCAGAAGTTAATCGCTCCAGAAGCTACGCTCGTAGAGATTCTACGGGAAGTCATATCTCGCTTTTTCTAAGAAGTTTCGCTTCATGGCATATCTATTATGTACAAGGCGTCTTTTGATAAAATTTGAATATGTGATCAAGGATAAATGTTAGCAATTTTTATCCTTATTCCACATTGCAAGTTTGTACTAAAGAGCTCGTTTTCGCTTCAATGCCGACGTCAATTCCTCAAACCCACTACACCCACCCTGGCGCCGGGCGTTGGGGGCAAAGAGAGGCAACGGAGAGCTGCTCTACTTACCACTGAAATCACCGTAAAAATTACAGTCTTTGGACCCAATTCTAATTCCATAATATCACATGTAGACAACAAAGAGCAAAAAACTAATTATAAAAAAGGAATTATAAAATTCTTTTAAAATTCTACCCCCTGATGCCTCAATGTTAAAACAAATGTAAAATATAGTCCTCTTTTAAATATGGTCGATGGCTGCCTCTTTAGCCCACACGTTTTCTCCACACCATAAAATGGCCCCGGAAACATTGCATGTGCTGAATAGCCATTAATTCATGTTGCTCATGTTATTGTGATAAGTAATATTGTATTGTATTACATTGAATTAAATTTGTATTTTTATCATGACTTTTTATCATTCCCTTTTGAGACTTGCCTGTGTATTCTTAGGTGTTAGTAGGTTCTTAGGTTAAAGTAGGTGAACAGTGAATATTAGGAAAATATCTGGAAACATATTCAAATGTGAATAGTACAGTATTAATAATACATGAAACTTTGAGGAAGATTAGTACTTTTTAGCCTTCTCCTTTATACAAATATGCAACATCTTTGAAGAGGTAAATGATTATTATCAACTTTGTTATTTCTAAAGTTATTACTTTGGTCGTGTGTGTGTGTGTGTGTGTGTGTATAGAAAATAGTTATATAGAAAAATAGTTATAAAATAGATGTTGTAAAAGGGGTTCATCAATAGCAACGAGAGCCGTGTATTTATGTAAGTTTTTAACTAAAATGTGTCAAAAATCATTGTTTGTGTAATTAACTTTGTTTTTGATCAGGTTTATTTAGAAATAAGACTTTTAAAACACACTAACAAACATCGTGAAGCTGGCCTTGATGTAAAATCTCACAAACCTATTTTATTGCCATGCTAATAAATATTTAAGAAATGTTTCTGTGCGATGAGCTAGAGACTGATCAGACGGATACTCAAGACTAAAAGGATATACACTAAAAGTACACTAAAAGGATATACTGAGTCACATACAGTTTATTCTGTGGATATTCCACTGTGCTCCCCTACGTACTGAGGTCTCAGAATCTCGTGCTTTCCAGAAAGACTCGTCTTTACGGTCTGTTTTTTTAATTTCACGCGTCGGTGAGCCTGGATGAGCGTGTGCTGATATAAATGGCGCTATTTCAGGGAAATAAATGTCTTGTAGCTCGTATCTCACATGCGTTATGGAGTCGCTTTTAAATTGCCTATTATTTTTATTTCTATATCGAATAAAAATCTCAAAAAACTGAGTTATTTTTTAGGAAACTAGAAATGATTTGGAGGAATTAACAAACTAAAGAACATTTACCAAAGGATTGCTATATTTTAGTGTTTCGCTTTTACATCTTTAGTTTCTCAAGTGTGTACCGTAAGTAGAAAATTACTTTGACACAATCATTTCTCTCCATATTTACCTTATAATTACAAAGTCTCGCACTCATGCTTACCTCTTTGATGTCAAAACGTTGCACACTCCAAGAGCAAATAACATTGACATACCTTCACGTACTATGGGGCTTAGATGAATGAATGCCGTCGTCTCGGAGAACAGACTATTGCAACGTAGGGAACAAGAAGAAAATTCTACGTTGTTTTTGTCCCTTCTTGTCCCATGTGGAGTGTAATTCCTGGCGGGAAATGTAAGAAATGTAAATCACGTTATAGCTTTCTCATTTAAATATGTTATGATCCGTGAAAGGATTTGTTTTTGAGAGAGAGTTTTCGGATTTTTGTCGCCGCACCTCGCTCTCAGAGGCGAGCCGCGACAATGCGAGAGATCGGGCTATTCAATGTAAATAAGTAAGTGCATTACAAGTCGCCTCGCTGCGCTGAAAGCCTCATATGCCCGCTCCCTGGCCACCCGCTGGGACCTGCTCGCCCGCCTGGCACCGCCCTTTCCGCCCATTTTTGCTGTCTCGCCCTCTTCCCCTGCCTCCCTCCAACCACTACCCGCTCTCCTGACGTTTGTTTTCTCTCACCAATCCTCTTTTCCCCCCCTTCCTGCCCGGCCCCCCTCCCCCCCCTTCCCGCTGTGCGTGCGAAGGCTGGCCGTGAATAAGTGATGGCGCACGCGCGTGAAGCGACGTCCCCCGGGCGCCGAACAAGGGAAGCCTCTTCCGCGCCACGCCCCCTCCCGCCTCTTAGCCCCAAAATGTTCTTTACGCAAACGGATCGACAGGTAGTCGTGAATCATTCCTCAATCCTGTTACTTTCTATAACTTATCGTTCTGTCTTTTGTTGCATGTTCTTTTTCATTGTATTCGTATCATTCAACTACCTTATTATTTTGTGAAGCTTCTTGCATCCAGGACCTATTCGTAAAATCCTTAAAATGTATTCTCATATACCTCAAATTATTCTATAAGGACATGCATCGATTGGTATTCGCTCACCATTGGAGATTCCTATATTCTGGAACCTCCGTATCTTCTCCCCCACACTTCTCACTACGGTTTTTCATTGATAAAGAAGATAATAATTGCTTGATATATAAATAAATATATAGATTCTAAAGTGTTGAAAGTAAAAGTATGTACATCGTAATACCTGTTGTAAAGTACGTGATGTAAACGTTCATCAATGTGCCTAAGATCTTCTCATACTAACGTTTTTTCTGGGTTGTTTTTCTTTATTGACGAAATCAACTGATTTTGAATACTAGTGAGAAGTAACAACCCTTGCAAGCAGCTCATCGCCTGTCGCCAAAGCAACCGTCCCGTCACTGCCGTTAGGCGTCCTAGGGCAGGCAATGCTATTCATCTGGGAGGTTAAATCGCAATTTGTTATTCATACGCGGTTGACGAGGATGTGCGTGGCTGCGACGGTCGCTCGATAATTTATCAACGGGTCGCTGCGTTTTCCTTTGCTTCCGCCCCGTGACGCGGCGAGGCGAGGCGAGGCAGGGGCGGGCGCCACGCGGCCTGGGAATGTGTAGGTGCGGGGGGGGGGGGGGAGAGGAGCCTGAGCGCGGGCGGCGAAGGGGGCGGGGCCGAGGACGTGCGGACGAGTGGTCACGCTCGCAGGAGCCGCTGAAGATTCGGACTGAACCACTGCGCAGACAATCCGGCGAAAAATGCAGTTGAGAGCGTCCATGCAAATTAACTTCAAGGCGAGGGTTAGGAAAAAGAATTGGTTTTGCAGCTGCGCTTTTTGATGCTAACATTACGAAATACAATTTGTGTGTTAAGCCCACATACATGTAGTAACATACTGAGTAATATCCTTATGCGTCTTACTTGGACTGTATTGCATATTATCTCGAATTCAAACTTAAAAAATGTACGCTCACTGTGTGTATCTACTAATAAATGCTTAGATAATGACAACCGCAACTTCTTGTAGATAATCATCTGTCATTAAGAAGGTATCACGTATATTTTAGTGGGCGTGAATACAAGGGTTGAATACAGTAATTGTAAAAGTTGTACCGTACATAGTTATGTACGGTACAACTTACAGAAAATTTGAAGTTTATATGTGATTGATGAAACATAGTATGTTCGTAATGTATGTATCAATGGTGATTGATTAAGATTCAATTTGTACTACACCAGTTCTAACCCTTCGTTGGTAGGACCTTTGGTATCTCGTTTATTTGCTGCTCTCTCTGGGAGGGCCTTGTGGTGGTGGGGAGGCGGAGGCGGTGGTGGGCGTCTTCATCGACGGCGCCGCCTCCGCCCCTTCGCACCCCCTGCGTCGAGGGCGGGGGTGAATTATCGAACAAACCGCCCTGAAAGCCGCGCATAAATCGCTGGGAGGGGCGGGGTGGGGCGGGAGGCCGATCGGCTAACAAATGACAGCGGTAAAACACGCGCATCGCGGCGCGCGCGCCCATCGCCGTCGCGGGAGTAAATCTAGGGGCGCCCGCGCGTCCTCCGCCATAACTCTGCCGGCGCGGCGCGGACGACGTCCTAGGGCTCGCTATTGCTCGTAACTGCCCGCCGCGCGGCGCGGGGATTGGAGCTCTGCTCACGTACGCCGGGCATGAAGGTTGGGCTTCAAATCCCGCGTACAGCATGGGTGTTTTTCAGCTTGAGAAATGGTACGCTTTTCCAGTACATCGTCCACTCTCATCCCGAACTCTTCCTCTGATTCCTATGCCTACACCCGCAGCGCGTTGGAGGAAATGTTAGATATGAGCGGCGCAATTGGCCTACTAGCCACTGAATCGGTAGAAGGTTCGGCGAGCTCACAAGGGACGTGCGATACTGTGCAAAGTAGATACCTCGGTCAACAGTAGCTTATAAGCCACATTGGCGCGAAGGTTGAGGAGGGTGGTGATGTAGCCATGTGGTTGCGCTTGCAATTAAAAATCCACTGGCAAGGAGACGTCCGAAATTACCGAGTGGTGAAAACGAATGAAAATAAGTAATCCATCCTATTGGTCGTAATTCTGACGCTTGGCTTCCAGGAGGCAAAAGAGCTATTACTATCCCCCAGCGTCATGTGGCTGCGAGCGTGCATCTTCTGGTAAATTAAAATAAATAACTTTTAAATTAATATATTTTGTGCCAATTTATGTAATGTTAATTAAATAATTATTATTATTATTAAAAAATAATTTATTATACAAGACAATAAAGTGATACTTTAGCTACAAGAAGAAGGTATCTCCCAAGCGACGAAGGAGCGACTGAGGGATACTTATCGAGAAGATATCTTAATCGTCGCTTCGTATGCGTATGCGTTTGATTATATATAATTTCTTTTAATAAAATAAAAAATAAAGAAAATATGTTACGTCGTGTTTAATAGTCCGCCGCCGCCGGAAGGAACGCCTACGAGAGTAATTTGCTATGCGGAATGCCCACGAGAGTAGTTTAAAATATTATCACCCTCATGGCAGTAAATAAGTATTTCATCAACGTTATTCGCCGTTAAGCTCCTCAATAAAATAAAGTCATATATTTCCGTTGTGAGTTGTCCCTGTACAAGAGTTTCATATTCATGCTTAAATATACCACGATATACAGGTGAGATATTATTTCATCAAAGAAGATCGAAATAATTGCCAGAAAATTAATAATGAGATAATAAATAATGCACAGAAAATGAAACACTAGAGGCTATTCAAATTCTATACAGATTGGAATATGATGAAAATACGAGCATGCAGAATTATTTATAGCAGTCAAAAGAAAATGTACAAAGATGCAAATTATATTAACAGTAACACGTATTTCCTGTGTTAAGATTTTATTACGTATTGTGCTGCCATGGAAGAGCAAAGAAATTCAGTCAGATGTGATAAACATTTAAATAACGCAAGTAGTCAAATTCAACAATAGTATCCTCAGGAATTTTAAAATACATGTACGACTACCATATATCTATATAAGAGCGTCAGAACAAGGTAGATAAGGTCGATAAAACTACTATTATGTCATAAATGTATTTTAATATAACAATTTTCTAGTGCATTTGTAGTAAAGGTTTGAGAAACAATGTATGACAAATATTAGATTTCTGCTAATAGAGTAAGCTATTCCAACGACAGTTACGATTTAACTACAAGTTTCATCAAAGATATTCCATGCCGCTGAGTGAAATGCAGCGCTAAGTGCGGTGCGCGTGTGCGTGCAGATCATAAAATGATTTCACAGCTGCACCGCCCAATCAGGCGCTCCGCCGGCGCTTGCGGCGAACAAAGCGGCGCGCGCGGGCGCGGACAAAGTAGCGGAAACGACCGAGTCCACTATCGACCGCCCTTCGGCGCAGATGCCTCTCGTTTCCAGAGCCGCGAGGAGCACACACTCTTTATGTTCGGAATGTCAATTACTGTTGACACTGGAAACAATGCTCCTCCAGCGGAGCTCGTACCGTTTTCAAACCGCCCCCTGCCGCGCGCACGCGCTCTCTTTGGTGCGCCTGGAACTGCGGTCCATGCCATCTAACATTTTTGTACGTAACGCGCATTCATCCCGCGTTGAGGGCCGCTTTGTGAACGGGTTGGTATTGGAAGCGGCCGAAATTTATGACACATTGTCGTGCAGAGCGCGAAGGCTACAGAAGCGCCATCTGCCTCCCTTTCAAAAGCCAGGCCGGCACGCCCCCTGACGGGCATCGCGATGGTGGCGCTCCGGGTGGAAATATCGCAAATATTTGACTTGTGTCCACATCGTAAACAACGGAGCGGCGCGCGGTGGTTGACGCGGGGGCGGCGGCAGGAGGGCCGCGGGCCGGCCAGATTTAATTTGCCGCGCAGTCTTCAGTCCAATGCAGTTACGCGATACAAATGCCGCTCTTTTGATTCGCTCAACAATGTCGCGGTCAGAGACCAGGACTCGTATTTGTTTTCGCATGAATGCCAGCCCTCCAGGAAACTGAATGCAATTTCATGTCTCTGTAAAGTGAGAAGAGAAATTCTATAGAATTTTACGTTGCTCTGACGCCAGCGTCGAAAGCACAGGAAATCCACTTTTTGGATTTTTACACATGACGAGCGCCAGTGTATATGTATTCACTGCGGTGCCACGAATTGCTGCATTACAGTGATCATGGCATGTATGTCATATTTTTGTAGAAAGAAAACGTATTTTAAACTTATTTGAATATAAAACATTTCGACAAATTCTGAATAATAACTTTTATTTCAAAAATTGGGTCACAGTGAATTACAAGCTCAAAATAAAAAAAATTATGTCTACCAGAGATTTTTAGGAAACTTCAAATCTTCAAATCAATCACTACCATCATATCATACCTAGTTTCTGTTTTTGTGAAAAGTAGGCATACGAAGTTTGAAACATACTATGTATTAAATCGCTATCCTTTCTCCAGACCAAATTTGGTCAGCAAGTAACTGTTTTAATCTATCCTTCCTCCGCCTCATCATCATGGGCTAAAAAGGCTCTCGTACCGTCGAGAAACTATCAAGGAATATTCATGAAGAATTCATTTAAAATTACATTTGTAATAATAATAATATTATTGTTAATAATAATAATAATAATAATAATAATAATAATAAAGAATAATTGAACAAAACTAATCATAATACTCGTTCTTAGTTACTGTCAAACGCTTCTGCTTTCTGCCATAAAACTTGTTGCATTTACAAAACTTCCATGTCATCATTCGGAGTCAGCGCCCGTGTTTTCCGGACGATCAGCACCGGTTTGGTGATGTGTGTATGTATGTGTGTGGATGGGAGGAGGTATGTTAGCAGGAATCCACTCCCCGTGCGATGCGGAGAGAGGTTGAGCACTGGGCTGATCGCCCTTGCTGCTTCCTAATTTCCATCACAATTGGGTTCCCGGCCAAACACTTCTTGCCGGAGGCTGCTTATCGTCGCAAACCACGGCGGAAGAGGTGTTTTCAATTTCGGAACAAGTTGAGTCGTGCGCGGCGGGGGCCGAGGAAAAGCCGCGTGGGAAGGTCGGCTTTAAGCGCGGGGGGCTGTTCTCAGGGGGCGGTGAGGGCGGGGCGGAAGGACGCGGCTTGTCACCGCCCCGCCCCCGCCCCTCCGCTCCCGCCGCGCCGCGACCGGAACACGCCCCCCCCCCCCCCCCGAGTTGGCGCAGGTGCAGAGAGCAACGACAGCGGCCCGCGCGCACTCTCCCGAGAGCGCACTGATGGTTTTCCTTAAAAACTCTGGAGGAAGGTGGGGACAAACGGGAAGAAATGAATTAGTTCAAAAAATAGTCATTCTACAAAGAACTTTAATATCGCGCGTTAGAGATAAAACTGCAAACGTTATTTTCAAATAACAACTGATCTTTATATAATTCACATTTATTCACAGAACTTCAATGAAGTTCACAAATAATGAAATATTGAAATGTAATATCATCTTTGTTATAACATTACAATATTTGCGATGTCGCTTTGGAAATCTCAGAAAGCACAACAGACTGTGTTTGGATGTTTTATATAATGTACAATTTGTGGGCGGTGTGCCGGGTGCTGCGTTCTGCAAACTAGCTGGGTAGCGCTGCTAACCTCTATTTGCCACGGGCTGCAGTGCGCCCTTCTGCTCGCGTAAACACAGCGACGGAAGGCGAGCGCGGGGCTGTGATCACCCCTCCCCGCCCACGCCCCGCCCCGCCCCGCCCCGCCCCGCCCCGCCCCGCCCCAACTCGGATGTAAATGAAAGGAAAAGTATGGACTTATTCTTGAAACTGCTCTCGTGATCAGGGTATCCCAAAAAGGGAGCATCTACTTTTCTAAAAAAAACACTTAGAAAAGATCCCTTAATCGGTTCAGAACAGAAGCTGGCATTTTAACTAGACAGCTGACATCATTCTTTATCACTATCCTGTCAATCATTGACTAATTTGTATTTAAGAAGTTATTTAGTTGAAGTACAAATTATAGTAGATGGCAGAATGAATGTTCAGAAGAAAATTGCTCATCTATTTCTTTTATAAATAGTTAACACAATTTCGTGAGAACAATACTTATGCAATATGTTGAGAATGACTATGCCTTTCACTTCTTCCACACTCTGACAGTTGTGACACAATATAGCTTTGAGAGTTTGCATCGATTTTATAATCGAGTTTCTCTCATTTAAAATAATATTTCAAATAACAGCTAGAAGCAACCACACACAAAACAGTTGATCGTCGACTAATGCCGAACGCATTTTAAAAGCAAGCGCTCCGCTCACCCCTCGACCTACGGTGATAATGACTTCTAAACTACATTGTAAGCTTGTGTCTTTCGGCAATTTTGTGAAGTGAACTGAAAGAGTCTACGTTACTTAGTAATAATAATAATAATAATAATAATAATAATAATAATAATAATAATAACAATAATAATAATAATAATAATCTAATTTTAACTATTAAATTTAATACCTCTTCTGAACATATGACTGTGCTAATCCTGAAGATGATATTTAAAAGAAAATGGCACATGATAAATAATAAAATGATAAAGTTTAACGCAGAAAGAATTTGGGTAGTTAACAGAAACACTTGCCTCTGCGCACAGTGCAAACCAGTAAAAAAATTCCCATCGGCACAATATTTCACCACAAAACCCCCTTCCAACAGCTCTCGCACTTTTTAATTTAGAACTTCCGATAGCGCGTTGCTCGCGCTGGAATGGAAGCATGATACATGCGGCTTCCATGGTGCCGGTTTGTGTGCTCTAATGCGAATAAATCGATACACTCGCCCAAAAATAATTACTGGAAGTATGCAAAATATTGCAAAAATTTTGCAATTGAGGGGAACCATTATTTATGTCAGCGATCTGGCATTTTAGTGATTGAGAAGGAATGCAATTTGGGGAACGAGCAAACAATATCTGAACTGTTTGTGGCATGTAATTGCTGAACACGCCATATTTGGAATGCGTAACTTTCATCTAATCATTAAAAAATTGTTTCATGAAATTAAGAACTCCGATATATGCAATTCCACTGCGGACATCAGACTTAAATCTCAGGAGTTATGACAGGGACGCACATGTGCCATCCCGAGCAATGACAATCCTGGATAAAATCGTATGTGAGTGTAATCTGTGGTGAGAAAAGTTTTAAAAAGGCATCAATTTATCCTGCTGTTATACACCATCCTTAATTACATGTTCATCACTTAATAACGACCTTTCACGTTACTGTTAATGTAGGACTAATTGATGATTTTTGTGGTGTAACTTTATTTTTTTATTTTTGCGGAACTGTAGTGAAATTATTTCACATTTCATTTTTTGTGAAACTTTGATTCTTCATAAATTCAATTAGTCTAATTTATGCACTACACACGCAAAATAATTTAGTAAGGTGTCACCTGCTGCTGGGTTATCGCTTGGGATCGCTTATCTCCTCGCCTGCTGGAAGCGGGATGGATGTAGGATTGGATGTCCAATAAAACATCTCATCACAGCACATTTAATTAAAGTTAATATGATCATGATGAATTTAGAATAGAAATGAAAGGAGTGATTGCAGATAATTCTACAATTTGTTTCTCTTTGCGACTTATTGAATTGTCAGACATTAGAATTAGAACTCTTGCCGACCGCTACTCTTGCAGGTATGCCGCGGACCCCGTCCCCTCCTACTGCAATTTTCCGGCAAATTAGCGAGTCCCGCAGCGCCGCGAATGCAATACATCTTTCTGAGATGGCGTGCCGTTACCAGGGACAAGTCTTTTCTACATTCCCTTAGTAGAGTTGAATAAAATTTAAAGCAATTTTACATCAAGAAAATGGAATAGGTTATCAAACCTTACACTGACATGTAGAATAATTATAATAATGAATGCAATAATCAAAGAAATTAATAATATTTGTCGAGTTTCAGAACTCATTTTGGTTACCTGGCAATGTAAACACGTGTAATTAAAAACATTAAATGGACATTATCGTTATTGCCCTGCAGTGTAATTAATGTAATGTATGCATTACAGACTGTTTTATGTTAACTCGAGAGTTGATGAATTAGAGCTGTTAATGCCATATAACTGGAGCTAATCTACCATGATAACCCAATATGGAGTATAAATTAGTACGACACAAAACGCTATAAATAAAGTAAACAGGTTGCTGCTACCGCCCTCAACGCAGAATTTCAGGGTCGCGGGCGGACGCGAAATTCCGAGCTGTATGCCAAACCTGCGATTCGTATACGCAAAGGGCGTCAGTAAATTTTTATAATTGGCTGCAGAAGACAAAGAAAAAGTCACGAATAATTATTTTTTAAAGCGCCCAAAGCGTTGAGGAATCACGAGGAGGAGCGTTCGCTGCTCCGTCAGTTTGGAAAGGAAGAACGACACCAAACGGAGATGCTTAATTCAAGAAAAACATTAAACTGAAATATTTATACAAACGATTGAGGAAATATAATGGTTTGTTGGATAATTTAAAAAATATAATTGAGTGTAAATAAAAATCCTCCACTCTAAAATAACATGTCGCACAAAGAGTTGTAAGTTAAATCATAAACAATGGAATAGCTAAATGTGAAAGTCCTTCACAAATCACAAACGAATTCACAATGTATATCATAACTATTCAGCTATTAAAAATATGACTCACAAAAGTGTATAATTTTGAAGTATATCAATTCTACAAGCAAATTCAAATTCTAATGTTTTTACTTTCTTGTATACATACTATATGCGGGTGTAATATACGTAGTATAGAGCAAGTTATGTATGCTTAGGAAAATTGATTTCCAGATTTGAACGAAAATGCACGTTTTGCGGAACGGAAATGCACAAGGGGATTTGAACGGAAATGCACAAGGGGTCCCCTGATGACGTTTGAAATATTTACACTAGAGGCGATATCTTCACTTTATTAGATTTATGAGTACATGTGCTTCAAATAATGCCAAATAAAGTTTCTCAAAAACTCAACAGTTTGCGGTAAAAGTGAGCTCTAAATTCTGCATTTTCAGAAACGCTCTAACGCCATTTTCTCCAAACTTTTTCTTCAAGTGAAGCTCTGAAAAGTGAGCTCTAAATTCTGCATTTTCAGAAACGCTCTAACGCCATTTTCTCCAAACTTTTTCTTCAACTTTTTTCAATAGATAGTGCTAATGGCAATGTTTAATTTGACGTAAAGTTCATTTCGCTATATTCTTTTGTTTTTTCAAAAATTACACAAATGTATTTTTTAAGTATTTCTCATGCCTTAATATGCACATTTTCATCATTTTGTATACATTATTGCATTTATAAAGCATTGAAGGCTTTCACGGCCGGAGTCAATATTCATGTTTTCTTCCGGGCTGGTGGGCCGTGGTCCAATTGGCTTTGAACTGCCAAACGTTTCGTACACGACTGCGGCGGGCATCTTCAGTGGCGAGGTCTCGGGCGAAGTGTCCGGGACGGCGGCTGACTGGCGACTGAAGATGCCCGCCGCAGTCGTGGGCGAAACGTTTGGCAGTTCAAAGCCAGTTGGACCACGGCCCACCAGCCCGGAAGAAAACATGAATATTATTGCATTTGTTAGTAAAAGTACCTTAAATGAAGTTTTTCGAAAATTCAATACGTTCCTGCAAAAAATACTTAAAATTTCGCATTTACAGTAATGCTTAATCGCCATTCTTTTAAAAACGGCTTCAAATTTTTCAATGAAAATTGCTATTTAGGACGAAGTTAAAGCATTATTTAATATTCTTAAAATATAATTTAGAATCTATTATTTGGAAAGTGAAAAGTTGCAAACATTTTTTAAACAAATCTTTGAACCGCAATAGTTGGAAGCAGCAAGAGGGAGGGACAAGACTGTACAGTACCAGTCCACACCAAGGAAATGAGAAAACTTTACTACGAGAAGTCTGTGCCATTCTGTAGCACCTCTAGTTTTGTGTTGAATAGTCGATCTTACAAAATAACTAATCTTCCACTGTGTTTTTATCCAGATTTGTTCGTTGGCGCGCACCTGTACACTGCACGTCCATAAAGTTGGAACGCCCTTCAAAGAACAAACCTAGAGAGCGTTGGCGGCTGCGCGCCGCTTGCCCGGTCCTCCGCCCGAATGCTCTCGGGGAGCTTTGAGCTGCTCCGCGCGCCCTCCGCCCCAAGCACTTGCAGCGCGGTCTTCTGGCGTTTAGGGCGCTTCAGACCGGGAGAGATGGCTCAGGGCATCAACTGATGTCACTGCAGTCCCTCTGACTGGGAGATCCCAGGTTCTAGTCCCGACGGAGACAGGATTTTCGACACTAGCTTGATAGATCGAAACCAGTCGCTGCTGGGAGGAGAATTCTAGCAGCCGATTGCTCTGATCGGTGGTTTTCTGTGGTTTCTCCGATCAACACCACGCGAATACCGGAGCAGTACCCTACCAAACGGGCTACGCGTGACCTTTCCTTCCTCTTCCTTGTCCTATTCTCACTGCCTAAACATACACTTACACTAACATGCACTACCCTACCACACATTTCGGGTGACCGGTCGGGAGCTTAGAGCTTGTCCTGGCTGAGGCGGTGCCCCGCTGGTAAGTGAAACCTGATTGAGGAAAAAACACGCTAGCCGACGGTAGGCCGGAGCCGGATCTTGCCATCGAGCGGAGGAAGATCACCGCCACATCGCGAGCAAATCACACACTACACTTACGGGACTAATGACCATAGTAGTTGACCGGAATCACTAACAATCAATTAATCAATTGATTTTTTTGTGCAAAAAAGTCTCTTATTTTTGGTCTGTACATTATTGTATACATAATGTAAGCAAACAATTCTGTAAAGTGGCAATGTACGCTGTATCAGAAAACATTTGAATAAAAAAACAACCAGCGTGGAAGGGTTGAGTATGCAATCATAAGTGTGTAAGGAGGCATCAAGGTTGAGGTAGATAAGAACGTTCGTGGTTCGTGGCCCGTTGTTTCGAGAATCAGGTGCCACTTCTTCGTACATTTGAAGTGCTCACGGAAAGAACGAAAAACAATGATCATAGCAGTTTGCCTTCGACCTTGATTCCTGCAGCCACCATAAACTCACATAACGTCATTCATCAAGTAGATTTCAAAAGTCGATTTGAAACACTTGTAAAATTTTAAGTACACAATGGAAATTGAACCAGTCACCATCTGGATCACAGATACGCGAAACCGTAGAAGGCGCTGCCATTACGCTTGCCGTTATCAATGTTGGTAGAGCTTGCTGGAAGCAGCAATGTCTTTGTAGAGCCAAAAGAGGTCAGTTGACGAAACAGCTGCCCCTTCGCCGGGCATTAGAGCGCAGTTTTTCTACGTGCTACAATTAAAAACCCAACAGTGTTGGGACAAGAAGGGGGAAACTCAACTAGAAGAAGGAACTGTACTTTGAGACGTCTTGATAACATACATGATTATGTGAGAGTTGCTAAGTCAATTTGACGGCCTTTAGAGTAACATACCAATAAAAAAGAGTGTGTCTCGGAGCGGCAGCGGGGCAGAGGGGCAGGGGCGCGAGTGAGGCGTGACGGGAGGGAAAGGCCAGCGCCACGCGCAATGCAAAGCTCAGCGGCAGCCGCAAGTGACAAATGCAGTTAGCGACCGCGCCGGGGCACGCGGGGACCTGCGCTAATGGATTGGTACAGGGAGCCCTGTCAAAGCGGCCTACTGGCAATGGGGCGGCGGGGTGGGGACAGGCTGGGTGCGAGAGGGGGGGGGAGGGGGTGTCGGGGATGCCAAGGCGGGGGGGGGGCGGAGCGGTTAAAGGGGGCGGGACAGTGCGGAGACATGCTCGGGGAGTAGCGGGGCGGAAAGCAGCGGGAGAGCGGGGGGGGGGGGGGAAAGCGGTGGGAGCGGTGAGGGGGTGTTGCGGGGATAAACAGAGCGAGGGCGGGACGGAGCAGGGAATGTGGTTCGGACTGGTGGCGCGGCTGGAGAGACTGGTTGAGAGGGTGGGGTCTGCGAAGAGACGACCAAGTGACTGCTTGAAAAAGCGAAAATGTGAAAATGGATCACGTAAAAGTAGATATAACAAAGGAAGATGAAGACAGAGTAACACTACAAACTGTTGGCAAGTGACAGCTAAGAATGTAGAGTTAATGAATGGAAGTTGCAACAGAAAGAGGCCGTGGGCATATTGATGAGAACCACACAAAATTTTGAAGCATCAAGGGAATCGAAAGAGACCAGAGATGAGATTGGAACATAAACACGACGGTAGGTGAAACATGAATATAGATAGAAATGAATAAATAAACAGCAATATAGAAACAATCAATAAATTAATATGAATATAGAATAGAAAGAAGAAAGCAAGTTATCATGTAAGATAAGAGAGAGGCTTGTGAGGCGCGAAGTGATGGAAAAGAAACATAAAGCCCCTACATGTGCCCTTTTAACTCCATTTCTAAAGCCTTGACGCAGAATGTGACGTCAGCTTGTGTTGCATTTGCATTAGTGTTGCTATTCACTCCACAGCTTCACGGTTCACGCTGTTAAAAATAGGCTATTGTTTTAAGTTTGCTTTTCAAATTGGATTTTTTAAAGTAAAGGTAATAAAGTTTTGGCGGTGTAAATTAAACAATGTACTTTCAATATACGTAAATGTGGGCAATTTTAATAAAGAAGGGCTAATAATATGCTCTTCTACAAAAATGTAATATGAACATGGGCTTTATTGTAGTCAGTGCACCTATTGCAAGAAACATGTACTACAATTCTATATTATGTAAATACCAATGCCGTTAATGTGTTTTTCGCTTACTCTTTAATCTCTTCAGACTATCCAGTGCCGCTGATTTTGTCGAAATCTTCTTTCAACATAGACTAATGTCCAATAACGTTTAAGAGTATTCCCAAATAATGCATGGCTAATAATGCTGAATAAATTTACAATGAATCAATTAATTAATCACCGGGTACGATAAAAAATGTAGATGTGTTTTCGCTTCGTCGACCAGTGTTTGTTAGTAGGCTCGAATGCCGAAGGTAGAACATTTTTTAAATCACTTAGTTGCTAATGGCTACGGTTATCGTTAGTTACAATGTCTCCTACATTTAAGAGTTAGTGAAAGTAATGAGCGGAAATGTTTAATAATGGAGGCGCATTTTGTTTACTATGCGCTGTTACTTAATACCTCCAGTATTTAAGTTTCACTTTAATCGTTTCGGCAATAAAGACATAATTTATCAAAGGGAAAAGAGTGATTAAAGTCGCTTAAAATTGAAGCATACGATAAACCTTAGAATACTAGCTTAATATGAAGGCTGGTGGTTTACGTCGTGTGTGGATGGTGCGGCGAGTAGCGTAGGAGCGAAGCGGAGCCGAAAGCCGCCACCTTCCGAGGGCGTTCTACTTTACGAGCATCGATTTAACGACTCAATATCGCGATGTAGACGGCGCGCGGCGCGGGCGCGGGCAGCGCGGAGGCTTTGGCGGCGGCACCGCAGGCGCAAGATGGAAGAGCACGCGGCGTGGAGCTGCAGGCTCCTGCCGCGGTGACAAGGCTCTGCAGCGTTGGCGCCAGGTAACGGGCAAACCTCTCCACGGAACTTGCCAGCCGAGTTTAGTTTTGACGTCGCTTTGACGTTTTGACGCTGATGGAAGGACGGGCCGTCCAGGAAAGGGCGTCGGGAAAGCGCTCCCCGGCTGTTTCATCGCCACGCCACTAATGCGAAATTCGCTGTCGCGTGCAGCCGAACACGACGTGCTCGCTGCGGATGAATTTGAAGTCATACATTTTAATCTGAGCAGTGTAGGACTCCGACGTTTCAGTCTGAGAGCTGCGAGCGCTAGAGAGAAATGTTAAGGACGCAGGCTCGTAACAGACACGAATTTATCGGAAGATCTGATAGGAAAGACTCTTCAGAGCGTGGAAAACATTAGAGACGTTGTCGAACAGCTGCGCAGCGGGCGATGGGCGAGGGAGCCGGCGCGGTGGGCGTCAGCCCGACAGCGAAAAACATTGGAGGGCGCGCGGTCAAGCCGGGGCGAGGCGGCGCGCGATAAGAGCCGGCGGCGGCGAGGGACGGGGCAGACAGATGACGCGCGCTGCTGGAGAGGATGGAGGAGAGAACGGAGGCGGTGATGATGCAAATACTGCTGCGAACGGCTGCAGGGTTTGGGGGCATATCGGTCTGTGATGAGACTGGAATGTGGCGATAGAGCGGTGTGGAGAGGGCGGGGCAAGAACACGAACGTGAAAAGAGGGCATGGCGAGGCGGGAAGCTGATGGGAAGCGGGGGCTGAAAGTGGGCATGGTGAAGTGGGTTTAGGCGTGCGGTGGGGTTGCGTGAAACCGTTCCACGCGCGTGGGGGGGGGGCTATGGCTCCGGCGGAGAAGTTGGGCCCACGCCCACAGTTACTGGCGCCTCTGCCCGCCATGTCAGTCGTAAAGAGAGGGCGCATTCGAAATATTTCTTATAAAGATACTTAAATATTTGTTACAGTTAAATAAAATATTGTGTTCATTATCGTTCTATAATTCACTTATCATATGACTGCAACTCCTTTTATTATGACTGTCTTTTAATACAGCTTCATCATAGAACACGAATTGAACCAACTTCACCAAATTTAAAAGCCAAGAATTGAGACATAACTAATCATTGATCATAGATTCAGTTTTGTTTCGTTGGACTGTGTTCATTTGAATTGTAATGCTAAGTCGACCCGGTCGGTGGTGACGGCAGATCGCAACTTCACAGTGCTCAATATTACACGGAGAATATCAGATTTGGAAGCACTGCTAAGATAGGGGCTTTGGAAGTTCACCAGATGATTCTTTGCTTTTAGAGGTTTCAATTTTCTTAGGAAGATGAAATCATTGATATTATTTATAAAGTGCTTTTTGGGTTTTATGCAATACAATGTATTACAAGTGTTCGTTATAATTTGAGTTATTACAGGTTTTTGAAAGTGGATACAAAATTCGGGATGATTGTCTCGAAAACTCTACTTTTAGATTACATTTTTGAAACATTTATAGTATTTAACCCTTAATATAAAATAGTTTAAAATATTACTATATTATAAAGATACATTTGCCTTTATTTGGCATCAAAATGCGATTGTTTTTTGACATTAAACTCGAAAATTATGAACTTTGCAAACGCTTCGTTATTTTTTCATGAAGACAGATATTGAATGATGTTTTTTGTTTAAATGAATATTATTAGTTACATCAATTTATTACTTCATGAAAATCGTCAATAAAATCAAAATTAAGCGGCGTGCTCTGGCACTGGGAGCCAAGAGGAGTTCCGGAGCGTGGCCTTTTATGCCTTGGTATTACTAGAGTAATGAACTTCATTATTTTATATGTCGTCAAATATTCCCAAGAGGGTGGCACAAGGAAAGACACTGGAACGGAAAACTGAGGGACTGAGTCACGCAGAAGTTATGAAAAAGCTATGAACTTTTGTTCACTTCTAAAGAAAAACAAACAAACTAATCGGCGGTACTGCTCGCGCTTTTAAAAGTTGCGCAATGCACACGGGTGACGGCGCAGCCCAACGGTGGGGAGATGCTACAAACAAATCAAATTCACATCATTTCCTTACATTATTTCAAACAAAACACATACACATGGTGGGCTACAACAAAATTCTAATATATGCAGCTGATTGTAGGAGACCGTGAGTGCCACTGTAGAAAGTTTGAGCCAAAGAAAGCTGTGTACCCTGAACATTTGCTTAGCTTAATCCCTTTCCGTCACTTTCTCACCATCTCCATGCCTGCACCTCGTCCCTCCCCTTGCCGGCACCGCAACCTCTGTCACCCCTCCTGCGGCCGCTTCGCCTCTCTGGCGCCGCCGCCGCCGCCGCACCGGGCTGCGCGCAAATTTGCTTAGGAGTTTCCTCCAAATTTTGATGATAGTGTTTAGACACCGGGAGCTGCGGGCGGAGGCGGAGAGGAGGCTGCAGAGCAGGTACAGTAGCGGGCAAAAGTTTAAGACCTTGGTCAAATTTCATACTCTTCTGCTTAAAAGCCCTAAACTTGTGGGCTTGGTGTCAGTGTATTAATCCCTACGTACTGTAGTGCTTGACCACTATCTTTGATTCTCTTTTATACACTCGACGAAATGAGCCAGCTGCTCGAGTCTACTAGTTCCAAGAGAAGATAGGTGGGAACCAACGCTAAAAATTTGCATTCTGAGCATGGATACTACATAACCAGAAAACACGTCTCAAAAATATTTGCAACTATTTTCAGCATTCCTATTTTCCACCATCAAGTTAATCATAGTACGCAAGAAACTACTATTATTCAGTTGTATATACAAAGCTTGAGAACGGACTACGGAATACACATATTTTATACACCAAATGGTATTATTTGTATTCATAGACCTTTGTGTTTCCAAAATACAAATTTGCAAAACTACACGAGCAAGTTTTGTGACCTTAAAGTGATGAAGGTCGAAATTACAGTCTGTAAAAAAACATATACAGCCATTCTGGGCCAAAAGCTTGAGATCTAGAAGATAAACCATCAAACCATACAGCTGACTGGCACTACATACGCCTGTGTGCAGGGCGCCCTTAGCGGTGATGTAACAGAAAACGGCCGTTCACACACCATGCCACTTAGGCATCTCCCCTTCCTCCTTCTTACTCATTCACGTATCAGATTAGGCATATTATCATTAACTCTTTTTTGTCTTTGGTCTTCTTGGACACCGCACTTGCGTCATGCGTGTAATAAGTCTTAAGAAGAAAAGAATAGACATCGTGCAAAGGTTACATTTCAGCATTGCTTACATCTGCACTGATTCAAAATATATCATTGTGAGAGATTGTGATTTGCATACTAGTCATTGAGTTAGCCCTTAGGTTTCTTTCGTAGAAATTATAGGAACCTAACGATAAAACTTTATTCTATACTGATGTAGATGGAAGGAGTAGTTAAGGAGTACATATGGTGTATCGACAATCAAGAAAAGTATGAATTTTAGAGAAAAATCATCTGAGAACAGATATGTGAATAAAATAAGGTAGCCATTAGGGATTAAAGTGCTTATCAATTTTATATTTCACTTTCATATTTTTTCTTGTGATACGATGCATTTATTTATGCATCCATTCACCGGAGAGGAGAATTTTATGATTTTGAGTACCTCAAAAAACCATATTTTTCCATTAAAATATTTAGAAGCATTACTGGGAGGCATACAAAATAAAAAGGAAATGAAATATTGTACGAACAAATACGCGGGGAAGACTTGTAAAATATATTTTCTTTCCAGCTGAAGCGAATTAACAAGAGCTTATGTTCAATGATGTATGCACTCAAGCATACTAATTTGCAGATAACGCATTAATGGGGAATTGAATCGTCATAGCCGTCTCTAGCTGTGTAGCGTGAAGCGATTTGGAGGCGTGCTTCTATTCCCAGTCCCCGCCTTTGCACGAAACGTTCTCCCGGTTCATCCCCCCTCCCCCGGCCGCTGCAAAGGATCTCTTCACCTCCGCGCTGCGCGCTCGCGAAATCTCCTCGGCTTCGGCCGCGCCGCGTCGCGCCGCGCCGCTCCGCGCCACACCGCGTTGCTCTGCCGCTCCCTCTCGGGCTCAACCCCCTCCCCCCACCCCCTTCTGGCGCTCAGCCCCTCCCGGCCTAATTCCGCGCTTTGGCACTGCTCAACACGTGGTCGGATTCCAAGCCGCTCTAATTGGATCTCTGTTAGTGTTCTACATGTGATTAGAAACTAACCAACTCGCCGGGGACGGGGGGCGTCTAAGATTGCAAGGCAGTCGGGGGGGGGGGCGGATGGTTCGAACCCTGTGGAACGTTTCGATTACGATTTCGCTAAGCCCCCATTAAGGAGGTCAGCGGGGACTATCTGGCCCTAATGCCGCCTCTTCATTAGCGCGGGCGGCTGCCGCGAGCGCCCCCTGCGGCCTGCGCCCGCACTACTAATTACTTTCGCGGTGGCCGCCTAATTAACGGCAGCGCGCGCGCCGCGCCGCCCCCGACCGCTCCAGCCAGCGCGTCCAGCCGCCCACGCGCCAAGCAGCCTGCTCACGAGGGAAGCTAATCTAAGTTTACTCTAAACGGATTTCGGAATGATGAAATTGCAAGCTTATTTCCAAAGCCGCGTATCTCCATTTGCGTTTGTTTTCTTTCCGTATCAGTATCGTATTAAGACAACTCTCCATGATGTTGCCAAATAATGTGTTCCAAATTTGCGTTTCTCCAGGGTTAAATGGTATATTGAAGGTTCGGTTCAGGTAATATTCTTCGTATCTTGCGTGTAATTTCGGATACTGTTTTGGAAGGATTCTATTAGTGCTAACGAGGCATTTCCACCTGATCATTTTTATAATGTTTTTACTACCATGTGTAATGTCAAGCGCATCCTTTTCTTTGTCAATTTCTCCCACATATATTTAATACTAGCAGAAGCCGGCTTTTTTTCTTTCCTTCTCTGTCTTTTTCCCTCCCTCTTTTTCCATCTCTCTCCTTTTCCTTTCTTCTTTTATCCCCCTCTCTTTTTCCCCCTTTTCCCTCTCTTTCCCTTTCTACTTGCCTCTTTCTCATTTCACCTTCACTCTTCTCCCTTATTTCGCTTCCTCCTACTTTCTTTTCCCCTTCTTTCTTTTTTCCTTTTCTCCTTATCTTTTTCTTTTCCTTTCTCTTTCTATTTTTTTTTCCCTCTCTCGTTATACCCTGTCTCGTTTCCCCTACTCTATGTCTTTTCGCCACTATTTTTCCTCACTCTATATTTTTATTTTTTCGCCTTTTTTTCTTCCCTCTCTCTTTCCCTCTATCTCCTTCCCTCCTTTCCCTCTCCATCTTGCATTGCTAGTTCCTCCTGGCCTCCTCGGTCTCGCCCCCTGTCAACGGCAACACCCAGCAGTAATGAAGCTGGGTTTCCATGATTGGGAATGGCATTTAACTGAAGCGCCATCTTGTGCTGCAGCGCCTTCTAGTGGAGTTACAAAAAATTAACAGCATGAAAACCTCCATGAAAACACATAGATGTGCTAACTTTCATGGAGATCGGTCACACGGCCATCCCCCTATGCTTACTCTATGATTCTATCGCACCGCTGCTGGACTCTGGCGGAATATATCAGGAACCCGTCTCTTAGCGGCAGGCGAAAAATAACGACCTTGGTACATCTACCAGCATATTATTTAAATTATTTATTTTCCGCATTTGTGTTGTATTAATCTTTACCAAACTTTGCAAGGACACTGCGTCAAATTTTGAAAATGATACTGTAAATATTTCGTATCTATTCATACACTCATTTTTGTGGAATCGATGTCGATTACATGTCGTTGAATTCATTTTTATTAGTATAGATTTTATTCGAAATGTGAATGTTTTTAGATATTAGAAATTGTCAACAAGATTAAGAAGATAATTTAAATCTGTAAAACAACAATAAATTAATTTACCGTGGCAGTAACCAGTTAAAAATACGAATGTATCCAAAATAGAGTCTTGAGTGGTGTGGAGGTTCAAACTTACGGACATTGTAGTATTAAAGCGTGTTTCCTTCGTTAAAGTATGCCCATTTTTATGTTCCAGAGGAATCTAAACAACATCGTAGATAATACATTGTGTGCGTCTGTTCTTGCACATGCACTCTCGCTGAATCTTGAACAATCTTCTCTCTCAATCCCGAACTATTACTACCTCCAATACGCCTCTTGTTATAAGTAGTGCAACTATTTAATCATTAAAACTAGCCAGAGTGCTATACGCATGTATGCATATTGAAAAAAAAATATTAAGTAGAAAAACGCTTTAAACTACTCGGGACCTTACATGTATTCCTTGCAACTAAACATTTACTTTAAAATCTTATTTTATTAACCACTATTAATTGTGACTAATGAACTATCTTAATTCAAGAGAGAAATAGGTTCTGTAATTTTATTGTGTAGATCTTCGTGACGAATACTATTAGTATACTAATTATTCAACAAATAGTAAAGTAACTTAAATTTATCGTTATAAAATTTCAATCATAGTTCATTTATTGTTTTATAAGTTCATTGAAACATTATTAAAATGTTACCGCTCTAAAACTGGGTCACATACGAGGAAGCAGAGATACATTATTTTCCACTGGTGTGACTGTTATAACCACATTACAGTTTACAATTTGCTTGAATAATTACAAATCTCTCTTGAACCAATAAATAATTATCTTTCATATTAAAACAATACGTCCAACGTTTTTTGGTAACTGCACGAATACGATAGGATACTAAGGTAGGTAAAATCAGTTTGAAAAATGAATATAAATGCCGTCGTAGGAAAACAATACACTTTATCTCCACTAAAACCTGTATTTAAAACAGAATTATATTATTTCTGTTATGCAATGAGGGGGAAAAGTCATGGGATACCTCGCAATATCCTGTCGGACCTAATGTTGCCCAACAAAGTCCAGCACCTCGTTGTGGCATGGACTTAACACGTTGTTGGAAGTCTGCAGAAATATTGAGCCATGCTGCCCAGATAACCGTCCATAATTGGAAAAGTCTTGCCGGTGCAGGATTTTGTGCACGAATTGACCGCACGATTATATCACATAAATGTTCAATGGGATTCATGTGAAGCGATCTGGGTGGTTAAATCATTCTCGCGAAGTGCTCAGAATGTTCTTTAAACCAATCACAAACAATTTTGGCTCAGAAACATCCATTGTCATCCATAAAAAATCCATCGATGTTCCGGAACATGAAGTTCACAAGTGGTTGCAAATGGATTCCAAGTAGCTGAACGCAGCAATTTCCAGTTAATGATTAGTTCAGTTGGACCAGAAAACCCAGTCTAGTCTACGTAAAAACAACCCACGCCATTATGGAACCAACACCAACATGCGCATTGCCTTGTTGACAATTTGGATTCATTCCTTTATGGGGTCTGCGCCACATTCGAACTCTACCATCAGCTCTAAACAACTGAAATCGGGCCACATCTGACAAGCCACCAGTCGTCTCGGGTTCATACGTTGCCAAACGGTCCATACGTGTCGGGTCCAAGAGGCGCTGCATGTGATGCCGTGCTCTTAGCAGTCAGTAGAGTCGGTCATCTGCTGACATTGTCCATTAAAGTCAAATTTCACCGCAGTGCTAACGGATACGTTTTTCGTACGTCCCACATACCCTACTGCGCAAACGCCGCTGCTCTCGGACTATAATGAAGGCCGCCTGCCACTGCGTTGTCCGTGGCGTGAGATTATGCCTGAAATGAGGTATTCTTGGCACACTCTTACACTGTGCATCTTGAAATATTGATTTCCACAACGATTTACGAAATGGAATATCCCATGCGCCTAGTTCCAGCTACTATTATGAGTTACTACATTTTCACATGAATCAATTCTGTAAAAATTGAAGCCCAATGCACTGCCCTTTTATACCTTTCAAAAGCGATACATCTGCCATCTGTGCTTTTGCATATTGCAATTCTATGACTTTTTTTCACCTAAGTGTAAATGCCGGAATATAGAAATATTATTTCTAAATCTTAAGGGTAAGTGCCAGTTTTACGCCATCTATCCGTTTGTCTGTGCACAACACTAACTTATGAAACCCAAAAAGTTTTTTCTAAATAATAAAAATTCAGCTCTTAATCTGGCTCAACTTGAGATTATGTGAATTTGGAATGAATCATTTATTGTTGGAACGTTTTATATAAAATCCACAGGACTTTTTCAAAATTTTATCGAAAAGGATCTTTATTTTTCCTTAATCCCTTCTTAGGGGTAGTTTAATATACATGTAAAAACGAGGATGGCAAGGGGAAACTATATACACGATTGACGAACGAATTCGATAGTTATGGAATTTGGGGAAGTCACAATATTTCTCGAGTTCGTTATGGTACCGCTCAGCGAAAATGCTGACTTGCTACTACTAAAAAGCTAATTTATACACTTGAGCTCCATTTTTAACGAATTATTTTGTTTCTTTTTTGTGATGACTGCCTGGGCGTCGCGGGTCTGAGAGTTTTGCGAGTGCACAGTAAAGAGGACGGGAGCCGCGAGCCCCCGGGGCGCGTCTAAATGGAAATGCCTCGCGACGAGGCGCCGCCCCGAGGGCGCCTTGGGCCTCCGCCCCCCTCCCCTCCCCTCCCCCCTCGCCCCCTCCCCCCCTCGCCGCTACATGTACAGAGTGCCGCGTAAATCATCACCGAAGAGAAGTTATTGCGATGCACGTTCTTTGTTGGAGAAATTAAATCCTGGCAATTAAAGGATTAAAGTTATTGCAATAACGTAATATTCATTGACAGTTCTGCAGTTCTTTTTACAGAAAGAATGGTAAAGAAATTGTTGGTCCATAAAGCAACACAAGAATAGTAAATACTTAGAAGCAGAGAGCTTCTTCCTTGGGAGCCTTGTCGTGAGTGTTGTAAGCAGTAATGCACTGTGTATGAAAAGTTAGACGGTGCACGCAGTATGAAAATATACGGAATAACTATCAAATATTGCATTTTGCAGCAAAAGTCGACAGTGTTTCATGGGTTTTAGATTCTTTGCCAGTTTCTATGGAATATACTTAAGCCAAACATATCTCTCAAATGGTCTGAGAGTGCATAGTTACCTTTATAACTCTGGGCGCATTATACTCTAACAATATTGACGCTCCATCCCATTTTTTCAAGTTTTTAAAACTCAATATGATGAAGTTTTTGTTTCCTTCTAACGTGGACATTTTTCACTTGTTTCTTAATATATTACATAACTGTCAATATTCGACACGTTTTCGAAACGTGAGTACTTTTTCATGATATTAATTTTATTTTACACTCTTCTTCTCTGTCGTATTTTCTTCTCTATCCATCTCTCTGTCGTGTTCTCCAGACGCTTCTCCCCACCCCGCCGCCCACTGCACCCGCTGCCCCCCACCCCCCGCCCGCCTCGGCGCCAGCCACCGCCTCTCCGCTCGAATTCACTTAACGCGCTTATTTATTCCCGGGAAGACGGTTAATGTCCAGATTTATGCAGGGCGCGCAGCGGGAATAATAATATTGTGAATGGAAATGAGCCTGCTGTAATATTCCCGGCTATATACCGACGCGTGCTGTAATGGAGTAAAAAGTTTTATCCCCAAATGGATGAAATATGGGTCCTGGCGGGTGCGAGGGGACAGAACGGCAGGATGTTTTATGTCTCTTTTCTCGCGTCGAATGTCATTCCGTCGAGCCGCGACCGACGAGGGCTGCGGACATCTGTTGGACAAATCGTCAACGTGGCCTCTTCGCGCCGAAATATATTCTTCTGTCAGGCGACCACTCCTTCTGCAGGTTTCCTTTTACGACATCGAAGCCAGGATTTACATTTAACTTCCCGGATTCAGTACTGAGAGACTCTTACGTTTTGGCTTGAACTTGTTTCATTGCTGTAAGAATACACATTTTATTCTTCTGCTCGTTTAAACAAAACTACATGGTGTTATATGCATTTTAATATTATTTTACGAATGTTTACTAATGTGGGACTTTTATAATGCTAATGTTGTTGCCCAAGATTATCTATGATGTGTAGTTTGACATGAGTGAAAATGTATGACAGTATTCATCAGAACAAACGCAAAATAAGCCAAGGGTACTAAAATACGGTATTTTACAGGCGCACTTTAATCTTGCAGATAAAATGCGTCGTCTGCCCCCGCAGCTTCGCCTCACAGCCGCAGCCACCCCGCAGGCGAAGCGCGTTCTGCCGGGGATTTAGCCGTAATTAGGAGAAGATAAACTATCTGGATTTTTCAAAATAGGACACATTGTTCTTTTTGCCTCCTCGGGCTTTAGGCTGCGAAGATACATACTGTTGCAAGGCCAGGTTTAGGCATGGGCCGAGTGGTCTGCAACCGAAAGAGGCCCACAAAATGAAAAATACTTAGTTAAGATGAAAGACTGTTTGAATAAAAAATAAAATTATTGTTATTAATAATTTTCTTACTTTTAAATAATATTTTGAAACATTTATATTTTATCAATTTCATAATTCGGCAATATTATATTGTCAATAGATGAGAATCATTTGCTAATGAAGAAAGTGTTAACACTAACAATTTCATTGAGGCAAGATGAGAAAAGTTATTCCATATTTAACTTAATTCTGCAATATATTCCTGAAGATTAATAAATTATTAACGTATAAATCATAAAATTGTTGAAATTGACACA
Organism: Teleogryllus oceanicus; assembly: GCA_964035755.1. Taxonomy (NCBI): domain Eukaryota; kingdom Metazoa; phylum Arthropoda; class Insecta; order Orthoptera; family Gryllidae; genus Teleogryllus; species Teleogryllus oceanicus. The sequence goes on along the minus strand of CAXIVR010000007.1, from coordinate 27,422,031 downwards.
AAAAGGGAGAAAATTTATTTTCGTGAATTTGTTAGTTAAATAGTTTAGTTGAGAAAGTTGTAAAATCCCAACAAACTATTTTCCTGGAATCTTGAATAATAGAGTCTCTCTGTACTATTGAAAACTCGTTATTGGGTTCATGTTAATTGTAGATGTAAAACGGTATGAAGATATATTTTAATAAAAGTATGTATTTGTACTAAAAATAACCTCAATGCATTTTTGTGATACTCATTAAACCTAAAATTACGAAACATTTTAACTCTATGATAACATAAAGTTAAGATTATTTTATAAATATAATTTATATTAGTATTAGTTTTTACCAGCATTCATAAATACAGTATATCAATGTACAGTGAAATAAATTCTCTAAGTAAAAAACGGTTTTACTTCAATTTATCATTCTTGGGGAGATGGCAAACAATAATCGAGTACAATTGCTTCATTAACTTAACATTTACTCCATTATCTGGTCTCTAATATATAAAAATACCAGAAATCATATTTCCGGGAGGGGTAAAATTTTTTCCATAAAGAGCGAAATCTTGAATAACAGATCCGTTTTTGTAGATTTCTTTTCGCAAGAATTCCCTGAGATCACCGCGGGGCAAAAGTGTCTGACTTTGGTCGCAGTTCCAAAGGCTGACGACGGTAGGTCGGTGCCGGATCTCGCCATCCAGCGGGGGAAGATCACCGCAATCTCCCGAGAAAAAACATGCACTACACTAACGGGAGTAATGACCAAAGCAGTTGACGCACTCGCAACCACGAAAAAATCAATCAATCAATCCAAAGGCTGATACTCGCAGAAAACATTTAAAGCGAAACGATAAGTTCGTCCGATTCACAAAAAATCAACGCCGTAATGCAAAAATGGAACTGAAAAACATAATTTCAGCTATTTTTTGTAAAAACTACGTTTGCCTACAACTTTAGTCTAGTGGTAATCTAGGTAATTGATATTTCGAAAAAGTATATAAAAGCGACATAAAAATAACTTAAAAATTGAAGTTTTAGTAAATAATTCCTTACATCATCTCATAATAACAATGGCAATAATAATACCAGCAACACATCCTCCCAAAATTAAGACTGATACTTTTATTTTGACTTACTGATATCTATAGTTTCAGCTAGAATGGCTTTTCTTCTCTCCTGTCAATCTGGTTCAATTGACTTCTGGATGACTCCATGTCGTTGTCTTTTTTTGTGAAGCACTTTTCTGAGGGCACGAACTGCCACTGCTTACCACAATGTGAAGTCATTATTGTATTGTGATCGTTCTTCAATTGATTAGTGATTGCGGGTGTCTAAACTACTGCGGTCATTAGTCCCCTTAGGGTAGTGCATTTTTCATCGGGAGGTGGCGGTGATATTCCCCCATTGAATGGCGAGATCCGGCGCCGACCTACCGTCGACTAATGGGGTTTTCCTAAACCAGGTACCGGGAGCGGTAGCTCAGTGGATCAACTGATGTCACTGCAGCGCCTCTGACCGGGAGGTCCTAGGTTCGAGTTCCGACAGCGGCAGGATTTTCGACACTACCTTTTCAGCTAGGTCGAATCCAGTCGCTGTCTGAAGGGAAAATTCTAGCGGCCGACTGTTCTGATCGGTAGTTTTCCGTGGTTTCTCCGATCAACACAAGGCGAATTCCGGAGCAGTACCCTAACAAATGCACTACACTAAACTACAAAAACATGCACTACACTAACAGGACTAATGACCAAAGGAGTTGATGCGCCCGGAAACACGAAAAAAATCAACTAAGCGAGGTATGTCCCACCAGCGGGGCACCACCCCAGTCTGTCGGGACAAGTTCTAAGTCTCCCGTCATGTGTGGTAGTGTAGTGCATGTTAGTGTGTGTGTAAGAGGCAAGGATAGGACAAGGAAGAGGAAGGAAAGATCATACGCGGTCCGTGGCCCGGTTGTTAGAGAACTGGTCCGGCATTCATCTGGTGTTGATCGGAGAAACCACGGAAAACTACCGATCAGAGCAGCCGGCCGCTAGAATTCTCCTCCAGACAGCGACTGAATTCGACCTAGCTGAAAAGCTAGAGTCGAAAATTCTGCCGCCGTCAGGACTCGAATCTAGGACCTTCCGGTCAGAGGCACTGCAGTGACATCAGTTGATACATTGAGCCACCGTTCCAGGTCCGTTTTTCAACATGTAGTGAGTGTTGTTCCTTTGAGGAGTTGCTGGCCGAGGGGAGCGCTGTCCCAGTCTGCTGACTGCTCCTGTCGCGTTGGAGGCCTCTTCAAATGAATTGCGCACGCACGGTCATATTCACTAACGGGCTTCGCCTTTCTCCATCCACACCACACACTACCTTTCAACCAAAATCAGACTCGATCACAAGCTCTTGAAAAGTGGCTCCATTGGCTTAGTTTCATTATTTGTGATCTTAACAAACATGCAACATTGAGAGGCATTATTTTTTTTAAAAAATCTTTAAATCTTTTTTTGCTATAGATGAACATATAAACACTACAGAGAAGATTTCCGCGGCCGGAATCATTAGCTATTTGACTATCCGGGAGACGCCGCGTCCTAGGCACAGATGCCAACGTTTCGGCCGCTATTCTGCGCCCTTCCTCAGGGCGAAATGTCAAAAGAAAATTTCGCCCTGAGGAAGGTTGAAAAATGACGGCCGAAACGTGTGCCTAGGACGCGGCGTCTTCCGTACAGCCAAGAGATACCAACATACAAACACGATTATTTATTATCTCCTAGCGTAGACTCTCGTTATTAAGATGGTCCTTATGACATCCCTCTGAAGTGCACACAATGCAAGTAGGTACGAATCAAGGCAGGGTACTCTTCTACCGTCAGCTGACAGATCTCTCAGACCATTGAATCTACTTCACTTCCAAATAGATGCAAGTCAGGAATAGCACGCTGTAATTAATATTTTACTGCAGCTTTCACGGGGAGATGTGATGATCATGACAAGAGGTCGTGACAATGCATATTCGGAAAACGACTCTTGACCTATAAATTGTAAATTAATGCTACGAATAGAATGAGAAACAGATTCCGTTGGTGGGAGATGATGACAGCACACGCAAAGTCAAAAGAAAATGCCTCCTTAGTATGCACGTGCTACATGTTCACCGATGTTAAATTCCCTTGATCTATCCATATGTATGAAGAAAGAATTAAATCCAGACACTGCGTGGGACAGAATTTTCTCAAAAGTATACATAAAAAATTTAGGAAAATAATTTAAAATTCGGTATTTTTCCATTTTTTTCACACAACTGCTATTCTGCAGGCTGGATAAGAAGTATAAATCTCTATTTAATGTTGATGAATGTTCTCAAAAGAAATATATCTGAAGATGGAGACCACAGATCTCTGAAATTTTCTACGAGTTTCTATCAAGACAATGTTGTAATAAAACCAATGTTCATAATTTTTATTTTAAATATAATTGTCTATAATAAATAGAACTTTTATTAATATAAATATGACAATCAAAAGAAACTTAACAATAAGTATAAATCTTTTATGAAAAGTCAGAAGAAAGACAATTGAAGCTGGTACTGAAGAAAATCGGTCGAAGTCCTAAGGACGATTTCTCGGACTAAGGACGAATACAGAAACGTAGCGGTGGCGTGATGGCAAGCAGTGCCAGCTAAAAGAGTAATTACACACTCAAGTTAATAAATGTCATTAAAAATGTTTCAGCGTTGACAAAACGAACCATACAGTGGCAGAACTCTTGCACTAACTGTAATTAGGACTATATGCAATTACGAAAAAGTTTTCCTACTACTAGTGTATTTTTCACTTCATTGCTAGCAAACAGCTATCACAAGTCCGTTCACTACTCGGCTCGGCGATTTCAGACAAGATCATTTCATTTTATTTCTAACTTGTTTTGAATGGCTGTCCATTTTACAGCAGATATGAACAATCATACGGAATTATTGAGCAAATCACGTTATAAATGGAAAAATTGTATCGAATTATTGTATATAAAATCAATATTACAATAAAAAGCAATGTAAAGGTTTGCTAGAAGAAATTTTTAATATGATGAAGAGTATATTAAACATTAAAGTAATTGCTATTCACGTTCTAGCATTAGTATTAACTCGAATACTGAGATGATCTATACTTTGGTTTCCAAATTATCCTCAGCGAGTAAATTAAAGGAACTAGAATTCAACTTATTTCCAAATTTTCCTTAAACTAAATCTTTTGTGAAGAATTATAATTAGAACGGATATATCAATGTTGAATTATTAATTATTAAAGAAAAGTAACTGACTTTCGATATGGCGATCAATTCCATTGTTTCTCTTTCAGAGGAGATTTGAATTAAGAGTGTAAGAAAACAATGATTGGCTGTAGATACCATTTAAGTGCTTGACATTTATTTTATTAATCTAAACATATTGTCATGCATCATAATTATGATTTTCCTCTATATTACATTATTATACAAAGTAAAAGATAATAGAAGTTTCGGTTTAATAGGTTTAGGAATGTAATTTTTCTCAATAACATAACTATTACTAGAGATTATAGTTTATGATGAGCATTGAGATCATTTTATGTTTACCATTTGTGTGTTAAAGTAAAGTAAGTGAATGATGATATCCTTTGTATAGGAGTATATCGTATGACGAAAAAATTAAATATTAATATAGCTTCACAAGTGTATGTCGTTAATGGAAGCGTTCTGCTTTAGAGGCAAGCTATTTGCCCTCTCTGCTGTAGTGAAACTATTTAGTATTCAAGTGCGTCTTTCACGTGACTTCCGCTGTTGGTCGTGGGAGAGTTAGCTCGGGCGAGCGCAGGACAAGGCAAGGCAACCACTTACCACCACCTGATGCCCGCTGCCTGTGTCACAGCGCTCCGTAACGAGGGGACATAGCGTGCGCTTGTGGCAAACAGCAAAGTTGGAGTTATGGCGAGAAGTTATGGTATGGGGTTTTGAGTTGAGGGAAGTAGAGATGGGGAGTCATGGCGTGGAGTCGTGGTTTGGAGTCACAGCATGGGATTGTTGAGAGGAGCCATGGCGGTCAGTAATGGCGTCGAGTCATGGTATGGGCTTGTGAGACGGGTTCGGTGCGTAGGATCGTGGCGTTGTGTTTTATCGCGGGGCAGGGAAGGCGGGAGGGGCCGCTTTTGGTACCCGACGTGCTTCCACGCATGTCGCCTTCTCGTACAGAGCTCATGGATGCCAACACGTTCGCCTTTGTCTCATCTTCACCCTCGTTTCTAACCCTTCTCATTCTGTGCCAACATTCTTCAGTTCATTCCTTGAACCCCGCTTAACCCCCAATTATTGTTTTTCTTTTCTTATCGTTCTTTGTTTACGACTCATTTGCTTGATCCATTCTGTCCTCCTCCTGCGCTGCCTCCCATCGCCGCGAAGTGCGCAGTTTCCAGGCGCTGTCCCGTGCGCATGTGCGGTGCGCCAGCGGCCTACGCGAGCACTAACCGCTTTGGAGCGCAGCCTGGCCGTTACCGCGCCTCAACTCGCAAGTCGAAATTGCGCCGCCCGGGCGGCTCAAAGGCATTATATTAGGCAGCGGGCCAAACAAACCATAATTAATGGGGGCAGGCAGGACGCGGTGGCGGCAGGGGCGGCGGCGGCCGTGCCGCTGTCGTGGTGGCGCTGGCGGGGAGGGGGCGGAGTCACCTGGACACCGCGTGCAATCGATATGGCCCACAACACAGAGGGTGGCAGCGGCGGGGGTGGGGGAGGAGGAGGGGTGACGAGATGACCGAGCGAGGGCGGCAGCGGAGAGGGGCAGTTGGGCGATGAGGAGGGCGCTAAAGCGGCCCTTAAGTGGTACCCGTAACGATAGCGATTGTGGCAGGCTGGGGGGTTGCAAAGGGGCGGGTGCGGCCGGATTTGCGGGGAGGGGCGGGAATGGGGGCGGGGGGGCGAGGGAAAAGCGGAGTGGAGTAGGTTGGGTGCAATAGGGTGAGGGAGTCGAAGTTAGTGGGTCGGGTGAATCAAGCCGGGGAGAGCGAGACGGAACGGGCTGGCGGGCGGCGCGGGGGAGACGCGGCGAGGCGAAGGAGGTAGAGTGGGCGGGGGGAAAAGGGGAAGGAAAAGGGGTGAAACAAGATAGACGGAGCGGGCGTGGTGGGGCCAAGGGGGGGGCCTGGGGGGGGGGAGGGGGCGGAAGGGGGGCGAAGGTGGGGGGGCGGCGGGCGGGGTTTGCCGGGGAAATAGCGTGCGGGGCGGAGGGGGGTGAAGTCGCGTGCTTGCGTGGTAGCCCACCGTACGGCCACAGGCGTCTGCTGCGACGGCCGCCAAAGCGAGTGCGCTGATGGCGGTTCGCGAACAAGGAACCTGGCGCAGTTGCCAATGCGATTGAAGCACAGCAAACACTCCACCGCGGAATATTTACTATCTCTCAAGAGGTGAACTATCGAACTCCTGCTACGATCCTACCTGTATTTGTGTTATCTGCACAAAATTGCAGTATAACAGGAAATGAACGTCTGACTCGCACAGTTCATTTCATTTTCTCAAGAAATGAGTACCGCAGAACCTTTCAAGTTATGTTTCTTGACCGGAATCGTTGGAAGTTCGAAAGTGAAAAGTAAAAGAACTTATGCTGAGGCGTTCTTGTAAATCTATAATTTGTTTAACAATTTTATTGAACTAGTTTTATTAAGTTCAGTGTTTTTCCATCATTGGTTAGCCTTATCTTCAAAATTATCGCTAAATTCCTGGCAAAACTTTGGTGGCCATTAAAATATGCTTCCAGATATGATCAAACCCGACCGCCAATTAAAACATTCCAACAAATTTCTGATTCACAAACTTGTCAACTCATAAATACTTTCCAAGTAGAAGTACGCAATTTATTTTTATGAAATATTAATTTTGAAAATGAATTTACTGGCTAAAAGGATATTTTTTTCACACAATATATACTTATCGTTAATTCCAAACACCCCGTTTTACTTAAGATTTGTTCATAGTTAAAAATTAATTTATAAATGACATTAACTTTCTTTTCTTTACTGTCTAGATGTGCTTAATGTAATTATTTATACATTACCTACAATAATTGAAAAGTTTTTACAAGAACTACATTATCTGCGTGCACTGATCGCAAAGAAAGCGCCATGTCATGAAAACGAGAATCAATTCTTGAAAATGACGGGGAAGTTTTAAAGCTGTGAACGAGGTAGTTGGCATGGCTGTAGAGGAACTGGTCGATCCAACCTTTGAACGCCGAGCGACAGAAATATGGGGCGGCAGAGCTCGCTCCCACGAGCACTTGCCCGATGAATATTCAGCGTTCGTGACGGGCGGGCGAAGGCGGCAGCAACGGTGCTTCATTGGAATAGCCACAGCGCACCTGGCGGTATACGGCTCACAAATATAATAAAATGACAGTAGAACAATTTGCTTATGTGTGCTTATACAAGGTATACAAAAATTGAAACTGAAGCTGGCGGTTCACTACCTGATCTTAAAACCTACCTCTTATATGCCGTCAAGAAGCTTCGGGACCGAAACTGGAAAATGTTGCCTTCTAAATTACATGCAGTTAGGAAGAATATCGAGGAATCTCTCATCAAATCTATTAGTCTTAGCAGAAGACATCAAGTAGTTGTAACCAAACTGCGTATAGGACATTTTGACTTCAGTAATAGCTATCTGATGAAATGGTCTATTCCTGATCCTTGCCCTAATTGCGGTCTTCCAGAATCTACCATGCAGCTTATAGTTGATTGCCATGTGATGACGAATGACGGAGCAAATCTTTACATTAATAGTGATCTTCATTGTATATTCAATTCTTACTCCAGTTAAATGAAGATTATTTAACTCCTTACTGAAATTTAAAAATATTTAGCAATTAATTTTAAACCTTTAATTAAAATTTAAATTTTTTTTCCTTTTTTTTTTTTTAAGGGATAAACTTTATTATTTCAAACTTCTAGAGAACATAGAGAAGAAAAATATTTTGTTTTCCTAGTGAACACGTAGTGGGAAATTTCGTATTGAACCTGACTGGTTGGCAACTCATTGAGGACTGGTGTTTAGCACTTCACGTTTTGTCCCAGCCAGAATAATTTTGCTAACTTGCCAGAATAATTTTGCGTCTAAAAATCACTGGCAAATGTTGCATGTGTAACGTCATTATAAGAAAATGTACACAACATGCTCATTGGAAAAAATGATCATCTTCTACCACTGTAGTACATGTTCCAGAAATTTGTAACCCTTATTCTGTGACACTATATTTGTCCTGCCGCGAGCCCGTTTTTCCCAGAAGTAGAAAGAGATAGAAGTGCCCTTTCAACTTTCTTACTACCAGAATACTCTAATGTAAATTACAGATTGCGTAGTTCCTTGTTATTCCAATTTACTCACAGATAGAAACTTTTTAGCTACATTATGCGGTGTACAAAAAGGATGAGCGGGCTTATTCCCTTTTTCATCCACTACGTTGTTTCTGCGTAAATTCATTCATTTTTTGTATTGGTGTTAACGAAAGCTGTTGTCTAATATATATACTACAAGTTTGGTGAATGTTCGGGTTTTCATGACGATTTTACAATCCGAATTTCTAATGCTTGAAGTTTATTGAGAACATGTGTTGGACTTGATACCAGGAAGCTATATTGTAAACTATCAGTGTAAAGAAGATACAGTTTGAAGAGATATTGAAAAAATGGAATTCTAGGTATTTGCATCATCCGACTCACATTCCCGTCGGGTCGTATATCTTTCGAAATTTGAAGCTTCTTGGCGATGCTATTACAAGCACCATGTCCGCCGGTTGTTTCTCTTATCTTAATCCCATGTGATGAACCAGTCAGCTGAGAGGAAAGCAAAGACTTTGCGCAGACAATAAGCGACGGTTTCACTTTGTTTAAACCACACAGGGGCGGGTCGAGGCACGAGGAGGAGAGGGAGGGATGGTGCGGGGTGGTGAGACGTCTAGAGTACGGGCGGGGGCGATTGACTGAGCGGGGGCAGGGAAAGGGCGGAGGCAGCCATAGACATATGCGACGTGGCGGGTGTGGGGTGGGGAAAGGGGGCAGGAGGAAGCGGTGCGTATGTGTGGGCGGGGCCGGGGCTAAGACCGTGATGAGAACGAGTGCGACAACCGGGGCTGGGGGGGGGGAGGGAAAGGATGGGTGGTGCAGGAGGCCACAAACACCCCCCCCCGGTGTGGGATGGTGCAGGAGCGGAAGGGGGGGAGTTGTGTGGAGGGGTCAGGGCAGTGAGGCGGGCTGGGGGAGGGGGAGGGAAAGGATGGGTGGTGATGGGGTGTGTGTCTGTGTGTGTCTGTTGTGTGTGTGTTGTTGTGTGTGTCTGTGTGTGTCTGTGTGTGTGTCTGTGTGTGTGTCTGTGTGTGTGTCTGTGTGTGTGTCTGTGTGTGTGTCTGTGTGTGTGTCTGTGTGTGTGTCTGTGTGTGTGTCTGTGTGTGTGTCTGTGTGTGTGTCTGTGTGTGTGTTGTGTGTGTCTGTGTGTGTGTCTGTGTGTGTGTCTGTGTGTGTGTCTGTGTGTGTGTCTGTGTGTGTGTCTGTGTGTGTGTCTGTGTGTGTGTGTCTGTGTGTGTGTCTGTGTGTGTGTCTGTGTGTGTGTCTGTGTGTGTGTCTGTGTGTGTGTCTGTGTGTGTGTCTGTGTGTGTGTCTGTGTGTGTGTGTGTGTGTGTCTGTGTGTGTGTCTGTGTGTTGTGTGTGTGTGTGTGTGTGTGTGTGTGTGTGTGTGTGTGTGGAGGGGCTAGGGAGCGGTGCGGGTGTGTAGGCAGGGCCGGGGCCGTCGCGCGACGACTGTCTCCGCGCTGATCGATGGCGGCGTCCGCTGGGCGGCACGGATTGGGCGCGTCCTTTGTTTCCCGCCTCTTCTTCCTCTTTCTTTCTTCGCCCCATTTTCGGGGCCTGTGCGATGTTCGCACTTTCGCTTTTTCCACTTGTCTTTCGCAACCCTTTTCAGGAAACACGTAACGGTCCGCAAAAAGTGACGCCCGGAAAGAAAATATGAAGCGCGCTTCTGCTGCGGTCTGGCTTCGAGAATGTACGAATAAAAAGTGCAGTATAACATCAAATTCCCTTTACCCTCCCGTTCGATTCACACTGCGGATGTGAAACGGCACTAATACATCTCTATGCATTCCTTCAAAAGAGGAAGTATTGAACCTTGTAAAACTGAACCTTGTAAAACAATAATCAAGACGTGCACTTAAAAACTATAAGATTTAAATATTGTTCGCTCTGAAGGTAATAATCCACTCTCCAGCAATTACAATAGTATTACATTCACCAGTCCCCCAGCACTTTCATCTAACTAACCAGTAAACTACCTAGGAGTAATTTTGGAACTCGTCTCACGTGGAAGCGCCGCATCATTCATCGGCAGAACAAAACTTACGCTGCACTCGTCAATCTATATCCATACATAAATCATAAATTGGCGCGTCTAATTGACGCAGTTTTTCATATCCATAAAACCTCATTAAAACCATTACTAATATATGCATACACGGTTTGGGGCGGTGATACACTAAAAGAAATTCAAGTATTACAATATAAAATCCTCCGTACATCGGTTAACGGCCCATGGTATATCTCAAATGAGCAGTTCTTTAGAGAATTAAACATCCAGGTTAACACTCAACAAATTTCTTTTGTAACAAAAATGTTCTGCACCAACGTAAACACGCTCCTAACTGCGAGACTCTACAAGTTGGGGAAATCCAGTAGTGGTTTTGGAAGAATCAAATAAGGCTTTCTAAAGATCAGTATACAGTAACATTCCCACCTCAATCTTCCATAAATATCACCCTTCCCCTGACTCAATAGCGCTTAGTCTAACATTCATTAAAATGAGATTATCAAGAGGGATACGTACGTAAGGAGTTCCATTGAGTTCGTTTATTTGTAAGTTACTTAGTACTTAAACTCCGTACATATTCTTCAAACATTGTGATGTATTCTAGCTCGTATTTAGTAGTACTAGTACTGTTTGTATTGCTTTCAGCTTCAAAATCTGATATGTGATTTGAGGATACAAATGGAAATTTTTTTGCCATAGCAAAATCTGTATTAGGATCATAGCAGACGCACAAGGACACAACTGCTCCGCTCACTTAGCTTAGAGTGGCGCCTGCGGCGGGTATTTTAATTTTAATCATTTTTATCTGTGCTACGTAAGTTCGAATGAAAAAATACTTTTTTAAAAACATAATACAGTTGTCTGCCATGTCAGTCCTCGGGCAGAGAACTTAATATGAAGTGGAATTAATGAAAACGTTTTAAAAATGTTTCATAAAAAAATTAGGTGTCATTATTGACAACTGTTGAATCAAGTCAAATGTTATGCTAGAAAGTTGTATTGAAATTTACAGTTTCCCCAATATTGCGATATTTTTAAAATAAGGTTTTTTGTTTTTTCAAAATATTTTAGAAGGATCGCTTAAAAATAGTCTTAACTATCCAAAACTTTTCTTAGCTTCTTAAGATCTGCAAAAACAAGTATATTCGAAAAATGTGTTGCAAATTTTCAGAAAGATTCGACATAACTGGTTATACTCCCATCCGAGAAGTGCTGAATGTCATCACACTTGGCTAGAATGTTGGGTCGAAAGAGGTCTGTGAGAAACGTACGTACGCTCACACGCCAATTACCCAATAACTGTCCATATTAAACGCGTCTAACGGTAGTTCAATATCTTTCATCACGCACTACTTGTTCTGCGCAATTATCAAAATAGCTTTGTCAGCAACACGCAACGTGGAGTTGATAGAAAGTATTATGCTACTTGGTCCAGCAGGGCTCTCGTCATTTGCGCCGCTGCGCTGCAGGGCGTAATAAGCGACTCGGCACATTCACGCAAGGGCGACCGCTCGTTAGGGTGATGGCCGCCCTTGTGATGACAGGCTGATGACACAGAGTGCGCAGAAAGCACGACCCTGATCACTCCACAGGTCATTCCCTGAAGTGCTGCCACTCCGCTCCTCCCCTCTCTGGCTCTCCCGAGCCTATCAACTCCGCCCCGCCCAAACATCCCCCCCCACGCGACACTCTCCCCCCCCACGAGGGCGTCCTCTTCTCCTCTCCGAAATACACTCCACTCATCATCCCTATTCAAAGCGCCCCCAACTACGCCCTTCCTCCCCTTCACACGCTGCCCATCCCGTCCCCCCCATCCACGCTCTCCCAATCCTACCCCCTCAAATTCCCGTCCCCCCCCCCCCCCTTACAACCTTCCCACGCCCCTTCGCGTGCACCACCTGGGTTAACCGTCCCTCCCTTTCCCGACCTCTTTCTCGCGCTCCCCATCCCCGCCCGAAATTACTGTCTCTCTCACAACAACGCGTCCCTCCCGTCCTTGCTACACCTTCCCCGTCCCCGTCTGCCCCTTCCCCGCCCTGCGCTGCTTATAGAGTGACTTCCTCTGCCCTCTGTCATTCCTCCCGCCTCTACCGACTCCCTTTCTCTCCCCCTCCCTGCCCGCACCACGCCTCTGATGAATTGCCTCCTCTCCCTCCCCTGCTCTCCCGCTATTCGGCATTGACGCGCGATGAAAAGCCTCTGGCGTCCAGTCCACAGAGCGCAACGGCCGCTCCCCACATCGGGATCGAAGCTGCCCAAAGGGGATGCACTGAGCGACCCCCACGACACTTTTGACTCTTGACCCAATCCACACACAAAACACTTCTGAGTTTCGAATTCCGTGCGAATTCATTTTAGACAAACAATTACAAGGTTTGCCTGGACGCTTCTAGAAGTATCATATCTCAACTGGGTATATCAGGAAATATATCAAATTCATATTTATATAAACACATCATCATCATCATTGTCACATTGAATCATTATTATGCAAGCTATTTCCAGAGTGCAGGAAATACACCTTTCATTTCAAAGCGTCCTGAGAATGGACGACATTTAACAAGGTAAGAACAAACTTATTTTGTTCAAGCTGACATTGAGTTAAAAAACCTGTTACAATGTCTGGAAAGTTATCATAAAATATTTGTTCCACATAAATTGCTTCCCTTTACCACTTCGATGGCAAAGTTTTTATCAAGTGGCTCATTCATTCGGTCTGTCGTCATTTTTATATAAAACGGACAAAGCGTGCTATTCATTGGAATTGTACTACAATTTGTTGTCATTAACATAATATTTCAATAGCTTTTGTAGAACTGCCTTTGATTTGATCAACTACGTGTCTATTTATATTTTGGCACTGCATTTATGGAATTTTTAGTTTCAATTTTTAGAGATCAATAAATTCAATATAATCAACTTTCTTTTCTAAATAAATTATGTAAAGCCTCTATTTACATACTGTAATTAAGCCGAAATGAGGTAAAATTCATTTCATTTTTTCAGTTAATTCTGCAGCAGAACGTATATAAACCAATTTAAAGAAAAATCAGTTTTATGATCATAGGGCGTTGCAGTGAATTCACCTTCTGACCCAATCTAAAGTATTAAAGCAGAAAATTCATCCCTCAGTTGCGTCGTTCGATCCTATGTTGCAGTCTGTCAAAGAATCGAAGATCTAAAGCTTAGACCTTGAGCAGCAAATTTCACGCACTCGCAAAGCCCCTTGAAAACTTTATCGAAAAGTGCATAAAACATCGTTTCTGCAACAATATATTACTGTGTATTACTATCTACTATTGCAAAGTAACATAAGATATAGTCATAGCTGTGTTGTTTCGTTGGAGATTTTGAAATGTGAGTGAAATAATGGCTGAGATTTATGTCAGCTGGTAATGACATTCATTCGAGAACGCAGATCAAATACATTCGATATTCCTTGACGATGGATATCGCTTGACCTGAGATAGCCTTCTCGAAAGGGTACCAAAGCATGGACGCACGGACAGTATTTAAAATATTTAATAAGTTCATAATCGCTCAAAGGTCGATACAAGTAATGGTACATTTATTGTGGCGACTCCTGGCGGGAAATATGACAGTGCAGCCAATTAAAACATTCCCAACCCTAGTTGGGATGGAGCAATAAACATGCTCCTACAACGCGGGCATTTCATAGGGCGCAACGTTCGTTCAATGGTTAGCTTAGTCCTCTCAATCACTTGGGCGTGGAATTGATCTCGGATGATTCGAGGATTTCCGTTGGGCAGAAATCTCCATTTTTTATGGAGTTCACGCTAAGAGAAAAATAACCTTGAAATGCAAAATTAAATGCCTCGACAATTCGAGATATAATCAGATCCACTTAGCTTGGATGCGTCTCAAATGATGATAAATACTGCTAAGCTATTTTTTGCGGCACTCCCTAATGGCAAATATGAGAGTCAAAATTTGCTAGAGTCTTTCAGGGCGCCAACTAAAAACCATTAAAAAATTTCAGCCGATGTTGAGGAAAGGTTAATGTATCAAACTCCAAATACGGGGGAACTACAGTGTAACACACTGAAAACACTATTTTAAAAGAAGCACGGCCCATTTGGCTTCTTTGCTGCGCGCGCTGAAGCGGCTTCCGCCCCCGCGCGTTGGACCGGAGATTCAATTAATATTTACGCCACTGAAGGTGGCTTCCCCCGGAACTCGTTCGCCAATGGATTAGCCTCGCATCATTTGGGATTTGGTTGCAATTTGCCGCTGATGCGATTCGACACCGAATGGAGTCCGAGCGAGAGAGGGCGGGCGAGAGCCAGCGTTTGATGGAGCGGGTGCGGAACGAGAAGTTTTGAATCACTGTACATGAAGCATTGGATCTAGTGGTGCAGATAGATGAAATGAGCTTCTCAGTTTTCTGAGCGACGATATCTTTAATAATAATAATAATAATAATAATAATAATAATAACAACAACAACAACAACAAAAACAACTTGTGACCTACGGCAACAAAAAAGAAAGGTTTTCTAAGAAGTAGCATTGACACTGTTGAATGACAACTGTTATGGCTTTAAGAGCAGTTAGTGCTATCCCGGGAGATGACGATCGTTCCTTCCGTGAGATCCGGCGCTGACCTTCACGTCGGCTTGAGGGTGACTTCCCATTTTAGGTATCTCCTCCAGGGAGCACTCACCCAGACCCGATAAGCTCTAAGCTCCCGTTATGTATGGTAGTTCAATAAGTCATGTAAATGTAAATAGGTATCTCATTGGAGAAATTGGTCAAGAAAGAGGAAGTAAAGATCGCGCGAGATCCATGGCTCGTTTGCAGGGATACTGTTCGAACTTTAACCTGGCACTAATCGGAGAATTCACGGAGAACTCACGATCAGTTCAGCCGGACGCTAGATTTTTTCTCCAGACATGGGTGAATTCGAAATTTCGCTAGTATCGAAAATCGGGACTGGAACCCGAGGACTCTCTGAACAGAGATGTTGCACAGACAGAGGTAGCGCCCGCTCTAAGCTAAACTCAGCCGGTATATACATACATTGCTCCAGAACAAAACATTAAATACTCTTGGATAACACCGTAATAAATTAAATATTTTAATAAAAGCAGTCTCCATAAATTCCGCAATGACACAGTATACTATATATACAGCTCAAACGTTCTTTACTTATCAAGAAAATCAACAAAGAGTTATGATTGACGCTATGAGCATCACATAAATAGCATATATATAATGGAGGGGAAACTCTTCCTTCCATCCTTGCTATCACATGAGGTCACCTATATCTCAAACAGTGACGCACTGAGTATGAGAATTCGGTCGATATGCACAATCTGTGTGTAGGTAGAATAAGAATATCAAGTACTTGCATGCTTCAATCAAACACGAAACGTGTTCACTGTTTTTCGATGTTTCCCGAGTATCTAAAAAATCTAGAAGGCAAAATAAGTGAATGTATTTTATTGTGGAAATGGGTCGTAATACGTGTGCACATTTTATGTCATGGGCAAAAGCAAAGACGAGGATGCATGCTGTCAATTGAAATTAAAATATTATTGGAAGAAAGCTATTTGTGTCCCTGTGTAAAAAGGAAAATCATATATTGTAAATTGGCGGTCGGGGAATGTCTTATTTACACTGATAACTGGACAGGTTGTGAAGTGTATTAAAGAAGCAAATTGTCTGCTTCTAATACTACTCAAAAACGTTTACAGGAAATGTGCTAAACGACGCAGTTTTTATGTCTCTTTAATTTAACATTTTAAGAGAATGAAGAAAAAGGGTTAAAGTTTCAAAGGATCGTAGTTTACAACCTTCCTCCCACAATAAAAGTAATTTTTTATTGGATTCTGAAAAAAATCCAACTCAGCTTAAAATGTGACTGTGAAAGAATTTTACGTCGTTTGTTTCTCACTAACGTTCCCTTCGCGCTGCATTGAAGTTTCTATGAATTTCCATGTCGTGTCTAAATCAAAATGATTTAGCAAACCTTTTTATATTATTTTCTGAGGACTCGTTTCACGTTTAAGTTCAGGAACATCACGTAATTTTTAAAGTAATGTTTAACAATAGCACACGAAATGGAGCATATATTTTCGCCTAGCTAGTGAGATCGGTGATTCGAAGCAGAGGTGAACATTGGTCTGTGAGCTGGTGCGGGTGAGTGGTGAGCGGTGAATGGCTGAGAGGTGTGCTACTAATAAACACACTAACGATGCGACTAAATGAAAGTGGGCCGGTGGAAGATAACTCGCAAGTGACATGTAACGCAACAGAATCTACACGTTAACTTTCAACTACATATTAATCAACAATATCAATAAAATACCATTTAATAAAAAAATATAGTTCTCCGAAGTTAATATTTTTTGAAAATTTTCAATTAATTATAATATTTAAATTCCATCCCCGTTATGAAACTACATTTATTTTTATTTGTTGCAAATGTTGCTTTAAAAAAATACTTTTTTGGGGGGATCAAAATTAGCACTTTCTGTATGTGCAATTGGGCATAGTAAGAGTATAGACAGAAGTAAAGCAGATATAAAAGACAAAGAGCGAGACAATAGTAGAAATGTGAACAGGTAGAGATTAAAGCGGACAAATGAATGAGAAGTGGATAACTAGCAAGATGAAATTTGCAAATAATTTATCACGGACAAGAAGAAACGACGCAAGGAACGCGAATCGACGTAAGAGCAGAAAAGCATAATTGAGTAAAAAGGGAGCGAAAGATGCGCAGAGCGTGAGGCATCTCGCCGAGGGGCGGACGGGAAAGGACGAGGGCGAATGTGAGGGTGAGGACGCAGGCAGCACTTGTCACGGCCAGAGGTGAGGCCCCTCGCCTCCGCTCCCGCCACAGCCGCCGCGGCGTCGCCTACTCCTTTCTGGGCGCGCACAACTTCCGGAAGCGTCCAAGTTTGTTTCGTAATTTATTCATTGTATGCAAAGCTCCCGGCGACGCCCCCTGTCTGCGGGGGTGATGGGAGGGGACACGGGCGGGAGGAGCGGCCGGGTGTGCGGGCGGGCGGGCGGAGTGGGGTTTGGGGGGCGGACAGCAAGGGCGAGCGTGAGGGTGGGCGGGTGCGTGGGTGGGCGGGCGGGCGGTGGGAGCGTAAAATGCGAAATAACGCCCTAGAGATAAAAGACGCAGACTTGGATTGGAAAGTCATCTCGAGGAATATACGAGCTCTCTTTGGTGGGGTTAAATCTTCTGAGCGCCTGCAAGGCGGAACGGAGAAGGGAAGGAGGGGGTTGCTTTTCATTGCTTGCGCTGCAGAAGGACGGTGTTTTCCACAAATATGTACTTAGCAATTTATCGCCCTGCATACTAGACTGAACGTATATGTAGAAATTTTCATTGCACTCAAGAAAGCAACTACGCAATCAGCTAAGGTACAAGTTATGAAAACATTTGCTAAGTTACCCCTCGCCTCCGAGGTCAGGTTGGAGATATTAAAAGTGCAATCGCTAAAAGCAATTAGTGTTATAAGAAACTGAAAAACTCAAGTGATGAGTGTAGGAGGGACGTTGGAGGGAAAAGTGAATCAAACAGACACGTTTTCAAGAATAAAGTTTTATTAACATCCTACATGTATATGATTTAAATAAAGCACATCCTTTGTGGGGGGCCACAACTCCTACATATTCATAAGTCTCTCTTTCTGTCTTCCGCCTGTAACCGCCCATATGTCAGGTCCATTGATTTTTGAGAAGCACCCGAGAACGTCAAGACACGACAAGAAGCAATTATACCGAATTGCAAGAGATCGTGCCAGCAGTAAACGGCATCCCTTGCGAGAATTCATTAAAGTTTCTGAACGTACTCACGTAGAATGGAGCGACAACGAATCAAAAAATCACCCTTGAAAATATCAGCACCAGCGCAAAGCACCGCTACGAAAAGCTCTTTCTTTTGCTGCCGACCGCCGAACTGGACACACCGGAATTGTTCGTGATGGACGGAGAGGAGAATTCGCCGTATTATGACGATAAGAAGCTTGAAAAAGGTAATTGTTAAAATAACGATTCCATGTATGAGAGAATTGAGAATTTTAAATCATGAATATTCTGATAAATTCACGTTAACACATTACGCAGAAATACACTATTTTTCTATCAACGAGGAAATAATATATTTCGACGTTCAAGAACGCATACAGAAGTGAAAAGCATGTGCTATAGGAAATATTTCTTTCTATTTCCAGCTTTTTTTATCTTTCGTCTTGGCTTACCACATAAGACATTCATTACGTGGAGATATTGCAGTCATATTGTATGAAATTCGAAGGACTGTGGTAGCGATTCACCAGAGCACGTGTTCGCCGAAGCAAAGGGGTTGCCACGACCTTGAAAGGATTTGGGTCGCCGTCGCCGCTCCAAGCTGTGGAAATATTTCTTCGAGACGACGTGTTGTGAGTTAGAAAACTTCACAAGAATTCTAAAAAAAACTGTTTAAAGAAGCGAGAATTATTGTACAGAGATAGAGTTCACCTCACTTACATACGTAGATAGTCGAGTATTATATTAAAATCATTTAAACGTAATCTTATACAATATTAGAGTCGTAAAAGGAAGCTAGATAGCTAATTCCTGAAAAAATAGTAAAAACCTATTTATTTCATTTTTCTATTATCGATAATATTTGTTTCTTTAGTGTGTGTTTTCAATTTATTGTTTAATCGTTTTTAATTTGTTGAAAACCAATAATTAGTAAACGAGTTATTATTAATTGTACGTTCATTGCATAAAGACATTTTCTTTCTTTACTGGCTAAATTGTATAAAGTAATAATCTACGTGAAAGTGAAACAACGTCTTGTATATATTTCATTCATTGTTCAAGTGACAATTTCTCTGAAGGTGTATGTAAAGGGTATTTTGGTATGTGATTCTTTTTCAGTATTTTGTGTTTCCATGTAGCATTGTCTTGTGTACAGGTATTTTTATTGTGTTTTTCTGTGAAGTGAAGGGAAATATAATTTTATGTAAAGTGTTTATGCAAGTGTTAAAACGCAACTACAGTTGTTAGATAGTCACGTAATTGAAAAAGGTAGGGAAAGTGATAGAATTTTTCCAATATTTAACAGAATATATCTAGAACTCTGTTCATAGTTAAAAGATTAACTTGCTTATGTTTCTTTTATTACAAAAGCAGGTTAAAAGACGAACTCACTCCTGTAGGGCAGTTAGGACATTTAAAACCATTCCTAATTTTTGGTGTGATATTGTCATAACAAGTCGCAGGTCAAGTAATACTACTAGGTTACTTGAGTGACCCGCTGTAGGCTTCTTAGAGAATAGTGAAAAGGTAGAGCGATCACACGCCACACAAATCAATCCTAGTAACGCCCGTTCTATTTCACTCGGATCAACTGACTCTACTGTCCACCGCTCGCACGACATTTCCCTTCAGCGCTGACCATCAAAACTGCCACCGCCGGCCGCAGCTGCCGGTCTCAGCGCAGACCACCAACGCCTGCCCCAACCTCGCGATCCTGCGGCCCCACATGAGTTATATTTACATAATATAAAACATTATGAAGGTAATAGTAAGAACCTCTTTGAGATGACGACGGCAGTATTACTGAAAATAAATTGCGAAGCGATGAATGAAGCAAGATGATTAACAAGAGGAAAAGGTTAGTCTCCTACAGTGCAAAAATATGGCATAAACAGCTCTTAGGGTATATCCACGAAGCAAACGAGAAGTGTCGGGCTCTTGCCTCCAACTTGTTCTTTCGGAGTGTGCTGCCGACTTGCCTTAACGCGCGGACCTCTTGCCGCTTCCTCGTGTTTCGTTGAAACCCGCGCCCTAAATTAAACAAGCGTAATTAAATCGAGCGAGATGAGGGACGTTAGCAAACGCCTTTCGGAGGCCAAGAATTTTCATCAAGCGGACACCTTCCCCTCGGGTGGCGCCGACGCGCCTCGCCGCAGGCGCCTGAAAAATGCACACCTTCATTTGCGCTTCGGACGCAGACTAAATATTTTCGTGTTAATTACATGGGTGCGTGCGTATTTGACGCGGAATAGGAGGAGTGCCGGAAGGGAGGTAAAGTTTACGTAACCTTTGAAAGCAACTCGCAGCCTAGATTCTCTGAAGCTTAAAAGAAAACATCAAATTCTTGAGGTTAAGCTGGTTCGAAGTTGGCCTTTTATAAATTACGAACGAACAAAAAAGTTGTCAAGATCTTTAACTTGAATCCATCTTCAACATAGAAAAGAGGGATACCCAAAATAAGTTGAAGAAAATATGTATGGAAGGATATACGAAAAATGAGTATTCTGTATTCAGTGTTAGATCATGCCAAATTAAGACCACGATGTATTAAAACTGCAATTAAGGAGGACAAAACTTAAAAGAATTTTTTCCCACCTCTAGCAGCCAAGCAAGAAAATGGTGAAGAACAAGACGTTAACGGATGTGTACTACACTCGCATCAGTTATTTGGATTTGTGATACGACTCAGTTCTTATTCAGCCTACATGACTTATTGACCGACACATGAATCTAAGATGTGAAATACGTGAATAAAAGTGTACAATTGAATTTTTGTAATTAATAAACTAATTTTTAATTTTGGAGAAACTCATATAAAATATAAATTGTTATGGCCATTGTTTCGCGGACCGTTTCCTAAACTACACGTATATCTTCATAAATTACCGTACTAGTAACTACGCTTCAACAAGCATACATTAAAAATCATTACTTTTCGTGTTTCAAACGGGACATTTTATGATCATAAGAAACCTATCAAAGTGAACATGATTTTGTAATTTAAAAAAGCACGAACATCAGATGATAACAAATTTCCCTGCTTGTAAACAATTGATAAATTTAATGAGGTAATGACACAGTGTGCATATTAATATACCTTTTACAAAAACATCAGCGATAATCTACCAGTCATAACAACAAATTTAAGAAGTGATTTCTTTTTTACAGAATTGTTGAAACTGATCTTTAACTTTCTAAATTATTTGGCATTAATGTTACAATATTATTCTTACAAAGGGAATTTTAATTAGTGATTTTCAATCAGTCTGTAACTGTGATGTAATTGATATTTATAAAGACTAAAATAAAATTTCCTGTTTCGTCTACGTGTGTGTGTGTGAGGGGGGGGAGAGCGCTGGCGATCAAAATCTCTCGTGCCCGCACTCGTCGCGATCCTCTCTGCGCAATTCAAATGCGCTCGACATAATGGACGCAAACAAACGAGCCGCTGGCACGACGTAAAAGCCGCGACGAAAATTAGAATACAATTGCGGCTTTTATTAATCTCCCGTTTTCGCACGGCGGGAGTCCCTTTGCATTGCAGATGGCCCTGGCGCCGGCCGCCATCGGACGCCGCACATCGCGCCACCGTCGCTCCAGCGCGACGCTCGCGGGGGCTGGCCCGCTCCATCGGCTCCCTTTTCTCCCGAAGGCCACGGCACAAAGAGCACGTTGCCGGCTGAGTGAGCTTAGAGCCAAGATAACCGTTGTCTCTGCAGAGACTCTGAGAGGGAGGTCCTAGGGCTAGACTCCCTGTGGTGGCGGATTTTCACAATTTTGTGCATACTCTGGTTGGTCGGTTGATTACTGATTCCGGGCGCGTCAACTAACGAGATCATTAGTCCCGTAAGTGTAGTGCATGTTTTTCATGAACCAGTCGACCTACCGTCGACTAGCGGGATTTTCTACACCAGCAGGGCACTACCCCAGCCGGGACACGTTCCAAGTCCGACCGCTCGCCTGGCATGTGTGGTAGTGTAGTCCATGTTTGTGTAAGTGTGTGTGTAAGGGGTGAGGATAGAACAAGGAGGAGGAAGTAAAGATCGCTCGCGGTCCGTGGCCTGTTTGTTACGGTACTGCTCCGGCATTCGTCTGGTGGTGATTGAAGATACCACGGAAAAGTACTGATCAGAGCAGCCAGTCGCTAGAATTCTCCTCCAGACAGCGACTGAAGCATACCTTGGTCGAATCCAGCCGTTGTCGGGAGAGTTGTACGAAGCCGGTTGCTCCGATGCACATGCGTACATGCACTACACTACCTCATCTCACCTGTCGGCAAGCCAGATGTCGTGGAGTCCCACTAAGAGAGATATCTGAATGGGAAAATCCCCTGCAAGCCGACATGCAGTCGGTGCGGGATCTCATATTCATCGGGAGAGGAACATTGCCACCTCATGGGATACAATATTCCTTACGCTGACGGAACTAATCACCAAAAATGTTGAAATGCTCGGAAACGTGAATCAGAACACGCTCGATGATGGACGAACTAGTCAACGACTACGTTTAACAACGTTGGACAATTGAAAAAGCTCATTATCAAAGAAAAGTATCTCCACTTTTGTCTGCTTTATAGTTTTACGAATCAATACATTTTACGATTCCTCTATATCATACTGCCAAACACTGTACGAGTCTTAGAAAAATGTTTCTGGCACATTAAATGATTTCCAAAACCTGTCAGACTCATCTTGAACTACAAAGCTGAAGTAAATACTTTCTCTTTTTGAAAACTTGTTACGTGTAGATACTTAGGAAATAAGCTGTTCAATTACTGTGAAAGAAATTGGCTTAAAAAATTTGGTTCTCTTGCGGTATATGGCACAGTAAAAATACACAAAAAAAAACAAAAAAACGTCGCGTAGTAGTGTACGTGTGCAATCTCAAAGGTATCATAGGTTTTATCCAGATATAATAAGCAGATGATAAAAGTGTAGTGTCGTGTTACATTTTTATGCAGAACATATACATTCAAGGCTTATATTCCAGTACCGGAATTATTGATTAGTAAAACATATTTTCATTGCCGAGTTCAGAAACTTGGTCTGAAAATAAGGTAATAAAAATATAAAAGTTGTAAAATACATTGCATGACGCTTTGAAAGCATCGTAAAATACATGTGGCGAGCGTTGGGCACGGCACCGACGAAATAACAAAAGCTATATTTCTGGAATGTTCAGCCGGATCAAAGTTATTTCTCAAAATAAGATCGTTATTCCTCAAAATAAAACCAACTTCTATGAGATCTTCAGAATATTGCCCCAGAGTATTGGTTCTGCTGTTCCTCTCTTTGCAAATATCACTTTAACGAAATTAAATTGAAGGATTTTCAATTAGAGATCTTCCAAATGTGATTAGAAATACAGCTTTGCAACTATGGACTGAAAGAGTAAAGTACATTATTAATTTTTGTTTCCGATCTGAAAAGCGTCATAGAGCTCTAAAGAGAAACTAAAACCTGTAATTCGCCTTTGCATAGAATTTTCTGAATACTTATTTTTTAACTTTAATTTGTTTGGTGAAGTGCGTCGATTTACATCACAGCGCCGAGGCAGAAACGTCTGCTTCGGAGTACTGCAGCGCAGCTCTAATGCGCTCTGAATTTCGAGGGCGTCCCTGAACCATCAACAGGCATTTGAAAGTGTATAAAGCCAGTAAAAATTAAACAAAGAATTTGAAAAAATTCCAGTTTTCATCTTCTGAATGTTGCTACCCGTTTCTGCATTTAAGTGGGAAGAGAAATATTTGAATGCCAATTACGGCAAATTTTCATATTTACGAATTGATAATAGGAATTACAATTTGTTTAATTCCTTATTTAAAATATTTAGTGGGTATTTAACATGCAATTCTTTTTGTTCAAGTTTGCTTTATAAATTAAAAGATAGAAAATGTTAACGTATAGGATAATAGCAATTTCATGCAAAAAAACTTTCTATAGCAGATTCTTCTCGTTGCAAGTTTTCCTCATTCCATGTCTTACCACGTGCGGCGCCGTGCGCGTAGACAAGGGGCTTGGAGCGAGAGGGCTGTGGGTGGGGAGGTTGCGGAAGAGATAATTCGCCTTGGGAACAGACGTCTTTGCCTTGGAAGCTTGAGATGAGCTGTGGACGGATATAAATGATTTAAAGGCTGAGACTGGGGACCTACAAGCTCGGCCGTGATTCCTATGTTATATTATTGAGTGTAAAGACGTCCGAACAAAAATGATGTTTACAGATTGGCATGTTCATCACCACCTACCAGGCAGTGGGACGACGGTGTAATGAAAAAGTTGGCCTAATGAACACCGCTTCTGAGAAAGAAGGCCTGGCTTGGCAAAATGTAAATTCTATTTGGAGCGTTGCGCAAATGTTACGGGTTGTGGGAAGGGCAATGCAAGGTCACTGAGCGGGGGGCGCCGGTGCCGCCATGAAATATGGAGGGCGATGTCGTGATTGGAAACAAACGGCGTCCGCTGAAGCGGTGCGGGCGGGCAGCGGGCGAGCGGGGCACACGATGAAAAGTTAACGGACATCGCTTGGTTGCGGCCGACTGCAGCGGGAAGGTGGGCGGGCGAGCGGGCGGCAGAGGCGAGTAGTGATGGGGGATGGTCGAACAGGAGAAATTGCGGCCAATGGGCGCGTGGGTTGGTGGGTAAGTTGGTTGTTTGGATGGGTAGGTTGTTTGGTTGGGAGGGTGGGTTTTCGGATGAGTGAGTGGTTTGGTTTCATGGCTGGTTGGTTGGGTGAATGGGGAAAAGGGGTGGGTGGGTTGACTATTTGGTTGGTTGGTTGGTTGGTTGGTTGGCATGGGGGAGTGAGGATGGAAGGGTAGGCAAGCGGGCAGTGGGTGGATGGGTAGGTGTGCTGGTTGGTTGCATGTATGTGTGTGTCGGAGGGTGGGTGGGAGGTGGGCGTGTGTTAGCGCCACGCAGTTGAAAAGTAATGTGCATAAAGTAAACATAAGTATATGAATTAGTTCAAAATCCAGTGGGAACATTGTTGAAAACAATATTGCAGTAAAATGAAGAGGTGAGGACTTAATTCGCCTGGTGCCGGCGCCTGGTGGGTAGGCCACACCGTCGTACTCTACTGACGCACGGGAGAGTGTCGCAAACACTGTTTGGCTGCACTGTGAACATACTGAACCAGAAATTCGGCACCTTCGTGGTACTCACGTGTAAGGGGAATACAAAATGTAGTGAATCATAAAGTAAACTTATTTTACACACTTTTTATTACAGTAGGAAGTATCAAAAGGATACCAGTTTCAACATCAGAACGACAAATTTCGAGAGCGAGTCGTCCTGTGTTTAACAAAAAGCCATTATTTTTTTATAACACTACGCGAAACAGGCAGAATATAATGTATCAGGAGAAAAACATTAAGAAATGAGTCGGATTTACTGTTTAGAGTAAGAGAGTTGGCGAAGCGCAGGGGAAAGAGCAGGAGGCGAGAGCAGGAGTGGGATGTGGATTATTCAAGGCAGCGCGTGGATTAATCAGTCTCAGCGCGTGCGGTCGGGGCGGCAGGTGAGGCCAGTAGGTGGGTGCAGCAGGTGAGGGGGGCAGTGTTGGACGGTGGTGGGCAGGCGGCCAGCGTGGGACGAGCTTCTTCGGAGCGATCGAGATGGTGAGGAGCTGGAGGGGCGGGATGGGGAGACCCAAGAGGAGGTAAAGGGAAGGGGAATTGGAGGAAGCGAACCTTCTACATTGTGGCAGAGGATGCGGAGCGTGATCTACCTTCACACCTGACCACTCGATCTCATTTACGGGACAAATGCGATCTACGAAAATGTGAACGCTTTGTGAACTTGTGAATAGCTCAAACTTCTATTTTAAGGTCGTTCGTGCAAGGACGTTGGCCAATAATCCGACACGATGTTATCACATACTCATTACGGAAATTTGGTAAAGTAATTTACATGGTAATCAGAGTTTATTCTTTAGTTGAAAATTATAACATTGTACTTAATCATAACTTTATTAACGTTAAAATATTGCATTAAAATCATAACTTTGTACACAAATTGTCAATAACGAAAAGTTTTGAACACAATGATTTTCTTTGTTCACTTGCTTATTCTATCCAATAAATCATTATAAGTATTTTATCTCTATTTGTAGTAATATTTAGACATTTCTTTGAGTTTTGAAATCCATTTAATGATACAGATTACTTGGAAATATGTGCTTATGTTAGAAGGTATATGCTTTTTCCATGCGATGATCTTTCTATATTTACAAATATGAAGAGATTTGATATATTTAATTTTCCTTTGATAAAATGACAGAGTGTTTACATTACAAATTCAATCTTAAATTTTGAACAAGTGGCCGGGAGAAAGAATTGCCACAGTGCTGGGTCCTTGAGGAACGCCGCATTGCTGCTGACGGAGGTGTGGCGAAGCGCGGGGGGGGGGCCATTAAGGAGGGCGGTGCGCGCGCGCCCTGCGGCGGGGCGCCCAACCGGACGGCCGGAAAAGGGGGGCCCTGGGCGCGGGGGCAGGGGGCGGGCGGCAGTGCTTGTTTAAGGGGCCTCCAATTAGGTGCGAATTATTCGCCCCTTCATAAGCCCGCGTTAGATATATGGCGAACAATTTTACACAAATGGGACAAGATCATGAAGGGAGAACACGCTGTGGGCGAAGGAAGTATGAAGGATGCGGTAGCCCGCCAACTCCCTCGCCCTCGTTCGCTAATGCAGTGAAATTAAATTGAACGGGCACGGCGAGAGGATGGGCTCTCGCATTCGGTCGCTACGTTCTGCGAAATGACTCTGACTGAGGCACTCAACTCAGGGCTCGCGGAAAGTCCACTTGCGGACTCTCGAGATGGCTTCTTCGGGGGCACGATGTTTCAGGAAGAAATACGTTACGGTTTACAAACGTTTCGGCTTAAACCTGAAATACCGAGGGGGTTCATCCGATAACGATTAATGATAAACATTAATTTGAAACAATTTGATGCAGTTGAACACTTCTATATGATACAACGTGAAGTTTTTAACAAATACATTAATAAAAGCGATCATAATATTTGGTTTTAAATAGAGAAATATTTACCTTCCGACGCAGACAATTCTTTCTTAAATGAGAAACATACCACAGAATTGTCATGAAAAGCTTTATTGACAGTAAAATATTTTCAAAATCACTTTAAAAACTTTTCATAGAGTATATATCTGAACATAAAAATTTTTTTTTAAAAATAATGATTACACATCTCGTTAAAAAGGATTACATAGTATCATTCTAAGATTATTACTGTGTTTAAAAATTGTGCCACATGCACTTCTGCCGCTCTGTGAACTTAATGGATTTCATAACACGTAAATATTTACGATACATCCATACGCTGTGTTATAGTGGGCTTATGCCAGTGTAATTAGCTCGAAACATCAGCCACTAACCGATATAAACGATAGTGTCGCGGCTAGTATTTCACATGCTGTAATAACGTTGCCTTCATCTCCAAACATCGGAGTTCCAGGCCACAGCATGTGCGTTGCAGGCCACCCGCAGCCCGGGAAACCCCGA
The DNA here is from genome assembly GCA_964035755.1 of Teleogryllus oceanicus. Lineage (NCBI taxonomy): Eukaryota > Metazoa > Arthropoda > Insecta > Orthoptera > Gryllidae > Teleogryllus > Teleogryllus oceanicus. The sequence goes on along the minus strand of CAXIVR010000007.1, from coordinate 27,394,391 downwards.
GGTTATCGATATCTCTGGCACGGGCCTACCCTCATTAAATTGGCCTCGATATATCGATATTTAATGAATGTCGGCGTATCGGCAAAACGGATCGCTGCGGTATCGTTTCCCTCTATGACCCAGGGGGCCAATAAGTGCGGCGCTCGTAAAGGGCAGGGAAGTGCGGGTGCGATAGCTTTGGGAATCTGGAATGAGGTCTCCGTGTGGCACCGAAATCTCCTTCATCCCCTTCCTCCGAATAAAGAGCGTTAGAACTGCGTTGGTTAGTCAACCAACTGGAGAGCAGCTTGAATGATTCTAGAAACACTGTACCATCAAAGGAAACATCATGCCAAGTATTTGAGAATCATCCTTTCCCGTTACAAGACAAAGTTTTTGTAAGCTAAGTACGGATTCATATGTTATGCATATTAGTTTCTGCACAATACTTCCAAAAAACAATTCATTTATAGTGACATTCTTCATCTAAATAATAATAGACAGGGATTGAAAAAATGATTGAGTGCAATATGTTTTTCTAATCAGCTGAGCAATACGTAAATTAATTCAACGTTTGATTTAAAATATTCACGTATTTTATGAAACACATTAAATATTCATAGAAAACATCTACGTCATCAGAGATAATGTAGTGGAAAAAATATTTTAACCGAATGAATTCGAGAAAAGTGACAGTTCATTGTATCACCATTAGTATTTATTACATACACCATTAGTGGAAAGCGCGAATGTAAAGCATGTCGTGTGTTGGGCTTCGTACTTGCTTCACGCGGATGCAAATTCCCCAGGAGAACACAATTCCTCTTCACGATAAAAAGCCCAGAAACTCCAAGGAAGGGCGCTATCTCGTAAGCTCTATATTCTCACACGTACGAAACGGCGCAAAAAGAGCAGCGCGAAAACGTGTGCAAACTCGCAGGGCGAGGTCGCACGAGGGCGGGGCGGGGGCGGCAGCAGGGGGCGGGGGGGGGGGGGGGGGCGGGGCGGGGCGGGGGGGATGCATCCTGCAAACAAGCGCCGGCCACCGCCCGCGGTCGAGATGTTCATCGCGGAGGAGGCGGTGCGGGGACGCAGGAGCGGCCTTTGTGCTAATGAAACCCCGGGGAGGCGCGCGCCGCCCTTCAAATGTTTAATTCAGGCGGCCGTGACGCGCCCGCATTCAGCGCCTGCCCCCTTCCCCCCTGCGCCCTGCGACGCCACCCGGCGCTGAGGTGCATCCGGGACAAGACGCGCACCAGAGATTCCCCGCGCCCAAATGAGACGATCCCCGGGCGAACGACCCACCTCTTCCAGCACTTTCTGGCTCTAAGAACTGGAGCACGACATAATTTGTCTTGAGCAGATAAGCCAGAAATATATGTAGGTATATAAGGATCCGGTAGTAATATTAAGTGAAACACCGTACACCACTGTTATTGTAGCAGATGCAGCCCGTGTGAGGTGTCGTGCTGCGAGTGCGACTACATACGGGGATCAGAACGGGTTTCAGGGAATTGTTTGTCTTTATGGGAATGATAAACAGTATGCAATGTGAATGAATATAAATTTAATTGTATAGTATAAATACAGTTGATTTTGTTTACCGGAGGACCATAGAAAGTTTACAAAGTTTGCAAAGTTTACTGCTGCTCTTCTTTCTTGTAGTGCGCGGGTTTGGCTTACTTACAAGTTTGTGGAAACGAAGGCACCAACCCAAATCACTCGGCTGAGTGTGTCGCTGTCCGGGCTGAGGTTGGCTCCAGGCAATTCGGTGGTACGAACTGGCATGGGCGCGGACTCAGCCGACCGGAGCTGGTGGTGGAGATTGCCGTGAATTCGGCCAGGTGGCGGCTGCGGCCCGCGAATGGCACGAATTTGAGGCAGGCTAGATGTGGCCGTACTAATCGCCTTGATAGGCGAAGCAGGAACAGCCGACTCTGTTGAGTCTTGTCGGTCAGTTAGTTTGACCAGTTCGGAGCATTGTAGTTGAGTAGTTCTCGGTACTGTTTGGTATATGATTCTGTCTGTGATTCTGTCATGATTCTGTGTTGATTCTGTTATGTTCTGTCCATGATTCTCAATTCTTTGGGAGCGAAGTTTCAGTATTTATTGTGTCGCGGGCGTGATTGAGGCCGTGGAGGGGAGGGTCACGTGGCTATAACTTGGCCTATGGTAAGGCGGGAAAGTTAGAAGTGCCCGCGATCGGTTCCCGATTCGTGATGGGCCCGGGGGAGGCACGTGACACTGACGGCGATCGGAAGCGAAGGCGGTGGCACGTGAAGTGCCCGCGACGGCAGTCCGTTTGCATTCGAGAGTTTCAACGGAAATTGAGGCATCTGGCTAGCAGATGGACAAGGAGCGGGGCGGCACGCTGGCAGTGCATTGACGGGCGAGGGAGGCCCGAAGCGATTCCCAGAAATATTTGTATACATTTCTTGTCAGGTAGCGAGCGATGGGGTGAGTGAAGGGCGCCGCGCGCCGGGGTGGCCCAGCCCCAGCCTAATGAGGGCTTAGTCCCCAGCTGTGGCGGCGGTCAGCGTTCTCGACGGGGGTGGGCCCGTGAGAACGGCGGTTTGCGCGGAAGACAATGTAAATGATTTTATTGCCGCCGCGTGCTGGAATGCACAGAGAGCGACTTGCGAGAGGTTGGTGAAAGTACGCTCTTAATAGTGGGTGGCCGCGCGGGAAGAGCTTTTAGGGGCAGCGCCTTGGTGGCAAGATCGAAAATTTGATCGCGAGATTGAACAGTTATGTTCAATTGACAATTAGACCTCTCACCTGACGTTTATGCATTCCGCGATTTCTTGGTGCAGCGCTTCCTTCAATTGTTATGCCATACTAATAACAACAGAGAATCTATAAAAAATAAGTAAGAGAAGAAGAAGCCTAGAAACACAGAGATTTCGACTTAGGTGAATACTGTATTCTTTTCACTTCGTGAATCATGCATTCTGCTTACATCTCAGATAAGAATCTCTCGTACAACGGCCTGGGGCTATTGATATATATATATATATATAATTAGTAATAACATAATAATGATTAGTAATAACATAATAATAAATATACATAAATCTTTTTGATATTATAACGTAATAAACTACGTAACTAACTCGTGCATTTCAATATGAACACTCGACGCTCCTTTTTCCCCAAATCTAAATGTAAGGAAATATGTTTGCGAATCGTTTCTCTTTGTTTTCGATTTACTGAATTCGGCATAATGCTCGATTAAAAAGAATCATTGAATTGGCATTGAAAAACTTAACTCAATGCCTATGACCTCGAAAATCATAAAAATCTTCTTTGCTGTTAGGCACGATCAATATAAAGAAAGTTAATCTGGTTGTATTGAGGAACTGTATTAGTAACTGTCGAATTTAGACACATTTTACAACACATATTAATATTTATCAAAAGAAGAGAAAAGTAATTTTTGCGTTTCAATGTAATTCACTTTCTTTTGACATATTGTTCGCTAATGTAGGTCGAGTATGAGAGTGGCAAAACGTATATAGAACTGAAATAATATATGATAATCCACATTAGGAGTTTTGCCGGTTGGCATGTTTCCATTGGTCTTCCTCCATTGCGCCGTCTTCCGACTTCCTTTTCATTATGCCATGCAAATAACTTCGATAAAAAATGTTTTTGTATATAGCATTGAAAAGAGGACAGTTGAAAGTGGACATTAGCGTTTTGAAGTTATTTGAGGGACACGAGTGCGGGGCCGGGCACCCTCCGGCCTCCGCTGCGCACTTCCTATCGGCTCCCGCGCTTGATAAATGTGCGAAATACGTAAATAATTTGGACGCTGCTTCCTCGCCGCCCGCACAGTCGTATAAATCAAACGCGCTCGCCCGCTCGCCTGCCCGTCAGCCCGCCCGCCCGTTTGCGTGCCCGCCCGCTTGTGAAATCTCACCCAACCGCTCTCCCGCCCGTCTATCCGTCCGCTTGCTTTCCCGCCCACCTTCTCTCCTTGCCACCGCCCACCTGTTTCCTTCGCAACTTGTACAACCGAAATTTGCAATACTTCGAATAAGACAAGCTAGAGGGTTTAATACGGCTCACGGTATTGGGTCACAGATTGCCATACACACGTTAGTCGATGATTTAAATCAATCCGTGCACTCTCTGTCTCAATGCACCACCAATTGAAAAGCACTGGCTGATTCAAACTCCTTCCCATCCTTGCTCCATCTGCCTGCTGTAAGACAGAGCGCACCTCTCCGAATAGAGGCAACTAGGCGCTCCGAGAGGACGGAACCGGAAGCGTGAGAGGTGGAGGGCGCTCGATGTATCGAACGCGAGACGGTTGCAGCGCGCGCGCCCGCTTCGGCCTCCAACACGAGCGCTGGCGGCGGTAGAGTAGTCGCGTGTTTGGCAAGGCCCATACTGGAGAGCGCATCCCTGGGTTGTTTCGAGACTGCTCGCGCAGCGGATCGGGAATTTCGGGAAAACCAACGGTCATTCGTTGTAGAATCTATACCAAAGTGGAATTCCGAGTTTGGTTCTGGGAAAGGACTTCTCGCTTGGTAGCTCGGAAACAGCAAAAAAAGAACCGTACGTTCCAGGTGGCATTCACAGAGTGAAACGTGCGGAATAATATATCGTGTTTTCTAGGAAATTCTGTTAGCTTGCTTATTGTTCCTCTTGAGCGTATCAAGCATCATTGGCTATTCTCGGTATTCGCAAGTGCGCGTGACGTAGTGGCATCAGCGAGAGACGCCAGCGAACGGCAGGGGGGCTCGTATGTCGGCTCAGCAGCTGAGCGCCCCAGTCGCAAAGCGGCGCCGCCAAAGCCCACTCTCGCCTTCCTCGCCTCACCTTTTCCAACATTAACTGCTTCATGGAATTTCTTTTCTTAAATCCGAATCTAACTACGTATTTACTTCTAAACGTTTATTATTTAAGTTATTTTTAAACTATTATGGTTTGGAACATTGCTGGTTTTACATTATTTGCCAATTCGTTGAATTACGAAACTGACACTTCTACATTGACCCCCCTTCAACCCTTCTATCGTTCCTACACTGAACAAAGAGAGTTATTGTTTTTCGTAATTCTACCATGACTTCTCAGGTAACAGGTTTTGGCAAACATTTTCTGCCTCTTTCACTGTGCACAAATATTCTGTTTTGAGGCAGCCATCAACATTGCTGTTAAGGAACTGTTACTACTTCATCTGTCTGTTTCTGTCTTCGTATGACATTAAAATATTAATTCGTAAACAATTCCCTTAAAAATATTGTTTACTAATTAATATATGCTTTGAAAAATATGTGAAAATTCAAAAAGGAATAGAGTAACACTGGATACGACCCTCTATGACCCTCTTAGGTTATACAGGTTTTACTCCCTCGTTGATGTGGTCCAACTTCGTCTGCCAACCCCAAGGAACAATTGGACACCCTTGTAAGGAAAACCTTTGGTAACCCACTTGTACCGTAAATAATTATTCACTTCGCAAATCTAGGCGTAGCGCGCGGTCGACTAACGCGATTGAACCGTCTGCCCGTCGGAGGCGTTCGCGCCTCTTTCGCCTCCGCAGCCGAATTGCAGCCGGCTACGCCCCACTCCCCACCCCTCACCGCGCGTTTATTCTGGACGGACAAACAATTATATTCCATGTGCAGCGTTGCTAAAAATACTCGTTATGACAAACAAAAACGTTAATTATTGAGAGAAAAAAAGAAAGGCATACGGGGACAGGATTTAACCACAGACAAAAGGGATCCAATTTATTTGTATTCGTTTCCATTTAAAAATGTTATAATGTGAATTTGATATGTTATTTTGGGGAATGAGAACAACGCGTTGAATGAATATTCTCACTGTTTGAGAGAGAAACGTCTACAGAAGTGACTGAAATTTTCTAAATACAGTGACTTAATGCTTGAATAGCAATCGAGTTTGCATATGTTATATTCTGTACAAATGCGCTGTACTACAGGTTGCGATACTTTCTCATCGCGTGTTCACGAAGAATTGTACGAAAAAAACAACTAGCAAGAGGTGCCGAATGTTTTGGGATAGAGATGCTTCCATGAGACGGCGCGTAGGCAAATTGCGTCAGGTGAACACATTGAATTAGGAAGGTAATTTTGATCGTTGCTTATTTGCGTGAATTTCATTCGAAGAGCCTTTTGAAAATGCATGAATGGCTCACTTGTGGAATTTAATATACAGTTAATTCAGTTTATACTACAGGAGTGTGATATAATGGTAACAGTTCTGCCAAACTGTTCTATCGCTCGCCGGCACGCCGGCTCTAGCCGGTCTTCCAAACTCAGCATTATAATCACACAAATGTGGTGCAGGATAATAATGAACACGTGAGTTTAAGCTAAGGAGATGCAAGGTTGTGAAAAAAGAGACACGAGAAAAATACTCGTGCTAAATAAGCGCTGTTCTAAACGCATTCACCGTAGTTTGGCACCGTAAACGAGAAACAGTGGTGGTCATGAGTTTACATGATACATGAATCTGTGAGAAACAAAAACAATTTTTGCCCATAAAACAGTAAAATTTTCGCATCTATTGAACGGAATATGAAAACACTAATAAAACAATTATTTTCACTTATTTTAATTGAACTACAACCCAGCGAGGGCGTTGCCGTCGTTCTCTCAGTTTTTTCAGTGTCTTTCATCTTCGCAGAAAAAGAGACATGGAAACGCATAATCAGCGCAACATCAGACTCTGTACATGGAAGCTAGAACATATTTGCAAAGCACAATAGAGGCATGAACCTAGTGTATTCTATATACATTTTTGGGTCAATCAACATGAACTTACAAAGGTAGTATCGCGCTCGATCCTCAGCTCTTTCTTAAAACATCGCGTGTCGGCATTCACCAAAATTGATATTGAGAAGATTATTTTTAGCAATAATCAACATCAACTATATTATATTCATCAGAAAATGTTTACATCTTGAAATGATAAAAATCTTGGGTTTAAATATCATCTCAACCATTATTATTTACTTCACTTAACGTTTCAGCTGAATATTTGGAGCCATCATAAAGACGTTTTAAAATCTTGTGTAATCAGTACTGCCAAGTCATGGTTTTGTATTGATAACAAATTGTCATAGTTAAGAATTTTGTTTGGGTATTATCTACATGTATCTTCTAAAAGTTTTTTGTTATTGTTTTGTGAAATTGATTTGATCCATTGTGCTACAGAAATTAATAGTTTTAGATGAGATATGAAAGTTACATTAGACTGATACATAATTTTTAATTATATTTTCGAGCTCTTGAGTTACTAGCGCATCCAATTAGACATTTGAAAGTCATTATTATGAATAAATTTGTAACAAATCATTCTGCCATCCATCATCATTCACGCCGGAAAGACAAGAAAGTAGTTCACTGCGTATCATTTCTATAATTCTTCCAAATTATCCAAGAGGCCAAATTATCTTATTATACGGCTAAAAGTTGTGTCAATCGATTTGTCTTGTGAAGAGAAATCGATTGAGATGAGATGTGTGGATTCAATGGAGAGTGCAATGAAGCAGATTTGAGCCCTTCACACACGGAGCGCCGAAACAACTCAGGAACAACCGCTCTCCAACCGTAGAGCTCTTTGTTGCGCTGCACCGCCCTGCCCGGATACCCGACATCCCTTCCCCTCCCACCCCCGCGCGCTCATTCACATTGGCCGCCCCTCCGCCCGCGGCTGCCACCAGCGCCGCAAGGTGCTCTGTTCCCCCCTCCTCCCCAGCCGCAATTTTGCCTTGCAGCGCGGACACGAGGCGCGCTGCTGCCCTGCACTCGCCCGGCAGCCGGCCAGAGACGCGGGGCGCGAGCGGGGGTGGGGCGGGGGCGGGCGTGGGGGTTCGGAGAGGGAGGCTCGGGGATGGGAATGTGAGAGCGGGTGAGGGCGGTGGCAGACGCGTGGGAGGGCTTGCGAGGAGCGGGGGACTGAGGGGGAAAAGGGGGGGCGTTTGCGGGGTGGGAGGCTGGGGGGGGGATGGGGGGAGAGGGGGGGTTGGGGGGGGTGGGCGTGGGCGAGGGCGTGCGTCCGTGGAGAGCCGAGCTGCGCGTAATTAGCCTCGTGCCGCCGCGCCGCGCGCGTTCTTTCGCAAGCAAACGCCTCCGCTGTGGGGCTGAGCGCTGCGCCCGCGGACGCCTACGCGAGCCCCACTGCGCTGCGGAAGAGGCGTCGCACCACGCAACAAAACTCAAGACTCTTTCAAGGCGCCACCTAAAGGGAGCTCCAATAAATTGAATTGCTCCTCACTTCGAGAGGAAATTTTGTAACCGCGAAAGGATTCGCAACGACTCTTCTCACATGTCTTATGAACGCATTTTAAAGAAATATATCTTTAAATTATGAGAAAACAAAGTTCTACAATATCTTGTTCCCAAGTCCCTTCTCATATTTGTGACGTCAATATCCTGCACTATAAAACTTTTTATATTGAAATTAGAGCATATTATTGGTTTTCGGTGGTTAGGGAAAGTGACGAGTTCAAGTATAGTTAAGCCATTGAAAACGAATGTTCTTACACAATTTTAGATTTATACTTGTATCATAGAATTTCCAAAACTGCTTTCGTATTTTAAATAATAGAGAAATTTAATTTGAATACTAATAAAAATGAGTATTTTATTGATCAATTGTTGATAATAGTGAAAGCGAAGTCTTTCGCGACCGGAGTCAGCACCTACACTGGCTGTCCGGGAGACGCCGCGTCCTAGGCACAAATATCAACGTTTCGGCCATCACGCTGCAACCTTCTTTAGCGCAAAATGACAAACAAATACTGTTTGTTAATTGTGTGTTTTAGCTATTCAGAATAGAAAGAATTTTATATGTTAGTACATCTATCTATGCGATTGACCATTTTGAAACAATTACCAAAGTTTTTGTTCTCTTAATTATAACCACTTTATATTGTTTCTTTGTAAGAATATTATTCGTCATTGACCAGTTTTTAAGTTCTACTCTTGGTTTTAAATATATTTGGTCGTTAATTCAAAATGAATGTTTGTATCGATTCTCTGAGTCTTATCCATAATTTTAATCATTTTCCATCTATTATAGCGTTTTATACAGACAATATTGTTATTGGAAAAATAAAGCATGAGTTTTTGATGTTTCGATGAATTAAATATTATTTACTGCTGCAGGTTATATTTCATTGATAATACTCGTACATTTTACATAATAAATTGTGATCAGTTCTCTAAGTGTTCTTGCAAACGATATCGTTATAATAATTATATTTATTTTCCTTACACCATACAATATCTCTCTTTCATTTACACTTTAAAGCTGCCGTTAAAGACTGGTAACAGTGCTCGACTTCGAGCCGTGCGGACGTAGTAAGCGGAGCTCCCGCAGTTTGTCAGTTAACTAGTATCCCGTAGTGAGTGAACTTCGAAGTTGCAGTAACAACTTAAATGATATCGTGTGATAGGTGAATGTCATTCGATATTAACTCATCAACAGGGCATGCGATAAGCAGTGCTCTGTTAACCCTAAACAACGGTGGATTCGACACCTCCTTCACAGACGATGTTCTTCAAAACCCGGAAATGTTACCATCTAGTGAAGACATGGATATCAACACAGACGCAGCCCTGATGCAGCACAACCCCGAAGTGAATCTCGAGGTTGGCAACTCAACACTAAACGCAAACAACGGTCAAACCTACCCTTCAACGGCAACCTCTCTCACCAGAAAAAGGTCAGTCGGTGATACCTCAAACTCTCACGAAAACAAAAAATTGAGTGTAGATCCCAACAAATCTAGTGATCCATCTCAATTCTCAAGCGAACTTGAATATAATGTGCCTACCGATAACAGATTTAGTGAATTAGGAAAAATCAATTATGAAATCGAGGACACGAGATTTGCTTACCTAAACAATCACCCAAACGATAATTTGTCTCAAACAGGTAAAATTACTCCAATATATGTGTCTAATATAATGAACATTAATAATTCCACCAAGGAACTTAAGCATAAAGTTACAAGTAATTTCATGTTCATCAGATGTTAAATATGACAAAGTCAAGATCATGCCTAAACACCAACAGACTTCCGTAATATAGTTAAATACCTAATACAAACACAAAGAAGCTTTCATTCGTTCAAAGATACTTCAAAGAAGTTTCAAAGAAGAATCCTTCAAAGATTCGTTCAAAGAAGAATATAATTAATCAATTTAACTTAATAATTGTATCTCTTACCGAACCAACATATTACCCATTCGACCGTCTCCGCAAACCGGATATCCTTGATTTAGCCATAACCAACACAAAAATAAAATTTCACATTTCATCAACTTTTGAACTAGACATTCACATTCCGGTTTTAATGACTACCCAATAATTAACCTCTCAACATGCCCCTACCCCTAAAATAAATACTTTAAAAATAAACTGGGCAAACTATCAAACATTAATCAAAAATGCAATTCCTAGAATGAAGATCCTGAAAACTCCAATTGAAATAGATCAATCAATAAACTATTTGAATGAACTAATTATATCCACTATTAAAAAATCTCAACCCACCATACTACCAAACGCTAACAAAAACACATACAGCAAATTACCTCAATATATTCATAATGCAATAATCACAAAAAAATAAAACCAGAAGATTGTGGATCCAACTTAAAACTAGAGAACTTAAGAAGGAACTAAATCTAATCACTAACATTGTCAAAAAACTCATAAAAAATCACAAAAATCAACAATTTCATAATCTACGAAATTCACTAAACACCAACAACAACTCGGCAATTCACCAAGAAAGTACTAAAAAAGAAAAACACAATCCCTCCCTTAAAACCCACGACAGGTACAGCTTATTCATCATATCATAAAGCTGAAGAACTTGCTGACTGCATCGACATTCACCTTAAATAATTCACAATTTCATCCCGAACTCAACACCATAATAAAAACAGAGAAAGTATTCATGGACCTCACCACAAAATCCAATACACATCTCCGACTGAAATCAATAAAATCATAAAAACCTCCCAACTAAGAAATCCCCAAGTCACGATTGCATTAATAACACAGCTCCCAAGTATTTACCACCTCCAGCAATATCATTTTTAAATAACATTTTCAACTCATGCTTCAGAATCAGATATTTTCCACTGACTTGGAAGCATGCAATTATCATTCCCATTCCCAAACCAAATAAAAACGCTGCATTCACCGACAGTTACCGCCCTATACGCTTGTTACCAAACCTTTCAAAAATTTTCGAAAACATTATCTTAAAAAGACTAAACAAACATCCCCACCTAACAAAAGCTATAGCAATAGAACAATTTGGATTCAAAGAAAAAATATCCACACATCTGTTACTCCGTATTACAGAACATATATACCCAGCCTTTCAAAGAAAACACCACACCATAGCGATTTTCATAGACATTACAAAAGCATTTGACCGAACATGGCATCAAGCCCTGAACTACAAACTAATCAAAATTGGCACTCCCCACTATATACTCTCAATAATAAATAGTTTTCTTGACAATAGAACATTTTCGGTAAATGTTAACAATCATCTTTCAAATCCGAGGTTAATAAACGCTGGACTCCCTCAAGGTTCCCCACTTTCTCCGACCTTATTCAACTTGTATGTCGCTGATCTTCATAAACTACATAATATTCAAACAGCTCAATTAGCGGATGATACGGCCATATTCTCTTCAGACACATCCATGAATCTACTTAGAAACAGAATGCAATTACCTTCACATGTCGGATAGCTGGGCTTCCAAACTCAAGACGCAGTTAAATCCAAGTAAACCTTCCGCCAAAATATTCACACTAAGACCTTACACTCCACCCACTCCTATGACACTGAACAATAACACAATAGAATGGTTACCCCCAACAAACCGGTTAAATATCTCGGACTTCAACTAGACACCAAACTAAACTGGAAGCAACACATAGATAACAAACTAATTGAAGCCAAAATAAAATTACTACAGCTAAAACCATTACTTCACAGAAATAGCTCGGTACAATTCAATTCCTCCATATTAATATTCAAAACAGTCATAAGACCTCTACTACTGTATGCCTCCCCATATGGATCAACGCCTCCAAAACCAACATTAACAGAATTCAAGCAATACAGAATCATTTTCTTAGAACAATTGCCAACGCCCCATGGTTCATATCCAACCTTCAACTTCATAAGGAATTTAACCTCGAACCGTTATCACAGCATATAGCTTATCTCTGCACTAACTTTTACTCCAGCTTAAATCAATTCCCCTCCTTGGCGCCTTTCAGACTCGGTAAAAATCCCATCCATCAAACCAGAATTACAAGTAAATACCTCTACCATTCATTTCTCATCAAATTCGCCAAATTGGAACCTGATAAGAAGACCCACTAGGGATTCCTCTCTCATTGTAATAGTTGTAAGTTAATTGTAAGATAATTAGAAGTTAATTTTAAACTAGTTAATAAGAAATCAATACATATGTAAAGTTGTTAACAACTAACCTATGTACCTACCATCAAAACCAATAAATTGAAAAAAAAAACATACTGGTAACGAGGAAACACTCGAAAGTAAGAAATGTTACTCGTGACTGAGTGAGGGATTTTTTTGAGTTCCCTGGCGCGTATACTACTTTGGTAACTTATGAGTCTCGTGAGGGCTGTCCATGTTAAAACCGGGAGGTGGCAGTACTTCTTCCCCTCAGGGACTTGATATGTGGTGCCAATCTATACGCCTGCTCGCGGGCTTTCCCTCTCCAGGCATGCTCCCCAGTGAAGTATCGGACCCGACAGTATAAGCTACGGTAATGCACAGTAGGTAAGTGGAGGTGTGTAAGTAGAGACCGAGAAGGGGCAAAGTACAAAGAAAGGAAGAGAAAATCGTGTGCAGTCTATTGCCCGGCCTTGGTGCTAGCCGGCTGGATAAGCCAGCTACTAGAATTCTCCTTCAGGTATTAGTTCACTTCTTAGCACTCGTGAAAATTAGTTTCATCTTTCCTAATTTACCATCACGCCCTAAAAAGTTTAACTTGTGAAGAAATTACATTTTACTTTATGTGTAATAAATGAGTAAAGCCACATTTGTTAGTCGATAGTCCCCTGTTTGCTAATTACAAAACAAGCAACTCTCGCAGAAAAGCAACCGCCCACAAAACAAAACCAACAATAAACCACGCTCGTGGAAATACTTCTTCAAAATATTCGAGGCACCTTCCTCGCGGGTAAAAGAGGTCTTTCTCGTGATGCGTCTTCGCGTAGACGTTCCCCTCCCCTCCGCCCCCTCCTCGCCCTCCACTCCAGCGCTTCCACCCACGTGACCTCGCTCCGCCCCGTGCGGCCTCGCGGGCGGCGGCCGCCCGTTAATTATTCCATGTTTAATCAAAACAACGAGCTCGCAGAAGTTGCGGTCGCATCCGGCCGCGGCGGCGGCGGCGGCGGCGGCGGCGGCGGCGGCGGCGGCGGCGGCGGCGGCGGCGGCGGCGGCGGCGGCGGCGGCGGCGGCGGCGGCGGCGGCGGCGGCGGCGGCGGCGGCGGCAACGCCTGACGCCTCACGCCTCGCGCCGGCGCGGCGTCGCACTCTCGCGGGCGGAGTTTAAATTTTAATTAAATAAACACGTCATGTTTTCGTAAGCAGATAGTTAACAAAAAGTGCGCGGCATCGCGCCGCCGGCGCTTCCTTTCCGCGAACACAGAGCGCGCTGAGACGTCTGCGGGCGCGCAGTGGTATGTGCGCGCGCGGCGCCACGGCAGCTCGATAGAAAGTCTGTGACAAGGAATATTCATTCGGAAGTTTAGTTAAAACTACCTTGAGATTGATTGATTGTTTAGTAATTTCGGGCGCATCAACTACTGAGGCCATTATTCCCCTAAGTGTAGGGTTTGTTTTTTCATCGGGAGGTGGCGGTGATCTTCTCCCACTGGATGGCGAGATCCGCCGCCGGCCTACCGTCGACTAGCGGGGTTTTCCCCAATCAGGTATCTCCCACCAGTGGGGCACCGCCCCAGGTGGAACAAGGTCGTCCTAGACAGGTCTCCCGGTATGTGTGGTAGTCTAGTGCATGTTAGTGTAAGGGTGTGTGTGTAGGATTATACCTTCAGCTGCTCAGTATTTTGCAAAACCTATTTTCGTATTTTAAATAATAGAGAAACTTAATAAGAGAACTTTTAAAACACGAATTTGATTAATTGATTGTTGATAAAAGTCAATGTTTTAACGATTATTCAATATGAAAGTGAACTCTCTTAATGACCATAATTTGAAACGCCTACCACACTTTTTGTTTTCCTAATTATAACTACATTGTAATGTTTCTTCATAAGAATATTATTGCGTATTTGACAATCATAAAGTTCTATTTTTATACTACGTATTGGTATTTGTTAATTTAGACTAATTTCTGTGTCACTTCTCTCAGTCTTTACAACTATTTTAAACATATTTTAGTTTCTGAATGCTTTTATTGGTTCCATTCCAAATACAATGAATTTTCATAACTTAAAGACATTGTATCTGATGTCAATTTGAAAATAAAACAGCATTGTGAAATTGGTGACTTATTTTTAATACTATGGAAACATAGAACATTGAAATCCAGGTAGGTGGTATTTTGGAGACGTGATGTTGTAATATATTATCTTATGAGCTAATGAACTAAATCAGTGAAAATGTTAAGAATATAAATTAACGTTTTTATTTCGTGGGTCACACTCTAAGATCTTGGATGGTCTCATGCTGTGGGGACCACACGCCAAACGGTCAGAGTACAGGCAATCGAGAGGTCGTAGATTCGATTCCGTTAGGATGTCGCGAGTTTGCTTGATGCACTTTAGAAGTGTGAGGTGAGGGCGCCAACCAAAATCGAATTAGTAGGCCGACCACGGTGATAAGTGTTCTACATCACTTGCAGGCGAATGCCAGAACCGAACTATAAACAGGTTCGGTCGACAAGCCGGCAGGCTAACAATAGACCACTCTCGATAATACATTATGATTACCTTTCCTTTTCTTCGCCATACGAAAATTGCCAAGCAGGAAACGTGTACTAAAACCATAATTAAAAATCACATTAAAAGTGTCGAGGATCGTTCAATATATATGAACAAAAATCTACACCTCTTTATTCTTCATAGTTTTTCAGATCAACATCCTCACATGTACCTACCCAACATTACTTTTCACATGATTAAGAAAACGTAAAATCAGTAGTGTGATAAACCATAGTATTAATTTAAAGAAAAGAAAATGATTTGCCCACCAATCATTTTTCTTCTCTGTAAAGCGGGTTCTGTGAGATATTTCGTCTCTGTCATATCAAAATATCTTCAAATGAGACATTTTTGTAGTATACTTATATCTTTTTGTAACTTCATTTTGTCCTACAAAATGGTAGCATTTTGTGCAACGTTTTCCCCTGCGACAGCGTGTAAGCATTTCCGAAATGACACCTTGTAATAATTATTTAGCCTTTTAATAATTGTTATCATTTTGGCTAACGTTTTCTCATGCAATAGCGTGTAAGCATTTCCGATATGAAACCTTTTAATAATTAGCGTTTTTATGATGCTTTCCTGTCCTCTAAAGACGACCATTCGGCCCACTGCGCTTGCGAGCGGCGGTGGGCGGCGCGGCGCGGCGCCGGAGACTTTTCCATTTGCGGAGCAAACATATCCCGCGCGCGGCTGCGGGAGACGAATGCGGAATTCCGACGAGCGAGCGAGCGAGCGGTGCTGCTCCTTCGGAGAGGCTGCGAGGGCCGCCCGCCTTCTGTCTGCGCTTGTTGACGGAGGCGCACGCGGAATTGGATAGCACGGGAGGGAGGCTTGCGACATGACAGTCAACAAGTGCATTTTCAGAAGATTGTTTGCTTTCACAGAGGATTAATTTCTCTCAAGGATCACAAAAATATAAACTGTTCGTAAGAGAATAGAATAACTTTGCGATGATGTTTAAAATGGTGTATTTTATGTGCAATATCATTGCCCCGCATGACGTTCATATGTTTCCCGACCTGTCAAAGTATTTTTTTAGAATAAATCTTCTACAGTCGCAGTCGCCCGTGAAAGGAATCCACTCCCGCAGAGTGATCACAGGGGAGCAAGGAATGGCCAGTCGGGTCGAAACCCAATTGAATTTGTTGAACGGTAATGAAGGTCACATGCGGCCCACGAACAACATTTTAGCTGTCGAAACAAATAAGAAGTGATTCTAAATATCGAAATGTTTGAAAACAAAAATGTAGGGAGTATTTCCAGTGTTATGTAGTGTGGGGGATTGAGCAGCCCTCAGTAGGTTTCCTTAACTCACCGGTCGTCAGTGCAGCCGAACTATGGTTATATTATCGCGAGAAACTATGGCTGTGCAAACGCGTAGTTTGAGGCAACTACATAAACCCTGTATTCAATTCAATTTATTTATAATGTAACTCTCTTATTTGATACCTAAAACTTTGCATATTAACCTATTGCGATCCCAACCATCATTTGACAAGCCACAATAGACTCATTTGTTAGAAGTGCGATGCTACGTTATGTAGAGAGCGAGACTCTTTTGTAGCGAGCGAGATGATTATGTAGCAAGTAGACTCTTGAGTATTGCGTCAAATAAGATCATGAAACGAATGATTTCAACTGATTTGGAAAAGTAAATGGCTTACGGCATTTTAAGTACACAAGTTTTATATGATAGTCTTTTAATGTCAAAACATTTCTAGTCTAAGAGAAGAACGTTAATAATTTTATGTGTTTGAACGATTGGTATCTGCAACTAAATTATTGAAAAGACAATCTGTCAGAATCACTTTCCGATAATGGAGGTTCTTAAAAGTCACTTTTTATGATTGAAAAAAACCCACCACCAACATTGTACTGCTTATATTAATTTTTATTGAATTAATATTGCATTTCATGTACAAACATATTCGTGAATAAATAGCTATGTAACAAGTGTATGAAATTTGTGATTCGCGCACGGGTTATTTAACGCTCCGGTGATCAATCACGCATGCGCGAGTGACCTCGAGCACGCGTTGCGTCCAGTATTCTTGAACACACTCAATGCAAAAGATGAATAGATAGATCAGATCATATGATGCAATTTTCCTATCTCATTGCTTTATTTATACCAATATAACTCGCATCAACGATTGATAGACTGAACTCACGTAAAGTACTTTCTTCACATGGAGCATGGAGAATCTTGTTATAAACTATTCCACGGAAGTGTCTTTTCTCCGGGTGCAGCGAAAGCCGACTTGAGGGTTGGCAACAGAAGTGAAAGGTCACCAGGAGGAGCGCCGGAGGCACGCCGAACGCGAAAGCAGTCGTGAAAGCCACGCCCAAAGGAAATTCTCCCCTCAGATCGATTAGCCGATAACTCGATAAACATCGGCCATTTCCTCGAAAAGTTCTTGGTCCCGAAACACGCTATCGAGCGCGCCTGTGCCTCTGGCCGAGGTTTGGGCGGTTGGTTGGGAGCGCAGTGCGTAGGTGGGAGGGAGAACGGGCGGACATTGCGGTGGGTGGGAGGGTGGGGAAAGGAGGGAGGGGAACGGGAGGTCATTGTGGCAGGTGCGTGAGTACTTTAGCGGGCGGACGGGGCATTGGGGAAAGGTGGACAGGGGGGGGGGTGGGTGTGTCAGAGCTTCGGCGGGCGGGCGGGCGTTGGGGTGGGTGCAAGATCGGGCGTTGGGCGAATGGGCGCGTGAGCGGTGTCATTGCGGTTGGGGTAATATCAGTCGTTCTGTCAGGGCGCCATTGGCGCCGTAGAAGTTATTCCAAGGCGGCGTTATGGCTTCCGTCACGGAAGCAGGCGCCCTTTCACCCTTCCCCATTCGCTTCTGGGGCCATCTTTACGAGAGGGGGCGTGGAGAACGGGCTTTCGTGAGAATGAGAGCATGGACTAGTACGCGTGTAGCCAGAAGTAGGGGTAGGGAGGATCATGTGTGTTTCAGTGCGTGAGCGAGTAGGCACGTGGCTTAGAGATCACGTGGGTGAGTGGGTGGGAGGGCAATAGTTACATGTGTGTGTGGAAGGTGAATTAAAAGGAGGAACAAACTGGCACATGGGCGAGTGGGAGTGAGGTGAGTAGGTTAGTGGTATGCACGGAAGTAAGTTAGCGAGTGAGGTAGTGGGGAGTGACCGAGTGAAAGCATGGGCGAGCGGGATATTGGTTTAGTAGGTGATTGAATGTGTACTGAATAGAATCGTGGACTTATGGGATAGTGAAGGACTGCATAAGGAGGCGTTTGTTCGGTAGCAGTCCCTCAAATCACGCGAATGTGTAAGTTTACGCACGCTGCAGTTTGCACGCTTGGAAGTGGCAGAGAAAGAACTATCTCACTTTGGGAAAATACTTTGCAATTAAACTGAAGTGGATTGTCGAAATAATATTCTTTTCTTCGTTTTAGATTTTCATTGCCCAGGCGTATGTTCTAATGATTTTGCATCAGTCATTCAATAAACTGTTTGTACCGTTTTCAATGAAATTCAGTTCAACTAAGCGTGTAGGGGAGCTCGTATTTGGCAGAGTTTAGTGATTGAAGAAGGAGGTGACGAGCTTTTAAAAGGAAGTAAAACAGTATTTACTTGCAAATCATGAAAATTACCGCGAAATGTTTGAATTTACTGACTTCACAATAGCATCCAGTTATCTCTGATTGGTGTAAATCAACATGAACTGAAAGGTAATTTGACGGATTTGAATGCTTCATCAACCAGTCGGAATGTTTTGGTGAGTAGTGGTTTATTTGCGTGTGTTAGTGAAGTGAACGTCACAACATTTGGTATGTTGGTATGAATGGTCTAGTCGACTTGAATAGGATATTGTGAACGTGTATTACATTTCTCTGCAAACACGTGTTCCCTGCACTGTCTTACAATGGTCGTGTTTGCCTTATTTACAGCGCCCGGGCTGCCGTGAGAGGGACGGCGGAGGGAGGGAGCGGAAGAATGGGGCAGGGGGAAGGGGTGATTGAGAGGTGTGAGGGTGAACGGAGGGAGGGGGCGGGGAGTGGGTGGATGGAGGGGTGGAGGGCGGGGGCGGAGAAAGGGGACGCAGGGAGGGAGCGGAGGGAGGGACGGGCAGAGTGAGGAAGCAGGCGGAGGGAGAGGTGGAGGTAGGTTATAGAAGGAGGGGGCGGACGGAGGGTATAGAAGGAGGGGTGGAGGGTGGAGGGGGGGGCGGAGAAAGGGGACGCAGGGAGGGAGGGACGGGCAGAGTGAGGAGGCAGGCGGAGGGAGGGTGGAGGTAGGTTATAGAAGGAGGGGGCGGAGGGAGGGTATAGAAGGAGGGGCAGAGGCAGTGAGCGGAGGGAGGGGGCGCGTGGAGGGTGTGTGGGAGGAGTGGGAACTAGGGGAGGGGCGCCGGCTGCGCTGGCTGGTGGCGCGGCGCCGTGTGACAGCGCCGTGACGAAGCGGCGTAACGTCGTTAGTGCGGGCGCGCGCCAGCGGTAGGCGAATTACGCGAGGGGGCGGTGAAGGCGGCGGAGACGAGGACGCGAGCGCTGGGATCGGTGCAGAGGGCGTCATGTAATGCGCGCCTCGTTGGGGAGCAGTCGAACCGCTCGCCTTCGAGCTTTCAATCTCTGGTGTAGACAACAATTGTTACAGGTTACCAGGGTCTCTCTACCTCAGTATTATCGCAATTATAGTCATCAATGCTCTTTCTAAGTGCAGAAAGCATTGAATGTAAACTAGTATCCTCTGCGTACAGAGTCGTCAATATCTTAGGACTTGTTTAAAACAATTCCCGAATCATAGTAATTATATCGGTTAGCAAATCCAAAAGTGGCTTCGTAGGAAAGCTTGCTTTCTAGCAAGCTGATGATAACGACGACGACAAAGCTCGTGGCGCCATGGAGCGCACTCAGGCTGGAGTGCAGCAATTGGTTTGCGGTGGAGGTGAGCCAGTGGCGCCGTTTGCGCTCACGGCTGGTGCAGGCGGTGGCTGTGTCGTGCGCGCGGGGGCGGGGTGGTTGTGCGGGGGCGGGGGGCGGTCGGGTGTTGTCGCGCAGCGCAAGCCAGCGCGCGCAGGTGCTGCGCATACATCATCCGGCGCCGGGGCGCAGCTGCCGCTGGGTTATTCATGACTTGGAATCTGCGCGGCGCAGCGCCGCGAGTCGCTTTGCCGGCCCGCGCTGCAGAGGCCACTGTCTCGCCAGCGTCCTCTCCAACCGAACAGCCACCATTAGGAACAACCCGTCAGACTTGCGGCAAACAGCGCGTAATGAGGAACGTGTAATGAATTACATGTGATGGATAATTACTTCCTCGGTAAACAAATAACCGCGCAAATTTTGAATTGCTATTGTGAAATTATGGAAAAACAATCGGGTCATTTGACTCTTGAGTAATATTAATGAACAGCTAATATTCACGTAGATTATTGCGCATATACGTACAGAATTGGGTTTAAATGTTTTGGTCGTAAGCATTTATTTATTTTTGTTACATTCCATGCGAATTGCATAATTTGTTATTGAATGAAGTGTAGACGATTTATCAAGGGTAGCAAGTGATACAATTGCAGTTTAGCGGTCACACGTAATGCTCAGTATGTGATGCGACATATTATTCAGCAAGGGATGAACAAATCCATACAGCTGCCTCCATAGATAATAAATGAGGAACACAATGCAAAGATGCAGCAATATGTTAGAAAAGGGATGAGAAAATTCCAGAAGTGGAAGAAATATAATTGAAATGTCTTTAGTTGAAGTTACAGAACAGTATCAGAAAAAATCATAAAAAAAAGTAGAAAAGAAGAAGAAAAGAAAGATAGAGGAAGTAAAAAAATGATAAGATAAATAAGGAGTGGAAAGAAACAAGGAAACTTCAGAAGAAGTGAAAGATAAACAGAAGAAAAGAAAAAGTAAGAAGAAACAGAAGCAGGAGATAAGGTAAAAAATCAGAAACTGAAGAAGAAGAAGAAGAAGAAGAAGAAGAAGAAGAAGAAGAAAGGAGGAGAAGAAATCGAAGAAGGGTAAGAGAAAGGTGAAGAAGAAGAAAAAGAAGAAGGAGGAGAAATAGAAGAAGAAGGAGGAGAAGGAGAGGAAGGAGAAGAAGGAGGAGAAGGAGCAGAAACAAGGCGAACCAAGCAGAAGTTGAAGACGGAGTGGAAGGCAAGCGCGCGTACGCAGAGGCCCACCTACCCTCCGGCCCTCGAACTCCGCGCCGCGATCACCGCCAATTACCCGCCCCGCCTTGTCGACGCGCGCGCTCCACATCGATTAATCTAAGGCCGATGAAGATCGATTACCTCGTCTGCTCGGCTTTCATTTCCCCGGAGGCAGCCGGCGCGGCGCGGCGCGGCGGGCGCCTCGAGGCTGCAAGGCGCGCCCGAGCAGGCGCAAACAAACGACGCGACGCGACGCGGCGCCGCGTCTGGCCGGCGCGCCCTGCGCTGAGATATGGATTCGGAGAGCGCAGGTGGCAGCGCCTTCCACCTCACCTCAAATTATTACATCAAGGTTTTTGCAAACAATGTATAGCGATGCAGAAGAGAGGCAATAGTAATTCATGTATTTAGTAGAGAAAGTGAGTGTATGGCGTAGAATGTTTGTTCATGGACGAGGCAGCGATATGATCCAGATTATGAAATTTGAAGTGAATACGCCAAAGACACTTACTCGCGAGTTGTATACAATATTTTAGTACAAATTCATAGACATTTAAAAATTTATAATATAGGGATCATACTGAAAATTCAAAGCGGCAGCCATGTTCATGTCACAGTGACTTTCGTCTTTGCAGAACCCGTTTGTTCTATATGGGTATGACAATATAATCAAACAGAAAAATTACATCTTTCTACCTTGCATGAAATTATCCTGAACGATTGGTGTTCACATGTTTCATAAAGTGCATCCCATATGTTGAAAATGTACCATTAAGTGAAGTAGCAGTAATGTCCTTGTAGTGACTTTCATCACATGTCCAGAGCTTTATTGGGGGTAGATCATGTCACGCATCGTCACCACCCTGCGCTCGTTATTCGCGATCCAGCTCAGCCGCCTGCAGCAACTGACGCACGCGCGGTCCCGTGACCACCGCTTGCGGGGATCGTTCCCGCACCAATTCGCCATTAAAACTCACGATCGCCCTCTGTCACGCGCGAGCCCCCGTGGGCGCGTTCAGTGGCCGCGGAAGGGGGCAGCGGCGGCGGCCCGCGTCAGTGGCCGTCAGTAGCGGCAAGGGGAGCGACGGAGAGGGGTGGAGAGGGTCGGAGGAGAGGGTCGGAAGGGGGTGAAGAGGGGTGGCGGAGAGGGTCGGGGAGAGGGTCGGAGAGAGGGTCGGAGAGATGGTCGGGGAGATGGTCGGGAGAGGTCAGGAGAGGGTCGGAGGGAGAGGGTCGGGGGAGAGGGTCGGGGGAGAGGGTCGGGGGAGAGGGTCGGGGGAGAGGGTCGGGGGAGAGGGTCGGGGGAGAGGTCGGGAGAGGGTCGGGGAGAGGGTCGGGGAGATGGTCGGGGAGAGGTCGGGAGAGGGTCGGGGAGAGGGTCGGGGAGATGGTCGGGAGATGGTCGGGGAGATGGTCGGGAGATGGTCGGGGAGATGATCGGGGAGAGGGTCAGGGAGGGTCGGGGAGAGGGTCGGGGAGAGGTCGGGGAGATGGTCAGGGGAGAGGGTCAGGGAGAGGGTCAGGGAGATGGTCGGGGAGAGGGTCAGGGGAGAGGTCGGAGAGATGGTCGGGGGAGAGGTCGGGAAGAGGGTCGGGGGAGAGGGTCGGGGGAGATGGTCGGGGGAGATGGTCGGGGAGAGGGTCGGGGGAGAGGGTCGGGAGATATGGTCGGGGGAGATGGTCAGGGAAGAGGGTCAGGGGAGAGGGTCGGGAGAGGGTCGGGAGAGGGTCGGGGGAGAGGGTCGGGAGAGATGGTCGGGGGAGAGGTCGGGAAGAGGGTCGGGGGAGAGGGTCGGGGGAGATGGTCGGGGGAGATGGTCGGGGGAGAGGGGGTGGCGGACAGTGTCGGCGGAGGTGAGGGACTGGCGGGGAGTATCGGCGGAATGGGTCGGGGGAGAGGGTCGACGAAGAGGGGGTGTAGGAGTGTCGGAGAGGGGTGGCGGAGGGGTGACGACCGGGTTGGAAAAGAGTGGTGACGGGGGGCGAAGCGTTGGACGCTGAGGTGGCACAGTCGGGTGCCTGCGAATTAAATTCTGCGCGCCGGTGCACTCCTGGGGGGGGCGGAGGTGAGGCGGATTCAAGAGCAGTGGCTCCGATGGCGCGCGGTGACTGCCTTGTCGGCACCGCCCTCGGGGTGGAGATGGCGGGCTGCTCCGGCCTGCCCTTCTCGGCCAGAAGGCGTGGCCATTAAGCAAATGGCATTGCTTCTCTGGGGCCTCCGATTTCCGGAATAATTGGATCGTAGATTATTTATAGCCGCCGATATATCAAATAAACGTTTTTAAATAAAAGTGCAACCTGTGCAGGAATCTAGCTACAGTTCATTTATTTTTCAACATATTTGATACTGGATATAAAGATCTGATAACCATGAATGGGAATAAAATTTAAGTCTTGTTTAGTAGTTAACCTAGCAAAAATTGCTTAAGTTAGTAAAACACAAACACCTAACAAATTAAATGAAATTAAGATAAGATTATCAAAACGATAGTTGAATTGTAAAATACAATCTGCAAAAAAGCCAAAAATTTCAAAATGTGAAGCTTTTAGGTTGTGTTTCGAAATTTATAGAAATAATTATATTCTTGTATACTGTTGTTTGGGTTTTGTGTGTAATCTGTTGTTTCTCAATGTGGTGATGAATAATCTAATATTTAATGCAACCTACTATAAAAGGAAATGAACCGCTCACCGCAACTTTTCTTCCACTTAAAGTTATTGTTAAACTATCATTCAGAATTTTTGAAAAAGAGCATTCTTTCATTTCAATATTTACAATTCAGTAAAGTAGTGCACGAAACACCCAAGCCTTAAGAATCAATATGATTGGAAAGGGACAAAAATTACGAGTAGCAAGAATGCACTTCAAAAATTAGATATGTGTGGATTTTGTATTTAGTGTATTTGACATTAGTTTATCGTAATATAAACAACAATATCGTTGGTAAATTTCTGCAATTTATAAAAGAATGAAATGTACTACTACCTAATATGTGGTTTAGTTTTCCTGCCTCCAAAGATCAGTCCATCTAACATCGCTTAAAGAAAGCTTGAAGAGCTGTGAGCAAGCACGCCTTAAGAACAAAGAAAATCAGAGAAACTGAGTTGTAACTTATGGGCATGAAATGTAATCTTTGGGAAACGTATCTCAAGATAGATTTTTCTAACTTTATATCTGATTAAAGGAGCCTTCATAAGTTCAACGGGTTCTCCTGGTGAGATTTCGCCCTTAAACTTTCAAATGAATGTAGTACGTAGGAATTTTATCAGCTATTATTTGTTAACTTATAATATGATTCTTCAAAAGTTTTTACTACTGTGGTAAAAATGAAACGAGTATAATCCAGTTTTCAGATTCTATCCCAGAAGGAAGTTTTCTCGCATATTCTATCCGTTATTACAAAATGCTGAAAACCCTTCAGTTAGATCTTTCCTTTTTATAATTTTTTTTATAATATACGGGATAAAAACAGAAACAAAATTAATTAGAATACAGAATAATTATTTCTCCGAGTTTCACCGATCCACAATATTTCCACAATATTTCTGGGAGTTCCATTCGCTTACAGATCCGCAGCAACTACTTCTTCCAGTGACGTAGGGAAATGGAATTACATTGGATCGGAATTTTTTGAAATAATTTGGAAAACTTTTCGCGAAGTCGTTCAGAACCTTATTCCCAAATGTAGACTCTTTGCCTCTGCCTTGCGAAGGTTGGGAAAGTCCTCGCAGTGCTGGCAACAAACGCCCCAACTTTTTAGCGCAGAGAGCCCGGGCGCGCTGATATCTCCAAAGACTCACAAAGGGCGGGGAGGCAGATTAGAGCTGCCTTCGAGTAGAACCAGCAACTTCTCAACTTGCTCCGCTTCATTATTCGCTTGTTAAGATAGACAATGAAAAGTCATTGAAAAACACTTCCAAAGATTTGTTAGAATCGCTTACATAACGACCAAACTGGTAAGATGTAGAATTGACGAGCTTTTCCCAAAGCGACGTATCTCCAAGAAACACTTTTCAGGAAGGTGATGGATTCTCAATCAGCTGGATGATTCAATATTGGATTCGGCGGTTTTCTTTAACGTAGGAGAAACGCAATATTTGAACACAGTATTTGGCAACTTGACAGAAAGATGTTTTAAGAATATAATAATAAGTAAAACTCGTCAACAAACAGAAATGAAGTTAGCTACTTTGGAAATAATCTCTTCATTTACCTTGGTTCTAATGCATTTTGAAGTTCTTGAGTCTAGTTTTGTTTTGATTGTGATATAAAAAAAAGAAGCACTCATAAAACAGTTATATTTGTATGAGACGAGAGTATGCACTCGAAAACGAAGCAATTACTACCAAAAGTTCAGCATATTCCGTTAAATATGAACTGTTATTACATATCCAGATTCGATTTCGATGTAAATTAGCGCAATTTGCATCTAAAAATCAAACTTCCCCTAATCGAATATTTATGCCAACTTGTTTAAATTGATAATTCTAGACCATGTAGTCAGCGAATTGTTACGGCATTTAATTTCAAAATTACTTTTTTAATGTGACTTTTTAATTAGTTAGGAGACGATGTGGGGAAGGGAGAGGGGGCGTGGACTTGGACTTTGTGTTGGGCGTCGCTCTGTTCATGGAGAGGGTCGGGAGGGGGGTCGAGAAAAGAAGCAAGCGGCGAAATGGGGTAAAGGGCAGGAGTCGTGGCAGAATAGGTGAGCGGCAGGCGAGAATAAGGCGATCAGTGACGAGAAAGTAGTTCCGATTATGAGACAAGATGCAAAGTCTCGAAACATAAATATATCGGATGCTAGGCATAAATATGTCGGATCCTACGTAAAATATAACTTTTTACTTTTATTTGAATATCATCTGTAAACTCTCCAATACAGATGGTGCTTGGTACACTTGAAAGTGTACCAAGCACCATCTGTATTGGAGACGAAAGAACATATATACAATTTTATCATTCCACATGAAGTAAAAATACAGCCTCCCTGGAAGAACATTGTAGTGACCGGATGCTCTGATCGGAAGTTTTCCGTGATTTTCTTGTTCATTACCCGGCCAATGACGGGTTAGTGCCTTCACAAACGGTCTACAAACCATGTGTTATTTTTCCTTCCCCACCTTCATTGCTGCCTCCCGTGATGAAAACACTTACACTCACATGTTCTACCACAGGCATCGGGAGCTTAGAGTTTATCCCGTCTGAAACTGTGTCCCGCTGATGGAGATATTTGGAGAGGGAAATCCCCACTAGCCATTTAGTAGGTAATTTCATATTCTAGCAGAAGAGGAACACCACCGCTCTCCCAATATAACATGCATTACGCAACTGGATTAATGACCATGCATACGCAGCTGGATTAATGACACGTCCTCTAACCCAAAATAATCATTCAATCGATATGAAGAAAGTACATCGTAGTTACTGTCAAGACTTGGAATAAATGACAATTATACATTAGGCAAATATATTACAGGATACGTTACCTTTTATTATAAGTCCCTTTACTAGATAGAAGTTGATAGAATGTTGAACATCAACAAGTGGGATATTACGACGATTATCGTTCAAACATACAGTAATAAAATGTAACAGTAATTCAATCAGCTTCAATCAAGTACCCCTCTTCGATGCGCACAATGTCTTACCCGTTACTACCATAATAATACAGTAATGGTAATGTAACATTTCCTCTCACCAGGCCATGCGTAGGTGTACACGTGGACAAGCGTGTCCCCAAACTAGAGCATACGGATGGACGAGCTGGGACACAGGTATTAAGGAGGCACACGGCCTTCGATGCGCACGATGAGGGGCTGGGCAAAGAAGGGGGAGCAGGGATGGACGTGCAGCTGGCAGTGGCACGGGCGGGGCGGGGCGGGGCGGTAAGGTGCTGAGGGGGGCATGGCGGGGCTGGTGAGAGACGAGGAGAGACTTGCAGAAAGAGAGGGGAAGAGCGAGGAAGGTTTGGGAAGGTGGGAAGGGGTAGAGTGGTTGCAGCCAAGCAGTCGTAAACTGGGCGAGGGATTTTGTTATAATGAAAGAGACTGATGAACAAAGACCTCCGTGCGGAAGTAGGGAAGTAATAAAGTCGTTGATAGTCAAGGGAGCTGAAGTAAACCCAGATCCTTCCTCGAGAAACAAGAAAAGTGAGAAAAAGAAAACTTTCTCTGAAAGGAGTTGCATTCGCAAAACGTGCAGAGTATTTTAAAGAAACTTTTTTCCAAGAATAGACAAAATATTAATAAACTGACAGAGCAAAAATAACGCTACACTAACGCTCACTGTCCATTATGTGTAATTTTAATGAATTAAGTATTTACATTTTTAAAATGTTTTTAATTTCTGGTTGCAATGACATTTGAATTTCTTAACTTCTCTCTTGTACTGCGTCAGTGTCAGAAGAGGTGCCAGTTTTACCTCAACAGACCCCCGGCTGCAGTGCCATCTTAAAGAGCGAAGGAAACTTCTAAGAACTCGAAGTCGCATTCGATATCACACATTAGAGCAAATGAAATTTAGAAGGGGAGAAAGGAAGTTGGAGAATACTCGGATTTTCAAATGTGAAAGGCGTATGTGTCAGCCCATAGGAGAGGAGATGTGGACACACACAAACACAGATCGAATCCTGACGGTGGCGGATTTTCGGAAACTTGTCAAATGGAATCCTGACGGGAGGGGAATGCTTGCTTTCTGGTAGTTAATTTTCCATGGTTTATCCCATCAATATAAAGAAAATGCCGGAGAAGAACACCGGAAAAGGTGGTTTAAGGCTTCAACTGATATCTCGTCTGTGCCTCTGATCGGGAAGACGTAGGGTTCGAGTCCGGGCTGTGACAGGATTTTTGGTACTAGATAGGTAACTGTGGGTACATTGTTACAATGTGAAACTATATCTGCTTTGAAAATCATTGTTGGTTCTTCTAAAACAAGGGTGTTGAAAATAACATCTCTAAACATGTAGTACTATGTTCCGGTTCTAAAATGGATTGTAAAAATGTAGGTATTTGAGATCGTGGAGACGAAACGTATAAGAGGCTGATTTCCGAAAAATTAATCTGCATAACATCTATGACAAACATGTGTGTCATAACCTTAAATACTTTCATATACTGAAAAGGATTTCCTATTTGAGATTAAAACGTCTATCATTAAATAAAAAAATTAAATTACGACTGGAATCATCGCTTATTTGATTGATATTCATCCAGTGATTTCCGAACTTTTAGATAGTATTTAATGCTTTTAAAAAATGCAAACATTTGAAACTGAAAATGTGCATTACCTATTATTAGAACAGACTATTTCTTTCATTCAAAGCTTAAACATTGTAACGGTTTCAGATAACTTTTTACCAAAATATTTCTGTTTCAACGACGCAATTCAATGTAATTTATATTATGTGCATTTTCATCCGTTTAATGGTTTCATCCATTGTTATGTAGTTGAGTGTATAAACGTAAACAAATGGGTGGGTATATTCGATATTACTAACAAACTTAGTAATGAACCATCACTACATATTCCACAGTAGTTTTATTTCTTCAAGACTTAGAACCTTAAAGAAAACTTAATCATTTTGAGAACAATATTGTGTCGAAAAACGACAATGATTTTTGTTTTAAAAGTAAGCTATTATAATTCTTTTAAAACTATTTAAGTTTTTAAATTGGAATATAAAGGAATAGAATACAAGTATTCAATAGCTAAAATGTTCAATAAATAAATCCTACCACTTGAAATAGGATCCCCTTAGAACGGAATGTTTTTTCACTTAATGTAGTACTATTGAAGGACCTTAATTTGCGAGCCTCACAGTCGGGCAGAGAGAAGCTTTACTCGATACAAATAATACATATGACTTCAGCAGACAGTGTCTTTGGATTCGGATACCCTTCATCTAAGTTTACGGTCGTAACTCACCCCAAAATTCGGGCTCTCAATATGTCCGACTTCTTCGTAACCGAAATTCCAAGAAACTCGCACACAAACACATCAAAAAGTTCCAGGCAATACTTTACAGAGTCAGTAACTAAACCTAACAAGTGAACTTTTCCCTTCAAATAGAGCAATAACCCAGCGTGAAAAGAGAAAGTTACGGAGAATGTTTTCTTTCCTCTTTCTATACTCGTAGTAGAGGCAAGAATATAATTCTTTAGATTTCTTCCGAGTCAGACACGATGGAGAGACGTGCTCGTTCGCCTTTATTAAATTTCTAATTAATTTCACCCCACAACTTAATTTTTCATTAATTGAGAACAAGCTTCCCGCAATCTCATTATTTCTACACCAAATATCCGTTCCGTGAGTCTCTTAATTAATTCAATAACCATTAAGTGTGAAATGCCTTCCTGATTAAAATATGGCGGCGCGAACCGCGTCTGTTTTTCACGATTTACAGCCTGATTCCTGGGATCCTGAGGAAATCTCAACGTTTCTAAAATGAAGTTGCATTCTGAAATCTCAGTCTGGGATAAAATACGTCGGAAATCTTTCGGTATTTACGACGTTATTCAGGAATCTTATTCGCCTTTTTACTTCAAAAATAAATGTGAGATGTGAAGGTATTCTCGTAGAATGTTGAGGTTTAATATTTGAATAAAATCGTGTATATTATTTGCACTCGGTCAAATTCGCAGGTACTTCCAATAGCATATAGCGAACGTGTTAGAGAATAGCAGACAAATTAGTTTTTATAACTTCAATATATATATATATATAATATATATATATATATATATATATATATATATATATATATAGACCGACTTAAACATCAAGAAAATTAGTAATTACAATAATTATTTGTCTCATGAAATATCAACCAATAGCGTGCAACAATTAGGATCGTACCAACGAATCAGAAACGATTTACTTATGCTTAACACCTCCCGTTAGGAGGTGTTAATTCCCAGGAGGTGATAATTTGGCCGTGCATATAGTGAGCAGGCAGTGATCTATTGTGACATACCGATATGTCACATGAAAATAAACTAACATTTATTTGTAGACTATACGGTAGAACATGCATTAGGAAATATCACGAGAGCTAGGGCTTAGCAACGACCGTGAATAAACAATGTAGTTTTTGTTTTTTGTAAATGCATTAAGAGGTGTCTAGATGCCGAAAGTAGAACATTTGGGATTGGGCGAAGAAGTTTAGACGATCGAAAGGTCAGCTACACCAAAATATAACGAACGTATGGATTGGCTGGGTGAGAGAAGGACGGTCAAATGTTATGAAAAAGAGGAAGGTAGTTGAATACGAAGTCTTCGAGGGTGAATCATGCAGGATGATTTCATTCTGACCGGCATCGCGTTTCTGAACTGATCGTAGGTTCGTGAGAGGGCACGAGTATAATACAGATAGTCAGAATCGGGTTATCAGATCGTGAAATTTTAAGGACAGTAAATGATATTGCATATATTGCATGTGGAAGTAATATTAATGCATAGATTGGAACTTTGTCGGGAGTGGTAATCGAGTAATAGATTTCGGGACTATGTCATAGGACGTAATCGGGACTGATAATTTTGATAGTTTGAGACCAGCTTGGATAGGGGCAGAAGAGGATTTCTTGGGACTTTGGACTACGGCAAGCTCGCAAGATATTTCGACTGAGAAGTCTACGAGGGACATCAACGATAAGTTAACCGCGGTATAAAATTGTAAATTAAAAGATATCTTGATCAAAGGCATAACATAAATTCACTAAATTGTTTGCTAAAAAGGTAACAATAAACTTTGTTAAATTTTGTTCTTTAGAAAAGAAAGTGATCTTTCACTTAGTCAATCCTAACAGAAATGAACTAGGAATAGAATCATTCTATTTCAGATTCCCAGCTGCGCTGTGTAGTCAGCGGATCCTATAATCCATTATAAAAGTAATAAGGATTATAATATATCGTGACCCATTGACCCAGCAATCCGGACGCTAAGATCTTTGGGAGGTATTAAAGTAGAGAAATTTTGTATATCTCACTATGTAGTAATTCATCTTATTGAAAATTCGTAAATATATTCAATCAAATTGCAAGATGTGGTAAACCTGCTAATTAAATTAAAATTTCATTCCTTAAAATCCTATTAATTTTCCCTTCTGCTTTGGAAATTCTCTGATAAATACTTTCAACGACCCCCAGTAAGGAATATATGAACAATTTCCCAAGCACTCATGGAATTACCTATGATAAAAGTGTTATGTAATGTACGAGTAATTAAAAATTCTATAATCTAGCAAAATAGAATTATTGTGATTATGAATTCCCATGTAAATAAAACTCAAATAAATTATTTCTTATTAGTCGGTCATTGCTAGAGACTGGTGACGAGCTGCAGTTCACAATTATGCTTCTACTAATGTACTTAATTTTAAAGCAAGCGTTTTAAAGAGATGGGAAGATTTCTGCACGAAGCACTATTTGCAGAGGGCGAGTGAAACAAAGCGCATACGGAGGGAGCACCTGCGCTCGCGTGAGGAAGCAAAGGCGAAGGGCGCGGGCGAGCGAGAGCAGATCCGCGCAGAGACGCCCCCGCCCGCTGCCACACGCAGCGGGAGCCGCTTTTCTTTGATCTGCTCCCGAGGACGAGGACGGAGGACCCCGCCTGCCGTCCCGCCCTCGTCTACTCAGGTCGCCTTCGTCTCTTGCGCCGCACACCGGCCCGACTCACCCCGAGCGCAAGCAATATTTTGAAGCAGCAATTTACGTTGCAATATTATAAGACCTCCTTCATGCCCGAGAGCTCTGCAACAGAGTATGAGACCGTACGGTCAACCGTAATTGAAAGAGCTATAAAGTTATTAAGACATGTTTATAGGTTTCAGTGTCTTCAAAAATTGACTGCGACGGTCGACGACCCTTGTCAGTTAGCAGTTAATCAATAAACGCCAAATAATTATCTTCTCCTTTGTTTCGTTGGTATTTAAATCGGTGGCCCTTAAGACACAGATGCAGATACAACGCACATGTGGAGAGAGTCAACCATCGTATATCAGATCTACTCTCTTGAATATCAAACTTCATTATTAGAAATAACATAAACCGAAATGAATGCCTCAATTTTTACTAACTTTTCAAAATGGCTCTTCATGTTTCATTCAATATCATGTTTGATATGAGTTTTGATCGTCAAAAGACTTTTACAGAGGCTGTTTAAATACAGAATATTTCATTACTGCATGTAGTTCCGTTTTAGATAATTTCAGCAAGAAAATCAGTTATCGTCGTCTTTAAATCTGTCCAATATTGACAAATTATTATAAATGAAAATCACTTCATTTTATCTACAAAATTATAAAGTATCTTCATAAAATAGTTGCGAAGCCTGGTTCACATGGAAATGTCTCGCATAACGTATCTTATCACACCAACTTTCAATCTACATTTTTTGTTCACTGTGCCTTCTCTTCAGAACTTTGAATTTCTCACTTTTACTGTCAACTGATATTTTGATATCGTTCTGTTTTATTAATGAACCTTTTCCCTTGAAATTATGCAGAATAATTTCCATCTGCCTGGTAAAAGAAATCAATGCGCATCAGCACATCCATTTTACAAGTAACCATCTTATCATTTATGCTGCGTCACATTTCTCTTTCACGTCTTCTATGTGAGCAGCTGTTGCAGGTAGAACCTGCAATAGCAACCGAAACTTTAAAAGTAGCTCTAACTTTAATCGTAACCATCAAATTCTTTTAATAGTGAGAGCGAAACCATTAAAATTTCATTAAATACGTTGCTTCCCCAGAACAGAATGACACGGTAGGGGTTCTGGTTTTGGTATTTAAAATATCTTCATAATTGTGTGTAATTCGATACCCTGGTTTGCAAATGATCTTAGCTGTCCGGGTGACGGCATGTCGGAGGCTGTGTTGCCGACGTTTCGACCATCTTGTCCTGGTCATCCTCAGGGCTGGTCTGCCCTGAGGCTGGTAAGGCTGGTCAGACTAGCCCTGACGAAGACCACGACAAGATGGTCGAAACGTCGACAAAACAGCCTTCGACTCGGCGTCACCCGGATAGCCAAGATCATTTTGCATGACTCTGGACGCGGAAGCTTACGACTTCACAATACCCTGGTTTCATTTTTGAAAAGGTTGACATTTTTTTGAGAGTGAGAGAGAGAGAAAGAGACAGAGAGAGAGAGAGAGAGAGAGAGAGAGAGAGAGAGAGAGAGAGAGAGAAGACATCCTTTACTATTTATATATTTTAAATTGTCGATGATTTTGTCTTAAGTGGGAGCAAAGCCGTCAAACTCTTCTATGTGTTAAAGTTCTTTAGCATTATAACTTATTTTCAAATGCTTTAATAACTTGTGGTTCTCAAACAGCGCGTAATTGCTCGTCCGTTCATTCACAGAAAATTGCGCAAAAAGTACTCAAAATTTGGAAAAATTGTACAATACCTTATTTCAAAATCTATCTTTGGGGAACAGATTAAGAAAAAATATGTATCTTCATAATTGTAGTTGTAGGAAGATGTAGAAAAAATTTTGTATTTTTGCAATTTCGAAAAATCAGTTTTCAACGAAAATGAGATTTGCACCATTCTCTTAAACGCCCTTCACACTATCGAACAACAAAATTTAATCAAAAGCAATGGATCCATTTTCTTGAAAATTTGGAAAATATCCCAGAGACTCCATGTAAAGTACATTCCAAAATTGAAATTTCGGTTTCGAAATGAAGGGGCCGTGACATCAGCTAGATCGATTGGTAAATATCAAGTTTAGAGCAAAGCAGCAGAACAGTTTAGCTGCTGGCGTTGATAACAGGCGGATGGGCAGACATTTTGCCATCATTCGATATGTCTTTATTAAGAATCCATGAAACATTGATTCTGGCTACCCCACATGTTAGAAAATTTTTTCTTCTAAATTTAGAAACTTTTTTGTTACCAGGGCTCTGTAATAAGAGTTTTTCTGCCGAAAATTCAGTTTTTTCGCGCATCATTACATAACTTTCTCTCTACTGCGTAAACGGTAGCGAGAAAGTAAAATTCGTTTCAAAATCGATACCGAAATCGGAATCGTTACTTGAAACCGTTAGATGCCTTGGTTGTAGGCGAAGTAAGCACGGAGTGCCAGAGAGTGTTGCAGGGCGGGATGTAGGTGGGGCAGGGCGGAGCGAGGCGGGGTCATGCAAGGCGGGGCCGGCCGGGACGGGGGGCAGGCGCGCCCGGGTGATGGGCGCCGTTCTTCACCGTGTGATGGCCTCTGCCGGCGGCGATCCATCTGCCCGCCCCCTCCCGTCTCCTGGACCCAGCTTCCATCTCCGCCCCCCCCCCACCACGCCCTCGCTCGCGTGCACCTCTATGATCTCGACTTGCGCCTGCGGCCCATTTCCGGCGCGCGCGGCCGTCAGATGGACGGAGACGTCGCTCGGGAAGCAGAAAAGAGGACGGCGAGCGAGGAGCGGGGGAGGGGAGGAGAAGGGAGGAGGGCAGAGGGTGGGAGACGGCGAGCGGAGGGTGACGGAAGAAGGGCGGAGGCCTGAGGCCGGCTTCAGGCACAGACGCTGGCAGCGACGGGCTTGCTTCGCAGCTCCGCAATTAGCCTCACGGAAAGGGATTGGGAAGACGGCGATGCTGCGACGGAGCGGATTAACATCACACTGAGAGTGAAGCCTGCCACGCCCCTTTCTCTCCTTCAAATCTCTGCCTTGAGATTCGCTCTTTTTCAACGTTGCCTTCATATTATCGACGACCTTTAACCCTCGCATGTCCCGCTGGCCCCGCTCTCCCTGTCGGAGCCCTCGCTCGTGCTTGCTCTGCCAGTGGCTTGCTCGTGTCTCGCTGCCGCCCCGCGCCGGGGCGTGGGAGGGGCGGCGCGGTCTCCAAATGGACTAGCGGCGGCTGCGGGTCGAGATTACGCTACGGCCGTACATCCGTCACGCCGCCATCTTCGCGTCCATCTGCGCGCCCGCCGCACGCCCTTCACCCTTCTCCCTTCGCCCCGGCTGCCGAGGGCTCCGGTGCTCACAGGAGTATCCCATTCCATGAAGTTTCATTGCATTATTGAGGCTTTTAACGCCAACTGCAATCCGGGAATTTTCAAGATAACGTATCGTCACAAAATAAACCCACTCTATAGCTTAAAAGATAACAGGTGTTCTAATTTCAAATAAACGCATATGACACGCATATTGATGGAAAACTAAACCTCTGGTCGTCAGAAAGGTATCAATAGTTTTGTTAGAGATCCAAGAAGTCTGGAATAATACCAAAGTCATGAAATAGTTTCTATTTTGACTGAAAAACGCAAATGTTTGTTTGTTAATCCTCGATTTCCCATATCTGAATATTACTACTATGTTCTCATACTCAGTGCGTTGTTGCTTACAATACAGCTGACGTCATGCAATAAGAAAGACATTAGCGTCAGTATTCACATAAGCTTTACCAGAAAAGTCAAATTTTTTCCTGATTCCGGACCGCATTTGCGACTGCATTTTTGCTGCTGCAGGCCACTAGTTGCCCTATTTGATGATAGCATGGAAATGAGATTGATGAGAATGATTTGCTTGTGGCGAGGGATACTAGGCGAAGGTTCATTGCAAATCTGGCCGAAGTCTGCCTTAAACGTCATGCAGATCTAGATTTGAAGTAGCATGTCTCTCAATGGATTGTTTCTGATGCTCAGACCTTATTATGTAGATACGCGGAGGAGTCTTGAAGTGTCCTAGTGGTGGAAAGTAGAAAACCAGGTAATGCTCATCAATAAAAGACTTCATGATGAAGTATGTTTTAAGAATTTGTTCTCTTTGAAATTGCTATTTTCATTCCGGAAATTTTGTTAACCTTATCGGATTTTCACCCGGATCGAATCGTCCTAATCACGACCACCCCGTCGCTGTGAATGGAGGTGAAGCGATGATGCCTCGAACGCCGCCGCGTGTCATCGACACTCGCTTGTTAGCGCTGTGAATGGCGTGGGCCTTTGAGTGATTACGCCGCGCGCTCACTCATTATCACCGCGACGATTGCGCGTCATAATTACGCCCTCGACAAACTGATGCGCAACCAATCATCCTTTCAAGCGCAGGCCACACTAACGAGATAATCATCAACCGCGTGCACGCGCCGGCGCGCCCGCGATTAGCTCCAGTCGCCATATGTCAGCCATTGCCCTCGCCGCGCCGGCCGCCATGTTGGATCTTTGGCGAGGGCATCCATCACCCGTTAGGCGCTAAATGACCAGAGCGTGGGCGAAGCCTCAAAAGAGCTTCAATTCACTCATAAATTTCTGCATAAATTTGTTTGACGTCGTTGATTGCATATCTGAACTTACCAATATGAAAATCATAGTGCGAAAACCATTGACGTCGCCGGCGGATATGTTCGATCTTTTGGAGGCGGGAGGGGGAGGTGAGGGTACCGAGCAGTCTTCACCCGCTGGACGCCGGCGCGCATTGTCCCGAAAAGGCCAAAGCGAGGCCGAAACCTCAAAAGGCTTCCAATGTAATTATGAATTTCTGCATATATGAGTTTGACATCGTTGATTGCATATCTGAACTTACCATTTCGGAAATCATGGTGTTAAAATCAAGTCAACCATGTTCGATCTTTTCGCGAGTGAGGGGGAAGGAGGAGGTGATGAGCATTCATCACATGCTGGACGCCGGCACACAAAACCACGAACAAGCCAAAGACAGGACGAAACCTCAAAAAACATCCATGTAATTATCAATGGCACTTCCGGATAATATAGTAAAAAAGTTCGTTTTTCCTTAGCGTGTGATATACTTATACAAAGAATAGAAAAGTTTTATATAATGATAATTTGTAACTACATTCCAAAATCAAAGTATTGCTACTACTGTGCTGTGCTACAAAAATCTATAAAACTGTATAATATACACTAAAATACACGCGCAGAAATGTTAGTCATTTTCAAAGTATATTTATAGTCAAGATGATTCAAAAGTAGGAAAATGATTTTTTTATTTTTTAACTGTAGCCCAGCAGTTGAAAAAATAAGAAATTCTTATGTTTGTATTTTAAGTGAAACTTTTGATATTTTTCGAGCCTGTTCTAAGGTTCTTAGACACATTAAAAATACTTTTGTTATTTATTTCAAAAATATTTTTGTGTTTGAATTTTGGTCTGAAAAAATGCAAAAAATATTTTTCTGATTGAATAAAATGTTTTCTTATTTATCATATTTTTCAGACAGATAAAATAGCGTTGATGAAAAAAATAAAATAAAAAGCGGTAGAGGGATCCGGGTGGAGGGACGGAGGCTAAGAAACCTTTCAAAAATATTTTTCTTTTGTTAAAATTACAGTGTAACTACTCGTTGATTGATTGTTTTCGTGTGTCCGGACGCGTCAATTGCTTTGGTAATTACTCCCGTAAGTGAAGTGCATGTATTTTTCTTCAGAGATGGCGGTGATCTTCCCCCGCTGGATGGCAAGTTCCGGCGCCGACCTACCATGGGCTAGTGGGGTTTTCTCCTAACCAGGACTCTCCCACCAGCGGGGCATCGCCCCAGTCGGGACAAGCTCTAAGCTCCCGACCGGTCTCCCGGAATATGTGGTAGTGTAGTGCATGTTAGTGTAAGTGTGTAGCTGAAGTAGTGTAAGCTGAAAAGCTAGTATCGAAAATCCCGCCACCGTCAGGACTCGAACCCAGGACCTCCCAATCAGAGACGCCACAATAACATCAGTTGATGCACTCAGCTATCGCTCCCGGGGTAGCTACTTGTATGTAATTTGGTTTAGTGGAACACTTTACCATCGTATCAGGGGGTATTCTTTCTGCATAAATGTGTTTGTCGTCGTTGATGGCATATCGGCTGTTACCATTTCGAAAATCATAGAGTGGAAATCTTGTCAACCATGGACCGCCGACGTGTTAGATCTTTTTTGGGGTGGCGTGCGGGGGGAGGTGAGGGTCTCGAGCATTCATCATCCGCTGGGCGCCAGAGCGCATTGCCACGAAAAGGCCAAAGCGAGACCGAAACCACAAAAGGCCTCCAATTTAATTAGCATCTCCTACATAGAGGTGTTTGACGTTATTGATTGCAAATCTGAAGTTATGATTACAAAAATAAAAAAAAGGTAGATACAACACCGCCACCACAAGAATCGGGGAATCCAGCTACCCTAAGCGAAATTTTTTGACTCATAATAAGTTGATAATTATACTAGGATTGAGATAAAAAATCAGGAATTTATTTATTACATTTAATGTAAGATTGCGTAACCCTCATTAAATTTTAATGTAAAATTCATTATCGCTAATTCGAGTTAGGTAATCTTTTCTTGAAAGATTCTACAAAACAGTCCTACTTTATTTATAAATACGCGATACTACATTATTACCTTTCCTTCTAACGTTGTAAGTTAGAGTCGGATACAAACACTCCGTTCCGATCGTTTTCGGCGACCCAGTCAACTGTTTCCGAGAGTGCTAGTACTGGAAACGGCACTACGAAGAATGAACGATGTAGAGATATTATTCTAAGAAAGGACTGCTTTGACACCTATTACTTGGCTACTGCTGGCAACAAAATTGCATATTATGCCCATGCTCTCAATTAGTGAGTTTGTATGTTATCAGTTGTCTCACAAATAGCTTCGACACAACCTTTTGCTCCGACATGCCTTTTCTTTTCCGACCTACCAAAGTGGTCCCTTCTTAGTCATTTCTTTATACCAATACTAGGCCTGTTGTCTCCACGTCGTGCTCTCTCCCTGTCGAAGGACTAAAATACGAAGGACAATGAATGCCGGAGAGTCACTTCTCAACTCTCTCTCTATACGTTAATCGCTCAGGAGTTTCTTTTTAACATCTTAAATGCATTTAACTCCACTTTCATTGGAAGGGTACCCGAATTGTACAAACTAAACTGTGCAAGCGCTGTAGTAATGTCACATTTAAAACAATTTTTAATATTAGAATTAATTAAAATTCTGTATGTTTTTCTCCTTTGTAGGGAAGCTGAAGATATTTATCAGATGCAAAACACACCAAAACTACCAGAAAACTGCCTAAAGATTACTCTCCGGAATTAATACCAAGAACAGGTGAGAATGAGCTGTACCAACAGTTCCGATCTGACACGGATCTAAGTAAAAATTTCACAGGCCGATGAGGAGCGAGCTTTCTCCGATACTGAAAGCCAAGCAGCAAGAACGATCGATAATAAAATGCAATTTGACCTGCTCTACTTCATGTACAGTGACTACGTATGTCAAACTTACAGCAAGTCAGAGCATAGTAGGTAGTACATGGAATAGCGTCCGTGTTTTGGCAATCAGTATGAAAACAAAAATTATTCACCATCAGTTGTGAAAACATCAAATGGTTCCTAATATTCCTCTATGAACACTATTGTTCCAAATTTCACAATATAAACGTTCATTTTCGGGCTTTGCCCCATTTTTGCCAGTAGCTGTACGGTGCACCGAGCGCCGCAGCAATTGCAGTGGCAACGATTAATCTTGAATGAAGGGTCTCAGCTCCCTGCGCTCCAACTAATTTATGGAATAGAATCAGCAGCGCGGTGGTTGCATGAGCACGAGCGATGGTCAATTACGTCAGTTCCTAGGCTGATGTGTGAGCTCTTTTCAGTACTTAAAGGCGACCTCCGTAGCAGAGTCGACCGTGATGATCGCCTCATCTCACTGTGCGGAACGTAACGTTGAGGATTCAAATCACACTTAAAACACGGCTGCTATGAAACAGACATTTTTTCGTGCAAGGTAAGGTCAATATAACATTTATCTTTGAATATCGTTCGTAAATACTCACGAGTACTAGAACTAAATCACCAAAAACCCTGAAACGTAATAGTTAATCAATTACGTACCTAATTCTTGATTTCCACGCATCATGTTTGATGATAGCTAAGCCATTTCAGTCTCCTAATAGATTATAATAATATGTTCTATGGATGATGTAAACTTCAATTTAACTGTTAATAACACAGCACCAGCAGATAAATATACTGTTAAAACACTCACCAATTCACTAGCATTTTCTACAAAATGTATTCACATCGATTCAATTTTGTCATTGCACGAATTTTGTTTTCGATTCCATTGTAGTACCTTCAATTTGAGCAAACACATATTTTGGTCTCAAAGGAAATCAGAAACAGAAATTGAACTGAGAGTAGTTTTCACAAAACCGTTCGTTCCGTTGATTACAACGGAACGAACGGTTTTGTGAAAATTTTTGACTTATTAAAGTCGAAGTTGTCGAAATACCAACACCCATCTCCTTGTTGATCGTGTATGGTTAAGGTTATTTAGAACATAAATTGGAAATGGGAATAAAGCTGTTTGCATAAAGCAGTTGAATGTATTAAGAGAAAATATAAAATTTAATAGAATCAATTTCCTTAGAAATTTCAAATGCAAATATTAGTAAAATAAATTATTCACGCTTTATTCTATTTGGTTTATGAATAAACTTTGTTTCACTGGTAGAACTTACAAAAGAATGCATGCATTCCAAAGACAAATGTTCAGAAAGGTAACGTACTCGCAAGGGAACATGATTCTTATTTGAAGAGTTCTGCAAATTCATTTCTTTTTTAAATTGAAAAATTAATTTTCTCGGTCCTTCATGAATCACAATTTACTTAATGAGTGAATTAACGAAAGCACCTTCACGCAACTGAAGATAGAACGTTTTCGGTACATTCGCGTTGATTTCTCTGCCTCCACTAATATTTGCTGTCAGGATACATCGCTGAATCGAGAAAGAGGCGGAGGAGCTCAGACACAATCTCTTCGAAATACCAAAATCAATTAAGTACTAGTCTATCAAGGAGTCATTCCGAACATATCAACAAATGAAACGTAATTTCAGGAGACGAATGAGCATTTTCCATTATTTAAAGAGGTATTATGAAGTTTGGACCGCCCACAACTGTTTATTTTCGAGGTGTTAGTCATAAGTACGCTCAAGGCGCCTACTATTCATCATTTATCTTCCGATTCTCCGACGCATCCAGAAAGTCACTCTCACACCTTCGAAATAACTAAATGCTTTTAATGTGAATATGTCTCCCAAATTGGTGTAAATTACACGTACGTTCCCGACTACTTTCAAATGCACTAGATTGAATTGTATCTCTGCAACGCCTTTTAGGCTTATATCGATTGCGTGCTCACGTTTCGTGCTTTAGATGTTTGTCAAAACCTACACGAGCGCCAACCCCTCCCTCCAACGCAGAGAGCGCGCTGGGAATAGACGCCCCCTCTCCCGACAGCAGGGTGGCGTTGAAAAATGAATCGCAATTACGGAAGCGGTAAATGTTTGGTGTGCGTTTAAACGCGTTTCCGCGGCCGCGAACAATGGGACCTCCCCACAAATATTTGCCGGCTCTCCCACGTGGCGGCGCGCGCTTTGCTTTGCCCCGTCCTTGCGAGGACGCCGCCTAACGAGGACGGACCACGCGCTGCCTCCTTTCTGCGAAGGCAGAGCTCAGAGCTCCCTCAGTCCTCAACGCACGCCACTCGCCTCATAGCTCGTAATGCGCTCGGATGAACTTGTTGACAGAATTAACGCATGCGCTACCAACGTTCCTATAAGAAGATTTGTGCAATGCATAGCTGCTATATTCAAATGAACTAAGGTTTTCAAGTGCAATTTAATTTAATGTGATTTCCACATGTTTCAGAATTGAAATTTGCAAATTATATTTGTATTATGATGTGAGGGTAATGTAAGATTCAACTTTTTCATGGTTGGTCATGTAGACGACAACACAATATTTTTACTACTATAGAGAGGTAGAGATTAAAATGCTGACGAAACGAAATTTGATTATTAGTCGATACACATATAGAAGTAATCTTTGAAAAAATAATATTCCGGAAACGTCAAGGCAACTCTGATCTTGTTAATACGGAATTATTACTAATATTTGTGTGATTGACAAGATTAAAGATGAATTCATTTCACCTGTCACAAGAATTTGATTGAAAATATATGTTTAAAATAGACATAAAGTAAATTACTGAAAATAATGAATTATCACAAGATGGTATCACAAGACGTCCAGAGTAATTCCTAAGAAGAGACAAAAATATTCCGAAGAAACAAGACCAAAATACACTGAAAAACGTTATAACAAATCTCCAGAGACCGGCTAATTTCTTTTGTTGCTGAAATGTTTTGTTTTGGGGAGTGAATATATCAATATTGATGAGTTATTTGATAAACCAGTCAAACTAAAATAAATGTATTTCTTATATATATATATATATATATATATATATATATATATATATATAGGAAGTTTTACATAATAAAGAAGTTCATTAGTCTATACACCGCATAAGAAGCATGATTTTTTGCATGACTCTACTGCCCAATACTAACGTAGATCTGTCTCCCACGTACTTGTTGAGCTGTCAAAATATTTGTAGATTATAAGATAAAATTACATACAGGTATGGCTGAAGATAGAAGATGCAAACAGTGATTTATTTGGAATGTGAAATGTTGACAATAAGTCAGACACTAGCAACATCAGGTGAAACAAACCGCTAGTGAAATAAACCAAGACATAGAAAATTGGATAGTTTTGCAAAGAAAATAAGAATGCTGATATTCATATGACGTGGAGGCCTTTTGTAGGCACAAGGAGAAAAACGATATTCGAGCAAAACGCTTCGCAGGCATTCACTAGAGTGACAGCGTTGTAAGCACATCTACTGAACCACATCTGCCCCACAAACATCGTGGGGCGTTGCGGGCACAGTAAGCGCGGGGTAAGCAACCCCGACAACGGCCGCGTCAGCAGCTGACAGGCGCCACAATCAGCCCCGCCAGGCGGCGGCACGTCGTCAACCTCTAGAGCGGACAGCGGCCGGCGACAGCACCCGAGGGACACGCCTCCCACTACCAGCTGACGGGCGGGAACAGCCAATCACGCCTTACTTGCGGGAAATAACAGGGACTTTTACTCATTTCCTATGCTAACAGAAAATGAAAGAAAACTATACAGCCTTCAAAAGGTGTCTATTGTTTTTTTAGATACCCAGGAAAAATGAAACTGTTTTGATTTTGACTGCAAAATGCAAATATTTAATTGTATTATTCCACCTATTCTCATACTTCTTTACGGTCTGAATTTTTATGACTGAGTGTCACTGATTACGACACTGCTGAGGTCATGCGACAGCTAGGATCAAAAAATAAGGTCATTCGCAATTAAATATTTGCTGTTTACGTTCCATACGGAACAGCAATTTTTACGTTCAAGCTCCTGCTTCTTAAGAACAGAAAGTATTGAAAAAGTGCGCCGGAAAATGGCAAATTTGCGACAGAAAAGCTAGAACCTGGTATCGAAAAAGTGTTCCTCCTATAGTTCTTCTAACACGTTGTGTAGTCAGAATCCATATTTTGTCGCTTGTGGTTTTTGTGGGTTCTTGATATAAAAAACTCGCCTGATGTCAAAATGTCTGACTCTCCGTCCGTCCGTCCGTTCGTTTGTCTCTCTGCCCGCCTGTCCGTCTGTCCGTCTGCCGTCTGCCGTCTGTCCGTCTGCCGTCTGTCCGTCTGCCGCCTGTCCGTCTGCCGTCTGTCCGTCTGACGCCTGTCCGTCTCCCGTCTGTCCGTCTGCCGTCTGTCCGTCTGCCGTCTGTCCGTCTGCCGTCTGTCCGTCTGCCGTCTGTCCGTCTGCCGCCTGTCCGTCTGCCGTCTGTCCGTCTGCCGTCTGTCCGTCTGCCGTCTGTCCGTCTGCCGTCTGTCCGTCTGCCGTCTGTCCGTCTGCCGCCTGTCCGTCTGCCGTCTGTCCGTCTGCCGTCTGTCCGTCTGCCGTCTGTCCGTCTGCCGCCTGTCCGTCTGCCGTCTGTCCGTCTGCCGTCTGTCCGTCTGCCGTCTGTCCGTCTGCCGCCTGTCCGTCTGCCGTCTGTCCGTCTGCCGCCTGTCCGTCTGCCGTCTGTCCGTCTGCCGTCTGTCCGTCTGCCGTCTGTCCGTCTGCCGTCTGTCCGTCTGCCGTCTGTCCGTCTGCCGTCTGTCCGTCTGCCGTCTGTCCGTCTGCCGTCTGTCCGTCTGCCGTCTGTCCGTCTGCCGTCTGTCCGTCTGCCGTCTGTCCGTCTGCCGTCTGTCCGTCTGCCGTCTGTCCGTCTGCCGTCTGTCCGTCTGCCGCCTGTCCGTCTGCCGTCTGTCCGTCTGCCGTCTGTCCG
This sequence comes from Teleogryllus oceanicus, assembly GCA_964035755.1. Classification (NCBI taxonomy): domain Eukaryota; kingdom Metazoa; phylum Arthropoda; class Insecta; order Orthoptera; family Gryllidae; genus Teleogryllus; species Teleogryllus oceanicus. Next base: position 27,350,137 of record CAXIVR010000007.1, on the reverse strand, counting down.
TCTGCCGTCTGTGTCTGTGATCAACGATACCATTTAGCCGATTCTCTTCAAAATTGACATTCCTCGATCAATTGAAAGGAACCCCAGTCTTTCTGAGTAAACATTGTCTACGAATAGTAAAGAATGTGTAAAAGAACGGTGCAGGTCTCATTTTCGTTGAACTTTCTTAATTTTCGAAAACTGCAAATTTAAAGGCAATACGAAAATGTGGTGTGTGCGCTATTGTAGCATAACTAGTGTAATTTCTTGGTTCGTTAAAATCTGTCTTACTGTATATGTGAGTGAGTAAAAAAGGATCACATTCATAGTGAACATGTGGCTGCGCAGATCACAGTACGAAGACCTAAATATTGGCAATTCAAACTGAGGTGTGGTCTTCCGAACACCCAAGACTAAGGAAATCTCTCGTGGGTGCTTTCGACTTCAAAATAGCCTCTCGTGTCGACCTCGATATCTCTTTGGCCGTTACTTCACTCGTGAGCGTGTGCGTTGGTGGCATCGCCGCATTTAAATCATGATCTTTACTGCGATCTTCCCTTTTTCTTCTGTTGTTTCCCACTCCGAGAAAAATTTAGTGCCTCGGAGGACTCACAATTTGTCGCTGCTTTTTGGATGTCCGACACGATTTTTTGAATCAATGGGATGTGATACGAGGATTGGTGACCAATCGATTGCTCGACTCAAAGGATAAAAGTGAGGGCGGGGTAGGTAAGGAATAATGCCGCGCAATCTGGGGCCCGTATCTAGTGCACTGACGCGGCATTCGCCTGAATTTGATCAGAGAAACCATGGGAACCATTGAGAAAAAGTTTTGACACTTAATTTCATACACAAAAAAAACTCACTCAAATTAAACCCAACAAACACAGTAGTGGCAGCTGGCCGGGATCGAACCTGCGGTCTCCCAATCATTATTATTCTGGAGCCGCAAGGCCTTACCGTTATGGCCTTGCCGGCAGCTGTTGTGGTAGACATTCCTGTTAAGAATGGTTTCGATGGATAGATGGGCGATGTTGATGTCGATATAATTTGAATAAAGATGATAAAAAACGCTAGGAGAGGCAGGGGAAACAGGAGAACTCCGACAAAGCCTGCGAGGAACCAACTTTATCCACTACAGAGCGCTCATGGATCGGCCGGGATTTGAACCCCGGTTTGCAGAGAGAAAATGGCCACCACAACGCAGACCACCCTTCATCAAATCATACAGACTGCGCTCTTAGGGCGGAGACACCTTTGGTGCCAGCCATCAGCTGTCAGCCGTCAGCCTAGTCGCGATCGCCGCCGGCTAGAGCGTGAGCGGCCAACGTCAGCGGTTGCGGCTGTGGGCGGCGTGTTTGCGGACGGCGGCGCGTGCGACCCGGCGAGGCGTGCGTCCGCTCGCGCGCGTGCTCAGCGCAAACACGCGCGCCTCGGGGACCGTGCGCCGCCACGCGGCAGGGCGTCGAACCACGCTCCCTGCGGCACGACACATTGCAAACAACGAACAACACATACGGGTATTTATATTTTAATCAATTAGTTTCGACTCCTAACACAGGTTAATCTAGAGATTCCATAAGACACAGTCTTTGCCTCATCACACCTTTTAAAAATACATCCTCTCTACAACAGTGTTCACTTCACTTCGAATGTCAAGAGCTTTATCTATTTTGTTCTCATCCTTTGCAGGGACTCAACATAATTTTATATATTTATTTTTCATCATCAATATCTTTCCATCACCAGGCACCGTTTGCATAATAACTGACAAAATATGACTTTAATATACTTGCACTTATACCCTTACCATTAGCTTCATCTGACTTTGTCACTCTCCGCCGTGCCCCGCCTCGCCACACCACGCCATCCCATCCTGCCCCGCTGCTTCCCGCTCTCCTTCCCTTACCACCCCCAACCAATTCCCCCCTTTCCCCCCCCCCCCACCCCCTTGCTTCGCTCCCGGTTGTTCCTATGCCCCGGCCCGCCCTGCAACTTTAACGCTGCTCTCATAATGAGAAATCGTCTCTATTTACTCGAGATGCTACCAACTCATTTCGTAATATGCGACGACGCGAAGCTGCGTTTACAGGAAACCTGGCGATGTACGATGGGGAAACAAGTTACACGGAAATTCTTCTTATGAGACCTCAAGACGGATAAACATATCTCCTAAAAATATAGAATTTGAAATCACAACCAAATGATTACTTTTAGGTTGCTTCTATTTAAAATTAAAATAGCACTACTTAAGTTTGTAAATTAAGTATCTAACACATTAATATAATAGTCGTATGTAGCGCACTGTAAATGAGCTTGGTCGGCTTGTCTTGTCCAACACGTATTGTAATAATAAAATAAATATTAATTTATGGAATTTTTAGAACATTTTTGTATACTATAGCATTTAATATGCTACAAAACAAAGCTGATAATATTTTGATTTAAAAAATTCATAAACGTTTGGATAAAAATGAGGCATGGTACACATCAGTACGACTTTCCAAAAATGTTTTAAAGTTTGCTCGCACCTTCTCTAACGTACAGCTACAAGCCAAAGAAGCGGGACACTCAGGGCGCAGGCGCCTTTGAAATACAAGGCCCGCAAGAGGCTAGAGGCTCCGAACCGCCGCCTCCAAGTATCTGCATCACTCGAGAAACAACCCCGCAGAGTTGTAACCATAAATACAGCCCCTTACCTTTTTATGCGGAAACGAGTTAAAGGTCTCCTTTCCCCGTCGTGCGTCGCCAACCCCGCAGCAAGTTGCGCCGCCGCAACTTCTGAAGAACATTCAATTTTCATCCGCGACTTGGCGCGCGGGCGCGGCTTTCTCATTAGTGGCGAGGAGACGGCGCAGATCGCGCGTAAAGCACGACCGCCGCCCTCGTCCCGTCCCCCGCCCCGCGTCCAATAAACCACTCCGCCCTGTAAACATTCCGCGGGGAGAAAAGTTTCGCTCGTTCTTAAACTGGACATAAACTTCGGATATTGTCAGTCGTTTGTCCCTCTGGCGGCGCCGTGAGCGAGTCGAACAGCGCCAGGGAAAAGACAGGACGCGCGGGGAGGGGGAGGCGGAGGAGAAGGTGGAGGAGGCGGAAAGAAAAACGGCTGGTGGAGTTTATAAGGTAAGAACGTCCTCCGCTTCGTTGTTTATGAAAACCCTTCGTCGACGCATCGCGGGGGAGGAGTGGCTAGGAGGGGGAGGGAGGGGAGGAGGTTCGGTCGGCGGCTCGTCCGAGGTCGTCGTATTGAAGGGGCGCGGCGGAGTTGGACAAGTTGAAGGGGGGCGACAGCGACCCCTGGCGGAGAGGGCACTTGTCCCGCGCTCCAACTCTGGGCGCAGCTCGCCTCTCGCCCCGCCCCCGCCCCCGCCCCCGCTCGGCCGTCACGCGCCCGCGCCCGCGCCCGCCTAGCGCCATTTGCGCCGCCCCTAGCCCTTAAAACGCTTAGCGCCAGCATTAACGCTGGCAAAACACCCCCGCCCCACCCGTGCGTTACGTTATTCACGAATGGTCGGTTTTTGCTTTTTCTTCTGCCTCTGAAGGAAAGCGAGAACAGCCTCTGACTCCGCTTTCTTCCTGCGTTCTCTTTGCTGCCGTCGCTTCCATCTATCGCCACTTCTCTCCTTACTTCAGACTTTTCCTACATCTCACCGAGGATCGTTTTCGCAACAGCTGCCAAGGAGATCACCTCAAATACTACCTATGTAATGCTAGACGGCTTAAACAAAATATGTTCCCAAACATCTTCACACTTTCCGTTTTTAAAATAAAATTGTCGCAATATACGCGTAAAATATGTACTACAATATATGTATTAATTTAAGATTCTCTCATGCCTCCCATCGTAGGAAGTCTAATAAAATGTTCTGATTACTAGTATTTTGGAAAGCTCAAACACATAGACATAGTTGTCCAGACTGTGTTTGAGAATACAGAAACTCCAAAACTTAACTAAATGTGAGGGATGTTGGTTCCATACACCCAGAAGCAAACACCCGTGAAAAATACGACGAGACATTCAGGGTTCAAGCAAACGGTTGCAAGAGTGGAAGATGTAATATGTTAATTAGCAATTGTAAGGGTTTAGGAAGGTTAAGGAGAAGATTTTTAAAAATCTCAATGTATGAGATACAAAGATTGAGTTGAAGGGCCACTCCGCGTACGCTGGTGTTTGGCAGGATCCCGAAAGCTTTTTTCTGCGTCAGAACGTGATTTGCCTTCCACTGGCAATGCGCGGTTGTCTAACAGTCATGTGGAAGTGCCAGGTGGGAAAAAAAGATCATAATATTTGATCCCATTACCTACATTCCCTTAATAAGATTTATTCTGAGACTCGGCACTTCACTCATTTATTGCCCCCAATTGGGTGGGGGTGGCGATGGGATGGGTGCGAAGAGAGGAGGGCGAAGGGATGGGGGTGCGATGGGAAGCGCGAGGGAGGCGACGGAGCACGTGAGTGGGATTTGAAGGCGCGAGTGCTTTGCAGTCGACCAATGACAGCGGGAGGGGAGGGGGCGAGAAGAGTAAAGCGTCACGTTGAGAGCTGACAGACAAACGAGACAGCAGTGGGAAAAAACTAAATGCCACTAAAGGAGCATAAAACGCCACAAATGAAATAAAAAGAGGGAGATATGAAACTGAAGTGAAGTTAAAGCGTTTTGCTAACAAACTTATTACAGACATAATATCAGACAATATTGAATTATAGAGTTTGATATGAAAATGTAGTAGGAAAATGAATAATTAAAAAAACTTCAACACAGTTGCTATGAAAAAGGCATACATTTGGTGCGAAACCAAATATACATCTGTAGCATGAATGACATTGCGAAAAACTATCAAATGAATTCTTGTTAGGTGAAAAATCAAGAATCTATCTAATATGTAATCTTAAGCAACATTTGTGTAAAAATAGTTATATGATGCTTCCACAAAACATTATTTTCAACCTTCTACTTTCTCTTTTTACATTTAGCTTTTTTGGTTCCCTAGTTATTGCCACAAATCTCTCTCGATCAATCACTGGCACTTTGTTTCGACGTGCTTTGGTTTGTGTATTTTCTCACCTTTTTTTCTTTTTCCACTGTTATATCCTCTTTGTCTCTTTGTTAACATGCAGAATGTCGCTGAAATACGTTTTTAAAGCAATTTCATTATTATTTTGATAACAAGAAAAGCATTTACTGTGTGCTCACCAGGCGTAGCGACTACACAACACATAAAACATTAGAGAAATTTTCAAACAAACACACTAAAAAAATTAGAGACATTTTCGAATTTCAGCAAACGAGTTTCAAAAGTAACGAAAAACTAAATAGTTCGCTTATAATGTAATTTCAACTTACTAACATTTATAGGTCAAAAAGGTTTCCATAGGCATCCTTTATAAGAAGTCGAATCTTATCTCACGACACATAACTTTAGATTTCTTCCGTAAGAAAACCACTGCCTCTCCCCGTCCCTAAGGAGAGGCTCTGTATTTAGTTTTGCAAGAGAAATATTTTCGTGGACTTCCTATGTATCATTAAAAACTCTTTGAAATGTATAGTGGTAGTGATTTAATGCTTTTAGTTTCAGCCGACTTCTCAAATAAAACGTATAATATTATAAGTATATTAAAAGCAATATATCTAACATTTTGAGTATCACAAAAAAGTATTGATCCAGGTGCTTAAAAAACAATGTGCAATTCCACGTGTTCACATACGGACGAACATTTAACAGGGAAAATAGAACTTTCTGTTGGATATATTTGATAATTTCAAAATAATTTATGCTGATATAGCATCCTGTACATAAAAAAATCAACAAACTTAGATTCAGTAGTAACAACAGTAACCACAAACATGTTTGGATAGTCCACTTTTTGTTGTAGTAAAAACCAAAAACGTGTACCGCCTAAATCTCGAGACCTATCTCCAAAATGCGAACACAAAACTAAAACTGAGGGAGACCTCCTAATTCCTGGATCTCTCTTAGACCAGGTGCTTTCGACACACTCTGTAGGCGTCGCCTGCAGTTTACGGCTTCGGCGACAGCGGCGAAAGGGCTGCTCTCGGAACACTTTCCATTCGGAAGCCGCGACGCCCGCCCGCGCGTTTCTCTCGCGTTTTTATTTCCGGCCGCTATTTACGCTGCAGGCGGTTCACCTTCCGATCGTTCGCACCGCGCTTCCGCCCCCCCCCCCTCCCCCTCCCCTGCCCCCGCCGCAGCTGCTCGCGGGAGACGCCAGAACGCGCTGCGGTGGGCGCCCTCCCTGGAGGCCGCTCCACATCGTGCGCTAGAGCGCGAAGCTTCTCCCTCGGACACGGCGAAACGACCCCCCTGAAAAGCGTAGCGCACAGCTTTCCTCTTTATCAGGGGCTATAAACTATGAAGTGGTTCAGCGTACAGTTTAGAGACAAACGCGAATTTTTATTTTACAACGAAATGTCCTAATTGACTGTTTACATTTTCTTTCACGGCGTTTAAGAAAAAACGATGGGTCATGAAGAATCTCTTCAAAACTTGTCTCTATTTGGCTCATAATTAAAAAGTCACGAGAAAAATCGTAAACTTTCTTCTCTATAATTTATCTCAACAGAAGGAACGTATACTTTGTTAGAACTAAAACTGTTAAATGACATCGCAGATAAATTTTGAGAAAACATGTATTCACAATTCCTTTCGTAGACGTGGAATAGGTAGGCGCTCGAAAATATCTGTGAGAAAGGCTTCAGCTGAACTTGTTCGCGTGAACTGAGCGGCGCCTTTCGCAACTTGTTCCCCGTTGCGCTTGCAACCGCTCGCTTGCCCAAACGCTATCTCCATGATAATGCGAGGCCTCATCGCTCATGCGCCGGCAGCTTGCGCGACGTTGCTCATCCGGGCGGCCACCCCTTTCGCCCATCGTCGCCCCGCCCCGACTCTCCCTCCCGCTCGCCCCCGTGCCAGCCCACTCGCCCGTCTGGCCGCGACTCGCCGTCGCTCTCACGACGTGCTTGCCTGCCACTTGTACTCCGTGTGACGCCCGCCGACCCGCCCCCGCCCACCGACTCGCCCGACGACTCGCACGCTGACTCGCTCGCCCCCCCTCGCGCCCGCCCGTGCATAACCCGGCCCGCCGTCAAAGCGCTCGGATTCCGCTGCAGCTCTCCCGCTCCCGTCAGGAAGATCGCCCACGCAGCCCGAGTCGCTGCGATGGCGTAATGACTCGGAACCGATCGGTAATGAGCGCGGTTTATTGCCCGACCATAAAGTCGCTAATCCGAAATGAAAGAACGGAGGCAGCCGAAGGGAGACGTTCCCCTTAATGAAATTCGACTCAGATTTTCTCCTGAGCGCTTCATTTCGCCTTCTCTGAGGAAAGCGGCGCTCCCCTTCTCCCTCTCCCGCCTCCGCCCCCCAAGCTCGAAGGCGAGAGATGGCGTCCCCTCGGGAAATGACGTCCCCCACAACTTTTGATGACGTCTTTCATTTTTGCACCGTGAACAGTTGCTTAAGTGCTCGCGTACCCATGCAAGCTTTCACGATGATGTTCCTTCGCTCCAAAAATCCGTTTGACGTGACATTTGTAAGCCACATTTTTTTAAATACTAATAATCCGAACTACTTGAAAACCTAACCATACTACAAAGTGGGGATATCTGAATTATTAGAAATGTAAAAGAGGGCCACAAAAGATCCGGTTTTTGAGATTAAAATGTGAGAAGTATAATTTAAGGGCTCTAATATCCAAAAACAGATTTTTTATCGATTGAAAAAAGCGTTTCCAGTTATCACGACTGATCTCACGAAACAGTATAGTGGACCTTGAGTTACGGGATTGTATTTTCATTTAATTTACTATTATTATTAACTTCCTATTATTATTATTATTATTATTATTATTATTATTATTATTATTATTATTATTATTATTATTATTATTGTTATTATTATTATTATTATTAATATATTATTCTTTACTATTATTATTAGTCGCTTTACAATGATTATTTCTGGTAAGTACATATCATTATTATATATGAACTTTTTAAGCTATTAAAGCAATAAACTTCCCAATAAACAAATATATAAAGAAAAAATCATAATAAAAAAATTCTTAAATAAACGAAATTTTAATTGTAACATGAATTATTATGCAATAAAAGGAATACTTCTCTCATATAAATGAAAAGTTATTAAAAAGACGTTTGTGGAGTTTAAATATTCCTAATATTAAACAATTCCCTATATTCCTAATATTAAACAATTTTTAATTTTTGACCGTTGTACGAAATGTTAAAATAAAATGACGCGAATGATGACTATTAAAGTATAATTTAAAATATATTTTTTTATTTATGAGAATTTTCGACAGCTTTAATGGTCAATTCCATTCAGATAAGTAAATTGATAACATTCTGGTGCGCGAAAAATATTCAGTTCGAAACGAACATTTATTTTCTTGACTTTTTCTCATATATACTCATAATATGCATTAAAAATAGACAAATCGAAAATAGTTCCAGACGCCGAGTCGCACTTAAGATAAGAAGGACGTTAGAAAACGCGAACAGACAGGAGTTGGCAGGCGGCAGGGAAGTGAAGCGGCGGCTCTTGGCTGGGGAACAAATTCCTTCACCCGCGCACCCCAACCCAGAAAACGCATTCTGCTCAATATATTTTGAACTCTCTCTTCCTCAGAAGGCGCGTAGGGCGGGTTGCAGGGTCATCCGACAATGGAAAACTCCGACTCACTGCTTGTCGATATTTACTCCAACTGGGGAGCGGCTGAGTTTTACGGCCGCCCCCTTCGCCTTCGACGCTGTTTGCGCAAGGGCTGCTGCTGGAGCTGCACTTCCGCTCGGGTGGCGTCAATGGGCTACTTGGGGGATGAAGCCGGAGCAGGGCTTTGGGGCCGATACAGATCGCAAATGTAGTTGCATGATGGTAGCAAATCAGATTGCATATCGTAAGGGCATTTGAAGAAAAAAAATGTATTTGGTTCGTTGCCATTTGGTGTACAGTTTCTAAAAGCACAGAAGGAATATTTTCTTCCCTAATTCAAAAAGAAATAGAAGTGTTCGGAGGTGGTCGTTCCAGCTCTTCACCCTATGCTAATTTTGTACTCATATTTTTATTTCTGCACAATTTTATATTTTTTGCAATCAGAGAGGCGAGCATACATTTTCTATTATAAATAGTTAATTGAAGTATTTGAAATATCTGAAGATTTTCTGAAGTATTTGAAATATCTGAAGATCTATATTTCCAAACGAATAGAAAGCTACTAACTAAAATGGCAAAGAGGTTAATTTTTGGAGACAAGACACCAGAAAAAGGAATAACGTGGACACGTATTTGATCGTTATCACCAAAAAATTATTTTCTAGAGCAATAATCATCCTCAATTTCGCAACAATCCGTTAATTTCTTTTTAAATGCTTACCTAAAAAGGAAAAAAAGTTTGCTTTTTTCTTCAACCGTTTGAACGCATGGGGAAAGCGTCAGGAATCGAGAGCAGCGGGCAAAGATCGCGGTGAGTCGCGCGGGTCGTGAGGTTTCAGCAAAGCGCGTCTGCACGGGAAACTCGCAAAACACGGGGGCTCTTCAGGACGTGACGGCCCTGCAGCGCGCCCACCGGGGACAGCGGCGAGGTCACGTGACTGGCGAGTCAAAAAAGGCCGTGTGGCTAATGAGCGCGTCCGAGGTCCTCCAGAGAGAGCGCGGAGGGCGTTGCAAACGAAGGCGCGTGCGAGCAGACAATAGATACTGCGAACGCGAATTTGGAAACCGCCCCGAAGAGAGCCAAGGCGGCCTTTGAAGTGTGGCGGCCTCCGTGCGCCCTCAAATGGTTCGTGAAATGCATCGCCCCCAGCAAGTGGCGCTGGCGAGTGCGAGGCCACCAGGGCGGGAGGAAATGCACGGCGGGGGGGGGGGGCGATGGGGCGGGCGGGGGGTGATGACACGTGACGCGGCGCTCCGCTCGTTTGGGCGGCGCGGTCCGTGGCGCGGGTTGCCTAATTACCGGCGGCCAGGGGCTGTGCCGCCGCGGCTCCAAGCGGCGCAGCGCGATGCGCCGCTGGGCGCTGGTGGAGCGGGAAGGGAGTGGGGGTAGGAGGCGAGGCGAATGCGGAAAAACGGAATGAGCAAGCGGACGCGCGCTCCAAGCCAATGGTCAAAAGCCCGTGGTCGACTGCGCAATCCCGCATGCAAAAAGTGTTGAGAGAATACGTAGAGGAGCAAATGAATCTGTGTTGAAAAATTCCACATTTTTAAACCCCAACTATTAATAAGAACACTAGCATTCTAATATGAGATAATTAAATTTGAAGTGAAGGAAAATTATTAATATCACCGTTATATTAAGCTTTACAATCATTTCTTCAAGCATCTTGTTGTAGCAGCGAAGCACGTAGCGAACACCCTCTTCTAGTGAACTGACTTTTCGACCACCATTCATTTTGTTGCAACATTTAATGCTTCAATTATCTGAGTAGAAAATCACTTATTATGTGCGTTACTTTAAGAAGTATTTTAAATATAAACGGACTTCTGCAAGAAGTTATTACATTTATCATAGAGCAAAAGACAGTGACAAAAATGATTCAAAAAGCAAGAAAGAGAAGATCGAAATAATAGTATTTTATATTGTTACTTTCCATCAATATTTAATTCGGTATTTTAAGTGAAATTAATTCTTCAATTCGAATGAAAATGATGCACTCTGGCTGCGTCTGAGAGTGAAGGTTCTCGTGTACGTCGAAGTGTGTGTGTGTGTGTGTGTGTGTGGTGTGTGTGTGTGTGAGTGAGTGCATGCGTGCGTTGGGGGGATTGATGCAGGGCACATGGTGGGGAGGCAGCGTCGGGGCGATCGAATCGGCCACTGGAGTGCTTGGTTTGAGCAGCTGTGAAGCGGGCCCGACTCTCAAATATTATCTCTTCCTCCTCTCTCTGCCATAGACGTAATGGGGCAAGCTATTGGTTATGTCCTGGTTGTTGAGTTAAATGCGTACCAATGCTAGTGTGACTAACTATGATCTATTTAAGTGTTGCTTAGATATAGAACTAGATAGTGCTATTTTGGATGAAACATACTATGTGGAGATGTTATACTATTTCTCCCGCGTACATCGGCAGTTTTTTATATGTTTGGATCATTTACGTCAGTAATTGATATTATTTATTTTCGCTGTATTTTTCCCTTATTACTTTCACATATCGCGTTCAAAATAAAGTTATCTGAATATTCTCCATGGGAACTTACAAAATGTTTACATTTTTACAGTCACTATACTATCTTTCTTGCATGACTATAGCTGTTGTAGTTTTTTCTGAGTAAAGGCAGAATGATGTGTAGTGTATGATATTTTAAAGAGTGTATCTTGTGACACTGGAGAAACTATTTGTAATTGATTAAAAAATTAAGTAATGTTACTGAAATATTCACAGTGCAGCAAATAGAGCTTTAACGTTACTGTTTTTAAAGCGTAATTTTGATTAGTGCCTGAATTTGCGTACAAACACAGGAGAACAGAAATATTTTTCATTTTAAGTATATATTATTGATATTTTATTCATTTGTTTACTGTAGCGCAGTTTACTTTCACTGATTTTCTAATGAAATAATTTGACATTAACGCAAGCAACTGACGTTATAAATTGGTAAGCATTAAAATGAGATGGATATATGGACAGAAAAAGAAAAATAGTAGACATTACCATAATGAATATTAAATATACCAAAGAAAAACACAATGATTTAACTCTTGGGAAAATTAATCGATGCTTTTAATAAGCTTCATTATTCAAAACTAAATTGAATGTAGGTTTACGATATACGAGCCATCGTGTACTTGTATGAGTCTCCATGTTTCAGTGTTTAATGATCCTGCCATATCGAGTGGATTCTAAATGAACTTTCATTATTTCAAAACAAAACATAAGTGCAAAGTCCGCTTCCATTAAACAGCCGACAGTTGCGCGGTCATAAGGCGAGGGGGCGGGGGCGAGGGAGGGGCCGGGGGAGGGGCGGGGAAGGGGAATTCATTTAAAAAAGCTGGGCTTGCATCCGCGCTCTCCGCCCGTCACGCGCAAAAAGGAGAGGGCGGGCGGTGCGCAGCAATAAGAACCTTAATGAAACGCACGCCCAGGGAAGAAGCCTTCCAATTTCAGACGGCGCCTATTGTGTGAATTTGTTTGTCGAGCAGTTGCAGTTACCGGCTTAATAATGAAATTTAATGTATTCCTAGAAGAAGACAGCAGTAGTACTAGCAGTCAACACGCCGCGCTGCTCTTCAGGAGCCACGACAGCACTGGTCGTGCGAGGGTCTTCCTTCGTGGGAGAATGTTAACGACGACCCTTCCTAAGAGTGTTAGTTTTCATTGTTTCATGGGTCAAAGGAAGCCAAATACAAAATCCATATTCATCGAATTGTGGATTTTCACGACTAGGTAAAGTGAGCGATAAGAGATCTTTCAATTAATATTTGATCAAATAACAGAATAACTTTCATTCACTTTATATATTTATTCAATTTATTGTAATTAACAGTTCCTAGCCTTTCCAGCCATGTCTTCAGACAGGTGGTTGTCATGAATAGTTAACGGCGATGATTTGATTTGAATGATGATGCAGCAAGTTCGAATGAGCGGTTGTGGAAACAGGAGAATAGGCAGAAAATCTTCTTTGTCTTAATAAAAGTACACGCTTTGTTCACCACAAATTAAACATGTATTGATTAATATTTGATTCCCGGAACCCAAAAATAGAAGGCGAGCACTGTGATTGCCATAGTTTGCCTCAAAGTGCGTCATATAGCGGTATTTGCGAGAATGATATTTATCAGTCTATATATCCTATTTAAGTTGTCACTCACGACAATGGATTCATTGTTTGCACACCGAGAGCCCTCAGCGAGAAGAGATACATCGTGTCTGAAATGATACTTCTCGATTTTCATACTTATTGATCAAGTCAAGAAAATGCAACTTCTGTATTGTAGTTTAACGTGTTGGATTGCAAAATACCCCCGATATCAGACAGGAGAGAACATGCGGTGAAGATAAAGTGTTGAAAATAAAGAAAATTTGGCATGCGTATCTAATAAGTTGATAACCGTTATTATTGCTGAATCAATGCTTTATTCTCTCAGTAAATTTACTCTTTATTTTACAGAATCGCCATACCACCACTTTTATTCTCCACAGAATCAGAAATCATCCACAACTGTACTTGAAACAAACATTAGTACCTTTTGATTGACTGATGATTCCGGCATCGCATCAACTGCTAAGGTCACTTTTCCCGTAAGTGAAGTTCATGTTTTTTCTAGGGCGATGGTGGTGAGCTTGTCAAGCTGGATAATGAACTCCAGCGCCAATCTACCGTCCGCAAGCGGGGTGTTCGCCAAGCAGATATCGTCCATCAGTGGGGCACCGCCCTGGCTGGGACATGCTCTAAGCTCCCGATCGGTCTCCCAGCATGTGTGGTGGTGTAGTGCAAGTGTAAATAAAGGATGAGGATGAAGCAAGGAAATGGAAGAAGAAATCACATGCGTTCCGTGGCCTATTTGTTAGGGTATTGCTCCGGCATTCACTGGTTCTGACCGGAGAATCTAAGGAAAACTACTGATCAGAGCAGCCGGCCACATGAATTCTTCTCCAGACAGGGACTGAATTCGAGCTAGCTTGTGTCGAAAATCCTGCCACCGTCGGGGCTGGAACATAGGACCTCCAGGTCAAAAGCATTAAAAAACAACAAAAAATCTAAATCTTTGTGACAACCTTAATTATAAGTCGTGAATTATGGATTTAGATGGGGATCTAAGTTAATGTGAACATTTTCTTGCAGATATAAAGAATATTTACTTAAGTCATCATAAGAGCACAGTTGAAACAAAACTGCATTTTAGTGGTCAGTAGATGAGGAAAAAAATTAATCGCCTTCTTTTTTATCTACGTAACGCAACCTCTTAAATAAATATTATTTTGAGTTGAACCATTTTAAATGAAGTATACAACATATTACAAGTACTCAACCTCAATACCATTAAATAGGAAATACTATTAGATCATGTAGAGATATTTACATTATTCCCTTTATTGCTAATAGATAAGTATTAAACGATTCGAAAGTCAAACTTTCGAACCAGGGTGCACATCGCTTCTTTGGGAAACAGCCAAGTTTCCTTTTACTAATGAGGGATAAGATAACACAGCAGGAAAGCGGCTGGAAGTGTGAAAATTTGCGGTAATGAATTGCTGGAATTACTTTGTGCGCAACGGAGATAGCGCGGACGCCAACGCGCTTTCTGGCTATGCCAGCATTATTCGCGCCATAAGATTTTAAAACGAAGCCGCGCATTGTGGAGAAGGAAATAAATGACAGCGGCGTAAAACGCTTCTTTCTGCTCGCGGAAATAAATGATACTTTTTCATCGCCGGAACACAAAAAGAGAGATTTAACACTGAATCTGCGAGGAAGGAAGTACGAAGCAGACTGTAATGGGTAATGGCAACTACAAGTACAAATTGCAAGTACAGTAGACTCGCGATTATCCGTGGTAATTGGATCTCGGATATCAAAATTCTAGGATAATTCAGAGTTTATTTGCTAAAAAGAAGGATCAAATGTAAAACTACTATCTTCAGAATATAATACAAAACCACAGTCAAAGACCACTAAAACTCTGCGACAAAGACAAAGCACAAACACAATTTTTGACAAATACGTTGATTATGGAATTCGGAGAAGTACCAATATCCTTAGAATTTATGAGAGCTTAGCCGAACACACACGCTGATCTGCTACTACTGCAGAAACAAATTTTAAAACTTTTATATTCCGTTTTTTGAACAGCTATTTTAGTGTTGCTGTTGTAGTTGCCTCAGCTATCCCGGACTGTTAACCGGGATACCCGGAGCCTCAGTTAACCTGGACTAGGATAATCGCGGGTCTACAACAATAAACCCACTTTAGCACGAATTCATTTAAATTTTCTGTAACACGAACAGAATGTTGGTTTCTGCAACAAAACGTAGTAATAAAGAGACATAATAATCGGATAACACAATTTTTGATAACACGAACTCCAATTATTTCGGTCCGTTGGAATTCATGTTAACGAGGGTTTACTGTAAAATCTACTTTACATGCGTCGAAAAACACACAAACGGCGACACACGCACTTCACTCTGAAGGTAAAGCGCGCGGGTGCATGGCATGCAAGCAGGCGGCGGCTGCATGGGATACGAACCACGTGATCGGCGCGGGCGGCGCGGCGCGACGCGACTGGCCGGCCGCTCGGCGCAGGACTAAAAGAGCGGGCGCGCGCCGCTACATTTTGTATGATGCCTCCGGGCGGCTGCGCGTGCGGCGCCGCGCGGCGTCGCCGGCCGAGGGGTGGGGGCGCCGCCCCCGCCGCCATATTGATTCGCCGACGCCCTCTCGCGGAGGGGGGCACTGGGCCGGTCGGGGGGCCTGAAATCGGACGCCGCGCAGGGGGGGCGGTACGCCCCCGAAAATAATCTCCGACTGACACCGAAAGCCCCCGACGCGGGCCAGCGATGCTTCATTGAGAAGGCGAATAAAAGAAGTCCCGACGGGGTAAACACTGCGAACGATAGAAACGGAGGGGCAGTTAATATACCGGAAGCATACAAGGAACATTCCGGAGAAACGAAAAAAAAAAACAAAACTTTCTTCTTAGTAGAATGTATAATTTACATGAAACGTTTTCTTGTTCGGCGAAGCGAATAAAGAAATTCCTACTAATTAGTTTTGTACATTTATTTTATTGACAGTGAATTACTATCAGGGCTTACGCATCATGCCAGTCGTTATAATTAATTTTCTCGCCCTTGTTAAAAATGAGACGCTAGTATCTATACATTACTAATACAAAGCTACATGCAAAAGAAGTTATCTCTCAGAAGCACTTACAGCGGGATTAACGGTTTTGTTCATATTTTCACGGAAAAATAACGTGTGAAGTACAATAGAGAGAGATTTGCTTTATTTATTGTATCTTAAGTCTCTTAGAGTCGTTTGGGTTACATTAAATTATGAATTATAAATTATTTTAAATACTATATACATTTTATTAAGATAAGTAAATTTAAGAAACATTTTACAATTGAAACATGTACTACTCTCGCTCTTATCCAATTCGCTCGTCAACTGAAAGTGTCTGGAACTGTCCTCTTTATGGCAAGTAAACGAAGCAATATACGAGTAGGGTAGTATCAAACTTGGACATAAACCAGAAACAGAATTTTACAGCAATCCCCTTTGGATATGGATATCTAACTCTTCTACGATTTTTGTGACGCATGTTCCGCTTTGATTCTAGGCATCTCATGTCTAATGGCGTAAACAACATGTTACTTGTCTCATATATTTGCTGTCAATTTTTTAAAATAATGTTTATAGAAGTAGAAAAATCGTATGTTCTAGAACCAATGCATTAGATCGTTACCTAATCCACATTTACCAACTCATGTAGATGTATTGCTAAGCAGAGCAAAATAATCTATAAACCAAAAAGTTGCAATGAATAGCAAAAAAATGTTTAGACGACATTCAATTACACAATGAAGTGAAACTGTAATTGCTTAACCCTATTGAATTGAATTCAAACAGAACTCTTGTATTAACCTGAATGTAATTGAGTTTTGGTTTCAATATAATCAAACTGTGAGGGAAACTCGGTTCAACGAAGCGAATAGAATTTACCTTGAATCATTTACAAGTCATTTAAAAAAATCAGTCAAATTCATTGAAATTATTGTAAAAGAGAGACATTAACTTGTTTATTATATTTGTTATTTTTTGAAAATATATTTATTAATAGTTGTATGCCAAAAAATTGTTTTTTTCTGTAGCCAAAGAAAGAAGTACTTTATGTATCAACGTTTTGTAGTAACTGACGACTGCGTTTTTGGAGAAAAAAAAAACTTATCCTTAGATCGCCTAGTTTGAGAATTACTCTGAAATTTGAGTTTTTAAAACAAAAACAGTGAAAACATTGCTCACAAGCTAAAATACTAACTTCCATAATATATTTACTCCATTTATTATAAAGTAAAATTAAAATTGAATTAATGAAGAAACAAAACTTTTTATGCCACTTGATAAATGAAAAGAGTTATTTCATTATTACCTCAAACTTAATTTCGATAAGCGCAATTTGAGATGTTTAGTAATACGTATTGAAGTAACCAGTTTTGACTCTTAAGCAGTGTGTTCGTACATTGCTAATGCCTTTGACATTTCAGGTTTACCCGAATGTTTTATAGGAATTCACATAAATAATTTCAGAGAAATCAAAATCATTGGAAAACAATGTTTAAAACAAATAACTTTTATAGTAAAATGTCTTGTGTTTGAATACTCTGAGGCTGTTACTTTAGGAAATGAAGGTGATTAGTGATGTTCGATGCACTGGAAATGAGACGCGCCATTGAAGAGCGTCTTGTCTTCCCTCTCTGCGCAGACTGAACAGGAGAAAAACATCATCGTGTGTTGTCTTTTGAGAAGCAAATGTAGTATGTATGTATATACATATGTGCCATTTTAGTGTTTGGTTAATCTGACGTTTGCAAGCTAGCTGTGTTTCTAGTTCTTGGCTCTGTTTTTATGTACTATCCACGCCTGTAGGAGACATGGCGAGCGTGACATATTCTCATCATCGTTATGTGTGTCGCTACGTAATCTACGAAATGAAATATTTTAGGACCTTCGTATCAATACGTTTTGGGGCTTCTGTTGTTCTGGGTAATTTCACTCCATAGTAACGGTGGTACGTGAATTATTCTGGATTCGGAGACATTCACTGTAAATAATTCCATTAAAACACGTTTCGCTAATATCTGTTATTTTCATACGGATGTGACAGCAAAGGGGACAGTCTTGAGCGAGTGTGTGAGTATATATCATTAACGGCCCCGACAATTACTCTGGTCATTAGACCCGTGAGTGTAGTGCACGCTATAGATTGGAGATAGGGGTGTTTCTCCCTTTTTGAAACATGAGGCCTTCCTAAATATCAGCTTTCAAGATTACATTCCAGGAATCTTCCCTGCAGAAGTACCAGCCGGAACAAGCTCTAAATTCCCGACTTGTCTCCTGACACAACCATGACAACAACACATGTGTAAGAGGAGACAGATGAAATAAATATTGCAGTACGTGACGCATTTGCTAAGATACTGTTCGGACATTGGTCGGCGAAACGACGGAAAACACCACATCAGGTCAGCTGGCCGCTAGAATTCTCCTCCTAATAGCGGCTGAATTTCATATAGCCAACTAGTGTCGAGAATTGCCCACCGTCTGGACTGAAACGCAAGGACTGAGCCAATCTGTGACGCTGCAGGGGTATTACGTATGGATCACCCATCTCAGTCACTTAGAGGGTAGGGTTTTCATATGTTGTCGCACAAGCACACTAGTTATTTCAAATTAAGCAATGATGACGTGCGTTCTTGGCCTCCTGGTTCTTTCCAATTGGAGGTGCCGAGCGTGGCAGCGCATTGGGGGAGGGGGCTCTCAGCTTCGGGCGGTATCAGCCGGATTGATTTTGTCCTGAGGGCCCAAATGTCAAATGTCACGACTTAGCGGACGCCCATCCGCCCGGCGGAAGAGCGTCAATAATTTGACAGTGGAGAGCGCGGTCCGGGTCGGCCGGACAGTGCGCGGAAACCGATGGGGCGATTAACGAGGGGACGCCGGCTCCATTACGGGGACAAATGGGGGACTGCGCGGGACAGCCTCCGCCGCGCCGAAGGAGTCCACGCGCCGCCAGTCGCACAGCGCTCATTCCTCCGCTGCTCTGAAGCGGGGATTCGGGGATGTCGACAAATTATTAGGATCTACTGGCTGCAACAGCAAAAGTGCTGCTTTCGGGTGTGGGAAAATGGTGACCTGGAGCATCAAAAGTTGTCGGCACAACAGAATACTAAAGGCGCGAACGGCACAAGTGAATACTAAAGGCGCGAACGGCACAGGTGAATACTAAAGGCGCGAACGGCACAAGTGTATACTAAAGGCGCGAACGACACAAGTAAATACTAAAGGCGCAAATGGCACAAGTGAATACTAAAGGCGCGAAGGACACAAGTGTATACTAAAGACGCGAACGGCACGTGAACGTGAATGCTGAAGCTTCTTTCTTCCTTATCGCATGAAGAGGAAGTCAGAAGCTTGTCGTGAGAAGTGACGCTCTGAGTAGGAGAATTCAGTTGGTATGAGAAAAGGCGAAATCACACTATCAAATATTTGCATTTTTCGTTAATGTTGAAACTGTTCCTTTGGTTTTGTGTATTTTCATTTTCTACACTATCTGACAAATCCATTGATACCTCTCACATCACCAGAGTAGTTTAACGCTAATTTACCTAGATATTAGAAATTAGTAATAAAGATTATGCGTTTTATCAATCTCATACATCGTATTTTCAAGAATTGTTTTTATGTTTGAGATGGTTATAACGAGAATGGACCAACACAGGTATCAGCAAGCAGGGAGACACCATATAACTCAAGTGAAGGAAGATTGAAAGGTCATGGGTTGGATTCCCACTTGGTGCCAGAAATTTGCATGATGTGTTTAACATCAGAGAAGACGTCTGCCGAAATAAAATTCCTGCTCTGATCAGAGGTATCTGTCAGCGCGTCCTCGCGAAGGCTGGAGCAGCACCATAGAATACGGGCCACGGAGAACGCGCAACCCTTTCCTATCCTGTCCCTATTCCCCATCGTCATGATCAAAGTGTTAGTTTATCTCCCACCCTCAAATGACTCACACCCCTCGTATCTAATCAATATCCAAGAGTAGGAGGTTGGGGAAGGCAAACCTATTTTTTATTGCTTTTTTTTACATTGACAGAGAGTACAACGTTCAGCCGCGAGACTCTTCAGTTGATTGGTCGAGTTACTTGTACTAGCAAAGTGAGAAAGGGGTAACTTGTTGTCATCTCCATAACAGTAATTTCGTTACGTGAAACCTTCAAATAAGGTTATCGCAAGGAAAATTTTGGAAACAATTGTTAGAGGACGGCAACCAGGTTTAGAAAGGACTACGATACGCGAGTCAGCTAAATTTAATAAAAGTTTTATCCTTATCTAACGTCCGAGAGATATCGAAGAAAAATGTGAAATGGGAGTCTGTGTGTTAGGCAGGAGAGTGGGGTTCAGTTTCTATTTCGGAAGTGTCTTCTCCTTGAAGGCGATTTAAATTATTGTAGAAATTATGTGCCAACTTAGTAATAATGGAAATTCGGTTCCATTGCAAAGTCATTGTGGACCGTCTTATCGCTGACCAACCAGGGGGAATATACTGTTATTTTTAAGGTTTTGTTTTGAAAGATTTTAAATTTATTTAATGTGTTTGGGTCCGCTTAAATCTATACAGGGGATGCGCAAGTTAAGATTGGACGAAAAATAGATTTATTAGTAATTAAAGAGGAATGGACTTTTAAAGAAAAGTTGCGACTGATAATCGGATGTCGGAATAAATCTTTTGGCTTCATTTAATTTGGATGAGATGTGACTGTGACAATGGCAACCCTCTTAGTGATATTAATGTTAGCTGCTAGAGAAAAGATCGCCAAGACAGCGCGGTTCCACCATGAGATCAGTCTGCGAAAACGTGACGCAGAACCTGTCTACTGCTGACGGGTTGGTCTCACTATGTCCTCGTCTCTTTATGTGTTGCCTACTGATTAGTACTACTAGAAATACTCTCTGTCTTCTCCTCTCTTTAAAGAAAGTCTTCTCAGTACGTCGTAAAATCGAGGGTTGGTCACATTGGTTTTAAGCGCATCTTTTGTAGGTGTCGAAAGACATCAGTTTGTATACCGTTTAATGAAGTCGCGAATCAATGAAAGCATTGAAAAATACACAATGAAAAGGAAAATACTCTTTGCAAATCCACTAAATTATAATAAGATGAATTAGTTTAATTTGATTAATTGTAGAATGACCTAACATTTACGTTTAATTTGAATATGGCACGCATTCAATATTTATTCGCCTTAAACACTACCTCAAGAAAAGAAATATCGAAGAGGCCACACAAGCCGTGAACGCAAGTGAATCGAGAATAGATGAAACAACGATACTGTAACATAGCAGTCGTTAGACATACGACTAACAATTGACGTCTACGTTACAATACGCAGGAGCAAAGTTTGTGTACGTTTCGTCATCAAAACATGAAACTGTTTGTCAAATACACAAAAATGTTACAACATATTTTTAGCATATTGTTTTGCTGTTATATTTACTCATTTATGGACTCTAGATAAATGTTTTATTTCCAATATTTATTTATTTGTAAATTTTACTTATAATCAAAATATTGGTAAATAATTACTTGTATTACACCATGAATGACACAAAAGAAAAATTCAAAACTAGTACATTATATTGAAGATTTTCTCAAAGAAACAATACATTTTTTTGTTGTGGTTGGCAATTTTTTCTCAAAGTACTATAATAACAGAAACGCCTTTCTCTGAATACTAGATATATTTAGAACGTTTTGTTTCACAATGGTAAAGGCAATGATTATTCTGTTCTCAGTTTACAGATATTTCCTTCGTTGGAATAAAGGGAAACATTGGGTTTTATAATAGGGTCCCAATATCAATTTAGAGAATTATTTTTTATATTGGTAGAAAAATATATATGTTTATTACACAAGGATCTCAGAATAAAAGCTACAAACGTGTAAGGTATGTAGAGGAGTTGAAACTGAAATTGTTTGGGAAATATCGGATACTAGACGATTGTGGCGTCGCCGACGCTGTAAAATGTGTTAAACGTATTTTCATGTTTTGAAAATTTATTTTATACTTCATTTCTTTCATGTATAGCTTTATTCGCACAGTATCTTGCATTGAGCTAACCACTAGATCGTAGTAGCTATTAATGTTATGCTCCCATTCAAAATTTCACATTTTGTTTTACAATTTCCTAGTATGATACCTCCATACGGGATACTAACTGGTAATATTACAACTTCAAAATTATAATTGCTGTAAAAATACTTGAAGTGTGGGTGATATGAATAATTATAATTTAGTCCAGGTACATTTTTTAAAGTTTTTACGCTAATATGGACAAATATGCATAACAGATCACCTGTAAGTTGTTCTTTTGCGTTATTCTTTCATCTTAATATTAGATTATTCTCAATTAATTCCGAAAATTCTGTCGCAAAATCTTCTACAACTACATATGATTATTTTCCAGATTTTCTTTACGCTTCCATACGTTTCTCTCCTAATATTTTAAGAGATTAAAACTCCATCAACTCAGAAAAATTTGTGTTAATATCTGTCGTGAGGGATGGGTGTGGCACTACGTGCGGGGAAGGACGGTAAGGACAAAAGGTGCTCTTTCGGCCGTTCCTATTCTCTGAAAGATCTAAGGCGGATGTGAGGGAGCAATAAGGACAGGGATGACCTCAGTCATGGCAAACAGTAGTTTATTGAGGTATTGCTACTTACATAGGCACCTGACGTAGCCCAGCCTCGCCAAGGACTGGTCTCCGGAAGACAGACTGCAGCGGCCATCGGTCGGGTTACCGACACTCGAAATGCACAACGGTCAGGGGAGGGGGCGGGAAGCTGCTAGCAGATCCCCGGAAGGTCGGTCTGGAGTAGCAGGGGGAAGGGGTGTCGAAAAGACCAGTTACGGCCGATCTGAACCGACTAGGGGTGAAGAGAGGTCGACCGGGCCAGTTTGGGCCGATCTGAACCGACGGAGGACTGGAAGGTCCGTGCACACGGGTGACGAGCTCACGAGTAGCATTCGTCCTCCCGCTAAGCGGAGGTCCAGCTGTTCTATTGGCGTTTACTGCTGAGACGCGCTTTCCGAGTCGGAGCAACGCAATTATGCTTACGCGAGCGCCAGCTGTCTGCGGCCACGCGACACTTCAACTTCTGCAATTGCTCTGTTAATCGTTTTGTAAGTAAAACTATATAAACATTAAAAGGGGACTGTTTTGTATATTTATGTGAATAAGTTGTTAGTTACATTTAATAAGAATAAGTTGTTTGCCACATTCATTTGAAAATCGATATTTGCACACTTAAGAACGTAAATGTAGGAAGTGAAGTGTAAAAACGTTCATTCATTCTGTAGCATTGCTCACAGTTTTATTTTCTACTTATTCGCTGGAAGTTCTTCAAATTTAATAAGTTCTAAGGCAGTACATTTGGTCGTTTATGCAAATTCACTTTAAAAAACACGGTAATAAGGATGAAAATGAAATTAAATCTGCCGAACGATTCAATTGGTTCACGATTCATTTGCTCACTTAAAGATGGTATTAAACAGTGTTGCCGTTCACTTAACAGCACGTTATAGCGTGGTGGAGAGATTATATCTCTGAGTTTAGGGGGTTTAATGACACCTCATATGTCTCGATTGGTGAATAGGAAGTGGTCTACCCATGTGGGACGGATCCTCGCACAAACACACATACATACACGCACACGTGCACACACGCACACTTGCAGTCACTCAAATAGGGTTGTGGAACATATAGTGCAAAATCACATAACGGAGTTATAGTCATTTATACATATAGCCTTTGACCCTGATTTTTAGGAAAAAATAATGTTTGTGCAGTTGTTCGACAGTACATGAAACCTCTTTGAATGCGTGAGAATGTGACGCGCCGAACATCAATGCAAAAGCAGTTGCCAGAAAATCAGGAGAGGAAGCTACATGAGTGACTCTTTTTAAATGTAATTTGCAATATTTTTTTATTGGTAAAATGTTGGACCTCTGTAAATGTCCTAGTAGTTTGTAACATTTATTCTGAGGTATATTGATCATATTCATATGATATCAAAATTAAGTCTACGTCTAGTATGTCCTAAAAGTTTACTTAATTTTTTTAATAATGCTGATGGAAACAACATGAACGCGAATACATTTTCAGGAAGGAGAGCAGTTTGAAGTATTCCCTTTAAGATAGTACTGTGACCTTTGATAAATGAAGCTACACAACCAAAAGGCACCCACGCAGTACACAAGAGCCGCTTGTGTTTGAGACTCCTAAATCCGCGCTGGTGCCCGGGGCACTCCTCCGATGAAACACCAAGTTTCAACCTCTGCAATCTCCTCCAGTCCAAGGCGCGGAGCTATCACCCCCCAGAGCGAGAGCGATGTGATTGTGACGTCACCCAAATTAGCGCTTCAGACGGGGGCGAGATGGGTGGGGGCGGCGTCCTTTCCGACGCGACTGTCTGCGGCCCATTGTTCGCAGCCACCTGCGCCCCGCCCCCCGCGCGCGCTCTCTTGTTCCGCCCTCGAAAGGGTTCGGCGCCGTGCCACTGGCGGCGCTGTCATCCCCGTGTCACGCGACGCCCTTCCCGCCCGTCCGCCCGCACCTGCGACCTGCCCCCCCCCCCCCCGCCGCTCGAGTTCCCGAAACTTTGCACGCGCGCGCCCCGCATCGCCGTTGCGTGTCGCAGAAACTATTGAAACAACGCGAGGCCCTCGCGCGGAACGCGGGCTGGTTTGATGAGCTTAGGAGCACCCCGAAAGCCCAGTGTCAGAAACTGTCCCCCCCCTGCTTTCTTCTGCGATCACATGTCTAAGTAAACAACAATTGTTTTATTATACCCCCTGTAGAAACTTGAGAGATACTTCTTTAAGAGCTGTGCCATTTTCAGTAACAGTCGATTAGATGTATGCAATGTCCAGGAATAACTGCATGACACTAGACACTGACAAGTATGCGAGTATAAAATTGAAGTAAACACTCTTGCTTCTTGAAAGACTGGAAGAAGGCAGAGTGCGAAATTAAAAAATATGGAGGAGGATGAATTTAATTTGTTCTATTTCGAAGACCTTGTAAAATAGAGCTCTTCAATGATATGAAGATGTTCAGAGAATCTCGGAAAACAGGAAGTACACAAGATCTTTGGTGGCAACAACCTGAGAGGAAAAGAAGAGGAAGATCAGTTTTAGAATGGAAAAAATACATCAAATAATCCATGGAGAAAACAAGGCTCAAACCTGGAGATTGGGAGGACAAAGAGTTGTAGAGGATGAAAACGACAACCTTCTAAGGGGAAAATGTCGAAGAAGAAGAAGAAGGTTTTGAATATATTAAAGTTTGTACCTAATGATTCAATAACATATGTCTCCAAAATGTTGTGTAGGATAATAAAAATATATTCATAACATAAGGAAGCTGATTGTCTTTAATATATGATTGGAAATTTTATCCTAATATAAACAATTTTTATAATTACTTGTATTTTTAACTGCTTGTGTTTGTCTCACTGCAAATTTATTATTTTGACTAATACTTTTAATGTTTCACAATATATAAGACAATTTAAACCATTTTAGCGAAACGTATTACATGAATACATTTAAGTAGAAAAACTTCGTAGACATAAGAAAAACTTCGTAGAAAATAATAGTTCGGGGAAATTTTGAATTGGTCACATTGTCAATTTACTATGTAATACTGAAAGAAGGATTTGATTTCACCAATTTAAAATGTATATTTGTAAATTAAAATTCTCATGTAATTTATTTGTCCCAAATTCAGAAAAAAATCCCAAAATTGAGCAAAATTTTAAAGATCTTCCTTCGAGAGGCGATAACGAAATCCGCAAAGATTGAGAGGAGGGGGGCAGTCGAGTGGTGGAAGGTCGTGCTTAATACCGTGAAGTGGTACGACAGTGGTGCCAGGATATACGACTAATGGGGAATCATGTTTAAGAGAAGAACTATTCTCAGTGGACTCCCAGGATTTAACGAGATTGTTTTTGAAGTAGGGATGGAGCATTGTATTAAAGAAAGACAGAGATCGATAGAGAGCATCATTAGCGAGTTTTAAGCGCTACACGTAAGGTAGAGACGTAATGCATTAACGTGACAGACCTTGAAGTCCTTACGTTTTACCTTAGGCCTAAGGTACGATCTTATTCCTTCCTAAATAGTGCACGCCAGCAGGAGCCTCTACGGTCATCTTACAAATGGCACAATGGCCGCCTAAAAACAGGAAAGGTTTCATTTTTTCAAGTCTGATACAACGATTCTAATATGTGAGGTAGTTACAATCATTCCTTATCAACTCCACAACGCTGGCAAGAATTAACGGAAAACGTTGGAGAGCTGTCACGTAAAAAATTCGCGGAAAAGGAGTTGAAATAATATCTTCGTGTAAGATTATGTCTTATGCTCACAAACGAACGCTATTTTAAGACATTCCTTACATTCTCAAGAAAAGCAGATACAAAAATTTCAGACTGCGTTCTTATCGCGGAGGGCCACGAAATCTAAAACTCCGTGTACACTGTAGATTTGTTATCTTCTTGTCTCGTGTCGTGGTTTAAACGTCTCACCACTAGCCTACAATCTTTGACATATAACTTCTTTGTTCATTGCTTGAAATTATTCTTTTGTACATAACGCATAACATAATGTCACAATTGCTAAAAATCTTCTGAGCGTCGTTCATTACGACCGTACCGAAAGTCGTTAGTCACATCATCAATAAAGTTTAAGGCTGTCTCCTTATGCCTGGCGCTATAACTCCCTATTGTCTCATGCATGGACTGTTGCTGTATTCCCTCGCACACTGTTGTGTACCATTGAACGGTGAGGGATGTGGCGAGTCGGGGCGGGGCCGGGCGGTCGGGCCGGGGCGGGGCGGGGCTGGGGGCGGAGCGGAGCGGGGAGGGGCGGGGCGGGGCAGGCGCACCCGAGGCCATGAGCGGAGCGCCGGGCGGCGGCCGCGCCAGCTGCGCCAGATGGGCGATGGGCGGCGCCTCAGGAGAGCGATCGCCCGCCCCCGCCCGCATCGGCGGCAGCGCCCCCCCTTCCACCCCAGGGCATCGACGTGGGAGCGCCGGCGACGGACCTGCGATCTGCGGTGGACGAGCACCCCGGCAAAATTCTTTATCACATTAGTTGCCATCCCAGCCACGGAGAAAGATTATAAATAAAAGGTTATCAACGCCTACTCCAAACGTCTGTCAATTCCCTTCCCATTCGCGCTCTCCCTTTCTTCTGCCCATTAGATCCGTTTCCTTCCACAGGGTCCACTTATCTCTCGCTTGCTGCGACCTTAACGCACTGTTTCTCTTCTGATTGCTCACCGTAAGATAAAGAGGCTAAGGGTACATGCGTAATAACCTTTTACTCGAATGAAGTTTATTTTAATGAGAAACAGAAAGTATAGCTGAAGGACATACTATTTATTGTATGATTTTTCAATGCTGCGTTTCAAAAACCAATAGTTACTTTCTAATATGCATTCATTCCTGCGCATCGTATACGGTTCATTTCATCACGACGCAACTTTACATCATGAATTCAGTTTGAATTACAAACAGCATTGGCGCGCATTCCATAGCAATCGATGTAATCGTGCACTCGCCGACTCGTTTATCGAATCATCCACAAGAACAGCTGCTGCTCGGCCTCAAAATTCATACCTTATATTTCACGCAGAGAGACAAATAATACACTCTGGTACTATCGTGTCCATTCAAATAATTGTATTGTTCTCATATTATTTATTGACAGTCTTTTACTCTATGCACTGTTGAACCAAATAACAACCACGTTGTAGATTCCTAATCATTGTATATTGTTTATCACTTGATCACACTTTTTTATCACAATATATTATTTTAGATTGTTAATCACTATATTTAATAACTTTTATTGGAATTTTTTAACAGGCGAATAAAATAATTAAAGAAACATTACTTATCAAAACAGTAGACAAGTTTTCAACGTTTCAAGGAATGGTGGTCTTAGTCTCCAGATCATCTATAATAATAATCACAAAAACTGTTATATATAAGACTATTTCGTATGACAATTTATAAATAAATGTATATTATGAATTAATTAAATGTACTACAAACATAAAAACATGCAACAGGTTTACTTTACAGTTGTTAAAACGATTCTTATTCCTTGCAATAATTATACGAGTATTCGTATTGTATTATACATGTCTTACCTAGAGTTTAATTTACGCTCAGAATGATGTGTCACGTTTAATTCCTACGGATAGTCATGGCGTTCCTATGGTTGGTTATGAGTTAGTTTAACGAAAGGTTTCGTCGGAAGTGAGAGAGGAAGAGAGAGAGGGGGAGGGGTGTGTGGACGGGAAGGAAATTAAGGAGTATTGATTGACAACTTACAATAATTATCATTGATTAACAATCTACAATAATCTACATTGTGATTGTAATTTGATTCAACTGTGTAATAAGAGTAAGATAAAGACTGTAATAAATAATATGAGACCAATGAAAATTTGTGAATAGCAATTAACAGCCTCATATTTACAAATAATGCCGTCTCTATTGTTTTATTTTTTCCTTGCATATTAACAGAGTAGCTGGTCTTGTAAATAATGAATTTGAACCATAATTAAAATAAATGATGTGTTAAATGTTCAAAGAATGGCAGCTCCAGCCTGGAATCGAAGTGGGATATCCATGTATATTTCCTGTGTATCAGGACACACACATCTTTGGCAACGTATTTGTGTAAATTTTGGTGTTTAGTATCAACGGCGTCTCCACGGCCACAGTGCCTGACAATTGGGTAACGGAAAACGTATTCCCACATAATTGTTGAACTTACAACTGCGACAAAGTAGTGATAAGACGTATATAACTAAAATATGTTCATTGTCTAGAAGATTACTCGCTCTAGAGATGACTACCAACGTGCCGGACAGCCAAGATTCCGTTAACATGAGCCTCGAAAGTCGACGTCTACATAATTAAAATATTGTCCCCCAAGGAAATTCATTTGTAACCCAATAACGACGCCAAGTGTATAGGCCAAATGTACAAAATGTGTATATAAAAATGGCGCAACGGCTGCCGGTGCCCATGTGGCTCTACTTCTGCGTTTGGCCCTCGCTGCGAGGCACATTCGACGTGGACGGGGGTGGGTGGGGTGGGGTAGGGGGTCGTGCCCTCTCCCCATCCCGCGGACGATGAGCCGACGAATCGCGCCTCTGGGTGTCGTTCCCTCAATGCAAGTTAACGGCCGGCTTTTGTTTTTATAGCACAATAAACACGCAATTCCGCGCTTCGAAATTATAACAAAAAACCTCCAAAAGCGGCCGATAAAAAGCTGCCCCTCGTCGCGTGTCCAGTGTTATTGCTGACGGAGAGATGCGATTTTTTGACGTTTGAAAGGTTGCGGAGTTGTAATTGTAAGCTATTTGTTTCATGAATTTTCATTTGTATTGCTGACGAACATAGAATAAAACGATATGGTTGTCGTAAATCCAGAAGACTAGGGGAAGTGTATTTTTCGGCAATATTTTCATCGTGGTATTTATTACGTCGCTAGTTGCAAACGGCGTGTTTGGACAGGGAAAGAATATCAGATACAAATGAAATTTTGAAAAAATAACAGAAATAGGACATGATAGGGTTGAAACAAGGGCATATGTTTTGCTACTCTTCCAGAATCCTTTATGCAGTAAGTAGTATCCATAACAACAGCGAGTATTCAATATGTATCTTTCATGATTTTTGTCATATTATCATTGAAAAAATGGCCATTAAATTAGGAGTTGTATAAAAAGATTTGCAAGCTGCAAGTCTGCAATTGCAAACAATGTAATCATAGTGAGAAATTCGAGTTTATCAATGAAAATGCGAAATATCCAATTGTCGATGATCAAGTTCAATGCAAAAGGTCTGGCACTAGCATATGTGAAAGCTTGCAAAAAAGTATATATTTTATAAACCAAACAATAAAGTAAATCCAAACAAATATTATATTATTATGAAGCTATCTGTAATGTGAGATAATAAGGAAATAGATTGGCTTCGTCTTTTATACGTAATACGAAAACGTGACACGAAAAGTCATAGGGCTATTTTTCTCCCATCCGGCTGGTTTCAACCAGCTGCTCTCGCTGATAGTTTTCCAAAGAGTACGATGAATAGACGAATGACGGTGCAGTACTTAATAAACAAGCCGCAAAACGCGCATGATATATCCTTTCTCATCTTTGTCTTCTCCTCTCTTCTTACATAAACTTACACTTTCATGCAATACCCTACCACCATATTTACAGGGAAACGTGCGCCTCTGCATGTGATGCCTGCACGAAGATCATGCAAATTGTGTGAAAATAATTGAAGCTAAAAGCCACACCAAAATACGAGATATTTGAAGAAAATATTTTTATAAGATTATAATTAAGATCTACTAACTTTGAGTCTAATTCTGCAAATCCTTTCTGTGATATATTTAAATATGTGAAAGTTTCGCACTTTCTGAATTGAAACGGAGAATAACCTAAATGACATATTGCCAAATAAAATGTCATAAGTTACGGTTTTATTTCAAGACATTTGGTAGATAATTATTATTTTATTAAGAAATGAAAATGACCATTACATTTGTTGTTGCTCAAACACCACGAATTGATTTCGTACCTGGCCATCTAAAAGAGCATCTTGTGTGGAAGGAAGATTAATTTACGTTTTGATGAGTGTATGCGTGATAGAAAATGTAGTATTTAAGTGACAACTTTGGCACAGAGGTGTGAGAGCCTCTCTGTATCTTTTTTCACGCACTAGTAAATTCAAGGGCTCAAAGACAGATAATCCTAAGCCAGCCAGTTTTGAGATAGAACTCGTTTAAGTTTGAAATAGGATGAAAATAATCAATGGAGGGTGAAGATAATTAATATGTTATCTTGCCGTACGCCTAGAAAATAAACACCTATCATGCAAAATGGGAAGATGGTATTTTAAAGAAAATCTGGTATGGTCAAGCTGAAAAAATAAAAAAATGTGGCTTACGACTCTCTCTTTGATCCATTCAATGGGTATCCTATTCTGAGTTTGTGGGTTAGAAACAGAAGATAACGCTAAAACCAGGAATATATACTATCAAATGTTGGAAGCACTGAATGCATACACACTCTTAATGGTATAATAATAAAAGCTTTTACCAACAGCATTAAGGGCATGCATTAACATTTCGCTTGCTGTCCAATTTTCGAACGCGCAAACTGCTGAATGGCCACCTACACGACCCCATTAAATTAGTCCCACCAATAGATATCTTGCCTCTATTCCGAGTTTTCCTGACTACGCCCAACATTTAATTTTTGATTAAGCCAGGTACAAATGTAATGAGTTTGCTCAGGCAAGGATGTTGTTTTGATAGTCGTTTGAGGTGTCCATTTAAGTTGCGGTCACACAGAAGTATTTCCTCCGCGGTCTATTTGCTGCGTGGCCACGGTGGAACGAGGGGGGGAGGGGCGTCGGTGGCTTTGCTTGGGCTGACCCGCTGCGCCCACCGCTGCGTTGTATTTTTCAGCGCGCGGCACCGGAAGGTACTTCGGCCGACGGCCCATTTTTCTCGTTTGCGGCCGTGAAATATGTTGCGCGCTGTTCTGAGCAATGTTGTCAATACGCAGCGTCCTTGAGAGTGAAATATGTTTCACCCGCGTGAAACACATCTCGCCTTTGTATTGCACGACGAGTGCTTGTTTTGGCAGCGATGCTATTAATTACTGACACCGCGTGTGGAAATCGTTTACACCATTTGAAGTGCGGGTGTTCCACTTATTTAATGCCCCCTAAATAAATGTCACGCAAAAGCATCTACATAACATGTTTATAACGCACAATCAATTTAAAATATTTAAAATATTTTAAAATCACTTTTCTTTGTCGCGTTCAGATTCAAAATTACATCTTATAATTAATTGTATGTAAATGAAAAAAATATTGCGCGTAGTAGTTTCAAAAGAAATCTTAATATGTGTCATTCTTATGTGCTGGATGGAAAAGTATTAAAAAATTATATTATCAATAGTGTTTGTAACAAAAAATTATAATTAAATTAATAAAATGACATTCAAGATACAAGACTCCAAGGAAAGTGCTATAAACTTTTGTTTCATTGACATAGAACAATTTACTTGAGGATTCGGTGGTATACTGGTCAGCGTACCGGACTATTGTATCCGAGTTTGCGGGTTCAAACCCGATCAAAGCCGTGGATTTTTAAGGGCGAAAAAATTCTTCCTACGCCTTCCTTCGGAGGGGAAGTAAAGCCGACTGTCCCATGTTAGTAGATTTACTGCATGTAAAAGATCCTCAAGCCTAAAAAAAGCCTCTGAGCAAAATTGAGATTCGCCTGTTTAGTCGCCCAAGACAATGCTTCCTTTCTCCGCTAGGTGGGGTAAGGAGCGTATCGAAATTTGCGTGGTTAGACGGAAGAACGTGCCTGATGGCCCGAGTCTCGCCACGTAAAAAGAGGTATTAACTAACTAACAATGTAATCGTAATTTACCTCCCCCCAAAACAACAGTTTACAGTGTGGGTCGGTAAACTGAGATTCAGTTACATGCATCAAGGTTCTGTATATTTTTATTTATCGAAGTTTTATATGTTTGAACTAACAAAAATCTTAATTGTGAAGCGTGATTCAGTAGAATACTGAATCAATATTTTCCCAGTATTTGCATCTGAGATTCAATGTTTTGTATCAACGTGTCCGAATGTAGCTTTCGAGCCGAAGTGCATTTGCTGTCGCCGTGTTCTGAAAGTAGCCCCGTGTCCCGTGAAAGAGCTCTGGTTGGAGGGAGGTGTGAGAAGCGACGCAGCTTCTGAGGCTAACGCAGTGCCACTGCAAGTGGCGGGGAAATGCTACTACTCCCCGCCTCCCCGATGTTTCCGCCCCTCCCGCTCCAGCCCGTCCCTACTCACCCCGCCCCTCCGTTCACTCTCTTCCTCTCGCCTCCCTCCTTGCCGTACCCCATCCCACCCAGCTCCCTCGGGCTCGCCCGTGTCGGACCTACTGCACCCGCATCCGCCAGCGCCAGCTCCACTTCGCTCTCCCCGCCATGCCCCCTCCTCTCCACTCCGCGCCACGGGCGCCGCCAGCGCGGTCTCCGGGCGCCCGCGAGGCCACGCCGTTTGACAAATGGAGGCCGCCGGGGGCGGAGGGTCCAGGGGAGGACGCGCCCAGGGGCGAACAGCATGCCCGCCGCCTCACCCCGGGCCCGGCCCCGCCCCCGCTGGCAGCGCGCTCCCCGCCAGGGAGCAACAAGGCAAGAGGCACCCCCGCACGCCACGCGTGTGCGAGAGAACACGTTCCGTTACACTCTATTGTAATGTCCAAGCCCGGAAAACGTTTTGGAAGACACATTGGTTTATAATGCTAGACTTATTCAATAATTATTCACTAGAGAACCTACTACATACTTAGCAAGTCACCACTGTAATCATAAGTCTACAGATGGACGGATGTTTTACGGATAGCAAATGTTCGAACATTGGTTTTACTGTACAAAATGGCACAATAATAGCTTCAACATCGACTGTTGTTAAGAATTAGTCATGATATAATATATTTAACTGTCTATTTAATATTTATACCGGTGTGAATCTGGGCCATTTTAATTTTCTGGCAATCGGTTTTATGGCTTGCAATAGCGGAAATCCAGGACGCCGCCAGCTGGCCAGCCCTGCGGCGCGTTGTCACAAAAGCTGCTGAAAGGCGGAGCAGGTGATGACGGAGAAGGAGGTGAGTAGGAGAGGCGGTTGCGCGGATGGAAATGCGGCGGAGCCGGTGGAGCGGAAGGACAAGCACGAAGGGGGCTGACAGGAAAGGCGAGAAGGCAACATAAACGCACCGATTTTTGGAGAGGGAGATAATGGGGAAGAGCCACTCGAAGGGAACCAGAAATGGCTTGGAAGTGGAGTTCCACAAGGAGGAGGCGACGAAGTAGCACTTTACAGCTTCGGTTCTTCGTATTTATCCAGACTCTTGGATACCAGTCACTGTGGAATTTAATGTACTACGTCATGATTTTGATACGAAAATCTATAATTCTCGAACATATAACATGTGTTAGCAAGTAGCACAGCCAGATCAACAAATGAAAATTATTCAAGTCAAATAGTACTATTTTAGTCCGAACGAGGAAATTGTTTTTGTAGAAAAGTAAGTAAAGTGTATTGTTCTAAAAAAACACAAACCGGTACAAATTCTTGTTGCTTTATCAATGAGCATAAATTGCAAACTGCAATGTGTACATAACTGAACACAAGTTCATAGTCCTGGCATATAAAAGTACAGAAAATACATTTCGGAGCTACACGCGTAGGATGGTAATAAAGCCAAAAATTATTACCTATGTGAGATGAGAAAGTTCAAAAGATAAAAATATTGCAGTAAATAAAATGGTGTTTTTCCCCAGCAAAGAATCTGAAATGTGTCACAGACAACAACCATGTAGAGAAAAAGAACAAATACATACGAACTCAAGCTGGAAAGTGCGTGGCTGGCAGAAGTGTGGGAAGCTGAAAGAGGAAAATGTGGAAGCGATGAGAGAACGGCGTCGCAAACACAATGAGCAGGATCGCGAGGAAGAAAAATCTTCCTCCTTTTTCCAAATCCTGGAAAGCGTTTTACGCGTGTTCCCACCCCCGCCCCAATTCCTCTGCGCCTCCGGAGAGCAACGGAGCTTCCCTCTGGCAAGGATTACGCCCCCTCCCCCACCCCGGACGTTCGCCGCGCTTCTTTTATCGCAGCTGACACCTTTCGCTCGGGCCGCGCCTCGTACACAAAAAGTGCCATGGCCGCCGCCGCCGCGCACAGTGCTCTGAAAGCGTCCGCAACGCGCGCCAAAGTCGCCCCGCGCAGCGCCATAATGTTTTGAACATTTCTTCACTAAAATCTACTACAAAGTTCTTTTATACAAATAAATGTTGTTCATTCTAATAATAATGAAAATTTCACGTTTTTGAAAATTAATTTAGTGTCAATGTCGCGTTTATGAAAAATGAAACCTGATTTCTTTTCAGTAAAATTTAAACTTAAACAGTTGCCATTTTGTGTGTGGCAGCTCGTAGCAGCTGAGCGGCGGAAGAGGGTTGAAATGATTAATATTATTCATTTTAAAACTTATTATTTTACCACTGTTATTTTTACGTGTTTTAAATAATATGCCTTCGAAAATTATGTAGTTAAAAATATGCAGTTCTGATTCCGAGACTGTATTTGCACGAATGACTTAATAAATCCAAGGGCATTAAAATGTAACTTTTTAAATGGTAGATAAAACTGCATCTAAATTATTGAAATTTGCAAATTTATAATAAATTTCAAGTCAATATTCCTGTATTTTTAATTCTAGTATGCAAGACGATTATCGAGCAAATTGTCTACCTTTGGAGACGTCGTTGGGATAAAAGCACGTGAAAATATTTGGATATGGATATATTTTTCAGCTTCAGCTCATTTGAAGATTTTGTAACCGGTATTTATCAACAAATTCTTCTTTCTAAAAAGAAGTGGGGCGCGCTTGCTTCAGACCATCGTGCGCGGCCGCCGCCGCCGCCGCCGTCGCGTGCCGCTCGCAAAGGGTCTGTGGAATCTCCGAGACATTTTCGCTCATAATATGTCACCCGGCGCTTTCCTTGGCAAATGTCTGGAAGAAATGTTGTGTGATACCGCGTCCCTTCGGCCGAGCCTTCAGAATTTTATTCTGCAAGTGTGTCAAGTCATATAAAAAGCATTCCTTTGGAGCGCGTGTTTACGTTTAATATCAGATGTTTTCTATGCATCTCGGTTCTAGTGTGACAAATATGAAACCCCGAGAGGCGTTCTAAACTTAATAATTAACATTTCAGTTTGTTTTTGCTACATGTGTTGTCAAAACGGGTTCATGGTTTCAGTGTTTCAAATCCAATTGTGCTACGTTTCTGCAAGAAACAGTCGAACAAACTTCACGCGGATTCGCCGAATGACTGAAATTATCATTTGTCACCGAGGTCAGAAACATTGATGACTGAAATATGCATTTTTGACATAATTATTACAATTTTCATGGTGACCTAGAGAGAACAATATGGAATTCTAATTACAGTGTAAACTAGGGATGGGTCCTCCATACTTTCGACATCTCGATACCCTCGATACTCGGATGGTATCGATAGCAATCGATACTTTCGAAAAATGACTGGATACCTTTTCGATACTTTTAATTATTTATGCCATTCCCCATCACTTCTAATTTTACGAAAGAAATGTCTTTACATTCCTCTTTATCCTATTTTTCTTCTGTTAGCAAAAAGGGAGTGTCCGTCTGTTTGGATTCACTTACAATCGTTGAAATTACCCAACGCTGAAACGTGCGAGCGCCGTGCCCTGTTCTTTATCCCACTCGCGGCCCGTCACCATCTCTTGAGATAGCGCACAATTCGCGACCAATTCAGCTTCGGGAAACTCTTCCTTGAGAGCTCCCGGCAATCTAGTGACGACAGGCACGATAAGCAATGCTCGATGGCAGCGTTTCTTCTCCGAATACTCCCCTCCTCAGCCCACCGCGGAGGCATCTGACGGAGCTCTTGAGTTCAGTTTTGCATTTTAAGGTGACCGAAAGACGACTAGATTAGTGCACTCCATAAACAAAAAGAGTGAAGTGTGGAATTATTTTGAAGAGGACTCGAAAGACGACAATCGTGCTAATTGTAGAATATAAAAAAAAACATTTTCGCCAGGTGGAAAATCACACAATACTAGTAATTTAAAAAAAAGTTACATCAATACACCGGGTAATGTTCAGCTCCACCGAACGCAAGAGAGCCAAGCTAACTAATGTTGCACTGGACGTTGGAATCGTCGCAGATCATACAATAAAGTGGTCGAAGTTTATAACCCATGAGAAGTCCTGTCAAAATCATCAAATTCCAACAAAAATCAACCAACACTCATTGATTTTTTGGTTACAAAGAACAAATTGAAATCAAAAGACAACCGTTCAAAAGCAATAACAAGAAAATTTGCTTACATGATACGCAAAGATAATCAATCGATCAGTATTATTGAGGACAATAGATTCAAGGAATTAATTAAACATCTTGAATCTAGATACACCATGCCTACAAGAAAATAATAACCCTTTAATCACGATAAATTTAAAAAAATTAATTCATTTCATTTATTTTTTGGTTCTCAATTACTGAACCCCTGAAAATGCATTGACATGTGGTCTCTTTATAGGAATATTTTGAAGAGTGATCACGAAATGTCATGCTGTGTATACGAAACCACAGGAAAAGAAGATGAATTAAATATGCGGACTTTCTTCTTCCTGGTGCAAATAATATATCTTACTGGAAAAAACAAAGTGACTCTTCCCAATTAAAGAATAAGTGCTGTTCAATACCTGTTCATTCCATCAGCTACAGTGTTTTCGGAG
The DNA here is from genome assembly GCA_964035755.1 of Teleogryllus oceanicus. Taxonomy (NCBI): domain Eukaryota; kingdom Metazoa; phylum Arthropoda; class Insecta; order Orthoptera; family Gryllidae; genus Teleogryllus; species Teleogryllus oceanicus. The sequence goes on along the minus strand of CAXIVR010000007.1, from coordinate 27,312,932 downwards.
AGACTTTCCAGCACTGGATTGATATGTGACAACAAAAAAAAAATATAATTGACCCAGAAAGAGTTAGAATGCTAGTTTTGCATAAGAATCCTTAAATACTTTAAAAAAATGTATGTTCTCAATAGTTTTTAAATATTAAAGTAGTACATGTATGCATGTGTGAAGAACAAAATATATCCTTCCAATTCTGATTGAACATCTTTTGCTGCTGAGCCTTTAAAGTAGTATGGTATAGAGTATCGAGTATCGAAGCTCTCAGACAGGTAACGGTATCGAGTATCGAGAAATTGAGGTATCGACCCATCACTAGTGTTTAACCGCTTTAAAACCGTGTAGTAGTTTAAACGCTTTAAAAGGAGACTCAAAGAACCGAATAATATATTTATTTTTCTAGATTCGCTACTGCTTGTTTAAACCTTTGATAAGAAACTTGATATACAATGCATAACCTACCTGGACCGAGGGGATCGAGATTACGAAGGAACTGTGAAAACAATTCAATGCCACATGTTCTCTTATAGAGGCAATTATGAAAGGGAAATAAGACAAGACGAACGGAGTAATTAAAATCTTAAATAAGATATTTAATATAGAAAATATAAAATTATATATATATATATAAAATGAAACGAGTCAAGTTAATTCGTAAATAACGAAATATCAATTTTTTAAAAATAGGTAAAAAATAAAATCATGTATGTAGCACGCGTGTTAACTGGTTCTAATAATCGAATGGCAACGAAAAACCATCATTTGTTATTCAACAAAGACGGAGAGATTAATATCATTGGAACCCTTACCACGCTTTGGTGCTTAAATAACTATTATATAAGATAAGGTCGTATGAAAAGAGGTAGCATTCCTGCCATGATTACTGAAGTAGAAATGTGCCATCGAAACAAGAAAAAACACGATATATCTTCTTCACATCCTACAAAAAACCCTCGTTTTTTCGTAAGAGCAAAACGCTGCAATTGACTCAGAGCTATAAATCTTAATATCTAAGCGGAAATGTTTTATGATTCTGTCGAAAGTTGATTTATGTTTCTCAATAAAAGACGATCGCAAAGCGCACTACTCCATTCATTCACTCTATCACCTTCCAAGAGAAATAATCACAGACTGATTCGCAATGGTTTATTTTGAAACAAAATGTAGTATGTCCCAAGCTCCTACGACTGGAGGTCGCCCTAAAAGCACTGCAGACACCGTAAATGAACGGAGCAATTGTAAATTGTTGCCGATCAACAGAGCAACAGGGAGTTCATGTACGTTGAAATGTTTATCATTAAAAAAGGGAAAGAGTTGATAGTTTTTTATTAAATAACTCTGATTTCAGTTACAGAAAAATGTATTTTTGAAAATATTTAGGAATCATAAAAATCATTGGATCTCCCTAGCAGTGGTGTGGCTGAAATCTTTAACCCATCCAACTTTAATCCATTTCGCCAAAATACTGACAAGAGTTATAGGAAGATTACACTTTTTGCTTCTGAAATGCAATTCTACCTATAGGATAGTGTCGATCTTTGTGTTCTTAAACGTCGATAATTAATATTATTATGCATTTCCAATAAGAATTTTTTCAGAATTTTGTATAAGATACAGTGTTAATCTTTGAAGTACGTTACTTAACGCGTGTCAACGCAAAGTTCGTGAGACACAGGCCTAAATAGACAATTATCTTATTTTCATTCATTATGCTTGAAGTAATGCGTGTTCTAGTAGTCAGGACAACAAAACTGGAAACAATTCCACTTAGACTACCTTTCCTCTAACCGGAACAACAAATCTTCAAAGCAGTTCAAATTTCGGACAAAAGTGGTCTGCAGTCCTAGGACAAAGGAATTTTTCTATCAAAGTCTAATTTTAATCTTTTAATTTTTTTCCTCTAACAGTATTTTCTATGTAGAGTCCTCAAAAGCATCTAACTTATTTTTTCCCAAAACGTCACTTCGACTCGTTTTCCTCTGAGCCCCACAATTGTGTATTTCGTTTACGTTACGTGAATTTACTATTTTTTCATATTTGTACTGTATTAATCCTTACTTGTAGAATATAAACAATCCGGTTATCCCTGTACAGTATTTGAGTAACTCCCGAGTGTGCGTATGTACGTATGTGCAATTTCGTCACTCACGGCTAGGCCACTCCCGCTGTACCAAGCGAGACATATGAAGTGTCATTCGACGTTTGTCAGTCTCTTGTTGGGAAACTGATGATTTGTTTTCAGATCCGGTCAGAAGATACAAGGAAAGTTTCAAAAACGTGTTTTTGCGTGTTTTGTCGCTGCAATCTTAGTGAGTTTGTCAGGAATTAAATTGACGCCACCTAAATAGATCTGTGTAATGGGCGTTGATTAAACTACAGTACCAAAAGACATTTTTCGCTCAATACGCCATAATTTTCTTTCACGACGTTGGCAGCAGTGATGATGACATCTTTAATTGAACAAGTGAAGTTAATTTTATCAACAATTCTTTCTATAGGCTTATTAACATAATTTTAAAAATAAATTTGCAAACACCTACAATCAGTATTGCCCAGGAGCGTATTAAATTTGAAGAATTTCATGTGAATACAGAGACAGGAAAACTGTGAGTAACGTTAGAGAATGAATGAACGTTTTTCTTTGGACATCTCACTTTTACAATTTTAAGTGTACAAATACTGATTTTCAAATGAATGAGACCCAGAACTTATTCTTATCAAATTTAACACCTTGTTCACATAAACATGCAAAACAGTTGTCTTTTAATATTTAAATTGATTCGCATACAAAACGATTAACAGTGCAAGTGCAGAAGTGGAACTCAGCACAAATTAGACAGATTTTGTGGAGTTTTAATCTCTTTAAAAAATAAGAAAGAAGAATATAGAAGTGTTAAACAAATCCGGGGAAGAATTAAAAGTAGTTATAGATTTTTCGACAGAATATTTGAAAATAATTGAGAATGATCTTATATTCGGATTAGAGAATTACCGAGAGAAACAGCTTACAGGTGATCTTAGTGTATTATTGTGCATATTCCCAAAAAGAGTAAAACACGGAGTAGTACTAAACTCTATTTTCTTCATCAATGCCTTCAACTATTTTTTACGGCAATATTAATTTTGAAATTTCAATATTACCGGTTTATATCCCGTATGGAAGTTGCATACAAGGCCATTGGATATTTGAATTTTGATTATCAGCTACTACGATTCATTGGTATGTCCAACGCCAGATACTGTAAAAAAAGGTAGGCATGAAAGGAATCAAAAATGAAGGAAATTTTCAACACATGAAAATACTTTTAAAACAGTTTACAGCGTCGGCAACGCCACAATGAACTAGTATGTATACATATAACATACCCTCGCCTCTTGATTTTAACATTTCAGACTGCTTTACATAAATAATCAAAGAATGGAGGTAGATACACATCCTAATTAAAATAATTGAAAGTACGTAAACCCTCATGATTAACGTACATAACGAGTATTAATGAACGGTCTTCTTAAATTCAAATTTTATTTGTGAAATATTTAAATTATTAAATTGCATGCGTGCTTTGGAAATTCTCAGATAAATCATCACTTCCTGAGTTTTTTTTTTTCGATATTTTCCAAAGCACTCGTGGAATAAATTATGAACATTTCTATCTGTGGATGCCGTAACAGACATAAAAGTAGAGAAAAAAAGGTGAGAACAGACTTTTTTCATGATAAAAAGTGAGCTCAGAGGACACTTCGCCGGTGTCAAAATATGTTGTACTGCGGGTAGTATTTTATTGACAAACGAAAATGTAGACCGTGGCCCATAGGATTGTAATAAAACTCTTACATTTGTGTTCAATAACGAACAATTAAATTAACCTGACAAATAATCACAGATAATACACTGTAAGCAGGAGGAACAACGCCCCGATTCTGAACATCGCAAAGTAATTGAACCACTTTCAAATGTGCTGGAAGTGGAAGATCTAATAAGAGCACTTTCAAGCACAGCTTGGATTTAACAAATTACGCAGCGAAACAAAAAGTCTCTGGAGCACAAAGCGTCACCAAGACGGCGACTCGGCTTTGCTCGCCGTCTCTCCCCTTGCTATCCTCGCCTTCGCCCTCCGCCGACGCCCCGGCCCCGCCCCGGCCCCGTTCCGGCTCTGGCCCCGCGCACCTAACAAGGACATTAGAGAGGGCTCCATTTGTTCGTGTCGCGGGGCGCGTCCGTCATTTGCCGCTAACGGAATTAGTTTTACAGAACAAGCAAATTAGAAGGCGCCGCGCCGCCCGCCATACTGCTTGGGGGGGGGGGGGCACCCCTTGGTATAGCCGCTGTTGAGGCGAGGCTCTCGGTCGTGGCACGTACCAAAATCACTTTGCGGCCAAACGTAATTTTGCGAAAAAATATTCCTTACACCAAAAGCACGAATGCAAAAACGCAATTTCTGCCAATATACTTCAACACAATTTAAAGAATGGTTTTCTTGCAAAACATCTCAAATTCAATTCGGCTTGACATATTATTATCTTTCAGATTTTCTTTTGATTGTCGAGTCATATTCCAGAAAGATAATCCGCACACTCATTATAAGTGTCTGTGTTTTAACAATGCACCCGCACAAGGGCCATTTACTCTACATGTCACTTGCAGCTATTCCATTATTCAAACAATATCACTTTCGCCTCATCAAATTTTCCTTCACTCCAAAGCCGACCTTTAAACTCTGTCAAACTGTTTTAATAAGACGGCCAAATCGATTATAATTCACTTACAGTTGGTTGTTTTTCTTGCAGTAAGTGTCTCAGACAAAAATGTGAATGCAGTTATTACTATTTGTTTGGAATTTGCAGACGTTTACTAGAAAACGTATACTTCGTTAAGACAAAGAATGAACGAGCGAAGCTGCAGTTGCAGGAGGTCGCGGCGAGGGAGGCAAAGAGCGCAGGGGTGGGGGAAGGGGCTTTGTTCCCCTTCACGAGACAGAAATGTATTGGCGCGATTTAACACGCGGAGCTGAGCTGAGTCTTCTTAAAGCGAAGCGGTTAAGAACGGGCGACACAAAGGCTCCGCGATCATCTATGTCAACCTGAAGAACGGGCATTTCCGAGCATCAATGCCGCAAATGATGCCATTAAGCCTTCCCAATCGATTTAACAACACATTCTACTGCTCCATTTCTCTTTTACTTCATTCTTTGCCAGGGTCGTTTATTGTAAGTTTTTGACTCTTCAGTTTATGTCTACCACTTTACGCGGTCTTTTTCCCTTGTGCTATTCACTACCGATTTTGATGTCCATGTCTGCGCAAACTGTGAAATAACGGTAATTTAAAGTTAGTTTCAACCAGGTTTGGAACAAGTATTAACATAAGGTTTCAAATAGAAAACATTATGTTTCCAATTATTTATACCTTTCAAAATAATATTTAATGTTGTGCATTACATAAAAATACTATAAAGATACAAAAACTATAAAGACAAAAGAACAAAAAGTAATTTTTGCTACCTCCTTTCAAACCCTATCTAAAATTCAAGGATTTTCTAGAAAGTGGCACTTGTGTAATCTAATTTAGTTTATTATTATCTATTCTTACAAACAGTCTCAAGAAAAAGCGGGCGCATTTTTGTTAAAATCATTATGTATTTTTAGAGAACTGAAATATCTTTTTTATAACTGGGAAACTACATTTATAAAAAAATTAAATATGACTTAAATGTTAGTAAAAGCAATTATGATTCAGTTGCATTCATAATAAAATATCAATCTTCAATTTTGAAGATGTGGGATAGGTTTGAAAATAAGATAAAATATGGCTATATTTGAAAACTCAATGGCTTTACTAAAACCCAAATTTTCCCTACTTAGAAGTGCTTGATTTGGGGCAAGAAATTTAAAGAGGCAAGTTTGGAGCTGTTTTTAATCAAATTTTGCAATTTGCTATGAGCACACAAATCAGACCTTAATAAAGAGACGTTCTTGAAACTCACAGTTCCTTAACTACAAACTGATCGAATGTAGAATATTCCTTTTTTGAGAAGTACACATGTGTGCGACCAAATATACATGTAGCCAAACAAAAATGACGAAAAGAGAAATGAGAATTTGGGGGCGAGATGAGAAAGTATAACTAGGTTAGCGTTCTCTGAAGTTCAAATCAACTTGAGCCAAGTCTCAACAGAGAACAATAACTGCTACAGAAACAACAGATCCAGTGTTGCTCCGCGAGGCGAGGCGAGGCGAGGCGATGTGACACCAACGCGGTTCCTCAGAGGCGTCCTCTGCACGACGGCGTTCGAAGCCTTTGAAACGCGATCGACGCCCCCCCCCCCTCCTCCCCTCTCCTTGCCCGCACCACCTTCTCTGCACAGCCACGAGATTCTTCGTCTAAGTTGTGTAAGCGCTTCATCTACACGAGTCGAAGCTCTAGTCTCAGGAAAACAAACTCTTTGCACTACTTTTAAAACAGAAACAAATATTTTTTAAACAAACGCTGTTTGTTAAGGTTAAACTTTTTCGAAAATACTAATGAATTATCTATTTAGTTGAAGAGTTTAGTGTTACATACAAACAATTAAATTTAGGTTATTAACTATGGGAAGTAGTATTACAGAGTAGTTAGGACTATGAGAAGTAGTATTCTTATGTTGTAGAAGATAGCAAAAGAAGATAATTGTGTTTTAACAATGTCTGATAAAAATAAAAAAGTACGAATATCGTAACGCGCACATAGGATCTGATTACCTGTGTTAGCAATTTGTAGTTAGTACCTGTTACTGTGTTAGCAATTCTCATTTTACATACTGCTTCAATTGTTAAATATCATTAGTATCAAAGTATATTCAGTATAAACCTTGTAGAATATAATACTCAAACAAGTCTTCACACGCATTTTTATAAACTTATAATTATCTCTTATAAACATTTTGTGTAACAACAAACTTTTTTAATCGTAAATGCTTTGCATTAGTGAAACATATCAGAGGTTTCAAGGAATGTGAATTTTAAAAATTGAATTTCATTATTAAGATGTGCCTGATGGGAATATAGGAAATTGATTAAAACCATTTCACAGTTGTTAATAATGTCTGCCATTTCATGAGCTCCCCCACGGAGAGCAAAATAAGAAATGCAATGAAAATAAACTAACCCTGCAAACATAACGAAGGAAACTGCAAGTATCGAAACGTTCACTGAATTCCATGAAAGCTGCAGCAAAACGCGCCGCTTACAAATAGAATAAATAGCGCGTGTTTCGAGGGCGCCGCGGGCCGCCAAGCGCCGACGCGCGGGGGCGGCGGGCGATAGAAAGCCTCGATAAGCCACGGCCCGCGCGCGCGGGCGTTTGTCGCCCGAGGACAACTGCGCGGCAGCCGCAAGTGCTCCGGAAAAAGCCGGCCCGCGAGCCACGATCAGCTGAGCGCCGAGGGGGGTGGCACGGAAAGGGGGGGGACAGGGCTCCGCTCGATGCATGATTGATCGGCTGCCGCTGCGACCGCCATTGTGGGGGCGCGCGCGACACGGATCGGGTTTCACCGCTGCGAATCGACGCCACGTCAGCGCTGCCCCCGCCCCGCCCACCCATCTCTTTGCATATGCAGCTCATTCGTCCACTTCTCTCATCGTCACCTCCCTCGCCACATGTGCTGCTTGCCAGATAGGAGCTCAGCACGGTCCAGAGGTTATGGGAGAGCGTGTTCCTTGCGGAATTTTTCTATTTTTCTTTTCAGAAATCATATGTTATATATGAGTAAAATGGTGTGTACAAGAGCTTATTCCTAAATACTAACTCTTTTTATTTTCGACATATCACCATGTCAATAAATCTTAATTGATAATTTGCACTATAAGATATTTTCACTATTTTCTTCAGGCTCGCATTCCCTATCCAATCCCATTCTATACCACGAGATTGAAATGTATAAAGTTAAGAGAAGTGAATTCTGGTTGATGAAAACCTATTGTGATAATGTGTCAGTGTTAGATAGCATAACTAAATTTAGCCCTAGCTTTATCAAGCAATTTACTCCAAGACATCACTGTTTTCGTCTCGGCAACATTTCATGGACTTAATGTTCAATACTGTTGATGACGAGATCATAGTAATAGATAGATAATTTCAATAGCAGTAGTAGTGTAATCCGAAAGTAGAGATAGAGAGGTAGATAAATCCGAAAGTGAAGAAAACCTGCGACGAGCCCAGGAATTCTCAGAGAACGACGAAGATTTGATGAGCAACCCGAAGATTGACGCAGTGTTAGCGCCCCTTCGATGGTGTTGAATGATGCAAGTGGTGAATGAAGCAAATGGTGGAGTGATGGAGCTGCGCCAACATGCGAGGACGGAAACTACGGGTAATCCTGGCGTCCTGTCGTCACATCCTCCGCAAATTCCGACTGGATTCCTGCGTCGCGTGATGGGGAGAACCACGCGCCGTTGCCGCGTGCTGGGACGCTGGCCGCTGCAGTGTGGGAAGGCGGAGGGGGGAGGGGCAGGGAGGGGAAGGAGGAGGCGGGTGCGGGGAGGAACCGAGTGTGGTGGAGCGGGGCGAACTGAATAGGAACGGGGTAGCGCAATTCGGAGCCGTACAGGGCGACACGGCATGGGGGGTCGAAGCAGTGCGGGCCGGTTCGGGAGGGGGCGGGGCTGAGCCTGGGTGAGCGAGTGCACTCAGGTGTCCAGGCTGCCTGCCGCCCACCGGCCGTGCCGGCGGTGCCTGTCGCCCGTGCCGGCGACCGCGACAGCCGCGCTCCACTATTCATAAGGCAGAGGGAGGGGACATCGCACGCGAGTCCGTCCACTCAGCAATTAGCGTCACTCAATCAGCGCCCGCGACCGCCCGCGGCGACAGGCACCGGACGCGCGTCGCTCGCTCTTGCGCTGTGCTGGCGGCGCCTCTTCCAAGAAAATAAATGCGCAATAAGAGACCAATACCACTCAGTGACACGGTAACAGGAATACACAACTGTTTGAAACTAAAAGGGTAAAAATTCATCATTAGATGTAATACTACTTAATCCTTCAATTGAATAGCAAATTATCACCGTATGAATATTTGTGTGTTAAATTGTTTTTGTTTTTCAATCACTATGACCATGACTAACGTGAATGCGACAGGGACTAGAGTGACTTGAAGAGAAACGAATATCGCCTAGTTTTTATCCATTTCCTGCGTACAATGAAGAACCATATGCCACTACCGGAATGGGATCTACGGCGGCACAAACGTATTACTGGCATCGTGCCGCAAAGCGAACGATCAATATCGACGGGCAAACTCCCCAAAACTTTAGAGCAAAGTGGCTCCGCAAACCTACTGGAAACACGTAAACATTCCGAGCATGGATTTACCAGTAATCCCTTGGATTTCGGGTTTTAGGCAGGCAGAGCCAAGTTCGCACAACTACAACTATACGCAGTCTTTTCGTGTGGATGGTCTATTGCCCACCAATTCCCTGTAATCAAGTAGTCTTGAACAAGCGCAAAATGAGAAAACGATATCAGTCCGCAAAACTGTTTGTAAAATTTACAGCATAAAAGCAACTTTACAACAACCCCACTAACTAGGAAAGCACTATAAAATATGGTTACAATTTTTTTCACAAGTGTAATATCTTCTTGCATCACTACTTCACACATCACGTTATCATGGCAGTCCAATGATACTCGCAAAGCTAACATTTAGAAACAATCTAACGAAATTAATATGGGTAAGAAGGAGATTCCTAAATCTCATATACTACAGAACCTTGGAGACCTGTAGTACAAGATATTTAATTCAATTTCTTAATAGAAACGGTTGAATATACCAAAGGGCTAGCAAATTTGAGGAACGTCGATACATTAAGCAGCACCGGCAGCGTATAGGAAAGGTCATCTTGGCAGACGTAGAGCTTCAGGCAAAGTTGAAATGCTCAAGAACATAATAACACGAGCATGGTTTACAAAGTAATTCAACTGAGCATGAAGCATTTTACTCGACTAAATCAAACAAAAAATTCTCGCTGCAAACTTTGATGACATACTCCAAACACGAAAGTGGAAACCAATTCATCTAAGTCCTGAAGAATTGGAATCACGTACAGTTGATTGAATTGAATAAATGCTGCGGCGATTCACTAAGAAATAGAAGTTGTAATTTCGGGAAAAAGTTCTTGCGGAAAAGCTGAGTGAGAGTGCATGTCTTTTGCGCCGTTTCGAGAAGGTCACCAAAAACGTGTCTCTCATTTTGAGACTTGCAGTGGGATGAGTGGTGGGGCCGATCAGAGTCTCGTTTCAACCTCCGTCTCATCCCTGCCCGCGGCGTGGCCCCCGTTTTGCGGACGCGCGTCGCGCCGACAGCCGCGGGCGACTTACACTGGCTGTCGCCCTTTGCCCTCTCCCGCCCGCCCCTCGCTACCCGCCCAACTCACTCGTTCCTAGCACAACCCTACCCGCTATCCGTCACCCGCCCCCTGCACCGGTCCCTCTCGTCCACTCCCTCGCACTCTCAGCTAACCCTTCGCACCCACCACCTTCATTCGACCACCCCCCTTACACACACATCCTACTTCACCACATCCTCACCCCACCTGGCGCGCCCCACTTTCATTCGACTACGCCTCTTACACAGCCATCCTTGCCCATAACCCCACTTTGCCACATCCTCACCACACCCACCGCGCACAACCGTTATTCGACCACGCCCCCTTACACACACATCCCAACTTTACCACATCCTCACCCCACCCATCGCGCCTCATCGCCACAACCTCACGACCCTTTCCTCCACGACCGCTCCTCGACTCACGACCCCTCCTTCGACCACGACCCCTTACACACACATCCTACTTCACCACATCCTCACCCCACCTGGCGCGCCCCACTTTCATTCGACTACGCCTCTTACACAGCCCTTGCCCACCCCCCACACATCCCAACTTTACCACATCCTCACCCCACCCATCGCGCCTCATCGCCACAACCTCACGACCCTTTCCTCCCGACCGCTCCTCGACTCACGACCCCTCCTTCGACCACGACCCCTTCACACACACCTACTTCACCACATCCTCACCCCACCTGGCGCGCCCCACTTTCATCCCCTTCCCCTTGCCCATAACCCCTTTCCAATCCTCACCACACCCACCGCGCACAACCGTTATTCGACCACGCCCTTTACTCAGCCATCCTCGCCTACATCCCCACTTCGCCACATCCTCACCGCACCCCACCATCATTCGACCACGCCCCCTTATACACCCTTGCCTCGCCCACATTCGCACTTCGCCACATCCGCACCCACCCATCGCCCAAACGCGGGGTGGACGCTGCTTCCGCCCGCGCGTTTTAATGACGGCTCCCGAACGCGCTCCCCGCGCGCCTGGCGCTTTAATTGGGGCGCGCGTAATTAAGACGCATCTGAGCGGCGCGCGATCACCCTGGGACGCGCTTGGGCGCCGCTGGCCGCGGGACGCGCAGCGCGGCGCCCCCGGGGAGCAGGGCGAACTTCGCGACGGGACAAAATGGCCCTTCCTTCGAAACCTTAAAATGCCGAGTTTAAAAAAGGTCTTTAAAATAAACATTGCTTGCCCATTTAGTTGCAGATTGTGGCAGGGGCAGGGCTGTTGATGGCGCCAGTATTGATAACATCTGTGACACACAGTAGTTCAGCAAACGGAAATGATGTGACATAAATTATGAGAATAATCTAATTGGTTAAGTGTTTTTTTCTACGTCTGTTTCTATTCCATTTCAGCTGAGGTACTGTGGTATTTCCCAGTGTTTCTTTACATGCTTCTTTGAAAAATGAAATGTTTTCGAATATTCTGCCTAATTTCACTTCTTCACACAGTTATCAATACAAACGACAATCAATCGTCAACGCAATCAACTTTCTTCTTTCAATCTTACAGTTCGGTGCAAAATATGTTTATTCCATATTTATTGTATTCAGTTACATTCAACATTGGACACACTGTTTTAATAATTTTGGAACGGTCCCAGAGAACTCGTCGCAACGTTTTAATTATGATTGAATGCAGTTCATAACAGAGATGGATAGACCCCCAGAGGCCGAATATTTATAATTCATTTTTTTACTAATGGCTGAATTATTCTTTCATGAGATGAGTAATATTAGCAGAGTTAAAACACATTTGCTTACAAATGATTTGAAAAATGGGAATTTTAACATACAGTTAAAATGAAATATCTTCATTAATAACACTTTATCTGCTTAAGTATTATAATTAAGCATAAATGTTTTTTATATTTAACATCGTTTTTAGCGAAAACAAGAGCCCAAATATGAACAAAGAAGAACCTGGAAAAGAGAGGGTTGCAAATATCATAAGACTTAAAATGTCAAATGGGGAAACAAATTCCAACTTTTCATGCACTTGAAAATTTAACCTGGCAGTAGGCGCGCTACGATTCCTTACGAATTGAGGCGCGGGGTGATTCCGATTCGCCACAAAATGACAAATAAAATAAAATTAATAATAAAGAAATAATTTTTAATTTTATTAATTTATTATTCATTTTATTGATAATTTTTATCCCATATTTTTGTTATATTTCTTTTTGCTCGTATACTTTATGTTATTTCCTCATTTTTCCTTCTCCATGTTATAGACTCACTGAAGATGGGAAAAGTGTTTTCCGAAAATTAACTTTTTGTGTGTTGTAATAAATATTAGAACTGTGATTGTTGCGGTTTTTTATTTCCTAACTCACATGAAGAATGGATCGCAAGTACACAAGTATTTTAATTTACAATAAAGAGAAACAAATGCCTTATGTAAAATATGAAACTAAAATCAATGCGCAAACTGGTAAAATATAAATATTTTAAAGTCAATTAAACGGATCTAAATAACATTTAGCGTGATGTGTGGTTATCGTAAAACCGATTACAGTGCGTTTGAATCGACACCTCCTGTAGATTGCGAATCAAGTAGTAACGTACGGAAGCGTGGGGTGACTGAGCGACCCGACGCAAGTGACATTTCCTTTACGACGAAAGTTCTCGGAAATGATCGGAAGTAGTTGAAAGATAAGACAATTATGAGCACAAAGTTTTCCTTAAAAGGCACTGAGAAGCTTGAAATATTATAAACAAAAATCGAAGTATAGTGATCTCCGAAACAGTGCTGATGTGAGAGATCCCCTGCGCGTCAACTCCCGGTTTAAATAATTCACCAAAGTAATTGGACAAGAGAAAAAAAAGTAGGTGGAGGGAGCCAGCATCGTAGACATAATTCATTCACGAGAACACACGTGAGTTTTTGATGTAACATTCAGTACACAATTGTTGCAGAAGTTGTTTTATTCTTTATTTTGCAAAACGCGGACACGAAGGTTTGACATATTTCTTATTGAAATGTCAATTCTATTGATATCAAAATTTTATGGTATTTTGTAAGCCATAAAAAATTATTTTAATAAATAAGTCATAAAACAACCGTTGGAAAATTCTTTTTTTATTTTGGGAATGGAATTACCTCTTAGCACACACCGCGCTACGCGGGCGTAAATGTCCCAAAAGGACAGAGGCGGGGCGATAATTTTATTCGCTGAAGAAGGGGTTTTCTGCTGCCTCTCAATGGTTGACGGTTGGTCTGCCTTCAAGGTTTACGTAAATGTTCCCCCCGCTGGAAGCGCCAAGTAATTATAAACTTTGGCCTGCATTCGCTTTTCAGATCCGCTCGAGCTGTTGAAAGATAGCAGCATCAGGATTTTCCAAACTTGCCACTTCCATGCCGGAAAACTTCCTATAACTCGAATGCTCTCCTCGAAAGATAACAAGGATTCGCCGTAAGCTTGGATAACCTTGTCTCAGATTGAGTGCGTCAACGATACATCTTTGAGTTAAGGAAAATAAGGAATGTTTCTAGCAAAGGCTCGGGCTATTATGGAAAAGATAAATAGAAACAAGCACTAGTTACTGATACACCCTAAATAGGTTAGTGGATAAATAAACCTTATGGAATATATATATATATATATATATATATATATATATATATATATATATATATATGGATGTGGGTGTGGTTAGAAAATGTATGTGTGAGATTTCGTATGAGTTTTTGCAGCGCTCTTTCCTTTCAGGTGAGGAAGAGGAAGGTGAAAGAAATAAAACTGTCCGTTCGCATCTGGCAATAATCAGTTTAGAAAGTTTGGTAAATTGGTATATATTCGTTTTCTGATTGGTCAATTTTATTCTTCCTACTTGCTGTTGATTTTTGGGTACTTTTGCATAAATAATTACATCGTCAATTTTATAAAATCATTAGCTATAACAACGTAAATTGAGTTGTTTGAGTTGTTTGACAAACAATGATATGAGACTATTTACAGAAAATAAGTACATATTTTGGAAAATATGCACATATTTTTGTTAAAAGATTAATTTAACTAAATCGGAATAACGAGATATGATTATTTCCCATAAAATTTCGTATTCGTTGAGTTTGGTTTTTGGGATAAAATATATGAATATATTCCAGTTTTAGCCCATAATTTTGGAATATTGTATTATTACGTTATTGGTAACCATGCTGTTCAAGCAGTAAACTTGGTAATAAATTCAGACTTGCAGATTTAGCTTACTGGTGGTAACAATCTGGAAGAATATAATACTAGAAGAAGCAAATTAGTGGCGTTATCCCCTCCCCCCATCTTCCTTCAAATGTCGGTGTTTGTGAAAGCACTGCCAGTGCCGGAGACAGCGAGACCGAGGGGGCGTGCGTGGGCAGAGGACATGCATATTTGAGCGGCCCTCCGCTCAGGGCTTCCCCGCGCAGGTTGGCAGCGCCGCATGCCGCGCGCGCCGCGCTCCACTGCCGCGCGCCCCTGAAATATGCGCCCGTCGCGGTTTTAATATTTTACGCCCCGCCTGCGGCGCGCGGGGCCCGCGTTTTCGTCGCCCGGCAGCGGCGGCGGGGGCGGGGGTGGAGGCGGGGGCGGCGGCGGCGGTGGAGAAACTTCATACGTTAGCCGCGCGCGTCACATGGCGGCCGCACCAGGGCGAAACAAAAACTAAGCGGTCGTGCAGGCGGAAGCGGAGGAGAGGTGAGAGCAGAGGAGAAAAGGGGTGGGTCCACCATGTGAAGGAGAAGTGGGCTGTTTCGGGTGGAGTAGTGGTATGAGGGAGGCAGCTATGGGAGCAGTGAACAGCGAATTAGAAAGGAGAAGAGAGCATGCTTTCTCGAGCCGTTTCAGAGGAAGAACACCCTAAGGCGAAAATTGTGTTTCAAGGAGACAAGCGAGGAAGGTAGAGAAGATGACTGAGAAGAGGAGATGGCGGTCGAAGCAGTTGCGAAGCATTTTCTACACGCACCCTACACGTTTCAACTCAAGGAAACATACTCAGCCACTTTAGTGACATATTCAGCAGCCAGTGGGTGAATAGGTCTCCGCTAAGCTCCTGCTCACACAATGCTGCCGTGTTTGCAGAGGACCTGGAGTCTGCGAGGATGCCTGGGGGTGACGGTGAGTGGCGAGTGGGTGGGCGGGGGGACTTGCGGGCTCCACCAAGCAAGGGCGCTGCGCCTGCGGCCCTCTCGACTCCAGGGGGGAGGTAGAAAACGCGGTGTTACTTCAATGTGCATTATCAACTACAAAATTGAGGAAATTGTAGATTTGGTTTTTATGACTTCACTCGCTATTTTGTATGTCGACAAGTGTTTTCCAGCACATGCTTCAGTAAAAAAGTCTTTATTAATATGTTGACCACATGCATCCTTTCAAATGTAACGAAATAACGATCCGAAATAATCTGCTCTGCCAATTTTTAAAGTATGCAAATCCAGCGTTCAAATAAGCAACCGACGGTCATTTTGATTGAAGCAAGAAACTGGATGATTGTTCCAATTGTCAATGGAGCTTTGTGCACTTTCTAATTCTGGAAATAGTTTGAACGTAGTCTAGAAGCATTCCTGAATTGTAGATGCTGGATTTCTTTCTCGTTTTCCAATGTGTAATTGAATAAATAAATTCTCAGAAAAATATATTTCATTAATTTACTTCAGAGTTTAGGCAGAATTGTCTTCAATACCTTTTTGATCAGTTTCCGGGAACAAACCCTTTGATCCGAAATACCGATAATTTGGTTCAAACGAATAGTCTACTCAAGCCACAATTAATGGCCAAAAATTCCTTTTAATTAACTGCTTTTGTTGTCGGAATGAAGATGCACGTAATATTTTAAATGTTTCTAATTTCGTAAATAATGAGTTCATAATACTCTCAGGAAGACCAATGAAATTAAAACTAGCGTATTACGATGTCCTATTTTGGCAAAAACGAACATACGATTAATGCCCTTTGCCTCCGGGATATTTCAAAACTTGTATATATACATTATGAGTTTTTTTTACAAATGGGTGAAACTAGAATGAAGGCTGAACGGCTACATTAGCTCCACGTGTCCATTGCGAGCGGGCGTGTCGGAGGGTCCATTTCTGGGGCCATTTCGAGGCCGCAACCGCCGGCCGGAGCAAAGAGCCTCCGCTGCACCCGCGCCGTCGCCTTGACTGCCGCCGCCGCCGCCATCTCCTGTGGCGCCGGGCCGTGACTAAAGCGCCGCCGCCTTTGGCTCCGCGCACGCCCATCCTCGGGACACGGCGCACTCGCGGACAAGAAGTCAGTGTGCTCTGACTGACGAGAACTTTCTTCGTATTTTACTTAATACTGATTTTTAATTTTAAAAATTTAATTACCTGAAAATTAAAAAGAAAATGAAAATAAGTGTTTTGAATTTTATCCAAATCAGATGTTAACGCTGTCCGAAAATCAATATACATGTTTTCATTGCGATTATTTTTGTTTTATTTTACTTTTTGAGAGTACTCCTGACATTACTGACTGAGAGCTTCTCACGACACCAAGATCAACGTGCTGGCTCAACATGTTCTCACGTTAAAAGAATATGTTTTTTTACAAAAAGATATTTTGTGAATTACAAACACTTGCATGTGTGAATTGACTTTTAGGCGAGGTACACCCGATTCCAATCCATTGTAGTATCAAGGTCCTATCATTATTTGTTTTTGCTAATCTCATAAATAAAAGCGACTCAAATCTTGTCCTACAAGATTACTCAATTGAACGAGATCATAGACATTTTACGACGAAAAAACATATAACTTTCCATATTTCATAATTGTCTCCTGATAAATGTGACAGCAAACGGATTTAAATAGTGAACATGACTTGTGTGGTGAGAGTTTGTGGAAGGGCGGTCTTCCTTCGTGGAGTGAGCAAAAGCTTTGTACCTCTGGACGCGCTCCGCGAACTGCGGACGGTCACAATCCCCACCTGTGCAATCGGCGCCATCTAGCTCGACCCTACTCGCGCCTCCGCCCCCGTCGCCCCGCCGCAACTGCCCTCCCGAGGTCCATAGGGCGAGGCATTGTCCCCACCGCAATCCCACCGTTGCCCCCTCCGGCCCTCCCGAACGGCTCCTCCCCCGGCCGCCAGGAGCGCCCTCGTCGCTCGCGCTGCCGTGGCTTCCGCGCGAGCCGCGTCCCTGCCGCCATTATCACCCGCCTCCGTCGGCGCCGCGCGCCGCACTATCTGAAATGCTAAGTGGAAGCACAGCCGCACCGCCGCGTCTCGCGGTAAATTAGCGTTCTATTTGCGTTAATTTCCTGCTCGGGCGGGAAGAGGTTAATTAACTTGTCGGAGAGGCGGTTGCTGTAGTGGCGGTGAGAGTAGTTTCACGTAGGGCTGTCTCTAGTGGCGGAGCGACCTGGGGAAAGGCGGCGCGGCGCGGCAAGCGAGTGGCGGAGGGTGTGTGGCCGGGGACAGCAGGGACTCTGGCATGTGATGAAGGTGGCGACTGCAACAAACAACTTCAGTATTTGCTGAGTGTGGGCTGTGTTGGTAGCATCTGAAGTACAGAATTATTTAATACTAGTGTTTCGACCTTCCGAGTCTACTCTCGTTCGATTTATTTCTTGTCAAATGGATTTTTCAAGATTTTCATACCTTACACTTTGTTTTCTTTTGTACGTTGTATAATCGACTTTACCACAGTCTTCACATTTCTAAAGCAACTTGTATCCAGTTTTGTACTAGTACCTTAAGTATTTTATTTAAATGTTTTTCGTGGCATTTTGTATTTTCATCTTCAGTCATCTGGCGTGGGTGAGTGTGGATTCCGTCTTCCCGCCGACATTATATACGTATGTTCTTCTCACTTACTTCCTTGCAATTTTATTTGTTCGTCCATGGGTACTTATCTTTATTATTGTGATTCGAACTTTGGCGTTAATTTATTTATACTAAATTTTGCAACAACGTCGAATCTCTTCTCCATGTATTTTAGTGGTAGTTATTTTGTCAATGTTAGAATTGTTGCTGTTCCCTCTCATAATCAAAATGTGAAAATAGAGGTGTTTTCAGAGCAGTTAAACAATAGCGTCTGCTACCAAGCAATTTAAGTTTAAATATCACTTTCTGGAATCTTATTTTTTCATAGAAGCAAAGAGTGTATAGGTAATTGTGCATAAATAGTGTATAACTGGATGAATAACACGTGCAAATGGACTGGTATTTCGAGTGAATCTGAGTTATGTCATCTGGTACAAGACAGAGGTATGGCAAAATGGTGGGCGAGCAGTAGAACAGGCACTTTGGGAAGAAGAAGAAGAATAAGAAGAAGAAGAAGAAGAAGAAGAAGAACTGCATTGAAAATATTACCTTGGCCTATACTTGTTCACGTGGAAATTATTTGTTCACGTGAAACACGTGAAAAATTGTTCATATGTAAATTATTTTTTTATAAAAAATAAACCGTCAAAATTCTTATTCTATTCTTAGAGGACCGAAAAGCGTTGGTGATCTTCGTACGAACAACGGCTATTTGTGTCTCAATGCCGTCAACCCTGGCACATATTTATAATAGAATAATTCAGTTTCTCCATCGACCCCTTTTACATGACACTACATTAAATATTTATTAAAAATATTTATTCTGCGTGGAAAAATTTTCCGTTGTAACCCGATGTGAACTCTTTTAAAACAGTCTTAATGATTACGCATACAGTGCGAAAAAAACAACAAACGAAAATGTACCATACGTTTAGTATCGTTTAATTGCTTTGAAAACAAGTTTCTCTGGTTTTTGTGAATATAATGAAGGACGAATGGAAAAGTTCTGACGTTGCGAAAATAACGATCACCCTATTACTCTTTACTCTTGTAGGCCTACATATGTTGGAACTTATCGCCCATAAGCAAACACATTTTGTACTCGTTGCGAATTTCTGTTAAAACCCAAACAACAGAATTTATTTTGGAATACTCAAAGAGTACTTTATGTTAATCGGGTGAAATGACACACTAAAAAGTTAACACAAATAACCGTGTGGTTGTTTCCCGACCCGCAACAAAAAGGCAACCGAATGAGGTTAACAGTGGAATCAAAGCGAAGAAATGCAGCCTTGCTAATGAGAGCCCGCGTCCCGACCATCGAGCCGGGGGTTCGGGAGGGCGGTGGTCGGAAAGCGCTGATGAAGCACCGGCGAAGGGAGGGGCGAGGGGGCGGAACGCTGCGAGGCGGGAGAGGGGGAAATGCCGGGGAGGGGGGTCTGCTGCCCTGGCTAAAAGCCAAACATTCCATCGGAGGGAGGGGGGATTCTATCAGATGGCTACTGCTAATCGGAATGACACTGGTGTGCGCGCTTTGTGTTCGCCTCGCTCAGGATTCCCGGAACAGCTTCATTGTGGAGAGCGAATTAATGCTGGAATTTATACTCCACAGAAATATCTCTGATCAAGTTGTTGAAATTATTGTTGGTTATTAATGAAATTCTCGAAATGCATGAGTAGATTGTCTCAACATTTACGATATTAAAATTTTTTAAGGACTGTTCATTTATAGAGTCGTTTCAGACCGATATTTTTACATAAGGTTCGCTCTTAACCGCAAGGTAAAATAAGCGTATGATGTTAAACGATAATTATTACACACGCAATATTAGCACACGCAAGATATATGCACAGATTCACGAATTGTGATTCTGCAGAGAATTCAACGTCAATCATCATATCATTTTTAGGTATTCAAATACGGGGAATTTCTAAACAAAGTACAGAAAACACATTTCGATTCTGAAATGACCAACTCAATAATAACAAATACAATATAAGAAAGTAGTATAAATACAATAATAAACGATGGGGTTATTTTATGGTGGCTTTCCCAAGAACTGCTCACCATCGTTTTTTAATCTACCCTATCAGACACATGTGCAATCATTAAAATATTTGGAAGGGCTGAAAACACCCGCAGCCAACCTTAACGCGGGTTGGAGAACTGCGAAGCAAGCGACAGACACACGCACCGTCACGTCGTCGGACAGCGTCCACCGTCCGCCGATCCTGTCCAGCGCCGCTGGCGAGCGGCAGCGTGATCCTCCGGCCGCCCCACTGCATAATCCGCACGGGAGCCACAGCCCGACAAGTTACGCATGTCCTCGCATTAATCTCGGCGCGCCGCCCCGCGTCACCCCGCGCCGCCCCGCCTTGCTGTCTGTCGGTGATGTGGACTGTGGGGGAGTATGGGGGTGAGGGAGATGTTCCAGTCCTGAGCGATGCACACGATTGCATCCCTCTGAACATCGCCATGCGCGAATCCTTTGTTACATTTTTCACATCCCAACTCACACTTTTAATAATTAATGTTAGTTTAACCCGTGCATACGTCCACACTACATTGTTTTCAAAGTGAAAATAATTCGTACTGGAACCGCACTTCGAACTTCCAAACTTTCAGGCCCTACACTGTCCCACATGATTTAGAGTTACGTAAAGAAGATTGCCGAATACATTAAGTACATTGTCCATTATATAATTCTATAACGCTGAATATGCTTGTAATAACTATTGTTATCAGCTTTGAACTCTCAATCCAACCTGAAATCCAACCCACATTTTTTCTTGATCTAATTAGGGATGATGAAATGACCTGTGTTTTGCTTCTAAACACTCATGTAGCTTTTCTCCCTCCCAAACAGCATGCGCGGTTTGCGCTGTTCTTTCACTTAAGATAAATACAACAGCACGGCATACTGCGTGAGTAAACATTCTTATATTGTTAAGGCCACTCTAATATTTCTAAACGAACACAAAGTTATATCCATGTCATTAAATTGCACTGAATATCAAAGAGTCAACTTCATATTCCATACATTTCGAGATTCTGTACGTTTTTCATCACTAGTGGAACGAAGGAAATAGCTAATCTCTCAAAAAAGTACTAGATTAAAATTAGTGTTGTTACACAATGCCAGACTTTCTCGCTTTCTTTAGTCTTGGCTAGCATTTCGGTATTACCTCACCCCCAGTTCGCTCCGAGCAGCGGTAGGGTACACATCGCGCTCCGCTCTGCTCAGCATCAGCGAAAGTGAAATACTTTTTCGACAAGTCTGTTTAATTTACAGTTCTAAAGCATTAGTGCCAGTGTGAAGTGTTGTGTACAGTGCGCCGCACAAAGCATATCTACTTTATCCAATAATTAGTGGCAGTGCAGCGCCGCCCAGCCCTGGCTTCGGCCAGTGCATTGCCGAGGCCATGGCGGCTGTGTACGGCACGAACGCCATGGACACATCCCCCAGCCCAACGCAGTCTCATGAAGAGGACCATCTAGAATCGGAAGAACAGCAAAGAATCCGTGACCAGCAGCTTACTGCGTCCGGCCATATCGTGGCAAGCGGAGGTTATCAACAGGGAGCTGAAACACCACTCGTAAGCAATGCCGGTAATGGCATACCCGAGGTTAGTAACCATGACTTAGACAGCGGCCTCGCCCTTGGCCAAAATGCCCGAGTGCCCTCCGGTAACTGTAGCAGCAATGCAAAACCCACAAACAACAGTGGTAAAAGAAGTTTTAACGATACCAGTGATGAATCATTACCGAACAAAAAATCAACAAATAACACAGACTATGTCTATTCAGTGCCGACTGGAAACAGATACGCACCACTAGAGGAACTAATTAATGAACCAAGGTTCACCTACATTAACGACACTTCGAATCAAGAAAACGAAAATGTCAAAATTCCTCCTATCTATGTTAACGATATAGAAAGCATTTCTGAATTCAACCGGGAAATAAAATCTAAAGTAACTAATCAGTTCACATCAGATATTAAAAACAACCGAATCAAAATAATGTTCAGAACCATTGCCGATTTCAGAAAGGCTATCAAATATTTAATCAATACCAATAGGAGATTTCACACGTATAAGGACCCCGCTAACAAGAAGTTTTCTATAGTGTTTAAAAACCTACATACATCAATAACCCAAGAAGAAATATACGAAGACTTGAAGGAAAAGTGTTCATCATTAATTAGTGTCACACGACTGTATAAAAACAACTTCCCCATACCTGTTGTTGCCGCGGAATTTGACGGCAGACACAGTATTGAATCAGTGTTTCAAATTAAACAAATTTGTAATTTGGTGTTAAACCTAAAAAAAAACGAAAAAGAAAAGGCCCCTGTTTGTCTGCGCTTAACTTTGGACACACTAAAAATAACTGAAACCCACAATCGCGTGTTTCTGTCTAAAATCACTATGAAAATTGTCCCAGGGGGCAGTACGTTTTTGGGGGAAACAGGGCCCCCCCACCGCGGAGATACTCAGACGGGGAATTCCCTTCTAAAGAAACTTATGAACCCCCCCCAAAAATGCACATAAAGGAATCAAAAAACAAATCAAACGATCCAGGCCTCCTGCCCCGATTCTCTGACAATTTCCCCAACTCCCAATCAAACAATCAAATTCAAACTTCACTTATTGAACAATCCCCTTAAACAAATCAAACACCATTTAAATCATAACCGGCAATCAACTCATCTTTTCCCCTAATAAAAGTAATAATTCATTTTGCATATAATTAATTCAATCCAGCCTATATAATCAATATAATAAATCTAATTCCATAAATCATAACAACATCAAATTCATTCACGGTTTTTTAATAAAACAATAGCAGTAAAAGCTTAGAATATAAATCTACAAAACTGGAATGCAAATGGCATAACCAAAAAAAAAACAGACTTAACTACCAAAAAGCTAAACAAATCAAAATAGCCTGCTAAAACCCCCATTTGAAAATCAACAAAGTATTCAACATACCAGGTTATAAACAATCAGAACTACAGACCAAAAGTAATGGAAGAGTTTTAAATCTTATCAAAAAATTTTCCCCCCAATATACAAGTGAACCTCCCTAATACCCTGGTTTAGAAAAACGAATCAAATTCCCATTAAAAATGACATAACACAAAAGCGGCATACAAATCACACAAAAAAAGGGAGTCAAAAACATAGAATCTTTTTTCAACTAACCCCCCCACTATTCTCATTGGAGATTTAAACCCAAAAAACATCATTTGGGGGCTGGGGGAATTACAAAAATCGAATTTTTAAACAATAACGACCAAAATTTTAAAAAACATTAACCCCACAAAACCAACATATTATCCATGACACGAAACATCCAGACTTTTTTGGATTCCAATTACAATCCAAACCATACTATACCACTATTTAACGGATTCCAAACCACTTACCAATCATCTTCTCACCCCCGCCCCACCCCCCACCCCCACTTTAAAACCGAACAAAAAAAAACTGGAAGAATTCGGGAAAATAATAAAAATAAAACCCCCCAATTTTTAAAAAATCTTAACCCCCTATTAGAAATAGAAAAATTTCATCCACACGATATAATTCCCAACACTTTAAAATATTTCCCCCAATACCCCACATCACTCAAAGCGCAAAAATTACTGCCAAAAAAATTTTAAACAAAATAACACTCAAAAAAACAAATTATGGAAAACTCAAACCCACCAAAGAAAAATTAAACCCTTTTTAAATTCAATAAAAAAAAAAAGCAAAAAACGCTTTCTAGCTCCCTCAACAAACTAATAAAATCTTAAACCAAACCAATAATTCTCTCGGCAGTTCACAAAAAAATCCTAAAAAGAAAAAAGCACCCCCTCTAAATACCGGATGGGGAAAAATTCGCCTTTTGACAAAGAAGCATTCCAATCATTTGAAACCTTACGCTCAAAAACCAAACCACGATCATGCGAGATGTAAACATTTCAGCCCAACAGTGCCACAGAGGAAAAAATTCTATCCCCAAATAGTAAAAAAAAAATTTAAAAAATTTCCCCACAAAAAAGCCCTGGTCAGTAAAATTACTAATAAATCCTAAAAGCTCCCAAACCCAACTGCCTTTTAAAACAACATCAACTCAAAATGAATTGGATTTCCCCTATGGTATGGAAAAACTCAATAATCCCATTCCAAAACCATATAAAAATCAGCAGTGTTAAAAACTCGACCATAAGTTTAAAAACCCCTTTTAAAAAATTCTCGAAAACTAATTCAAAAGGGTTTAAAATGCTACCCCCAATCAAAATTATCCCATTACCCCAGTTTGGTTTCATAAGTCATGTATAAAACCACCCAACTCTCAGCTCTCAGAAAATATCCCACAGCATTTCAAAACAAACATCACACAATAGTTTCTTTCGACATTTCCGGCGTTTGATCGAGTATGGCCGAAAGGGCTATTTCAACTCGAACAATGGAACACCAATTTTTAAATGTCATCAAAAATTTTCTAACAAGATCCTTTACAGTGTCTGAAAATCCCTCCAACCCCCCAAAATAATGCGGCCTTCCCCGGTTCCCCCACCCAACTATTCAACATTGTACATCCCCCTTTACACCCAATGCAATTCGCGACAAGATCTAAAAACCAATCATTAAAAAAGAATGGGGCAAAAACATAAAAAGATGACCAAAATTTTCATTTAAAAAAAAACCCCAATAAAAAATGCCAAAAAAATTTTCCCTGAATTTCTTACCACCTTTTCCACCCAAATTATGGAAAGAAAAACAGTAAAAATGGTGTTTCAACCCGCTCAATAAAACACAACACAAAACAAAAACAAAAAAAAAAATAGCTAACTTCCATACTAAAAACCCCATCCCCTCAAATCTTTACAATTTATAAAGCAATATCAGCCATTGGCCACATTCCCTCTACCAATATCCTTTTTAAAAAAATAAATCCTTTTAAAAAAAACCTTTTGCCCATTTTGGGTTTATCTCTAACCCCCAAACCCCCAAAAGGGCGAAAATTTTCGATATAAACATTTATTTTCTAATTTTTAACCTAAATACAATTAACCAGGGGTCCCTCAACCCGGCCTTTTGGGTTCCCCACAGAAAAAAATGATTTCCTGCCAAACGTTTTTGAACATTTTCTTTTCTAATTGTCCCCAGTGGGGCTCTTGAATTTCCTACACCTTTTAGGGAGTTTAGTTTTATTTTTAGTATTAAATTTTTGCATAAAAAATCAATGTAAAGAAAACACTGAAGAATTACTCTGTCTGTTAATTCCCAATCATAATAAATAAATTTATATATATATATATCTTATATATATATATAAAAATATATATATATATATATATATATATATATATATATATATTGAAACCAGTTCCCTCAAAACCGATACCTAAACAAGCACGCGGGGAACGGTTTCCCGGGGCCTCGCCAACGAAAAAAGGGTTGGGGGGGCGGGGGGTCTCATTGACCATGGAACAAAGGGCCCCAGGGGAGCATGTCTGGCTCGCCGCCGGCGGGACTATCTGGGGCTGCTCCGCGATCAAAGCAAACTAGTATCGCGGACGAACGATCGAAAGATTAATTTACGGACAATTTGTGTGGTAAAATAATATCGATCGGACATATTGCCAAAGTATAGCTGCTTTTGGAATAACCCGGGTCAAAGACGTCGAGTGGTGGAGTTGGAAAGGGCACGTCTTGGAAGCGCGCGCCTCCCGCGGGCCCCTGAAACACCCGGGAGGCAACGAAGGGCGCGAGGCCCGGGGTCCCCGAAGCCGCCGACGCTCGTAGTGGGAAAAGTAACGGGAAAATTTTTTCGATCGAATCAGATCGAGGCCAGTGATTCTGGGTTATATGAAAAAAGGGTAGGAAACCCCCATAGATGTTGTATCTTGGGGTTTGTATAAATTAATAAATTGTTCACGGAACAGTTGTTTGATTAATAACCCGGCCCATTTACGGGAAAAAACACCTGTCCCCTTACAAAAAAATTTACTGAGAACAAGCCGGCCTCGGTACGTCGTTGGCGCCCGAACAGTATGGACTCTTATTTAAAAAATGTGGGTCGGGGGGTTAATTTTAAAAGAATAAAACTAATGACTTTTGAATTAACAAACTTGTGTAATAATTTTCAGAAACATAACAGTTTGAACAGGAAATAGAAATAAAAATTGATGTGCGGTTGTTTACTAGGAAAAAGTAGTAGAAATTTATTATTGTCATTGATAAAAAGGTAAATACTGGGAAATATAAAGCAATTATGAAATATTAACAGGCAATGGAAATTTTGTGAATGTAAATTTATTTAGTTAAATATGTGGTCAGTCAATCCAAAAAACAATGCAGAGTCCCTTTTAGGGGTTGTTAAAGGGAAACAGTGTTATAAATATTGTGTTTGTTAGAATAATTATTTGTGAAATGATAACATCCAAAATTTAAATGAATTGTTTCTCAATATTGGATAAAAAAAGGAAATTAGTAGAATCTGGGGAAAGTGTAAAATAAAAAGAGAATTTAATGTCATTTTTTTAAATTGTAGGGCCAAATTATTTTTTGAGCATATGGGGCATGAATCTTACAAGATAATTTAAAGAATCATCAAAAAGTAGAAAAACCCAGGTGGGGGGAAATTTTTATTACAGTGTATGGAAAGAAATTTAAATAGTAAAGGGGAATTAATTTATTTGGGATGGGGGGGTAATGTTTGAAAACTGCATACAGTATTTTTTTTTTGTCATTATTGGGGGAAGGCTTTTAAAATTGTGTGAAATGAGACTGTGGATTATTGTTGCAATTTAAATTTAATTTTTAAATGCCAATTTTTTCCGGGGAATTTTTCCCAGAAGTGTTATTTGTATTTTTTTGTTATGGTGTTTTTTTTATAAAAGGGTATTTTTGTGGGGAATTTATGTCATGGGTGATGTTAACATTTTTTGAAAGAAAAGTGGATATTTGTATGTCATATGTGGAAACCCGTAAAGTAAAAATTGGGTTGGGTCATATATTAGACTATACACTTGGGGTTTTTCATGAAAAATTTAAAAACGAATAGTGTATTCAGCTAATGCCTAGAATCATTTGATAGGTCATTGTTTCAATACAATTATTTGGGGAATTAGACTAATTAAATCGGGGAACAATTGCAGTAGTTTTTGGAGCGCAGACGGCTGAGGGCGGTATTCGGCCGGAACCCACTGAAAAAGCGATTGAAAAAATGAGTAAAACGATACAAAGGTTGAAGACGGAGATTGGGTTGCGGCAGCAAAAGGGAAAGGCTCAAAAGGCGATGTTGGAACGGAATGAGAAGATGGGGCGTGTGGAAGACTCGGATGAAGGTCGGGGGAAGTACGTGCCCTGGAAGTGGGGAGCGGGGTTTGGGAAGTAAATTAGATGACATGGGGCATTTTTTTGAGGGAAAAGAAAAGTAAATCAACGCCGAGGAACCGGGTGGCGGGGAACCCAAGTCAAATTCCAAGCAAAGACATCAGATTTGATGTTAATAATAAAAATGATCCGACCGACTTGAGAAATCGGCAAAAAGAAAAAAAAGGTAACCCGAGGAAAAAAAAGATGGGAAAAAACCCTCAAGATGATGGAAGAAAAAAGGAAGGCGATTAAAGGGGTTAAAAAAATCGGCAGAAGAACAGAAGGGAAAAGTTAATGGGGGAAAATTTAAAAAAACAAAAGGACCCTCTTAAAAAACAAATGAAAACCCGCAGAAAAAGAAGATCCCGGAAACGGGTTAAATTAAAAAACCAATCCATCGCCAGTAAGTTTGTAGGCAGGATCAGAAGGTAGAACCCCAGATTGACAAATTGGGGGGGATTTGGGCCGACCTCATCTCCAACGAGGAAAGATTACCGCACAAAGAAAGGGGAGGTCCCAAAGGGGAAGAAGACCCAAAATGATGCGGCAATTTAAATTTAAAAGAAGAAAAAAAGGGGAGATATAGGGAATTGCGAAGAAAAATTATCATCCCGATCCGATGGGAGCTAACCCAAAGAATCCCGGAGACGCCGATCAGTGCGGGCGGAATCCCAAACCCAACGCCCCCAAAAACCCTTGAAGTTTTCGGGATGGTCAGAAACCCATGCGCTTTCATGCGGGCAGGGAACGAAAATTTGGCTGTAAATCAAACGCCAAAGTCAAGGTCCATTTTTTGTATTTGATTTGGGGGAAAATCCCCGGACGTGGGCCGACCTTTTTGATGTTTTTCCCGGGGACGTTGAAGGAATTTCAAGACCGATTCTATGAGCGGTATTGGAACGATAATTCAAATGAATGTGAAATTAAATCTAATGAATGGTTATTATACCCCAGTCGATGGGGAAATCCGGAATATGCGCGCAACGTGTTGGAAAATTGTAGGGGCACTACGTCCCCCCCCAAAGATGATCAAGAATATGTGTTTAAAAAACACGTCAGTTTCCGTGTCGATCCAAAAAAATTTGAGAAGTTCGAACCATACCAATTTAGAGGAAACTTTATGAACGCCTTAGGGGGGTATGAAAAAACATTTGCCCAAAGCCCCGAAGAATAAAAGGAAGGAAACGTGAACGCGTTAAGAACGGAACCCGTCAATAGACAAAGGGGGAAAGGTGGTGGGGCGGGGAACCGGGGGACGCGACACGAGACAGGAAGGGCCCGGGGGCAACCCGGGGGCCCAGTAACCCAAAAACCGGGGGTAGACAAAACCCAAACCGTCGAGGAAAAAAGGAGAGGGAAAGAACCGAGGGGCCCCAATCCCCAAACCACGGCCTGGTCCAAATGGGGGGACAGGGGAAAATCTTTAAAAGAAGGGTCCCTGATGACAGGCACCCCGACGGACACAAGGGGAAAAAGAAACTGAATGTTTCCCCCCCAAACCCCATTCAGTCGGTGTCCTATGAATCACAACCGGGAGAGAAAAAAAATTCGGAAGTTCGCATGGGGAAAAAAGTCCAAGATCAAAGAGAATGCGGGAAAAATTTGGGAACGGAAGCACTGGTTTATACTGGATGTACTACAACAGTTATATCAGAGGAATTTTTTAAAAGAGTTGATTGCGAAAGGAAAACCGTAATGTGCCCTTATGAATAGGGGGGTCGTGATAGGGGCCCTCAGAAGAAATCAAAACCCCCCCCACGAACAAATAAGTTTAATGCTGAAATTGGCGATCAGAAGTACAAATGGTAGCTCTAGTAGTAAAGAAGTTGTTGTATCCGATGATTATAAGGGCAGATTTTTTATCCCAACGGCGCGCGATTATTGGGTCTTGACCACGGGTGGGAAAAACTAGGAAGAGAGAACCGAGATGGACATGGGCATGGGGGAAAATTAGAAATATTTTAGGGGGGTGTTATCGGAGGAGGGGGTAGAAGAAAAAATTAAAAAAAGGTTGACCAGATAGAAGTACTGGGAAACCCAGCCCGGAAGGCAAAAATCAAAGAAAAACATATGAATTTTTACGAGGGGCAGACAAATTTTTCGTGTCCCAAAATGTCTAACCCTAAACTCCCGGTTATACGCAAAATTTTTCCATTATATGAGGGGGCCCTACATCAAACGATTAAAAACCCAAAAAGTGGCTAAAATATTTAAGATAACAAAAAGTGGTGGGGAAATTTTAATTTTTAAAATTTAAGACCTTGCCCAACAAGAGAAGGCAATGGACAAAAAACCATTAAGTCATTGAATTTTCCGGGAAAAATCCACAAAAAAAAAGGGGGGGGTAATGAAACCCCCCGCGTTTCCCTCCCAAAAAACGGCGATACCTTTAAACAAGCACGCGGCAGAACGGTTGCCGAGGGCGCTCGCCAAACGAAAAAAGGGTTTTTTTGGGGGCGAGGTGTCGTCGGGTTTGGGCCCACCGTGGGGAAAAGGCCGCGGGGGATGTCTGGCTCGCCGGCGAGGAAAGGACGTATCTGGGGCTGCTCCGCGATCGAAAAGCAAACTAGTATCGCGGACGAACGAGTGCAGAAAGATTAATTGACGGACAATTTGTGTGTGATAACAATCAATAGTCGATCGGACATATTGCCAAAGTGATAGCTGCTATTTGGAATAACATAGATCAAAAGACGTCGAGTGAATCGGAGAATTGGAAAGGAGCACGTACTTCGGAAGCGCAGCGCCTCACCTCGGCTGGTCCCAGGTGAAACGACCCGGCAGGCAACGAAGGAGCGCGAGGCAACCCGAGAGTCCCCGAAGCCGCCGACGCTCGTAGTGGGAAGAAGTAAACGGTAAATATTTCTTCGATCGATATCAGATCGAGAGACTAACAGTGATTCTGGGTTATATGAAAGAAAAGGGTAGAGACCACCATAGATGTTGTATCATTAGTGATTTGTATAGAATTAATAAATAGTTCAGTTTGTTTTGTTCACGGAACAGTGGTGTTTGATTAATAACCCCGAGCCCATTCACGAGAAAGAACACCTGTCCCTTACAAATAAATTTACTGAGAACAAGCCGGCCTACCCGGTACGTCACAATATATATATATATATATATATATATATATATATATATATAAAACCTCACCCTCTTCCTAGTTGATATCTATCGGCACCTAACATACATATTTTAACAATTCCTCAATTTTTTTACCCATAATACTAGAGTGGAAATGCGACTCTATGGATATTCTAGAAGGCCAAAACCTGGTCCAATCTTCATCGAACATGTTCTATTCTTCAATGAAACATTTGGAACCGTTCTTGAGAAAATGTCAATTGAATGATTCTCAAAATACACAAAATTCAGCTCAATTTGACAGAAAACATTTTAGTTAATGAGAAACATCTTAAAACATTGTACGAAACACTTGAACTCATAAATGCAATAAGTATAAAATCGCCCAGAATGTAAATATTGACAATGTGAGAGCTAAATAAAAATACATTTGTTTAATATTTATTTTTGTAATTTAAATACAACATATCATGTTTCGTGCATTTGGTACTACACTTACAAAAAGTTTAAAGAAACAAATTGGAACCGTTTTGGAAAAAATCTTTCTTTTAAAATTGCATTTATTTCATACAAAATAATGCCATAACCACTCATATTTCAATAAAACTGTACCCACTTAATTTAAATATTGATTTTGAAGAGATTGCATTCAAAAAATCTCCATCTTATAAATTGTAGTATAATGCCGAACAAATTTGAACTTTTGAAACTTTTAAATCGGACTTGGGTCATTGCTATGGACGTTTTATGCTCTATGTGATTAAATATCTAAAACTTTGGTGCCAATTTTTAGAAAAATTGTAGCTGTGTCTGAGGCTTCAAGTAAAGTAGCACCTAAAATTAAAATATCCATTTCAAACTCCAAACACCGCAACGTCAGTCAGATCGATCGGGCAATATTAAATTTGGTGAAAATCCTGCTCACAGTTTAGCAATATTTACAGACAAACGGAGAGATGGACAGACCGAGAGATAGAGGGACGGACGGACAGACAGGCAGACGTTTTGCAGGAAATCAATTATTCAGTACCAAGAAGCCACAAAAGAGACTTGTGGGTACAGAACGTGTTAATGCATGTAATGTACTAAATAATGGATCAAGAATTATCCTCTTCCACGGAATCAGAAAACTTTCTGACTTTTTCTATCGAAAAATTGATGAATTTCTCTGCAGTATTACATAATTTTCTCTATTCTACATATGTACTTTGCTTGAGAATAAGCTAGTGGTGCTGTAGAATTGCACAGACATTCTCGTAGTAATGTTTTATAATTTCCTTCGTGTGAACTGGCTTTACGGTCTTGCCCCATCCCCTTGTCAGCTGGCATCCATCTCTGCCAAAGTAAATTTTTTTTAAAGAAATGCCACTTTCTTAATAGTTTCCTGATAGTAAAACCGATATATTACTTTAAGAATATTAAAGAAGAGTAAAAACTCGTCCTAAATGACAATTATTACTGAAAAAATTGGTGCCGTTTTTAAGAAAAGTATTTAAGCGTTACTGTAAATACAAAATTTGTAACTCTTTTTCACAGAATTTTTTTGAGTTTTCCAAAAACTTCATATAAAGCCACTTGAAGCGCATTAACTCGCAAATGAAATAGTGTTTACAAATAGCTGGTAATGTGCAAATGGGCGTGAGAGATATTTCAAGAAAATCACATTTTTGTAATTTTTGCAAAAAGAAATATAGCAAAATTAATTCTAGATCCTCTTAAACAGTGCAATAAGCACTCTCCATACAAAAAGTTTAAAGAAACTATTTTTATCCATTTTTGTGAAAATTGCGTTTCATCGTTTGTCAAAATGCAAAAGTTTGAGCTCAATTTAACATAAAAGTATTGAGTTTTCGAGAATCTTTATCTGACATTATTTAAAACATATGCATTCATAAATACAGTAGTATTCACCAATCATCACTAATATAAATATAACGACGTGAGAGACAAGTCAAAAAATTACATTTTTGTAATTTAAAAAATAACAACAAAAGAATAGATTACTGTGTCGTTTATGTTATCTAATAGAGTACATTTATCTTTATCCCTAAAAAACGTTTAAAGAAAACATTTAGAGACGTTCTTGAGAAAATCTTGTTTCTGTTATTTTTTAAAAATTATAAATATTGCACGCAATATTGCATGAAACTACTAAAATGTTCAAAATATCTGCAAGACCTTAATGAAAGAACTAATTATGGAAAACAAATTTCATTTGAAGGAAAAATCTCTATCTTCAATTTTATAGTTATAGGAAGAGGCCGTAAAAATCAAACGTTTGCCATTTTCGAAAAATCAGATTATTAAACCGTAAAAAACGAACCTACACCACCTTTATAAATAATATTTTACTCTATTTTTATAAAAAATTTAAGGAAAAAACTTGGAACCGTGTTTGAGAAAATTGTGATAATGTTTGAGAGGCTTCACCACCACCAAATTTTACCAGTACCACCAAATTTTAAAGAATGTTTTTCAAAATTGCAAAGCTTCAACTAGAGCCAGACATAAGTCCTCATGAATTTGGAAAAGATCGTAAGCATGGTTTAGACGTTAGTAGTGTTCATAGACGGACAGACGCAGGAACGGATGGACGGACGGACGTTTTGGTGTCAATTGACTTTTCGGTATCAAGAACCCCCAAAACAGGGTTTCTGGCTATCCCACGTGTTTGAGGATTGCTTTTCTTAATTTGGCAACTTTATTTATCCACGTTTTTGATATCAGGTCTCGGCATTGAATTTTTTTCTGCCATAAATCCGACGTTTTCGCGCAGCATTGCGTTTTCGCGCAGCAAATTACGTATTTCCGTATGTATATGAGAAAGTAAAAATTAAAGATAGTGACCTAAGATGCAAAACTTCTGTCCTGTCCGGAAATTCGGAAATAAACCTTTATGAGATGCGCGTGAACCATGCGCCAGGTAAAATCTTTTTTGAGTGTTGCGTAGGAGCTGATTTCTTTATAGTGTGATTTATACAGGTTTTGTGCTGGCTGCTCATACGAAACGTTCGTATAGCTCTTAAAAATATTTTCTTTGAGTAGAATATTGTAATTACACATTATTAAATTGTAATAAATCTATTCAAAATATTATATAAATTAACCACTATTAATAATTTTTGGAATTTTATTATGAGGTGTCAGTCTCGTAAAGAGGATTTCTTCAATGAGGATAACTTCACTTCTCCCCTTTAAGAAACCTTTTGTAGCGAAGACCTAGGGGCGTCAATGGTGGAACAGGGTTTTGTTAAATGGATGTCGAGAGATCTCAAGTGTCTCACTCGATATGATGTATCTGTAGGGTTTCTCTTCTGAAAGTATCATATTCCTTTACTCTTGTAATTTCAACAAAAGATTGGATTCTACTCACTAATATTGGTTATGAAAATAGCTGGCAAGAAGGTGGAAGTAAGGTTTAATAAATCGCATACTATTTGTTATTTATATTCATGAACATACATCTATGAAATTGTTTTCCCTTTTACAGAAAATTAGTGTGAATTATTCATTATAAAGTAGGTCGGCATCGAATTTACATCTAAGGAGCTGCCTGCTTCTAAACTTTTTGCGTTAACTCTAGAGGTTCCTAAATTAACTGTGTTGATGTCTTACATTAACCAGTTCCTTGGCGCACTGATGCTTCACTCTCCACTTTCCCCACATATTATTTTACATTCTTGATGTATAACTTATAAGAGTACAATGAAAACTAGATGGTCAGAAGGTACTTTGATATGCCTATGCATTACCTCATAGGGGACGAAGAATGGACCGAAGTATCGAGTAGGTGAAGAATATATGTGTATAATATTTTATCTTTTGTTTTTTTCATTTGCTTTGAAGAAAAAAACGCCCAAACAAAATGAAAATGGTTTAGTTAGGTTAGTCAAATCGATTCAGACACACTCGAAAGCAGTGTACACGTCAATAGTGAAAATAAATATCACTCGTAGGCAAAAAAGAGGTACTTAAGCGGTGTTGTAATATTTATCAATCAGAATCACTTTTAACCCTCAAAATGAAGTAAACAAATAGATTAATCATTTTTTAAAGATATTATCCCTTTTTCTTAGCAACTTTTTCCTTTTCTCCAATGTTACTATTTGCATAATTACTGCAATTCTAGCATGTACTTCTACAGCCGGCAAACGTCTGGTATTGGGGACCAGAGCAGTAAAATATTTTCGTCCTCCGCACTAATATTCGCGTGGCATCGACCGTCGCTGCCCCTCATTGGCATTCCGTTTGCGCTCTCCGCGTCCGGTCAGTCAAAGCGCCGTCAAAACAGCTCGAAACAAACTGCCCTGCGCTCGACGCGCACGGGGCACCTTCCATCGGCACGACGCGTGCGAGCCGACGGACGCATTGCTTAAAACACCAGTTGCCTTAAGAGAAAGTCTCACGGAACGTGAAGGACTACTACAACTTCGGAACAACTGCCACTGTTGTACTTCAACTTACGTGGTTATAACCAATCTAAAAGAGGGGATGCGTGAAATACAGAAACTTTTAATCCTCTTAGTCATTAATAATGCCGAATTTGAATCTCTACCTTTTGTTAAAGAATGGGAAGAGACGAGAAAAAAAAAAACGATTGAATTTCTGCAAGCTTCATTTTCTCTCGCATGAAGTAGTCCAAGTTGCAATACAGCAATTTCCGGCAAATTTCCCTAAAATTCCGGTTTGTGCAACTTTTCATTTTAAAAAGAGCATTTATTTCCCCGATATTACACTCAACTAAATTATGAGGGCTTTGTGACTGACGGAGTGCGAATTGGAGACGTTATAAGCGGCCGGACGTCTCTGTTTTCACTGTCGTATGTTAGGTAACATGAGAGAATTTGAGGATTTGTGGTGGTCCTTTCATTAAAAATATTACATTTATTTTAATGACTCATGTAAATAGATGGAACAAGGGATTTTCACTGCTCTCGTGCATTTTGATCAAGAGGCAATTTTTAAAATTTTTGTAATTGTTTGGGTAGACTATAAAGTATATCCTCACATTCATGCAACCTTAAATATTTTTGAGTCGCAATAATAGTACTTACTCCTCACACACACACACACACACACACACACACACACACACACACACACACACATATATATATATATATATATATATATATATATAGAGAGAGAGAGAGAGAGAGAGAGTCAAAAACAGTTAAAAACTATGACATAGTGTGGAGAGAAGTGTATTCTGTATATTTTTCTTCAATTCTGGGATCCCTACCCTAACCTACACACCGATTTTTGGCAAAAATTGATATGAAAATATTCGCATACATGTAATAAAATCTATTTGCAAAGGCAAATCAATTACAGACATTTGATATTATCCATTATCTTTCCTTCGTGAAGAAATCGACTTATTTACGCAAGCACATGGAGAACGATACTTTGAATAACTATATTACTCACTGAAATCTAGAAAATG
Source organism: Teleogryllus oceanicus (assembly GCA_964035755.1). Taxonomy (NCBI): domain Eukaryota; kingdom Metazoa; phylum Arthropoda; class Insecta; order Orthoptera; family Gryllidae; genus Teleogryllus; species Teleogryllus oceanicus. Next base: position 27,276,898 of record CAXIVR010000007.1, on the reverse strand, counting down.
CACACAGGTTGTTAAGTTACATCTACGTCCAGAAGCAAAACAAGGGACCACCTCAGAATTTGCTGAAAGGAGCGGGGAAATTGGACAAAAGTCTGACCGAGATGGGTGTCATTGACACAGAAGCAGAGATACATTACTTGTTACATGGAAATGTGTAGAAAATACTTTTGTATGTATATTTCTCAGTTTTTCTTTTATTGATTTGAAATAATGTATTAATTCACATCAAAATAAAAAAGGCTCAGTGTAAAAACAGTTTATTGAAGGATAAATTTGTCTTGTTTTTGTCTGATATTTATGTGTTTCGTTTCTCAAGTGAAGAATGAACTTATTAAAAGGCAAATAAAGGGACTTATATTGTGTTTCGCTAAATATTGTGTGTATATTCTATATAACTTGCCTGAAGGTCTTTGTAGAACACCTGTTAGATTAAATCAGCCTTGAGGTCATTGTGGAATTCATTTACTATCAATACAAAAAATCTACAACTGAGGTTTTATGTTCTGATAGGCGCTGCGCGAGATAATTTGCTCGTCACGAAGGTGACGTCCGTTGACCGCAGTAAGCGCGGTTTCGAGCGCGAGCTTAAAATGTCAGCTGTAAAATTATGTTTTACATGTAGTTTATGTGAATTTTTTGTAATGAACTGTTGATACTAATATCTGATAAATATGACTATTACGTCGAGAAGTATGGCTATAAACATCTGTATTCAATGAAACTATATTCCGGAACTTGCATAAGTCATTTTTTAATAAAAACCAATGATTCGGAAATCAAGAAGCAAGGCAATGGTAAAATTCCTTGCTTAATAAAAAAAAAGCTTACAAGAATCAAGTGGATGCGATTTGCTTATTGTTCGTTCAATTCGTTTCTTTAATCTAAATGACTGGGAGTTATAGGATGTGTTTTCTCAAAATATTATGTCATATCTCAGCGGGAATTAACATTTGCACATACACAACGAGCAATACGCAAACTGAATTTGAAAAAAATTAGAACATGTAACATAATGAATTTAATTTTGTGTTCAATTCATTAAATGAACGTTCTGATTGAGTTTTGCCTAAAATGAGAAACCCCAAAATTTTGTTTTTAAAATTGAAAGCACATCATTCATTTCGAAAGGAATATAAAATTGTTTATTTGAAATGGAAAAAATGAATTGAACCCTTTTAAAATGAAAAAAACATCCTTTCTTTTTCACCTGAAGGACCCTTACAATATTTGTTTTTTACAAAATTCTCTGTCTTGGACGTTTTGGACCAAAATAGGGAAAATAAAGAGTGTGGGGGCGGGGAGGGAGAGCAGGACAACATCCGCCGGGTTTGGTTAGTAATATACAAAACCGAGTGAAATAAACATTTCAATTATAGAAACTCAAAATAATTCGAACCTTAAAACAAAATTGGGATTTTTTTATACGAAATCGATTTGGCATTTCTGCCGATTTTTCTCTTCACATAAAACAATTTAAAGAATAAGATGAACGATAATATTTGTCTGTATAATATTTGTGTTCAAACTTGTGCAAATACAAAAATAAATAAAAAGTAATTGCCACCTACAATAAGTGAAAGTTTAAAGGGGCCAAAATAATTTTTGGACAACGATTACAATATAAAACGAATTGTGTAAATAATTTTCTATACATTTGTTCAACATTTACAATAATCTTTAATGGATATATTCAGTGATTGACAAGCACTCTTCTGGTACGATAAGTAATGCTATCGCGTTTCACAAGAAAAGACAATGCATTACTACATTCTCACGAAACTATCTGAGAGTGCTGTGATGCACGAGTTATGTTATCTTTATTGTTCAGTTGTTGTCAGTTTTGAATCCACTTGGAAAATAGAGAAAGGAATCTTTCTCCACACAAGTTAATGATCTTGATTTAGCCCAAAATGTCAGATGACATTATTTACACTTGAACGCCTCATTGCATTGCTCATTTTTCATACGTTTTATACGAAATCGTTAAACGGTTATATAACTTTATCTGTGGTGCGCACGCTGAAGGCGTTTTCTGCCTCTGCGGCCGGTGGGTGGCGGGGGCCGGCGGCTGTGGCATCCTCACAGGTTTCATAACCTTAAAAGCGCCCTCGAAGGGGCGGCACCCATTCCTCAGCTGGGGATTCGATCGCGTCTGGGGCCAGAGGGCTTTGAAAACGGCAAAACATCTGGCTACAGGGGCCTTAACGCGCTTGTCCTATGGGAAATAACTATCGTAGGGTTCCCTCACATAAAATATCCCACCGTTTCTTTTGCGAGAGGCCGGAAGAACAAGCCAGAGAGGGGTTGAACACCTCTTATTTTAGGGAAATAACGTCTTGCAAATGAACCATTGTTTTGTTTTGTTGAAAAACATTGAAACACCGAGCAACTGAGCACTAATGTAAATGTAAAAGGAAAAGTGAGACGGTATGGTCGTTTCAGAAGGGAGAAATGGCGATATCAAATAGAAATTTTGTATGAAAAACGATTTAAAGAGTTGGCGCGCAAGAAGGAAAAGGAATGTTTAGAAGGGTGGGCGCAGAGAGAGGGCGATCGCTGGAAAAGGACCGAGACGGGAGGGCGCATTCCAAGAGCGTGGGCGGCCGGCCGGAAGGGCGAAGGGCCGAAGGGCGGTGGCGCCGTTCCATTTCATTAACCAGGGGCGACGTGGCCTGCATGGCGAGGGCGGGGCGTGGCCGGGGCGCGGGCGCGGTGCAGCCAGTCGGGGCGTTAAGCGCGCGCGCGTGGCCTGAATGCGTCCAAGGCCGCGTCCATCAGGCGCACGACGGGGCGAGAAGGGGCGGTGGCCGCTGAGCAGTGGCCGGCGGAGGAGGCGCCACGACGTCTTCCTTCGCCACTAAACTTTGTAATTTACTGCAAAGCAATACCTCAAGGTTTCATATGGGTTTTATGGAAGGAAAATCCACCCCAAAGAAAGCAGGAAAACAAGAAATCTCATTGCTTCTGATGCTAAACATAACATTCTATTCTCGGAATACTAATACCCATTAGTGAACAAAGAGTGAGATACTTATATTATCAGACAAAAATGATACGCATTTAAAATACTTTTTAGTAAATTGAGAATAATGTCAGTTTGTATTTTTGTTGATATTTTTTAATCAACGATTGAAATAAATAAAAATGAGAATAAATTTAAGGGTAGCTTGCTTCAAATGGTTGCTAGAGAATGAGAAGTCAGCGCTGCAACCTGTTCCCGCCGAGTGCCCCAGATAGGCGCCGAGTGCGGGGAGGGCGGGGGCTGGCGGTTGACGGGTGCGGCAGCCATCCGTTAAAACCTTGCTGTTTGATTTGCACTCAACAGATGGCAGTGCCGTCGGCTAACGGTGGGCTGGGAAGAGAGGGGGGAGGGGAGGGCTCGAGACACGCGCCGGAGAGAGCTTTTACTACCCACTTGCCCGACCGCCTGCCTCCCCCACGCCCTCCACTTTGGCCCCCTTGGCGTCCGCCCGCCCCTCCCCTCCCTGTCTCTGGCCTGCGCCCGCGCCCCCGCCGGCTGCACTAAAGGTGCCCCACGACCAACCATCAGAGGCGGCTGCGGGCACGACTTTCTGCATCTCCAAGTACACAAAATTGTATAGTAAACGTCGAGCCTTTAGCAACCAAAAGCATTAAATGAATTGGATCATCAGATCACGTCTCACTAGTTTCAATCGTATGTATATTCGCACTTCAATTGTCGCATTATATAAGGATTCCCGGCGATCATTGTTACTACTTTTGCTACAACTTCAACGGATTCCCTCTTTCCCTGCGCTTGTCCTTCCTCCTTTCACGGCGTTTCCTCCATTATTCCTGCTCTTTCCACCCTTGGCTTTTCCCTCGCGCGCGCCGTTTGAAGCTGAACTACGTCGCGGCCGGCACCTCAATTAGTTAAATACAAAAGGACACTTTCGCGGATCTCGTTTGATCTTCTTTAAAACCTTTGTGAAGCCGGTTTTGCTCTGCCGAGGTTTCCACAGTGGCTACAAGGGAGAAAGAGAAGTAAAAAGGAAACTGTGGTGTTTGAATGAGTTTCAGCAAAATCTTCTTACTCAAAACTCGTCCTTTTGCTAGTTCCTTCGAATATTTAGACAAGACCTTTACACGCTGGCTTAATATTTTTATGTGAAGTTAAATAAACTGTGAAGACGCTCGTATTAAAGGGACTCTGCTGCCTCTAACAAAACGTCAAAATGAAGTCATTTTGAGTCTTCTTGCCTTTATTTGAAATATGTGGAAGCGTTAAAAGGCATTTTTCGATTCGAGGAATCGTCATCGAATTTTATGGAAGGAATGGTTTTACCATCAATCAGCTTCTTTAATTCTTACTCTTATTCAACATAAATTAGTTATACATTTTCATTGCAAGTTTATACTTTTTATTCCGTAAACTTGAAGTGTAACAATAGGATTTGAGATAATATTTTACATATAAAAAGTTTTGCATAAAATTCATTTTTATACAATCGCAAGCGAAAATTGGAGAACAAGAGAAACCAACAAACTATATTCCAAATATCGTTATCCAGCAATGATAATACACACAATGTATACGACAACCCTGCCTTCAATTACAAAAACATTTTAATTTTCACTGTATGACATATTATTGCATATTTCTAAAGTTTCATGTGCAGCGAATATCTGATATGTACTTTAAATTAAAATAGAAAGTACACTTTTAGGTATCCGATATTTAGAAGCAGAAAGCAATTTTTAAGCTCTGCTCTTGTGCGGTTAATCCTTTTGATGTGGTGAGTATAAGCCATCGCCTTCCAATGCGCAGTGTGGTCCCTTCGCCCCCTGTCCTTTGCCCCGCGTCGCAACCGGCGCTGTCAGCCTGCATCTCGTTAAGCGCCTTGAGGCACCCCTGCGTCCGCCCGCGCGCCCAGCCCCGCCCCGCCAGACCGCCCCGCCTCGCCCCTCCTTGGCGCTCCCCCCCGAAGCCCCTCCGTCCCTCTCCTCTCTGCCCCTGCAGCCTCCCCCGCTCTTCCGGGCAGCTGTCCGGATCAGCCTGCCAAAGGTCAGCGTCCTGTGTTCGAGTTTCATTATCCTATATGACAGCCCTCAGTGAGTTTAGTACATTATATTATGCGTTGGATCAGTATTGTAAAGCGCACAAGCAGTACAAAGCTGGCTGGAGGTCATTGAATGCACTAAGTTGCTCTCCATTCAGTGTTGCCAGTCCTAATAATTGTGCATATTCGTTTTTGATTTCGCATTCTCATGAAAGAGACAAAGCTAAACTGATCAAAGGTTGCTCTTTTCTCTAATTATGTGGAAATAAACGAGTTTCAATATCAAATACGTATCTCTAAAGTTCAAGATATTTTTGGTGTTTATTGTTTAATTCCTTATTTTTATAACAATGTTGCGACAATAATATACTTTTGAAATAATATATGTTTATTTTTTAAATACAAGTTTTTAGACAAGTTTTCGAATTTGTGTCATGACAACAAAAAAAAAAATTTTTGCATGTTTGTTTAAATAATATTAAACAGAGAACATTTATTTTAATTGTGACATAAAGTATTAAAATCTTTTTCTTTTTAGAAAAAGAGGAATGCAGTACAACATTTAACAAAATTCTATTGAAAAATGACCTCTGAGGTTCAAAATTTAATAAATTGTTTTCGTTAGATGCATTTTCAAAATGTGATTGTATTCGCACATTTTCCACATTTCTTAACCTTCACATAAACCTGCTGTAGCCTTTGTTTTTGTATTCGCAGAATGATACACGAGTGAAAGAAGAGGTGATGTTTTGCCTGTGGATTGTAGTTGTAGAACAATGGAATCGAGACCTGTAAAATTCAACCATGGACGTCAACCAAAGCCGGGCTGGGATTGGTGCGAGCTTTCCGCGCGGAGCCCCATTTCGCTCGCGGACGAGCCCTCTCGTTCTCCACGCGCGCGGGGCAATTGCGGATTCATTCGGGAGCAGCTGCCATCGCGGCCAGCATTTGGCCCGTGCAGCGGGTGAGGCTGCAGCACAAATGGTGGCGGGGGCAGCCAGGATCAGTCTATTTGCAGGGAAGGATCAAAGAGAAACAAACACAGTTTTGTTGAATTTGATGGTTAAGCGACATATCTCCTACTGTTGCTTCCAAAAACCAGATAAATATTCCTATATGCATGTTCTCTACAATCTAATTTATTATGTAATAAACCTTGACAATTTCATTTTTTACCTCTTCCAGCAATGTCTATCAACAACATTGACGCCAATAGTTTATTTTCGTTCTTGTAAAGTTATTGCTATAATCTTTAAATATTTTCGAAACCCATTTCTAGCAATATTCTCTACGATGTACTCGAACAGCCATTTCGTACTGCTTATTCGCAGTTTTCTTCTACATCAAGGATGCAGTTGAACATAACTACTCGTACCGGCAAAGGTTGCGTAGGGCACCAGTGGTGACAATGATGTCCCTGCAGTGCCTCTGACGGCCCTACGGTTCGAGTTCCGACAATGACAGAAGTGTCGTCACTACCTGATCAGTTAGGTTCAATTCAGCCGCTGCCTGGAGGAGAATTGTAGCGGTTGGCTGCTCCGCCGGTAGTTTTTCGTAGTTTCTCCGATCAACCCCAGGCGAATACCCGAGCAGTGTCATAACAAACGGGCCATGGACCGCGCGCAATCTTTTCTTCCTTCCTCCTTTTCTTGCACTATCCTCACTCTTACTTACACACACTTACAGTCACATGCACTACATTACCACCTATCTCGGGAGACCAGCCGTCAGCTTATTGTCTGCCCCGATTGAGGCAGCGCCCGCTAGTGGGAGATACCTGGTATGGGGAAATCCCCGCAAGCCGATGTAGATCATGAATTACACTTACGGGACTAATGATCTTAACAATTGACGTGCTCGGAATCACTAATCAACCAATCAATAATTTGCCCTTTAGTATGAGCTATTCTAAATCTTCTGCATTTTACAAACAAGTTTCTTTGATTTTTAAACACAGAGCAACAATTACACATACGTTTTCATTGTTCATAGTATATTTTACGTTTACTTACAAACACAATTTGTTAACTTTTTATGTGACATTGCACTAAAAATGTCAGTCCACATTGCATAAATTGACGGAAAACTAATTAGTATGTGCTCATGTGAGAGATGGGGACTCAAGAAGACGGTAAAATACAAAAACTATGTAACAGTTTCAATTATGACAAATCCAAATATTTGATGATGAATCCGCGAATTCCAATATCTGAGTTAATTATATATTCTCATACTCAGAGCGTCACTGCTTACAACACATCTGACGACATGCATCAAGGAACAAATAACCCTCAGTGCTCACGTGCCACTTTTCATAACAGCCAATTTCTGCTGCTCCCGGACCCCCGTTTTCCACACTCTCGATGGCAGCATTGATGCTGCTGAAGGCCACTAGTTCAATATTTCATTTCATAATCACATAATATCTAATATCTATCACTATCATCACTATCTAATAAGTTAGAAGGAAAGGTGTTTTAGTCTGATTCTTTAAATCGCTCTAAAAGCACGAGTTGAGCTTACCCTCTCTCTCTCTCTCTCTCTCTCTCTCTCTCTCTCTCTCTCTCTCTCTCTCTCTCTCTCTGTTTCCACGCACGCACACACACACACACACACACACCGTCACTCATTTACGCACAGTGGTCTGAATGTAGTTAGCAACACTCGGAGCGTGCTGAATCCATCCACGCGCTCCCGCGAGAGGTGGGTGTGTTGAGCATAGTTAGCTGCCACTGTGCGGGCGGAGGGCGCGGGAGATGGGCGTGGCCCTCTGCTGTGCTCACTCGCCGCGCCCGCGCTGCACCGCGCCCTCGGCAGAGCTCTCTGCATCAAAAGCCCTTCGGCCTCCGCGCGGAGCGAAGCGCTGCCCTGAATCTGCCCCCGAAACCCCCTCTAGACGCCTCCTTCACAGCCGCATCCAAGGACACCAACGGAGGCCCCCCAGAATCAATTTCATTATAATTGAAGGATTTGTATTTGAGAACTGAAGCTGTAGGTATTTATAAATACATTCTAACCATTTCTGCAAGATTGAGTTGAAATATTTTTAAATTTTTGACGTATTGGACGGTCACGTAATTTGAATGTCTTTATTTACGGTTCTTTCTAGGGGGATGCAAATGAACTAAATCAACATTTTCTCTGTTGTTTCGAAAGCACAACTATTCTCTACATCGACAGCTTGCTTACGGTGTTCTTGTTACCGAACAATTGGTTTACGGCAAACGTATGTCTGTCCGTCCGTCCGGCAGTCTGACCTTCTGTGGACAACTTAGTAGGAAAATAAGATTTCCGCAAAAAATTTGGTATTCTCCAATAGACCTGGCTGCTGCAGAACTGACCTCTTGAATTTGAAAAAAGAAGTTTAATTCTTGACGTTAATTCACCTGAATCCTCAATATTTTAAGTATTTTCTCAAAAAACGGGTCGAAATTTAGTGTTGAATTTTTTCAAATAAATCAAAATGGCATATGTCTCATTTTCGTATTTTTTGGGAGTTGCAAAAGTTTCAAATTTTATGAGGTCTTGCAAAACTACAATATTGAATATAAAGATTGTTTCGTCAAACGAAATTTGTTATCCACATTTAGTTCTTTAATCAATGCCGTGCATATTAAAAAAATTGTATTTTTCTCGCATTTTTGAGTGAGAAATGTGAGCAATATTAAAAACAAAATTTTCTCATATACAGCCTCACTTTTTTTATTGAAACTTTTAAATGGATAATTCTAAACGCACAAGTGATCAACGCCTTTTGATATATCCTTTTATTTTTTAAACAATTACACAAAATTATTTTTTGAAATATCTCTCCTATCGTTTATATTGACATTACGGTCGTTTTAATACATTAATGCATTTGTGTGTACAAGTGAATTTAAATGATTTCTGATGCAGTTTCTTGAAAACACAAAACGTTTGTCCAAAAATGAGGTCAAAATTATGTATTTTTAGAAATGCTTACACGACATTCAGCGACACAAACGACTCCACATTTATTCTTGAGTTTTTTGTATGGAAAGAACTAAATGCACTTGCTCACACGACATAAACGCTAATTTCATAAATTTATTTCATTTAAATAAAACAAAGTATTCATTTAATGTCTATAACGTCGTTATTATTTGCATTACAGGCGTTGTTCATAGTTTATTTAGTTTGAATACACGTGCTTCAAATGATTTCTAATGCATTTTGTCAAGAAACCAACATTTTTCTGTGAAAATGCTCAAAATTACGCATTTTCAGAAACGCTCAAATGATATTTTCACAAAAAATCTCCAAATTTTGCAATGAAAATTTGCATATAGTGCAAGGTTTTACTCTTCTACGATATTCTTAAATTCACATTTCATCTACCACTACAGGTCCGAAAATTTGAGAAAATGTTAAATAAATATATTTTATGTGCCGGTAGGTTGCAGATAGAAAGAGAGTGTAAAAAAAATAGAAAAAGCTATCCCAGACTAAAATACTAAATAACTAACTAGTACAAGAAAGTTTGAATTCTGGAGCATTTGTAGTTTTTCGCTTTTTCTATTGGAAACATTTAAAAATCATGAAGTATTTTATGGAAACTTGGATATCTCATAATAAAGTCAACTCGAAATGTCTCCTTTACGAACTATTGTTTTAATGAGACTTAACAGTTGAGTTTCTGTTTAATGTATCCCGACGTTATACAGGCTGTTCCGCTGTTGAGTATAGGCAAGTTCATTGGAGGCAATACGACGGTCCCTGCAATGTGCGTTCTCATGATACACGATTTCGACCTTATAACCGAGATAATAGGTTGGTCGCGAATGTGAAATTTTACGACAGTTTGTAACTTAATGCCTCTGTGGCGAAATGCTGAGAGTTTATGGATTGATCTCGTGGCATCGTCGGAGTGCGATCAGCGGAGGCAGTTAACAGAAGGGGAAATTCCCGTGACCCCTCTGATACGGTGGAACTGCTAAACAGTCAGGCGAGGATCTCACAGCATTTGGTTTGTGGACGTAGTAAAAAGAAGTCGAGGAACTGACATTAATTTGACTAATAATATTAACTCAGCGAATCGATATCGTCTGTCAATTGCTTCAATAGACAACCTATTTGATGCGAATACGTCACATGCTTTGGTAATGCAGGGACCTCTGTAGTTGTCATGTGATATTATTATTTGTTGGAATAGAGAGGAGAATAAGGAAGAAGAGCAGAAATATAAAAATAAAAATGACATTTAACATAGTTCAATTGTACACGCTCTGTTTTTGCTGTATTCTCTTGAATTATACATTCTGCCTATTCTTATTTTTAGTTTTTAAAGCACCGGCAACTACATAAGTGAAATTAAAACTATGAAGTAACATTTGTAAATCTGAAGTAAATATAAGTACAATCTTGAACACAGAAGGCAGCTGAGATATGTTTTCAAAATTCATTTGTTTTGCGACATCTTCTTGGAAGATCGCTACTCCGATATATACTTGGAAAAATAAACAAGCGACCAGATGCGCGCAGCCGAGGGTCAAGGATTTCTGCCCCCCCGGGACTCGAACCCAAGAGACACCTGCAAGGAAACTGTCAGTTTTTGACTTTTTTGGAACTACATGCTCTGTTCCAAAAGTTCTACCTGCTTTGCCCGGTATTTATCACTTTTGTCTATTAAGCAGCCCTTCGCTTGGCCCATTCCGTTCCGTTGGCTTCTATCACTTCCCTCACCCTCTCACGATCGATTTACCTTTCTCCCTTACTACCTCACCTATCACGTCCCACCCCCTCGCGTAGTCCGGCTCCCTTGCCGCCGAGATGAAATACACAATGCTCTAAACCAAATTTTACAAGAAAACACGTTTTAGGTAACATTTTAAATTGCTTCCCCTCTCGAGATTTTTATGGATCGTTCAGAAAGATTTGCGGAACGTTTAAACAATCATACATATACAAATACACACATACACATTCATTAACTTTGACATAACTCATGTTTCTCACATCCTTCGTTTAAAAATGTTTGACCTTCCTCTAAGTTGTTGGAGCTTCTTTCTCGGACAGCGTGCAATGGAGCAGAGCTTAATACTTCTCCGTTGCGCCCGCCCCCGCTGTCTCCGAGGGTAGAGTGCCTCGAGCGACCTCCGGCGGCCAATCGGAACAGCCATTCAGCGCCTCCGCCGGCCCAGGCTCGAGACAAGGGCGTCGTTTGCACGCGCAACTGCCCGATTGTTCGCGCGCCCTCGGCAGTCATCGCTCCCAACTATTGTAACCCAGCACTACGTTAGGTCCTCTGTTGTTCACACACAACGGAAAATACGTATTACAACATGTGAACACATTTTTATTCCTTTTGAAACTACTGTTTATTACGCTGTCATCAGCACTTGCAAACCTTTTTGTAATCAATCGTCTTCTATATTATTTCAATAGTATACATACCTTTTGTGGCTCTCACACGCAACCAGACTCTATAAATGTCTCTAAAGAAAGAGAGTTTCACGGAAACGTGACGAATTGCACTTTGACTACAAAAATATTAAGAATTTGTTTTAAAAAATGTATCTAAATATGAATGTCAAATGCAATCCGCATCCCTCGATAGCATTTTTGAATGTATATCATTAAAAAATCTCCTAAATAAAGTGTTTTAAAAACTAAAATTGTGAGGCCAAAGGCCTCAAAGAAATGTTTCTCACACCGTAACCGTACGGATAAGATTTTTCTCAACATTCTATTACATTTTTACTGGTCCGGCGTTTCTCAATACTATCCCATCCGCCCAGAGACTGCATAATCAGCAATTGAATGTGAAATTGAACTAATTACTTGATACAATACGAGATTGAATAATTTTGGTGTATCTCTCAGCTCGGTAATAAAGTTAAATAAGAATAGTTTGTATTGACAAGAATGTATTGTATTGTTATCAATTTCAAGGTAACATGCAAGAACCAGTGTCGGAGAACGAGAGAGTCTTGAAAAAAAGATGTATTACATGCTTAATAAGGAAATGAAAAAGTAGGGAGGATGGGAGGTACATGCGAGAGCTCTCGCACGGATACGCTAGTTATTACTTATTATTCATGGATACTGACATCATCGGCATTCATGTGGCAACATATTGGTAATAGGATTCCCTTTCGCTTCTGAAACGCGTCGTGGCACTGGATGCTAAGATAGTCCACTATGCTGCTATCCAAAACAAAAGATGAGAAGGATTCGTTTGTATTGGTCGTAATCGAATTCCTCGCTCTTCAACGATATGGGCCTGGGGTAATGGCGAAGTGCACAAAACTCGAATCACTTTGCGCCGATGCAAGTGAAGAGCGGGTTTTGCGGTCTCGCAACTGCGGTTTCCACAAGTGCAGCAGAGCCAAAAGCCCGAAGCGGTCGAGTGGGAAACGCGCCCTTCACTCTTAATGCAATCATCGTAAACGAGTATTTTCAAAGTTACAATTGATATATCCCTGTATCTCTAAAGAGGATCTTTTATATCAAGAGAACTGGCGCTGAACACTCACAGAAAACATCACCTGCGATTAAATTGAAAATTATTTATATTATTAATAGAAAATGAGTAGAATTTCCTATTTTTTATTGATTTAACAGCTCTATTTATTTCATTCATGGAAGTTCATGAACTTCCATTTTAGATTACATTTTTTCAATTTGTTAGAGATTTGTAGGTTGTACCATCACTTTCCCCTTCAATTTTAATAACCCTTGAAGTTTTCACAAAACGAGTTAATAAATGTAATATTTTTTTAATATTTCAATAATGTAGGTAAAAGTTATTTCATAATACATTAATACGTGTATATTGAATTTTACTTGAATATTAAACGATTAACTTAAAATGTTAATGTTTTATATTCATATTGATTTTGGATACATCAAATGTTCAAAATCTCAACTACAGTGGGACGATAGTTTGCTCATCCGGCCCTGTTTAGAGACGACAATGTTGTTGATGTTGAGCGTGAGCGTGAAGCGTTGAGAGAGGTGATAACGTTATGATGGAAGCCGTGGCGGTAGTATGATTGTATGGAGTGGGTGGTGATGGCCCTGAGAATTTTGGATGTGAGGGAGGTGAGACTGTTTGAGGTTAGAGATGCCAGTGGATCTCGCGGGGCGAGGGGGGGCGCTGGGCGCGGGCGGCTGAGCCGCGATCGATGGCCGTGGCAAATAGAGCCGGTGGTGTGGGGGGGGCGGGGCGGGGCGGGGCGGGGCCGCCCGCGTAGCACTCCACGCGGAACTTTCAAAAGACTCGGGGTCTTCACGGCACTGCATACTTACATGAGCGCCATCTATCACGAACCGAAAAAATATCGCGTATAAACTCCATTTTTTGTTGTAGTGTTCGATTCAATAAAAAAAATTACGTTATAGTATGCGGTGCAAATCGCTATGGTATACGGCACAAATGGCATGAAGGGTGAAAATCAATGAAATACAATGACTCATACTGGGATCAAATATTGCATTTAGTGGCAATCCAATGCCATTGGGTAGCGAAACCAAATATTCCTCACTTACGTAGGTTTTGAAATAAAATACTTTATAAATAAATAACGATCTTTTTTATTTGTTTTTCAGTATACATAAATAAAGATTTATTTATATATATTAAATATCTTAATAAATGAACTACAATAAATAATGTATTGTAAAACACGTTGTAAACGAGTTTAATTATAAATTTATTCATACGAAGAATTGCCTAAAAAATATACCATTAAACATTTAATTATGATTGCTTTCGTAATGCTATCACTTTTATTCTTGATCACTTTCTCGCTTTTTCAATGTTTATGACACCAGTAACTGATTTCAGAATTATAAAATCAACAATTTGTCAAAAAATCATGCTGACTCTAATATTGACGAAATATCAAATAATTATGTAAAAATAATGATCAAATCAATTGCAAAACCTTTGACTTACACATTCACTTTTTGTTTATCAAAAGAAATATTTACAAATAAAAAACAGTAAAATGCTGTATTTTTCCATTGAACTTTAACATTCAAATATTTAAATCTCGTAATAAAAGAAATGTAAATAATTATAGACCAATATTCCTTCTGCCATTCCTTCAAGAATTGTTTGAAAGCTAGGTTAATAAACTTTATTGAAAACAAATAATTTAGAAAAATCAATACGGTTTCAGAAATAATGTATCAACCTGAGATGCTATCATGAGAGTTATTACAAAAATAAATTATTGAGTTTGATTCAGAGAGCAAATGTTTGGAAATATTTTTAGATGAACAAGCAGCGTTTGATAATCCAACGAAGCCACAAGAAAAGGTCATAATTTTGAAATAAAATGTGTCGTTTAAGAAATTATTTCATCCCCCTTAAAAATAGATTTGAAATTAATACAATTCAAGGCAAAATCAGTTATATTTGTAGTGTAATACAGGAGTGCCTCAAGGAGCTCTCTTAGGACCATATCTCAGTTTTTGTTATGATTAAAACCTTTCTTACAATACACTGAAGCACAATAATTTTCTCATTCGGGTGCATCTCCTGTATTTGTTAATTTATGTAAAAATGAATGAAATTTATTATTTAATATTATTATACGCAATCAAATCTATACGTTTACAAAAAGCTGAGGCAGGATGTACTATTTAATAATGGTTTATTAGTATAGGGCTATTATGATTTTATAACAATATAATATAAGCTTTTTATTTAGTATGTGCAGTTGACTTTCTGCATTTCATATATTCGGATCTCAGGTTCCATTTTTGTGGAATCTCCCTTCAACTGAAAACGAAAAATATTTAGAGTATATGTTTAAAAATGGGACTTTAAACATTCTTTCATCCTGAGCAAATTAATCGTAATCACTGACATTGTGCGAGGTTTCAAGGAAACTTCCTTTGGAGATAAACAAGATAATATGCTTTGGAAGGGACATGAATTTCGTAGTTTAAATTATTCTCTGCGATGTCAACATTCCCTAACTTCCTCACTGACAATGCAACGGCCTGAGGCGACAACAGAGAACGCGGACTGTCGAGATTGCGTTTCTGCACAACAGGCCCGCGTTCCGCCTCGGGTATCTCGTACGCAAGACGCACCGTGGCGCGCTCTACTGCGCCGCCTCTGAAACATGACGCGCTTTCAAGCGCCGACCACCACAAGAAGCCATCCCACCCCCTCCCGCCCCCTCCCGCCCCGCTCCGCCCACCCCCTCGCCACAGCTCTTGCCTGACCTCAGGCCCCGTGCGAGGAGGTCATGGAGAACATAATTCCCCAACGCCCCAGACATCTACCCCGCAGCAAATTAAAACACTATTCCAGCAAAAGAAAAAGGGAAAATTATTACATATTTCACTATCTTTAAAGCTTCTTTTTTAAGACAATTTCTATTCATATTTAGAATTTTTGTAGAAATTCTTTCCAGGAGGAGAGTTTGTTTCTTCTTATTTTAGTATACATTACCTTGCTGGATATCTGGATGATTCAACATGTTCTGTCTTGGCGCCCTTGTGCAGAGTCGAGGAGAGAACTTCCAGTTACGGCGGGTTTATCCCACCTTTTGAATATGGTATGCTTAGGGCTTGGCGTTTCACGAAAGATCCCGCTGATGAGGATGTACGCATGTCAATGTCAGTGGTTAGAGAGCAGCGAGGAACATTTCTCAGGTATTATTGTGAGAAGTTACATGCTATTGAGGAAGTAAATCGTGTTGTAGGCAATTTGAATATATTCTTGCTATTCATATTTATTTTTATTTAAAAGAACTAACAACTTGGTGGTTATTAAAATTACAATTTATAACACTTTCAACATGGTAATTATACACCAAGGGCGTCACAAGAATTCTAATAATCGTGCAGCTACAAAAAGACGGAGAACCACAGGCTTTCATTTCAGGTTTCATATTTACTTGTTAACTAGATGTTAATTTGACTAGGGTTGTATTTTCATATTTCCATCCCATAATTCCCATTCATAATTCCATCTCACAATTCCTTTCATAGGATAACATGTAGAGTCATTCAATATTTTTCATATTTCCTTCGAAATCACAATCATCGATCTAGGTAAGTTATGCGGTATATATAGAGCTCCATATCGAAGACAATAACAAGCAGTTATGAATCTATAAAAAATAAACAATTTCTATGCAAAAAAGGGAAAAATATTATGCATATCAACTCCGTCAATCAATCGAGAAGTTTGATAAGAAGTATGGATAAGAAGTCCTCATAAAAACAATAATTTAAATAAATAACACAAACGCCTAGCAAATCTCCAGTCATAATATCTGCATCAAGGATCCAACATCTAACTGGATAGGAAAAGTTTTTCGACAGATGAAGATATTGTCACAAAAACGAGATGAGAAGAGACGAATCAGAGGATTTTCGCATTACAAAGTTAAGGGGAAATGGCTCCATATAGTTGGCAGTAAGTGATGGATTATCAAGGACTCTGAATCCGAGAACTGTACTGCATGTGTAAACGATTTACTTGCTGTTACCAGTTTCCTCGACGTTTTTCCACTAATCTTTAGTATACCACAAGAAAAGTAACACATTTCACAAATCATCATTTTTTTATTTAAGTGAATAGTTACATACGTTTAAAAAATGTTCAATACTTTAATTAGTAAACATGTCACAAAAATAATTGACAAGACTACGTCAATGTGGGGTAAAACACTTTGTATTTGTCCACGAAATAAATAGTTCTGCTCAAATAGAAACCTTTCTTCTCAAAAAATGTATTTTTCTAAAGTGCCACATTTATTATTCACCGACGATGCTTACTGACCTAACAATTGTACCTTTCAACTTTTTCAGATCCGCATTATCGCGAACAAATGAATGCCTGTCGGCTGTCGGGGTAACGCCGTGTCGAAGGCTGTGTGTTGCATTTACATGCCTGCCGTGGTAGCTTAGGACGTCACAAACAAAACACGGCGTTTGCACCGCCTACGAGTGCGCCCTGCGCTGGCTGTGCCGCGCGCAGTGCAGGTCGCCGCTCCGCCGCCGCTTCTTGCCGCTTGGCGTCGCGTCCGCAGGCAACTTGCGACCAACTTGGCATCTGGACGCCGCGCCGCCGCCATTAGCCTGGCCTCTCGCTAAAATGGCGTCTAATTCGAGAGTCATTTGTCTTCATTAACAACAGCTGGCGCCCCGCGCGCGCTCTGCCGGCGACTGCGGTGACGACGACGCGACGTCAGCTCCTCACCGCTCCTTCCTCCCTGCGCAGCCGCCTCCGCCCCCGCGTCGCCTTGAGTGGACCAGTGGGCGCGCGGGCGAGAAACGACTTCCGCGTCCGCAGTCGGGGGAGGAGGCAGTCTCATCGTTTTGCAGACTTCTTCAGGCCTAAATGCATTGAGTTGAGTGTTTTGACAATCGAAACTTTGATAATTCTGCCTAGGACGAAGAGTTTGCTCCGGAGAGGAAACTACATAAAGGGGTAAAACTTGTTTCGTAAAAATCCTGTATCTTTTCGATAAAAAGGATAAGTAAAATAATTTTGTTTAATTTTTATGAATACATATTTATTGCTTATTCTCTAGTGGGGGATAACAACTGGTGGGTAACGACCTCTCTGAAAGTGTGCGGTGGGACCCTTCGAGTTCTTTGGCCCACTGTGCAGCCGTCTGTCGCTCCCTGGAGAGCATTTTCGATGGCGAAGCGCAGGGGGGGGGGCGGGAGCAGGGAGATGGGAGGGGCAGGTGTGGAGGGGTGGCGTGCGGGTTTTTCGAGGACGAGGGTGGGTAGTGCAGTCGAAGAAGAAGACGCAAGAACGTCGCTCGCTTAATGATTTTTCCGCGGCCGAGATGGAAAGCGCTGTTGCTTTGAATTGCGTTTCGATGCAATTAGAACGGAATGGACGGCTCCTTATTTCGGGCTCATCCATATGCATGCGCTTCTCGCCGCCTTCCGACTGGCTCTGCCTCGCCCCGCCCCGCCCGCCTCGAACAGAAGAGTAGCAGCTTCTGATTTTGCTGAATTTACGCCAAATGGCCGGGCATAAATCAAGAGAAGTAGTGGCAAGTGTCTAGTTTGCGTTTTATCCCAATTTATGGATTTCAGATGACATAAATACAGTGAAATATCTTTTGACATATATGCCTGCACTACAATTTCGTGAAATGATACATTTCGAGAAAGATACTCAAGTAAAGTTATCATTATAATTAACATCATCTTTCGTATTTATATTTAAAACATTTTATTTAATTACATCCGTCACACCTGCGAGAGCACTCTTTAATGAACATATTTTAAGATTTATTCTTATGTATAATATTAATAAAAATTCGAAATCTTTTACAATTCTCATATTTTCAAAATGTTTATAGTTGGCTGTCCCTTTCTCTTCCTAGTAGCAGGCTATGCAAAAATATTTTTATTTGCAAGAACTTGCGAAGTGAGAAAAAGCAAAAATTTGGTCTTAAGTTAAACATGTTAGTTTGAATAAAAGTATACATGTATTATTATAAAAGTACTGTTTATTATTATTATTATTATTATTATTATTATTATTATTATTACTATTGTTATTGTATTATAGAATCATTATATAGCTACAACACGAACTAACATTATAATACTACTACTGTACTGGTAGTTCTAATTCAGTATTTTCATTGGCAGCCACGCCTGAGTTCATACGGAGAACAAAATCTAAAATAGCCGCACTCGCAGAGGGACTGAAATATTAAGGCCACAAATCGAATAGGAGGGCTATTCCCGCAGTGCTATCAGCAGAAAACACGGTGTTCCCTGGCGACCTCGACATGTTCTAAACCATTCCTCGCTTCCTTGCCACAGCACAGCTATCAGGCACGACACCGCGCGGCCGAGCTCGCAACCGGAGGCCGCCGCTGTAGCGCGCCCTCCCCTCCCCCGCCCCGCGCGGTTTCAATTTCAGAGCAGCCCTGTAATCAGGATATCGAGTTTTCGGCGTCGGCCGGCGCAGGGGGCGGGGCGCGGGGGCCGGGGCGCGGGGGGCCATTTTGAAAAACGAGCGCAGGGCACGGCACCCGCCCCTCCGCTGCAGAACCCCGCGCGCAGCGCACCTCCGCGAAAAGGCGTAGCACCCAAGCGGCACAGTAATAACTTCAAGTACGAATCTTTTGAAGTCTGATGGCACGTTGTATGTATTAAAATAACAAAAGCATACTTGAAGAACGTTGATCAATTAAATACTTTTATTGAAATACGTTTAAACTAGTTTTTGAAATATTTAACATAAGATCTTCCTCTCCTTTTATAGTATTAAAAAAATTAAATTGAATGTAGGACATATCACTATTACCTGTGTTTTCAATTGTAATATAGTTAATGAAAAAGGGGGAAAACGTACAAATTACATAAAAAGCGTACAGTTCTAGCACCGTGGGCCCACGCAGTTTCGATTGCACAACGTTGAGAAGACAGTTCACAGAAGAAGTTTTGTCGCCAGATCTTAGAAATAATGAAAACTATAGTAGAACTTCCTGTATTCTGATCTGCAAAGAAATGCTTGATCTTCCAGAGGCTGGTGTCGACAGAATGAGGTGAATGATAAATGTTAGTGTCATTTTTCTGTTGTTGGATTCCAAAAGGTCAACGATGGTATTTGATCATAAGACGATGCGATAAGACGATTACGCTCAAGATGAAAAGAAGAAGCGTGTTCGCAGAGGGCAATTGCATTCATGCGAATTAGTGCCAAAATTTATTAACAAATATGATCAAATAAGAAAATAGCTTAAATATTTATCAGAGTCATCAACGTTACTAATTTGTTTCATTACAGAAAAAATATATATTCTATAACTACACGCCAGTAAATACTTCATATTTATCATACATTTTCAATACAGTCATGTACAGTTATAATATAAATAAAAGTTAGCTATAGACTAACATGACGAATTTAATCTCCGTCATATTTTTGGGAAAATTAATGCCCTAAACACTCCAAAGAAACAAATGCACTCTTACGAGCTGGGAAAAGGAAGAGAAGAATTGCCGGGGTTTATTCGCAGCACATGTATTCTTTAAATATGTCTGTCCACGGGGAAATTGAGAACGCCCGTTTTGTTTATGTGCGCATCCTAAATTTCCGTTTGCAATCAACTGCATATAATGGCCGTCATTAATAAAAGAAGGGTCCTAGAGACGTAATGTTTAGAAAAATGCGCGCCGTATAATGCCGCCATGGAACTTTTATAGCTGCAGTGGAGGATGGAGTAAACACGTTCCAACGCGGCGCGCATAATGGAATTCACCGCGGGAAACGTCACGGGGAGCGGCAATAAACCTGAAATATCGCGCTGGAAACTAAAGAAAAACGCGAGCCGCGAGGCGCCACCAGTGCCTCTGAAGGCTGGCGCGGGAAGCGAGCTCAGGAGAACTCAGAAGGCGAACTCAAGGGCCGAGCTAAAGAAGCGATCACAGGAGAACCCAGGAGGCGAACTCAGGAGAACCCACAACGCGAACTCAAAAGGCGAGCTAAAGAAGTGATCCAGGAGAACCCAGAGGCAAACCAAGGAACGAAGGGGAAAAAATTCACAATATTAGAGCGGCGAGGGAAGAAAGGAATTAAAAGGAAGGAGAACAAAAGGGTGCAATGTGAGCGCAAGATGTGAACGTGTGAGAGATTAGGAGACGACCTAAATAGGCTGATTAATAACTACAGAGAGCAAGGAAACCCCAGGAGAACTTAGGAGGCGACCTCAGAATGGCGAATTGAAAATGAGAGGGGCGTAAACGCAAGAGAACTCAGGGAGAGGACTCATGTGGAAAATTCAAGATGGAAGCGAGAGAAACAAACTTAGAAGAACTCAGAAGGGAACTGAAGAAACGATCCTAGAAGATTAACTCAAAGAAACTTAGAAAACGAACTCAGAGGCAATCGAAGGAGGTGAACTCCCAAGAACTTGGAAGACGAACTCAAGAAGCGAGCTAAAGAAACGATTTGAAAGGCCAAAATTACGGACGTGGGCAGGATACAAACACAGGAGACCCCAGGGGAGGAACTAAACAGATAAATTGAAGATGAGAACGAGGGAGTCGAATAAAGAGACGAACTAAAGAAACGGACTCAAAATTCAGGAGGTAAATTCAAGGGACGAGCGAAGGAGGTGAAACCATGCAGTCAGATATGGAATCAGAACCCGAACTACCGAACTAAAGAAGCGAACTCAGAAGTTGAACTCAGGCGGGGAGTCAACAATACTAACCCACAATACGTGAACAGAATGCGAATCTAGGAGGTAAACTTATCATGGGAAAGGAAGCCAATTCAGGATGCGATCGCAGGAAGTGGGCGTAGGGCGAGCTCAAAGAAGTCAAGAGGCTGGCGCAGAGGGTGCACGCAGAGAGCGAGATTCTGTGTTGAATTCAGGAAGTTAACGTAGTATGTGCACTGCGAACGCGGACTCAGAAGGCGGTGCTGCCTCCTTCGAAGCAAAAATATCATCCAACCCAGGATTAACGGCAATAAGCGGTCTTAGCGCCTTAATCGACTCTTTGTTTCTCACAGCAACACGCACTACAAAGGCGGACTCAAATGGTAATGCTGCATCCTTTAAAGCAATGGCCTCGAAGTTTGTCCACTAATTGTACAACTTAGGCAAACTTAGGCAAAACAAAAAAAAACTTAGGCAAAACTGAAAAGTTTGAATGCAAAATTACTGAAAACATTAATGGTAAATGACGTGATGAATTGACGATGTCGGAGAGTAGAAATGTGGAGAAAAAAACAATGAGAGTCAAATGATGTGCGAGAATTCGTGAATAGAGATTGAACCTGCTCATTGCTAAAATCAGTAGGAATGTTAGGGATTTTTAACGCGTGTTCAAGTAGTTGTGCGTAAGCACGCTGGGGTCCACGTACCTTCCTGATTTATGGATGAACTATGCAAAGCTTTTGACTCATGATATGAAACATTTTTCACAAATTCTTGGGATAGCAGTTCTTGCGAGAGCAAATTGCGGATTGCTAAGATTCCATACGCGGTGGCAGTGGTCCCTGTGTAGAGGCGGCCGGCTCCTTTCGACGGGCGCGCGTGCTTGCATGGCGAGTCGTGCGGTGAGCGGGTTTCAGGAGAGCCGTAATAGGATGCGGGAGAGTCATGGTGTGTGCGGCATGCTGGAAAGTCGTGAGATGTGGGGGAGCCGTGGGGAGTGCTAGTGAGCCGTGGGGTGGCAGACGAGCCGTGGGATGCAGAGAAGCCGTGAGACAAGTGGGCGTGCCGTGAGGCAAGTGGGTGAGCTGGGGAGCGTGCGGGCGATCTTGCGAGTCTCGGGAGAGCCGCGGAGCGTGCTGGCAAACCGTGGGTCGTGCGGATGTGCTGACGAGCTTCGGGGGCGTCCGGCGTGTCGCAGGTGGACGCACGGGAGGGCGAGCGTGCCGGGGCCCAACCCTCGTCCGGCGCCTGGAGTGGAGGAGCCGTGATGCTTGAGGCCTCAGCCGCTCCCACCCACGGCCGCGCCAGGAAGCGATCTCGCCTCCTGTCGCCCACTCCCGCCCGTCCGCCCGCGGCGCCCTTTGTAGCGCGGGTTGCGGGATCAAAAGCGGCCGGCCACCTGGACGGGGTTCGCCCCTCCCCTCGGCCCTCGCTGGGCTGAACGGCCGCGCGGCTGAGACTGGAGCAGATGCCACAACAGCTCGCAGCGCACTCATACACAAGAGCACGAGGAGGGAGGCGCCAAACGGAGATCTACTGAAGGCGGATACGATGACAAGTGAACACCAGGGCAGAGATTAAAATTTGATGGGTGAAAAAGAAAGGGGGATGACAGAGTGATGGGTGCCCCTTTCCCTTCAAATAGATTTTCTTCAAGTGGATTTATTAATAATTTATTAATAATTTATTAATAATTATATTATTATTAACGACGTGTAGAAAGTGAATAATCTCTATCGTTTAGCGACGCAAGGAAAGAAACCATTCGCTAGAAGAGTGAAAACACATTTTCTTGAGGTCACTGCTCTTAGGGGTAGAGTTACTATAGTTAATAATAAACAGTGATATGTATTCACACCTAAGAAGTATTGCCAAAACATGCATCTGAATGAGCATAGTTTAAAAGTTGTATCACTTTACAGTTCGATATGTTTTAAAATTGGTTTGCTAAACATTTCAGGATGTGCGATCTGAAGAGTCGTGCCTACTGCAGCTGCGGTGCTGCTGGTTGGGGGAGGATGGAAGCCACTAAGGGCGAGGCAGGTCACGCTGAGAGGCGAGGGAGCGGCGAGTGGCGTCAAGGACACGAGATGCCACGCACCAAACGCCCTCTATCGAGAACGACCTCAAACCCCTCCCTTCGCAACCACTCCCTTGACCGCATCGAAGGGCATCGAATTACGTGCACAAGAAAATTCTGAACACGATGTTGAAGGACGGCAAACACAATACTGGCTGTAAAGTAATACCAACTGTAAAATAAATAAAGATATAAATCATTTTCCGTTAGAAAAGTGCAAGTTTGAATGGAAAATCTAATGACACTGAGAACAAAACTATTTAACTCTTATTGTAATCACTATCTAACTGAACTCAAAAAAATCACAATAAATCTCCATCTAAAAGGTAATTTTTGAACGCATCCACTAATGCATAAGAGTAAATGAATGAAAAAACATTAGAAATGCACTGTATAAGATGTGTATAATAACTTTCCAATCAAAAATGAAAATTCCGTCTCACGCCCTGCCTGAAAGTCTGGTTGGCGTGTTTATGAAGTTCCGCGGACAGGATGGAAGGAAAGCAATTGGACAGGCAAGATACCCAAAGCAGATTAAGCAACGCACTCACTTTCCTAAAGCGCAGTCACTTGTCGAAGGTGACACGATTCCTTGCAATAAGACGACAAGAGCTTGTTTGCAACAAGAGGTTGTTTCATATAAACGAACAGAATTATTGTGAGTCCACACTTTGGAGGAGTATACATTTTTTCTTTGATCTGATATGAAGTGGATGCATAGCTGAAAGTCAAAGTAAACTCATTTAATGCAGCCAAAGAGTGGGAAATACATTTTCCTGGAATACTCTGAAGATAAATAATATGTGATAGACTTCAAGATTATAAATACTAGGAAGTTTAGATAAAAAAAAAAGGTTTGCAATCATGAATTGCTGAGAAATGATTGTAAAATGTATCAACTGGAACTAAGCTTTCTCTTTTGTTTTGAAATAAACATCTTGCTAATAAGTTGTTGTTGTGGTAATAAACTGGAAGACTTGTGACGCTGCAGCGAGCGCCGCCCTCGTCCTGAGCGCCCCGGAGCGCCCATGCACCCAGCTGCACTTGCGTCTCGCTCGCAAGGCACAATTTGCTTGTTTGGCCGACTTCAGATTTCTTGCCTAGGTGAAATGTACTCCATACCGTTTGGTGAAGTACTGGATTTGTCGTTACTGAGGCTACACGGGCAGTTTTCTGAGTTGTTTCGTGGTAAGGTAAGTATATGAAAACGCACGTGCAACAAGTGTCGTATAAGGCTACTATAAGAAATACTTTCCTTATTCCATAGTTTCTGGCCTCATTAACTTCTATATGTGATACAAACAAATTATGTAACTTTTCAACTGAATCATTCTTTACTCCAACACAACTTTCAAAT
The DNA here is from genome assembly GCA_964035755.1 of Teleogryllus oceanicus. Classification (NCBI taxonomy): domain Eukaryota; kingdom Metazoa; phylum Arthropoda; class Insecta; order Orthoptera; family Gryllidae; genus Teleogryllus; species Teleogryllus oceanicus. The sequence continues at coordinate 27,252,307 of CAXIVR010000007.1, read as the reverse complement.
CCCTTTATTAATGTTTCGATGTTTTCGAAAAATTACTACGAAATTTTGTTCGTAATATGTTAAAAAAAATTTTCATTTCACATTCATCGAAAATTTTCTTCTCCTAAAGTGTTTCCTGGCATTCGATTAGTTATTATATTCGTAGTTGCTGGGTGCCCAAACTGGACTGTAGTGTGAATGATCCAACTCCTTGAAACCACAGTCCTTAACAGCATTTTTTGCAAGCTGGGCAATAAGAGTAAGCATTGTCAAGCATTGTCGTAAAGAAGCTAAACACCATGAGATTTCACTCACCGCATCATATTGAAGTACCTATCTCCACAAAACTGTTTGAGATGTCGGCTGAAAACGTACAGAATAACAATAAAGGGCCAGACTATCTATTGCTCAGAAGAATTGCCCATTGATGAGCGTTATCTTGATCACGCCGGAAACTTACGGAACCGCCTCTATAGATAACATTTCATTCATTTAGTGATATTGTCGACATCCTTGCAGAATTTGTCTAAGATATTTGGAGGAAATTACAGTGTCTAATTGCAGATAATTTATATAGAAGTATACTGGAGTAGCAAAAAGCAGGTAACAATACAACCAAAGGCCATTCTCTGTCGCTATTGCGCTTATTCAAAAATAATTTTCTGTCCGTCTTATCCCATTTCTTTTCTTCCATTTCCCGACATTATTTTTTTAAATACGCTCTCCGAAACATTTCATTAAGATTTTAATTGGAAAAGGTTTCGCGTCATATGTCCCTCCCTTATCGTAGAAAATTCGTTACGTCATCATCACAGAGATGTAAAGTTAATAGAACTTAAATTTATTTGACGGAAGAGAGAGAGAGAGAGAGAGAGAGAGAGAGAGAGAGAGAGAGAGAGAGAGAGAGAGAAGAGAAAGAGTTATATCACTACTGATGCAATCATTTCGAAGAAAGAGTTCATTTTCATGAAAACAAGTTTATCTGTCTTATTGTATATTGAAATAAGTGTCAAGTGTTATCTCAAGGGATTAAACTGTCAATTATCTTTCGATATAAATAAACACAGGTTTGGAAATGATTGCAATTATATCCAAATTACTCATAACATGAAATTATTCTTTTGTGACTTAAACGTCTGTGTCCCTCTCGTATTTCCCTCCGCCCAAATTACGGACGATAATTGTGTTTTATTAATAGAAGAGTAATTGCACCGACTAATTGTGCATTGCCCGCGAGACAGAAATGAGCTTTCAAATAGTTATATTTTAATGACAATAATAGTACGCAATATTCACGAAGATTTTCTGATAAAGCAGTAAAAACTTCGCTTATTGATTGCTCATTGATTTACGAGACGGTTTTACTGCTAAAAATAAGCACATTAAGTACTTGCGAATAGGTTTCGTAAAATGAAATTTTATTAAATTGTAAACGGCCCCTTTAAGTTACTTATTTTGAAGTCCGCTAATAGCCAAAAAACAGAAATTCCTCGTTATTGAGCAAATAAACATAGTATCCCTATTTGAGCCGCTTTTGGAGTGGAGTTGCAGTTGAGCCCAGCGCTCGGGGAGTATCTGCATCTCCAAGCAAACTCTCGGCCGCGCACAAAGACGTGCGCTGAAGAGGAGCGGAATGAAGCCGTCCGGCGAGCATTCAAAAAGCCCCCCGGCCTCGCCGCTGCCGCCCCCAACAATTACGTGCGCCCCGCGTGCAGAGCAAACACGCGGGCGGCTGGGCGGGGCGGGGCGGGGCCGAGAAGGCTTTGTGGGGGGAAAGGCCCCGGGGGCGGGGCGTGGGCGGGCGGGAGCTGCAGCTGGGACCGGGTCCCCAGAGCAGCAGAGGGAATCGTATTAGAAGAGCCGCTGCCCCCGCCGAGTGCTTTTTAAACACGCTCCACCACCCGCCAAGCACAGATGCTCGCCTGATCACCTCATGTCCCCTTTCCCTTCCTCCTCCCCTTTCCTTCTTTCCTCCTCTTTCTCTTTCATTTGCTTCTTCTTCCTTCCTTTTGCTTACTTTTCCTCTTCACATCATTTCCACTTTTCTCCCCCTCCTTTTCATTTCATATCCTTCTGCATACCCACTCTCCTCCCCTCCTCTTCCCCTTCCTCCTCCTGTCCGTACACTCGATCACGCCATGGATTTCCTTCTGACTATTATGAACATGGGCACTTTTGAGATTCCTCACATTCCAGAAATTCTCTTTCAAATATTTCGGAGCAATAATAATATACGAGTATGTTGACCATTTTCTTTGTACTAGGACCTTCAGGTAATGGAAGAACTTCGTAGACTACATTTTACATTCGGCTACACAATTAATCTTTGAAAATCGATAAGACGTCATTGAATCTGTAATTCATTAGTTTTGTAGCAAGCACTAATATAAAAGAACAGAAAAAATACTTAGAATACAAATTAACTTAATTTACTCCCATACACACCAGCAATACACTTACCAGATATGTAAATATTCGGGGTCATAACCTTAAACATTGTACGTGATTAAACTATTTTATATGCATATCGCATACATTAGCAGAAAAAATGTTCTTGCTTTAAAGACTTTCATGGTATGTGGTGCAATAAATCTGACATATATGTCATTTTGATAAAAGAAGGCCTAGAAGATAGAATCATTTTCTAAGGTTTATTAATTTATTCCGAAGAACTATTTGTCACGGAAATTAAAAATTTCAGTAACTTATCAACATATTTTTCCTTTTGAAAATATCAATTGACATTTTTGACATCGATTTCATTTATTCAGAGCGTTTATACCTATTCATTACGAATTGCTTTTAGCACACAATGTCTGATGTATAGGAAGAGGCCAACTAAAATACAATTGGTCACGCAGACATTCCTCAATCGTCATACAAAATTAGTATGTTCTTGGATAGAGGGTGCGAAGAAAATAGACAACATTTGCAAGTTTCTTGTAGAAAGGTCAGTGTTAAAGTTGTCCAATGAGTGTTGCCTGTATAGAAAAAAATACTCTTCAAATTGCTTCTAGTATTTTTGTAAAGCTGGAAGAAACTGTGTCTTAAAAGTCCATTTGTATCACGCAGAAATCACCGTAGACCTCTTTGGAACCTTGAGTGAGGAGTGCGCCTTTGCTGGCACCCAGAATTGCCCCTTGCTCCAGTTGTGCAGTCATGTTACTCAATCCCAGTATTCTTTGATAAAGAGATTAAACAGTTAAATAAATGGGACACGCATGGAATGCAGTGTATAAAGGGTAGTGATTCAAGTTGTTGAACGTGATAGGAAGACCCATTTTGAAGGCTTCGTTCACGCATTTCCTCGTCGACAGTGAGGCTTCGGCCTTTGAGATTCACAAAAATGCGTTTAAACCCGTCTATGCAAGAATTTCAACATATTTTGTATCAAAATAATATCAGTTTTTTCTTGTCTTATTCCTCTTGTTTAACCGCTTCTCGAGTAGTTTTAATTCATTAAATATTATTATTCTACACATCTTCCATTTTTTCACATTCTTCAGCCGTGAAAAAAATGCGCGACAGAATTTTGCAACAGGATTGCGCCACAGGATTGTGACCTAGGCACCCTTCATTTGTGGTCATAAGATTGCATTGTCGCACCCACGCGTGTACATTCTTTTACACTCACAACATCAAGACTGCATGTTTCAGTTGACTGATGTTGACTTTCATTGTAGTGGATATCACACAAGAGAAGAAAATAAATCCTACGGTTTTAAGCTGATGATCGCCATTTTAAGCCCTGAAAATACCTCTCAAAGTCCGACTATTGTATAAAATATGCATGCTTTTCGGTGATATAGTTTCTGTTGAATTTTCTCAAAATGCACCCGCTTCAACCATACACGTCTATGTTTCCTGAATCGAAAAAATATTAATGTGTTAGAACTTAGTAATTTGGAACTGAGAAATTGTAAAATCGTAGATATTGAAATAAATTTGAACAGACCTGAAATTAGAATTTATTTACTTATTCACAATATTTAATAATTTGCTGCTTGCCTTCTGTTTGGTTCTAGCTTTGCCGATATTAGCGTTGTTCGTCAGCTTCTTCATGCATTTTAGAATAGTATGTTGGCCAATAGGTCAGAAATGTGCTGTATGGAATTTCTAGAAATGTAGAATGGAAATGTAGTATTGTGATGGGTCAGAGAGCTAAACAAAGGTATATAAAATACCTGTTATAAAAATATGTGCGATGTCAACAATTGGAGTCGTAGTAGACAAATTTTAAAGACATAAATAACGAGAGTTTAAGGAACGTAACGTAGAATAAATAAATGAGCAAACTAGTGTAAATTGGTTTAATAATAAACGTATAATGGTCACGTGAGAAATGTCTGTGGAACTGTTAAAATCATAAAAGTATGGGAAAACCGAAGGTCAAAGAATAAATAGTATTAGACGTCAAAGGGCGAGTATCCGATCAGAAGAGAGGTAGGCATTAGAGGTGAGAGGAAATTGACGCAGAAGTACGAAGAAGAAAAGAAATCGGTCTAATAGTGCGCATTAGAAAATAAGAAGTAAACAGCACACGCTATGAACTGCCGCGGCATAATTGCTCGAACTGTGGTGGCAATCAGATGGATAGATACAGGTGATAAAAAGTTATCTTACTGCAGTAACAGTCGGATGTGCCAATTCGTGTTATCAAGAGAAAGTCGCGAAACATGGTAGCGATAGTAAGGGAATGGCAAAAACGGGATAAAACTGGCGATGCTGGGATAAGACTGGCGAACATATTGCTGACGACCGGGGAGTACGACCAAAACTCGGCGTTCAAGAGCACAGAAGATTAACAAAACCTGAAAAGTGATAATAATTTATATTTGTAAGAAGTCCAAGTTTTCCCTTCAGAATTGAGTGATGCATAGTAGTTTACTAAAGTAAAATGGCCAGTATGTATCGGGAAATTTTAAAAAAGTATGTTGGTTGTGGTAAATAAAAGTGCAAGTGCGAGATGTTGGTTGGAAATGGAGATATTTCGTGTGTTGATATTGTTTTTGTATTTGAGATTGTTATAAAAGTGATGTATAATTTTTATTTTCAAGCCAAGAAGCTCCATTATAACGTTCTGTTTGTTTCCAAGGATGTATTTTTTAATTTCATAATGGTAGATAGGATCCCTAGAATCCAAGTAATTAATTAATATTAAAAAATCTTTTCGTTAATTTCGTACGGACATCTCTGTCGGCCCACGAATACATTTTCTTTACGGTGAACATACCGTGACGAACGTGTAGAGTATTATTCAATTGAGTAAATAAAAATATGTAAGATAGAAGTTGTTAATAAAAATTAAAACAAATAGTTCGTAACAGGAAGAGGAACAGATATAATTGTGCTCAATGTGATAACAAATGGCCTTCTAAATATTACCTTTGTCACTTACATTCTTTCGCATTCCGGTTATTATCATCAAATTCAATCTTTTACGACTTTTTCTAAATTTTATAACTTGAATTTTAGCAGTTTTTTTGTAGAAACTGATTCTAGCCTTGCAAAATGCAAGAACAATATAATAATGGCTTTGAATAGAACGTTGCACATTCTATCAGGAAACATTTTAGTAAAGTATGTTTATTCGATTTTTACGTTTTTTCACACTTTCTTTGAAGGTTTGAAACCAATAAACATTTAAAAATTGATATTTTAGTCGATAAAATTGAATGTAGCATATCTGTATTGTTTTATATTTTCATAAACTCATTTTTTTAAAATCATAGTTTGTAAAATATTCCTTAATGGAGTTTATTAAGGAATATAAGTAATATTCTTGTAAATTTACTGGAAAACTTTCCTTAGGATGATAAAATTATAAATCTACCACTACACTCAACAAAAAAGTCACCTTCACGGAGAGGCAGAGAAAAACTATTCTTCTCGTAACATATTGGATAAATTGACAGCTGGGTCCGTTTGAGCTCTTCGCTCAATTCGTTTCCTTCTGAAGAAAGACACCAGTTTCTATTTGCAAGAATGGGGAGAAAGGCAGATTTAGCGAAAGAAACAAATGGTGAAAAATGAAATAATGAAAGAACTGAAAAGGAAAAACGGAAAGAAAAATGTATGTTTTTTAGAAAAATAGGTAAGCAAGGTATATTAGTTTAAACATTAAAACAGACGACGAAAAGTAGAATAAAATGCTTACAAAACTAATTGGAAACACCGAGTCAAAAGAATTCTCTTAAGTGTTTCAACGTCTAATAAATACCAAAAGAAGCAATTATTACAAAATGCGAAGAAATTGAGTACTAGAAAAAAAATGTTACAATCGTAAAAATTTTATTTAGGGAAACGAATGCGGGTAATATTTATCGAAAGGAATATACGTTCACAGTAACCTATGTAGGGGTAATATAATTCGGAAATTCAATCCAATCTGAATACCGCATTGGGAACAGACCATTAACAAGGAAATGGAGGGAGAACGGTGGATATTTTTATCGACACCCCGTGGAGATAGCGAAAGGAATAGCGACACTTGGGAGCCGGCCATCCGCGCCCCGATCTCTAGCCGGTCCCGGCGGCATCGAACGCCAAGGGCTGCGTGCACCGATAGCGCCAACGTACTGCCCCGGGATTGGCCAAAGAGTTCCTTAAAAAGAAATTTCGCGAATTCTAATGTGTCATCCGTGAAGTTACCCTTATCATCGTGTTTAAATCTCTTTAGGAAAAATAGTAGAAATCAGGGCTCAATAATGTATTAACTTGAGTGTAATGAGGTAGAAATATTTTATATACCTTATGTGTTCATGTTTGATTCTATTCTGAAATTCACCTCAATTAAAAATTTTGAGTAATAATTTTCTTTGGTAAAGTGAGAAGACAAAGTTTCTACGAGTTTTATTTTTATTAATTTATATAAGTATTTTTGTGTGTAAACGTTGATTTGTTCTTGAACCCGCTATTATAAACTGTAGAGGACTACGGAGCTTGATGATTCGTTGTTGTAGTTGCACATCACGATTGCCCCTAAATTCTCACTGGCGCCACGCCTACTATCTGGCGGTGACGACGGGAACCAGGACAACGCGACCTCTTTGAGAAGTGAATGGAAGCAGTGGTGCAGCGACTCGCCAGAAGGTGAGTACAACTGCTTCAATATCGCATGTTTCCTCTCGAGTTGTATCTTAATAAATATGAGTTGGAGGTTAAAATAATTTGAGATTAGAATGATTTCCCCATTGGGTAAATTAAAATGTAGCAATTACTAACATGATAATGATGCTTGTGATAAAAGAAGGTTTTATTTGAGGGTAAAAATGTATAATACCATCAGATATTGGTGTCAACGTTAACAGGACATATTAAGGATCTGCCTTTGAGAAATTCACTCTGTTCGCGGTTTCAAGGTTTCAGAATAAATCAGTTGTATTCTAATATCGTCTAGACTTTTTCGTTTATTTGTAACGTGAGGTAAAATTAAGGCAATTTTATGGCAAATTGGGTATTTCTTCAATCTGTTATTGCATGCACACTTCTCATAAAACTGCTCGAAACACACTACGACAGTTGTCTAATATTTTTAAGCACACTTTATAAATATAACTGATATTTTTGCTACGTTTATCGTACATATCTGAATTACATTAAACAACAATCGTTGTCATAGCAAAAATACTCTAGAGCTCTTAACCCTTAAAAGGGCACTTGGGCACTAGTGTCGGGGAGATGAACTGACGGATAGACAGAAATACATTTTTGAAGTTTTTTTTCAAACATTAAAAAATTAATAAATTCGGGACATAATAATATTTTAAAAGGGATTCACATTATTTTTTTCCTTTTATAAAATTGTTTAATAATTTTATTCGCCCGGAAACGCAAAAACTATTATCCACTGAGATCATCAAAATAAGGCGAAAACAGTTTATTATGATTTATGATATTATGGTTTTAAACAATTTACGTTCCCCATTTGTTAATGTTATTTATTCCCTTAAGTAAATTTCAAATTACAAGCACGATGTTTGAAAGATCTTCTGATATCATCATCAGGCGATCTGCACATTTGTTTAGTCCCGAATGCGAGAAATAATGTTCATTAATTTTCTTAAAGTTTTGTACTTTAAGAAAATTAATGAACATTATTTCTGACAAGTTGTAGCTACCAGAAATGTAGCACGGATGGCCACAAAACGTGTGGTGACTCTGAAAGTTTGTGGGTGAACGGCAATAATGAGGGGGTGGGCATAGTATGGGAAAAAGAGTAGGGTCTGAAAGTGAATTACGGCACTTTTTTAAAATAAATGATGGGTGTCATCTTAAATTTCATAACGATTGTTATTTCACTCATAACTATGATATTACATTATTTTTAATTATACCAATTTTGCTTATGTGCTAAAATCAACTTTTGTAAATTTCTTCTCCTTCCTTTGTATAAATTACTGTTGCAACAATGTTACTTTCATTCGGAATTACACGCAAAACCCACGTGCATCACAGAAAGGTGCAGGCGTTGGTAGGCTCCACCACAGTGTAACACACTCGTGTACTGCGGGTTGCAGCGCTTCCAAGAGTGATGTGGAATCAAATTAACATGGACCTCCTAAAATTCGTGATTAAATTAAGTAATTAATTAATATGAATCTGCTGTATCTGAAAAATACGATAAATAAATGAATGATGATTATTTTATTAGTTCCATTATATTGCGGTCAAGTGTTTTCTCGACTTTATTTACTACCAATTTCATTGGTATAGAATATAAATAACGTTTGCATTTTTTCTGGTGAATTTATTGTATAATAACCAGACTTGTCGAAGCAGGTGCCTTGTTGAAAGATGAAAAATTCCTTTTAAAAAAAATTGATTAAATGTGAAATTTATTGCGCAAGATACGATTTACAATAATAAAAATACAAATATAAAAATGTGACAGAGAATTGTAAAGAAACAATATAATGTTGACTATATTACTTTAGTAATGATAGAAACAAAATTGAAACTTAATGGTATGATCGAGGTAAGAGATCACTAGTGTAATACGCCAATGCACACGAATTCACAAAGTGCCTCTTTTCATTAAAAAAAAATGGGAAGAGGTAAGATATACGTGTAGGTAAAAATTTCTCAATCACCACCTCTCCACCATAAAACCCAACTAAAGTTGAGTTGAGAGGGATCCGTTTTTTTCGGTTCATGGGAAGAGGGAGTCTATGATAATTAAAAATTGGAAAACATTGCGTTTATTGTAAGCAAGCTGTGTTTATCGGGTAAAAGAGAATTAACTGAAAAAATACAAATAGTGTATCAAAAATGACAATGAATGTTGGGAGACGAAATATTAGAGACGACGTGGCAGGTGTAATAACTGAAAACTATTACATCCAGATGTAAAAGAAATTAAATGTGCATACATCGAGTACTCTAGCATTGAATGCCCTGCAGTCGAAAGACGCCGGGAGGAGTGGGACGGGTGAAGGAGAGGCCGGCGGACGCCGCTGGCGCCTGGGCTGCGGGACGTCGCCGACCACAGGGCGCTGCGGGCACCCGCCTAGTGGCGCCGCGTCGCGGCACTTCGCCGAACCACGTGCTCAACGCCGAAAGAGAAGGGTGTTTGGTGTTTTGCCAACTGCTATTCTCATACACGTATTGCGTACGCCAGCAACATGAAAAGTAATGTTATCCCTTAAATAGAGAATATGATTTGATTGCAAAACGTTGCGTTTCATTTTAGTCGATTGTTTATATTTTATCAGTTGCATTTCACAAGTTCGAACAGTGAACAACATTCAAATAGGACCCCACGTATGATTTTTTCATAGATTCTAGACTAGTCTAATTATCAGCCACATATACATATTTCAGATTTGTGCACGAACCATACAAAAGGAGAGGATGAATAAATAAACTCCATTTCATTTTTTTAAAACAACATCGCACAATTTTTATTTAAACATTTTAATATTAGAAATATGAATTTTGAAAGTAGCGTACTTTCATTCACTTCCCAGGGAATTTGGAAAAATTAGATAATTTAAATAAAATACTATAAGACGTGAATGGGTGAGTTAAAAATATCGCAATACTTCCATCTGAGAAAGGTAAATATTGTTTGGTCTTCAACATCTACACCCCAATATGTATCAATTGTCTTTTGTGGTTTGTTCGTCCAAGCACGATCTCCCTCCCGTACATGTCGTCAGCAAGTGATTCCTGCGTGTTCCGACAGAGGTCGCATCCGCATTCGCACGCGCTCTCGTGGCTGCGCGTCGTTTCTGCCTCCCTCTCCCCCTCCCCCCGCATTGCCGCTGGCGCCGCCGGTGGCGCCTTGGCCAGCCCTGCGCCTGGGAAGGCGACTCCGCGAGCAGGGGACCATGAATATTTTAGTGCTTAAAGAAAATTACACGGGGAGCGCTAGTGCGCCTTGTGAGGAAGGCCAAGATGGAGGGCGCTTCGAAGATAAGGGCGGCCGGCGGTGGCGCCGCCGTCGCTCCGTTCGCCCCGCCCACCCGGCGCGGCGCGGCGCGGCGCGGCGCGGGGCGGCGGGCCGTGTTGGTCGCAGGAGATTTACGCCGGGAGGGGGATATTCGGGAGCTTATCAGTATTATAACCCGCTCTTAATGCGCCATAAGAGGGTCTGCGCGAATTGAAACGGCGGGGCGGGAGAGCGAGCGAGCGAGAGCGCCGGTGGGAGAAGAGGAGAGGAGGAGAGTGAGCGGAGAGGGGAAGGTCTGCAGCCCCAAGAGAAGAAACCGCACGCACGGCGGGAGGGAATTAACATGTACGTGACGGGAAGGCAATACACAGCGCAGCGGAGACCGCGGAAGTGCAGTGGATTAAAGGGCGAAGGGAGGTCCATAGCCAGTGTAACCACCAACAAGGGAGCATGTAATGCACTTGCTTATTATAGATTAAGTGTAGGAAAAAGAGGCGGCGTGGAAGAGGTCTGTTCACTTCACAAATTAAAGAGATTTTCCCACGCATCGATCATCAAGAATATTAAAAATAGATCAACAAACCTAATTCATACTACATTTAAAATAAGAAATAATTATCGCTGCCCATGTTCAACAGAAGGAATATTATAAGCTGCTACAAGATTGAACAGTCCAAAAAGTCTCCCTGTGGAGAGAGTTTTGTTTTACATATTCACATCCTGATATCCTATTGTTACATTATAGTCGCACATAATTTAAACTGGCCGAATCGTTATATCCTTTGAAGATCCATCCACCTCTGGAGTTGGATATCATAAAATATTTATAAAACAAAAATCTTCGCATTTTCGGTTTATGATGAGTAATTTCTTCCCCTGCACCCCCCAAAATCAATTTAGTAGCAACGAAATTCACTAACATTAAACAAAGCAAATTATTGTACGGAATTTGAACATAATACAATATATTATTGTGATAATGAATTATCTTATGAAAGTACTAGAAAATTTACTTTGTCCTATTAATGTTAAATATTAATATTTAAAATATAATGTTTTACATTACCAAATGTAACGTTTCGGGGTTTGTTTTATACCTAATTTCAGAGGCTGGATAGAAAAGCAACTTTACTCTCGTACGTTGCTCCAGTTTGCTAATTCACTTTCTCTCTACAGAGTAGGGAGAGAGTTAAGTAATGCTGCGCGAAGAATGGCGAATTTTCGTCAGAAAAACTTTTATTACAGGGCTCTGGAAACGAAAAAATGGATAAATCCAGTTGCTAAATTTAGAACAAAATCCTCTAGCAAGTGGCGAAGCCAGAATCCATGTTTAGTGGGTCCTTGATACCGAAAATTCGAATGATGGTTAAACGTCTGCCTGACCGTACATCTGTCCGTCTGTGAACAACGCTAGCGGCTAAACCGTTCAGACCCCCTTGAATTTGTAACCGATTTTTTAATTTTGACAGGTACTTTACATGAAACCCCTGGCACTTTTCAAAATTAAAAAATGTGTCTATCGTTTTATATTAAATTTTATTATTGGGTAGTATGAAGGGCGTTTAAGAGAATGGTGTACATCTCATTTTTGTTGAAAACTCTCATTTTTTGAAAATTGCAAAAATTCAAAATTTTTTGTCGACTTCTTACAACTACAATTAAGAAGATACAGATTTTTCACATAATGAAATCTGTTATTTAAAGATAGATTTGAAGTACGCTCATGTACACTTTTTCGAAAATTTGAATACTTTTCGCATCATTTTGCGTCAAAATACGGGCGAGAGAGTACGTGATATTTAGGCACCACTAGTTTCTTATTGCGGTACGAGGGTCACGTAGGTACGTATAATGGTGTTGGTTTCAATCAGAGATATGTGTGCAAAACATATGATAAGCACCTCGACCAAAAACTGATTGTTTCGCATTATGAGTTTACCAACCTTACCTCTGTATCTTGGTTAAACCATATCACTCGAAAAAATTTGATACCTAATCGATTTTTTAAGTCCGTCCGGAGCAAGAGCATTTCGTGGTTGCCCTCCTGAGCGGAAGGCGTCTTGCAGAGCGCTTCACGTGACATGTTGATCGGGGCGTGCGGTCTCGTGTGCGCTCCGGCGCTGCCACTGCAACCGTCTATAAATCCCGCGCTGCTTGCATCGGCGGCGGGGGCGGGGCGCTTAGGGCAGGGCTGTGGAGGCGGGAAGTAGGGCTTGGAGCGGACATGCGGGGCAGTAGGGGGGTAATAGGGGCGGGCCGGGGGGCCGGGAGGTGGGTCGCTGGGGGCAGGGCAGTGAGCTGCGGCGGTGGGTCAGGGGCGAGGCGATTTGGGCGGGTAGGGGAAGGCGGGGCGCTACGATGTGCAAAGGGATGTGGCGGTGAGGACGAGCGCTGGAGGTGGGGGTGGCGGTCAGCCAGCCCCCGGATCGCGCCGCCGCTGCAGCGCGCGAGTTTCCAAACAGGAAATTAGAGCGCGGCGCGCGCGGCGTTAACGGCGCGCGGAATGAGAGCCGCCGCTTACGGCCGGAAGAGCGCGCCCGGGGGGACACGGTGGCGCGCTGGTCCACCCGCCCGCAGGTGCCGGGGTCTGCCGCCATGCGGTGCAGCGGGCCGCCCACTCGCCTTCCGCCGCCGGCGCCGGGCTTCAAATCCCGCCCGATCCGAGTGGAATTTGTGGCGAACAAAGAGAGTTCGCGGAAGGTTTTCTCGGAATTCCCTCGTTTCCCCTGCGTTTCATTCCAGCAGTGCTTCATCATTATTAATAACATTGACATTCATCTCAACGATCCAATAAATGGCGCGTCGGTTCCAGGAATATTCATTAGGATTAGGCACTGGCATCGTAATAACGCTCACCAATCCACTAGCGCGCGACCACTCGGTCAGTCGGGACGCCATATCCGCTTCAGCAAAACTGGCTCCTCGCTGATCATCGAGTGTCGCTAAAACGAGGGGAAGGGGAAGGGAGGGGAGGTTATTTGAAGGAGATCGGGGAGGCGAGGAGGAGAGGACAGGAGGTCGGGGCGAGAAAACAATGGGCGAGGGCAGAGTGATGTCAGGCCCTGATCCCCTGCGCCAGAGATCACACGATGGGTCCCCACTTCCGAAGCCCTCTGCCCTCCCCCAGTTGTTGCCGAGGGCAGAGTATGGAATTCACTCTGCGAAACTGTTCTCCGAATTAGCAACTAACTCACAATTTCACTGCATGAGCTGTGAGCACATCCAAGTAGATATGAATGCCTCAGTTTCTGTCAAGCTTTTGCCGCAATATTCTGCACAGTTGGTTATATTGCACCATAATTAACCTATAAATGTCATCTATATGTAAAGGATTCTAACATTAAATGAATTTTAAGTCTTTCATCCAGATCTTAATTTTCTTGCGTTTTCTTAAAATAAAAGATTTGCAAGGTAATATTTTTGAATATATTTTATTTTATGTGATTGCCTCTGTATGTTGTTTACTTACGTGTTCCGAGTGTATTACATGGCTTGTTATTATTATTATTATTATTATTATTATTATTATTATTATTATTATTATTATTATTATTATATACATGACGCAATGAAAAGAACTGCTGAAGTTAATATGATACCCTTTATGATATAATCTTAAAATTAAAAAATATTTCAAACTTAGTCAATATGTCAGAGAGATGTCCTAAACATGATCTTCAATAATAATGCATTAGACAAAATGTGCTCGTTAGTAATTATACATTAACGCTACCGCATTTGTAAATAACACAAACACAAAAAAAGTTGTCCGGACAAAAGACTTGACACGTTTCTCTATGTATTTTGACGTGTTGAATCTGAAGCCTGAATTGCCCTATCACCCTCCAATTGTATAAAATCGCGATAAACTACCGGGAAATTGTATTTCTTTTTGTTTTGGGGAGTTGTTGTCAGATTCATAGACTTGACACGTGTTTTTCTTTGGATGTCGACACATTGAATCCGAATCTGCAACCAGAATCTTCCAGTTTTTTATCGTGAAAAAACATTGTAAAATTGTAAATTTGAGGGTGGTTTTTGCGATTATAATAACTGGAGGGTAGTGGCAAAATTCTGGCTTCAGTTTCGGATTTCGTGCGTCGACATACATAGAGAAACACGAGTCAAGTTTTTGAATCTGACAATAACTCCCGAAAATGAAAATTCCATTTCAATAATGGTGTTCAATAATAGTGGTGTTCCTACCCCCATTACATTACAGGTGCGGAACTCACCTACTCGTAGTTTGCGAGGTTTCCTCCCAAGGGGTACCGCTACTTAAACAGGACAAGCTACAATAGGACAAACCAGGAGCGGTAGCTCAGTGCATCAACTGAAGTCACTGCACCGCCTCTGACCGGGAGGTCCTAGGTTCGAGTCCTGACGGCGGCCGGATTTTCGACACTAGCTTTTTAGCTAGGTCCAATTCAGTCGCTATCTGGAGGAGAATTCTAGCGGCCGGCTGCTCTGATCGGTAGTTTTCCGTGGTTTCACCGATCTACACCAGGCGAATGTCGGAGCAGTACCCTAACAAACGGGCCACGGACCGCGCGCGATCTGTCCTTCCTCTTCCTTGTCCTATACTCTCTCCTTAGACACACACTTGCACTAACATGCACTACACAATCACTTATTCCGGGAGACCGGTCGGGAGCTTAGAGCTTGTCCTGGCTGGGGCGGTGCCTCGCTGGTAGGAGAGTCCTGATTAGGAGGAAACCCCACTAACCGATGGTAGGTTGGCGCCGGATCTCGCCATCCAGCGGGGGAAGATCACCGCAATCTCCCGAGAAAAACATACACTACACTAACGGGACTAATAACCAATGCAGTTGACGCGCCCGGAAACACGAAAAAAACAAACCAAACCTACAATAGGACAACCTACAACAGGGTAAGTTACAACAGGACAAGCTTCAATAGGACAAGCTACAGCAGAAGAAGCTACAACAGGACACGGTACACCAGAACAAGCTTGTCTTAGCCAAGCTCCGACCGGTGCCGCGACAAGCTCCCACCAACTTCCGACGGTGCCGCGACATATGGGGAAGTATAGTTCGACTCAGCTCCCTCGCCAGAATCGAAAATCCGCCTCTGCTGGGTCTCGCGCTCGAGGACGCTGCTGCGACCTAATCCATCGTATATTCACATACGTACTGAAATCAATATGTCATTTTTATTATTGTCCTGAATTTGTCTATTTCTGTCATTAGTGACAATGCAGTAAAGTGTAATTTCAGTACTTTCTAAACACTCTTTGTTGGTACTTTTATTCATCATTCTATTTTGAAAGAAAAACTATGTAGAAATAGTGATTCTGGTGCTCAAAAATATGTGTAGATTATCCCCCCCCCCGAACGTCACATAGAATTTTTACTGTTTTTTGACAAAATAAATCAAATTATAATCATAATGTGATTGTGATGGCAAAATGAATTACACATTTACAATCGCGTATCAACCCAGTAACATATATTTTTTCTTATAAACAGAATAATGAGAAGTTTCCGTCGGAGGCGTTTTCCTGGAGCCTTGTGTCACAAAATGAAAGGCAGAGGGACTGAAAATGGGGGCGACAAAAGACGTAATAGGGTGTGAGAGCTCTTTGCCATCCCTGGCGTAGCCTTGTTGCAGCGATGAAAGAGTATTTTCTTGAAAAGATGCCGAGACATTTTGTAGTTAGTGCAAGGATCGAATTCAATATCTGATCTCCAGAATGTCTCCTGAAATCTGGAGACGATAACCTTAAACCTTCATGCATTAGCAGACTCAGTGTGCGCGAAATAACAAAAGTATTGTAAAATAGTATTTAATAGTTAATTTTTATTTTTGCCTCTCATGTTTGAAGAAAGAAGAGAAAATATATATTAAAATATCGATAGTATTCATTCGTTTATAGGTTTTATATTCCGCAGATCTTCAAAGTAATGAACAGCATTTTAAAATTGTTATCAAGCTTATACAACTAGATACACTGTACTTCGAAACTTTTGATAATTAAATAGTGTACTGAAGACTCAATAAGTAAAGATTGCCAAGTAACATGCAAATGGGTAAATGCATTTTTATCTAGCATATCACGTTTTCAGTCACGTATACGAATTTACTGTTACACACAGATAACAGTAAATGTTACAATACGAAAATACTGTGAGCTCACGGCCGCATTGTGCGCTGTTATCGAAGACTAGTATAATAAAGTGTTATAACGAAAGCTTTTTAACATATTTTAATCGTATTAATTTGAAAAGCTTCTATTTATTCCTACGGGCGGCCTCTTCAATAAGGCTTTACATAATACACCCTCTAAATTAGCCTGGGTCGATAAAATGTGGGTGGCCAGGTATCGGGCTCTTTGTGCGGGAAGATGCGCCCGAACAGCTAAGAGGATTCGCCCTCTCGCATAAAAATCCCGCTCGCGCACCGCAGGCAAAGGTAATCCCGAGGGAGGGAACAGCGCTCCGGTCGCCGCGCTCCTATTCTACACGCTATTCGCCCCCGCTCGCCCCCGCTCGCCCCCGCTCGCCCCCGCTCGCCCCCGCTCGCCCCCGCTCCCCCCGCCCCGCTCGCCCCCGCTCGCCCCCGCTCGCCCCCGCTCGCCCCCGCCGCCCCCGCTCGCCCCCGCCGCCTTCTCTGTCGCACTTGTCTTCTCTCGTTCCTACTCGCTCTCCCTCGCGTTCACTCGCCTTTTCTGGCCCCACTCGTTCTCTCGTCTCCACTCGCCTTCTCTCGCCCTCATTGCCCTTGTTCGACCCCATTCGTTTTCACTCACCAGCTCGTCTCTGTCGATCGGCGCACTCAGGAAGTATGGTCTTCGCAGCTCTCCAGAGCAAAGATTCGAACATATGGTTTACTCGTAAAAAAGGCACTGAGATACATTATTTGCGGGTGCATGATATCTACGATTTATACCGGAAACGCTTTAACGGTCAAAATCTCTTCGTTCTTCAGACTAAGCTCTTTCCTGTCCAAAGTGCACAACACATCAAGAGTGAGGGTAGTATTGAAGGAACATAGACCAGAGTATTTTGACCCATAAACGAACTGAATTTAGCATGCAGGGGGTTTTAGAGTTAAAGAGCCAGCAGAGGACGTGAACCGGCAAGAGCTTCGGCCCTACTGGGCGGCTTTGCTTTTCCATTTGCGCTGTGGCGCGGCGCCGCCCAAGCGGGGCTGGTCGCGCGGGGATGGGTGGCAGGCGCGGGAGGGCGAGGCGGGGCGGGGGGGACGGAGAAGTCGCAGTGCGGTTAAGGCAGTTTTAATGTCGCTGAGCGCGTGCGAGACTGCATCGCCTAATTTCATTTCTGCCGCTGCCCCCAGGGCAGGTCCAAAGAGAGGGGGTAAGCGGAGGGCTGTGGCTAGACGCGAAAGCGTTGATCAAGAAGAACAATCGAAGGGCTGGAACATGTTTGCTCATGAAACTCAAAATATTGAGCGAAAGAGGTACAAGAACAGAATAGTGTGTGAAATGAAGTGGTTTAGTGTGTACTCCAGTCAGGAAATCCGCAGACCAAAATATGAGATTAGGCAATTGTGCACTAATAGAAATTGCGTAGGGACACCGAGAATATTTTGATTTTATAAGTGACAAGCAGATTAGCAGAACTCGGCAGATGTTGTCCCGCTCTCGTTCGCTCTCTGTCTCGCAGTCTCTGTATTTCTCTCTCTCTCTCCCCCTCTCTCTCTCTCCTCTCCCTCTCCCTCTCTCTCCCTCTCTCTCCCTCTCTCTCCCTCTCTCTCCCTCTCTCTCTCCCTCTCTCTCTTGCTCCTGTTCTGCTCGACCCCACTCCGCGTCACACAGGAACGCCCGGCAACTTCGAGGGTTGGGCATTGAGACAATCAGGTTGGTTGGAAATTACATTCAACTGAAACGCCATCTTCTACTGCAGCGCCATCTGGAGGAGTCACAACAAAATCAACAACATAAAAATCTTGTTCGTGAAAAAACCACGTAGGCGTGCTAACTTTCATATAAACTGATCATAAGAGGTATAATGGTGAAGGCTAGAAACGTTTTAAAAACGTTTTACTTAAATATAAAGACGAATATACTGCATCTTCTAGATATAGAAAGACTACGACGACATGTAATAGAAAGGCATGGAATG
Source organism: Teleogryllus oceanicus (assembly GCA_964035755.1). Classification (NCBI taxonomy): domain Eukaryota; kingdom Metazoa; phylum Arthropoda; class Insecta; order Orthoptera; family Gryllidae; genus Teleogryllus; species Teleogryllus oceanicus. Next base: position 27,233,830 of record CAXIVR010000007.1, on the reverse strand, counting down.
AGAAAAGAAAAACAACAACGGAGAATACACAGAGCAGAAAAAAAATTAAGAGCAAGAAATATTTCATAAGTGAAATGAAATTGCCGAGGAAGTGAATAAGAAGTAAGAAGTGTTTCGATCTTGTGTGAAATAAACAAATTAGAACCTTGGGACAATGCATTGAAGGGAATGGCTCTGCAAAGGAGTGGGACGAAGAAAGGTGAGCCGAGTGGCGGGAACTACGGCCTCCGCAAGTGGGCGGGAGGGGGGCAGTCGGCCCCCTCCCTCAGCAGTCGACCCCCTCGCGCGCTACCGCTTAAGCCAGACTTACGCCCGCAGTCACTTGTTTCGCTAACGCCGCGCGCTCCCCGGGCTAACGAGGTACTTATGAGTAAGGCCGCCTGAGCCCTCCCGCCCCCGCCGCCCCTTGCATATGAATGGCCGCATTCTTTGAGGCGCCGCTCTTTTGCCGCCGCCGATTCTCGATGGCTCTGGGGATCGCGAAAAGTCTAAGCCCCTGGGAGAAACCTGCGAGAACCAATTTCTATGGGGTTCAAAATGAAAAAGAACAATAATCCTGGCGATCCCCGTCACGGCAGCCAACGCTCTGTATATCGGACCTCCGCGCTCCATGAATAATTTGTAGTAGGCAAAATGGTGTCGGGGTCACGTTTTCTCGGGATTTTCATTTAATCATTAGTATTAACATAATAATGAACTCATCACGTCGTTCGCCATTTCTAGTACAACATTAGTAAACGGGGGTATCGTGATCAAACGAGAAACAAAACACTCCAACTCAATAATATTATAACTAATTATAATTATCAATTTTTTTTATAATTTTCAATTTTCCACCTTCGGAATGATTATCTTGTAGCTCGTATTTTATTAAATTTTGTGGCTTTACATCTATAGAGGAACAAAGATAAAAAGGAAATAACATGGTCACTAATGAGTTGTGGAGAAAACACAGAAAATAATAGCCAAGAGCAATTTTTCATTAGGTATTTTGTTTCCCTGGGGCCCAATATTTGCGATGTTTTCGCTCCTTCGCAATACTTGTATGTTGAGTGTAATGTTATGCCTAATTGCTAATAGTTTGATGCCTAATTTCTCACTATTCCCAACTGCAACTGATCCCCCTCGTTATCACCCCATCCTCCGCTGTACAGACGCATGCCTATCTGCTGGGGCTTCTTCAGGCTTTTCCAGGGCGTGTCAAACAAAAGGGTACAACATATTTTATCCATGATATCCTGCGTGGTTTTTGGAGTATCTAACGTTGTCGAATAGTTTATGTATTCTTTCTTGCGTATGTTTATTGCTTACTTTGTCTTCCACATACTAAAGAAATTGTTTGAATATACCATGGAATAATATTTCTTGAATCTACAAAGCAACTAATTTATTGAAGGGTTATATGGAGCAAGGTAAAAATGTAATGGTAAGAAGATATGGCAAAGAAAGCTCAAAATATAAATAAGTTAAATGTTAAGTTTACTAATAAACAAAGCTACGGATTGTAATTCGAGACAATACTAAAGAGATAAAACAACGATTAAAAAATGCTGAAAGAGAAAGAATGCATTAAGAGAAAATGATCCATAAGACCCTTCGTATTTTTAAGGTAACTTTTACAGTAGTATAATTATTTCTCATCCCCGGGCAGTCTTTATGAAAAAAAGTGTGCATCGTAAAACAAAAACAAAAGTCTCTCAAAAATAGGAAATAACCAACGCTGTAAAGCACTGGAATAGGCGAGGAGAGGGTCTTTCCTCCTTCTGCCGGAAAAAGCCGCTCTCGTGTCCATCATTCCATGGGCAGTAATTTTCTCAAACGTACGCAAGGCTGCACTTACCCGCAAGCTTCCACTTAATAAAGATTTTATCAAATTATTCTCTGTAATCGTACCATTAATACTTTAGATGGTTATAATTTTGGACAGATATGTGTAATAAAAGTGCGTTCTAAGTTGTACAAATTTACTAATTGAAATTTTTCAGTATGTATGTTAAAATATAATAAAAACTAAATAGTTTTAAGGTAACATGCCACGAAATAGTACCACGGAATCGTACCACGAAAAGTGAGAAGTGCTAGGGATGTGAACCTTGAGGAATGTTAGTGGTTTTTCTTCCCTAAACTTTCTTCCCGAACTGACTGGTTCCCATTCCCCGCGTGTTGGAAATGGACCTTAACGCGCCGGGGACTTGTTCTCGAGGCATCTCTCTTTCGCATAACAAGCACTAATTCCAGAGGCTGCCGGCCGCGCTGCGAGCGACCGCGAGCGCGGCGGTTCTCTCTGTGGGCTGGAATTAAACGCACTCATTGTCTGCCGCCCCCGAGGCTGTGCGGGGAATAAAGGGGTGGGGCGGGCAGAGGGCAAAGTGATGGCGAGGCGAGGCGGAAGAGGGGAGCAGCGATGCTGGGTAGAGGACGGAACGGAAGGGAGGGGAAAAGGGGCATGGTTGTAGATAGGAAAGGAGAGAGGCGAGGCTGCAGGAAGGAGTCGGAACAGTGGTTGCAGGGAGGTGGCTGCAAGTCGGGGTGTGTCTAAAGGAAGGCGAGGAGAGAGGTTGGGGGCGGAAAGGAGGGGCAGGAAAGAAGTGAGGCGGAAGGGAGTCGGGACGGTAGGGGGGGCGAGGGGGGGAGGGGTGGGGCGGGGTGAGGGGGGGGTGGGAGGGTTCGTGGTTGAGCCGATAGAGGATGGGGCGTAGGGGATGTGGTTGGGTTGGGACGGGGCGACAGGGGGGGGGGGGGGGGGTTGGGGGGGGCGGGGTGGCCAAATGAAGTGCACTGGGCGGCGGAAGGCATCCCAGGCAGCGGGCAACGGCGTCGCAAAAGAAAAGAGCCGTTGCCATACTACCTGCCGCCCTCATAATGAGTTTCGCTCTAATTAGGCACGCCTCAAAGGGATCTGCTTCGCCGCGCGCATGGCGTTATTGCCGTGCTCCGGTCGCGTCGCCCGAATTTCCAGGAGGCGCAAAGGGGGAGGAGAGGCTGAGATTGCAGTCACTTGTTTTGCTCCCCTTCACTAAAACTACCGTTAAACAAGCGTAAATGAAATTAGAAACCCAGGATTAGTTTGAATTAAGTTAGAATCAATCTCGCTCATAAATTGGGGTGATTCATGATTGAATCTAGAATAGAAATGTCAGTTCGTAGACTAGATACAGGATCGTACAGAACGTAGAATATGAAAGTACGACTGCAATCAAATACTCAGTAAAATTAAGTACTAAGAAATAAAATGTACAGAAGCAGGTCATGTATTCGCAAATCGGTCCAAGTAAAATTGTAAATACATAGTTTCATTCTGATGTAATTAATGAAACCACAAAAGAATATATTTAATATATTTCTTACATAAATAATGAATTATTGAAATTTATAAAAGTTGAAAAATCTTGGAGTTTGGGAATTTCATACTAATATTACTTTTGATTTCACATTTCCCTTAATATTTTACAAATATTATAATTACAACACAACATTTTCAAAGTTCAATTACGTTTTAAATCCAGCTAAAAGTAAATATGACAGACCTACATATAATACTGCGACTCCTGGCCCTATCTCTATGCGATACTACTCGGGCGCCAACCAAGCTCTCGCAAGGCTAGTGACCACCGTAAGCCGTTGGAACTTCTTGGCAACGTACGGTAGTTGCAAATCACGAAATAACATCACTCAGCTGCTTGTGGCCTAACTTGTTAGGCATACCGCAATTGAATATTTAAGTTACTGAAGACGATGATCGGATTCAAGCGACGATAAGAAGGTCGAAAGACAAAAAAAATACCTTGCGCCTCAGTTTCGACGAATTTCTTGGATGCAAATGTTACGTGCGTTGGGTTTTATCTCTTGACATACCGCCTGCATCTGCAATCAAACCACTTCCCGTAATTTTCCGTTCTCTTTTTCAGCGCCTTCAGCTTTTCTCTTCCGTGGTGCAAAATTATTCAGGATGCCAAACAGAATTTGGAGTTGCAAGAGTGCAGTGATGGGCATATCGGGAGCTGTGACCTCTCTCCCGGGTGCCAGCTCGGGCACACGCAATATATATATATATATATATATATATATATATATATATATATATATATATATATATTGTGACGGAACACACACGCCGTGGACTGGCCTCCGGCGCGCCGCACACAATGCAACCTTGTCTTTGACCAGGGGTCGTTAGCCCTGAGGGTGTGAAGCACCGCTCGGGCGTTACCAGCGCCGTGCGGCAGCCTACTGTCGCTCCGACGCCAGACCTGTCAGGTTGTTCGTTCGTCTTGCCTGTGAGAGGCAAATAAGGGGTAGCTTGCAATGGATAGAATCAGGATGGATCGAATTCTAATGAAACACTTGGATGGCTCTGGTAAAATTAGGCATGTATTCTGAAACTTTTTCCAGAGGCACATACACATACACACTAGATTATAATAAACAAATTGCAATCCTATTTTTATGATAATTATAATCCTAATTCGGGATTAACATTCTTGCTCCATCTTGTGCAAATAAACAATAACCTCCCTACCTTAAATACTCAAAAATCATATCTTGCCCGCTAATTACAATACTCGGGCAATTTAATTGTTTATGCAAACCTACTGATCTTAGCACTAAAATGTTCTTTCAGTCTGTTCGTTCCACTATGTTGGATTGAACTGAATTCCCGTGTTATGCGTTCGGCAAGAACACTTCCTAGTTATACCTTTTTAATCACACCTTTGGAAATATTACGACCTCGCGGTCTGAATGTCGCACGGTACTCACGCTTCGGCGATTGGGGAACACGTAACCTGGACCTCGGCCAACGCAGTGACTGACCTCAGCTGCTTATCGCTGCGAACGGCTGCTCGCGCCGCAGTGACGCTCGACCTCGCCCCTCGCTGCGCTACACGCTCGCCGATCCGCGCTGCTCCTTGGCTCGCTCCTCCGTTCGCCCGTGAAGTAGTACAATATTCTCCAGTCGTCCCGTAGAACGGCCGTGCCTCTACGCCCGTCTTCCGTTCCCAACAAACTTGCTTCTTTGGCTGTTTGCACCAGGAATGTCGCCTCAGCCTTCCGCTTTGGCGATGCGGCGTAGTTGCGACGTAATGATCGTCTACTCGACCCTTCGGCGATCTCTATCAGACTGTTCGGCGGTTTTTCTCAGAATGTGCCGCGATTGCTATCAAAACTCTCCGGCGGCCTTTCTCCGACTGTCCGGTTTCCCGGGAACCCCTTCCCCCCCTCGGAGACTGTTCCCTCGTTTTCTTTCAACGTGCCAATCGCAGGATTTAATTTTCCAACGCTTATCGCCCCGAGAAATCATTGGCGGCCACTCCTTACGTCCGACTTCAGCCGCGGCTGACGTCATATGATGACGTACCAACGCGCCACATTCAAAGTGGTAAACACCCGCGATTTATCTTGGGCGTTTCTGCCTGGGGTTCTGCTTCCTCGCTGGGGCGCATATCAGAGCTCGTCTCAATATATATATATATATATATATATATATATATATATATATATATATATATATATATATATATATATTGCGTGTGCCCGAGCTGTGTTTGCAAACTGTTTGTATATTACACAATTTCAGTGAACAAATTCGCGAAAAAATATGTTATTATAGGAACATGCATTTGAATCCTAGTGATTTGCGAAATAAAGTTAATTATATAATGAAAATTGAAATTTTTACGAATATATACACGATTTAAGGTTCCTTTAGTGTTATTTACATTATTCCACAAAATGTTGAAATAGTGTATTTCTGAAGTTAAATACATCTCATTTCCGGCTTCGGAAGTATTTTTAATTATTTTAAGTTTTAAAAATTACCCTCTAAATATGTCCAAATATTTATCCACAAATCGGAAAATTATTGATAATTAAATCGATTGTTTGATTTGTTTTATATCGTTTACTAAAAGAATACTTCTATTCAATGGATCCAGGAGAAAATGCAACGAATACTTTCACACAGCTGAATACGAAGTGCATCAGTCATAAATAGGCTTCTGTAGCTGCGAATAAACTTCTGTGGGCGTAAAGTAGACTCGATTGGAGCTCAAGCTGAAGCTCAGAGATTACACAATTGCAACCACCGCCGCAAGCGGTTGGGAACTCACACTCTCTCATTCCCTTCCCTTTCCCTTCCATTCCCTGCCCTTCTCCCTTCCCTTCCGACATATAAATGAATTAGTCGCTCGCAGTGCACTTGCCTGCTCCTTAGAATGGCCCGGGACAATGTCACCGCCATAAAGGCAGCTGCGGCATAAATCATGGGACCTAGGACGGGGAAGGAGGAATTAAATCCGCCACAAAAGGGTGGAATAATTAACCTCGGTGGGGGTGCGGGACCGCCGAATAACGAGTCGTGGGCGATAACCAACTCGCGAACGACACACGTTGAGAGGCGCATGCGACAGACACGTACAACTTCTCACTCAATGAGTGAAAATATTGCGACAGGATGAGTCTGATTATTCTTCAACTGTAGGGCGACCGATAGCGAAGCGGTCAGCGCTGTAGATTTCTAGTTATAGGTATTGAGGTTCCCATTCCCGGTGTGAGAAATGTGAAATTTTAGATGTGAAGAATGTGTTCGCGATAGGTTTTCTCTAAATTTTTCCGTTTTCTCTGCCTCTCATTGCACTATTTCTCCATCATTATTTCATCATCAATGTCGGTCATAAAAGTAAATCAGACATTCACACCAGGCACATCCAATTATTTTAGAAATATAATTATTAAAAATTATTTTCTAATATAAAAGACTATTATTTTCTGTTTCTTCCAGAGACATTTATCATAAATGTAAAGATTGGTGTTATCTTCTAAAGATGACGAATAATTACACTATATATTCAAACAATATAACTCTTTGTATTTTGTCTAAGTTATATATCGTTGTGGAAACAGTTTCCAATAATTATGTGCTCTTAAATAATTTTTCTAGTCACTTTGCACATAAAATGTTTTCTAATAGATGATAATGAACTGTACATGACAGTTTCTAGTTCACCCACAAAATGACTAATCAAATACTCAATCAACGGTACTAAGCGAAGGAAATATAAATCCGTTTCCAAGAGGTTTATATTTAAATAAATACCATGTGATGTTGCTGAACGAAATGAAGAACGATATTGAGAAAGTTACAGCCTAATGCCTATCGCAAATATTTTAGAAGACTATTGACTCGGATATTCAAACCAACAACTTCAACAAAGTTAAAGGAAATAAAAAACAAACAATTAGAATGGAAGGGCATTTCTTCAGATTACAAGTACTCACACATTAAGTGTAGAGTGTAAACAATGAAAAAACTTAACACACTACACGGAAAAACAATGAAAAAGGTACTTAATGAGAGTCAGAAAAGAATATACAGAGCATCCATTCCAAGTTAAGTGACTGCTCTGTGTATTTGCCTTGACTGCACACCAGAATGTTTCTCATAATACTGTCCATAAATAATTCCATTGTCTTTAGTCTTAAACTCTTAGAGTCCTGTATAAAGTGTTATTAGTATTTTTCACTTTCGTTGCAACCTTCACATCTCCTCAACTTAATGCACACTTCCAAGACTCAAACATTGTTGCAGACTTGGAAGATTAGCGTCATTTGCACCCCGTGTAGTGGACTAGACTTCCAAGGGCCTAACTTTGGGCGCAATTGGAGCACACGATACGAGACCGTCGCATCTTGCCCCAATTCCGCCAACTCACATTTGTTTTCTAACTTGTTTGTGTTTAAAAGCTGTATATGTTTTCTTAGACACTTCTTAGAACTAATCATAACTTTAACTCACTATAAACACAATATTTTGGATTGTATAGAAGAAGATAAATCGTCAAGAAACTTCGGTGCAAAAACGAAGCATTTCTCAGCAAAATGACGTAGGAAATGACGTTGCTCCTTTGAGGCTACTAATTGAGGACAAAACAGTGGTGAATATTTTACCGCCTGAAATGACTCACCTGTAAATAGTTTTCAACATTCAAAAAATTGAAATAGTGGGCACGAGTATTACTCTCCAGAGTAGTCCAGTGAGGATCATTGGATACGCGCTCCCCCGCGCCCGAGTGAGCGCCAGTGGGGAATGGGCTCTTTGGGCAGCCCTGGAAGGGCTGGAAGGGTGGCGCAGCCGGCGGGCGTCGTTACCCGAAAGAAAGACTGAAAGCGGCGACGGGGCTCAAAGCGCGGGCCCCGTCGAGCGAGGTAATTGGCAGCCACTGACCTGCCCCGCCCCTCTCCCACCCGCACTCACACGCCGCAACCCATGTGGAGTCCTGAGCTTTCGTTACCCCTTCCGATGTGTACGTCCGCAGGAACCTCTCACCGCGCTGGGGAGAGGGGGGTTAGAGACGCCCGTTCGCACGCCCAGGGAGTCAGTTGACGCCACCCCAATGGCATTGAGGGAAGAGAAATATATTTCTTGTAGGTTGCTCTGTTTACGAACTGACATTTTAAATCGTGGCGCTGTGTCATCAGTGAGAACCAGTTCAACCTCCAGTTTAAGAAAGAGAGCGTGGACATGGTGGAATAGGAAAGATGCACTCGGTTCTTGGTCGTTGTTTAAGACACTGACTGATTATCCGCCTCGTCTAGAGACAAAATATTGAAGGAAATGTGAAAAGGGTCTTGTATTGTGAATATCAGTCTATTGAACGGAATGAAAAATAAACACAGTTCATCAGTGAATGCAGACGTATAGTGGCATAGTTGACTTCATCATGGCGAGTGTTCGTTTAAATGGGCAATTATCTTCATTTTTATATGAGTCATTTAGCTTCTAACGGCAAAGCAGCTATCATTGCTCATCAGAACTCTGTGCTACTCTCCACCCAACGTACGTACTACAGACAGGTTTTCTCGTTCACATCGGTAGTACTTGCATCTGTTTGCTCGTCTGATATTATAAGGATGACGAGAACACAAATTTAGAACCAGAAACACAATTTTCGTAAAACGCATCTCGTAAAGAAAGACGTAACAAGGAGCATAAGTGCCTAAAGGCATGCGCCACGCCACCCCGCGCCGACGAAGAGAATTCGCGAAAAGTCTCCGCAAAAAGAAGCCCGAGGTGCAGCTTAATGGCCCAAGACGGCACAGGAGGCATCACGAAGAACGCTTCTGCAAGCCGAAGAACAAAACATTCGTATAAAAGGTGAGAGGTTTCTTCACAGCCGCTTTTCACACAACTTAGCAATTCAGCGAGTTGCGTATTCGTGAAGGAGGCGGCGCCTCCTTTCATATCAGAGAGTGGAGCGCTTATGCATTCTTCAGCTGGCCCCGGAGCTTTACGTCGCGAGATATCGTTGTTTATTGCTTTTGTTTCCCGACTTGACTCTCTTTCAGAAAGGTACCCCCGTGTAATCTTTCAGATGTGTCTGCGAATGAATTGATATTTATTGCAGGTTTAGAGGCGCACGATTGCTGCTCATGAAATATGGATAACCAATTTTTTTAAAAAGACGCTTTTGCAATATGGAGGGCACCCGTAGCGCCGCGGTGACCGAGGCCTCAGATACAAGTATCTCGGATTTGTATGTAAAGATATACGGCAATAGACGCACGTCCCGGGTAGGGTACAAGGCAGTTGAAGAACGGCGAACAGCGGGAGGGGCGGTAAAGAACCGGTTTCACAAGGTAACATTTTTTGCAACATTCTAATTCGGAGCAACAGAAATTGAATCACTTTACTACGTTACTACAATGTCTTTCACAGTATCCGCAAAGTACAAGCAAATTGTAAAAAATGTTAACAGAGCATTTATGTACAGCTAAATACCATAGAACGTCTAGTTGTATTTTCCGTGTCATATTCGTCAATAAATATAAGAGTAGTGATTATCTAGATGATGTTTGAGATCTACGCCTTCCTTGGCGAACTAATATTCGAAAATAATTTAACAGTTCCCCTCGCCTTCTCAGATTTCAAACATCATCGATTATCCGCCCGAATATTAAATTTGTGGAGGTGATAGCCTTGTTTGGTTATGAACCCCGGAGGTCTCTGTGGGGACGGGGGCCAAAGACATTTTCCAGGCTCTAAAAGCCTTCAGAGGGCGGGGCTCCTGGCTGCGCAAGGACCTCCCGTTCGCCCTTACTCCTGGTTGGTTCAAAGAGTGGCTTTGAGTGCTCATGTTTTTAGAGGACTTTCTGAAAAATTCCCGTAATATAAACGCGGGAATCACAGAGAAAATAGGAAGCTACGCAGAATTAGAGGGAAGGAAGTCTGTTGTTCCCGAGGATAAAAGTAGAAGAAAAGAAAGAAGTAAGGCGGCGTGGGTGGTGAGATACAACACAAACTTTATCGCACGCAAGTGTTCATCTAATTGCTTGTTAAGCCTATTACGAAGCCTTTTAAAAGGACTTAAATACCTCCAGCCACCAGTTAAGAAAAAAAAATTGCAAGGAAAAATTCCGCCAACAAAGCTAACTCCGCCGAAGTATTTAGCGAGGAGAAGTGAAGCAGAGTAATGAATCATAGCGCCAAGGAGTTGGGGGAGAGGGTGATTCTGTGAGCGAATACCTCGCCCCCTAATCACCGCATCATTAACTTGGCTCACTCGCGGACGAACGAGTCTTGAGGAACCCTTGGCTGGCACCAACGGCTTCTCTTTTGCGAGAAGGAACGAACGAGTCTCCATAGCTCTGTATCAACTCACGCTCGGGTTCATCAATTCATACTTAAATGATGTGACACCGGAAGCATTAATTTACACAACAGTGCGCATTCACTAAATTTGTATATTCTAAAAGTTTTAATTTCGTAACTTCATACTTGTTAACAGAGGGGGTTGGACGAAGATAGCGTGATCAATCCCATTTCATGAATTTAAAATAACGATCTCTGTATGTCTCCTAAAACAAACATAACTATCGAAATTGTGATCAAAAGAGTTCATTTGTCAATATTATATGTGTAGATAGCAGCACAAAAATATAAACAAGACATGTCTGAATTTACAAAAGTGTTTCCCCTTGCAGGCAAAAACTACAGACGTGTTTGTTAGCTCTATCTCTTTTCATCTTCTTGTAATGCGAGTCTATTCAAGAATATTTTTAAATATTGAGACCGTTGAACACACTTTGTACCATGTTGAGACCGGGGTTTCTCCGATCAACACTAGGCAAATGCCGGAGAAGTACCAAACGGGCCACGGACCGCGCGCGATCTGGCCTTCCTCTTCCTTGTCCTATCTACCCTTACACACACACACACACACACACACACACACACACACACGCTTACATGCACTACACCACCACATATGCCGGGAGACCGGTCGGGGGCTTAGAGCTTGTCCCGGCTGGGGCGGTGCCCCGCTGATGGGTGAGGCCTGGTTAGGGGGAAACCCCGTTAGCCGACGGTAGGTCCGCGCCGAATCTCGCCATCCAGCGGGGGATGATCACCGCCATCTCTCGAGAAAAACATGCCTTACACTAACGGGACTAATGACCAAAGCAGTTGACGCGCCCGGTAACACAAAAATCAATCAATCAACAGGTAGAGAGATTGTTTTGTTTGTACGGGCTACACCAAGTTATGAAGATATCCACAACAATTATTTCTAGTTTTTCGTTTGATTGTTAGCGATTACGGACGCGCCAACTATTGAGATCAGTAGTCCCGTAAGTGTAGGGCATGTTCTTATTTGGGAGATGCCAGTGATCTTCCTCTCACTGTAAGGCGAGATCTGGAGGTGACCTACCATCGACTAGCGGTAATTTCCCCAACCAGGTATCTATCCACCAGCGGGGCACTGCCCCAACCGGGACAAGTCCTCGAACGGTCTCCCGGCATGTGTTGTAGTGTAGTGCATGTTAGCGTAAGTGGGTGTGTAAGGGATGAGAATAGGAAAGATCGCGCGCGGTCCGTGGTCCGTTTGTTAGGGTACTGCACCGGAAGGAAAACTACCGAACAGAGCAGTCGGCTACTAGAATTCTCTTCCAGTCAGCGACTGAATCCGATCTAGCTCACAAGCTAGTGTGGAAAAACCTACTGCTGTAGGGACTCGACCCTAGGACCTCCCGGTCAGAGACACTGCAGTAACATCAGTTGATGCACTGAGCCATCGATCCCGGTTGAACAATTCGTCATTTCAAACATTTATCATAATTAAATTCTTAAGAACTACCTCTGAGATCTCATCACGTGCGCAGGAATAATAGGGTGCTGAGAGGAGCCGGCCAGCAGATGAGGAGTCGGATGCGGTAAGAGAGTAAGCGCTCCGCGACCAATTCGTTCCGCGCAGTCCTTCCAGATGGGGCGAGTGAGGTCTCGATGTGGGCGTTCTTAGTATGAAAACTCGCTGAAAAGGATTGGCTGCCTTCCGGAGGACAGGCGTAGGTGGAGGACCCATCGAAGGCGTATGGAGACGCGAAGATTGGTATGGCAACGTTATAAACGAAACGATGAGGAAAGACGTTACAGAGTGATTGAGAACCATAATAGATGACAAGGGGGAAGGAAAATGTAAAGTAAACTATCAAAAGAAGATAGATATATACATAGATAGATAGATAGATAGCTAGAGAGAGAGAGAGAGAGAGAGAGAGAGAGAGAGAGAGAGAGAGAGAGAGAGTAAAGTAGGAATTGCGGATTAAAATTCATGAATAAGACGAACTTTCATATCTGATAGTAGATCAGTATATACACCATAGAGTTCATCAATTGGTGGAGGGAGAATAGTGGAAGAGAAAAAGAAGAAGAACAGGGAAAGATGAAGAAACGTAAGAGTTGAGCAATAAAAAGAGATGAAGAAAATATTAAGGAAGAAGGAGAAATATGCGTGTGAGGGAACAAATTCAATGCATCACACACAATGCGACAACTAGGGCGTGGGCGTGGGCGCTGCGGAGCGGGGCGGGACGGGGCGAGGCGGGGAGGGGCGGCGCGACAGTCGCTCGCCGGGAGCCGATCGGTATGCCCTAGTCGCCCTCCCGCCGCCGAACTTCGCTCTCGCTGTTATAGATCGATCATCGAGATAAGTCGAGTGGAACTCTCCGGGACTCAAGTGCGCGCGCGGAGTACAGCAACTTCCTCTGCCCCTCCCCTCTCCTCCCCCGCGAGGCACCCGACCGATCTCTCTCGAGTTGGGCGCCACCCGAAAACTTGTGAACCCCTTTAAGAGAAAAGGGAAAGATCTACAGTTTACGTAAAGCAAAGAAAGAAAGTTTCTCGCACTGAGCTACAACGATCGGGTCTTCTTAAAAAATATCGTAAACAGAGATATGATAGACATACAAACTCAAGGTTTAAAATTTGCTCCGGCAGGTATAATTATGCACGATAACACTTCAACATGAAAGATGAAGTAATTTACTTATTTCTCATAGTAATGAGTGGAAAAGAAATATTAGATTAAATATTCGAATTCAAAATTCCAACAAAAAATAAAACTTTAAAGAAATATTTAGCTAAAAAATAGACTCTATAGGGCCCATTTTTTATTTAATATTTTAAGAGGGCACTAAATTGCGAATTCTGTATTAAATTTTTAATATGATAGCTCCTGTTAAATACCATATTTTTAGTAGATTTGCTCAATTCGCTGATTATAGAGAAGTTTTCACGTTCAGAACCAATGTCAAAATTAATGAGGCTTACTTTGTAATATTTGAAGTTTGTGCTTATTGTAACAACAAAATTGATGTTTGAGTTTATAATCGTGGTAAGACACTCAACATTTCCCACACTCTTGTTGTTCAAAGAATCAAAATGTCTATTGAGAATTAAATTTTTCTTCAAAATATTGTATTTCATTTTGGATTCTACAAAAAATTACAATAATAATAACAATTATAAAAACAATAAATGATCAATAAGGAATATTAAATTATGAAAGTGTACACTTTAATGACGTATGACATTATGAAAGCGATTAGGTGAAGAATGAAGATGATCGTTACTAAATAAAGAGTGAGTAATTTAAGGTGAGACAAAACACATCACTGTCTTCTCATCAGTTAGTTAAGTCAATATTTCTTATATCATTTGGCTGGGAAAAAAACATTGTTTCTGTACAGAAGTTTCTTTTCTTCTGTAATGTTCAAAATATTATGTATAATATGAATCGATAAGCGCTAAAGATATATGTCAAGGAAAGGCCAAAGAAAAAAAACTTTTTGGTGACTAATAACGCATATTTGTGAATTGACAGAGTTGGGGTTCATATTACGAAAGGCTCGTGACGGACGCAGTTCTGGGATTGCCGACGTCCTTGCCAGCTGGTCGGGAGAATTGTAGCACACTCGCTGTTCGCAAATTATGCAAATGTCTCCCGAGCCATCAACAGCGCTTCTAGACTTGGATATGTGCACAAAATGACTGTGACATACAGGCTCTATCAAAACTGAAAAATAAATACTTTCTACAGAAATCTGTGCTTTGGAGATCAAAATGGTAATGGAAGTATTTAGCAAATCGGTGGTATTTTTTTATTTTGTATGATTATCTTATACATGCATTTAAATACCAAATGCATCGCACAATCACATTAACTGCTGGAAGAGAAAGTACTTGACTTTCATTTAGCGTTATGCACAACATGTTTTTAACAGTTTTAGGTGTCTCACATTTTGACTAATTACTTTTAATACTGGTGTATTGTGTCTTTGTAAAATGAGCCTGAATTTGAGCTCAGGTGTAAGGTGCAGAAGTTAGAGTTTAAACAGACGTAAGCAGAATTCTCGATTCTACATCACCATGACACAATATCTGTGAGAGGTCGGTCGCCCAACTTGGTCGCCGAGAAGTTCGCTAAGCAGTGGGCCAAAGAGCGGAGAGACCTTCCCATCTCCCCAGCTTTCCCGTGGCCTTCGCCTCACTTAGCGAACAGGAGACTCGGGAGGAACCTATCTAAGTTTGGCCTATCCCCCCTAACTGTCTTTCAATGGCAGCTTCGAAGACCGGGAGCAACCGCTGCCCGCACTCACGCCGCATGCGATATTAACGGCAGGCGAAAATTGCGGTGGTGCGACGGTGAAAGCCGGTGATGGGCGGGGCGGGGAGGGAAGCGAGGAGGTGGGATTCGAACCGCTTCCACGGAACAAACCGACCGAGAAGTCATTCCCAACCCTCCACCTCTGTCCCCACCGTAGCCACACTCCGCCCCATAAGATATTAATGCGTCCAGTCGGCCATTAAAGTTGATGTTTGTGAGGGGGGAGGGGAAGAGCGGGGGTCAGGGCGTTTACTCCGGGGCCCTCGCGGGGGCGCGGCGCACTTCCTCCGCCGCACCTGCCCGCCCCGCCCCGCCCGGCCCCTCGGTCAACACGCTCGCCAACTTTGATGGCCTGGCGCCCCGTCGCCGGCGCGGGGCGGGGGCGGCGCCCGGCGCGCAGTGCGCCCGCGGCGCCGCAGGAAGCTGCGCGCCGCCGGGGCGGAAGCGGGGAAAAGCCCCGGCGACACTAAGTGGGGAAACAACATGAAATAGCTTCCTGTTTTCAGATTTACATTTTCTTTCAATTCCACGAAAAGAGATGATAGAATACTAATCATTGCAAACATTCAAGATGTGCCTTTTACTAGAGAATGAAGTAAATATTAAAGGATTTCATGTCTTTTTGTCGGGAACGTACAATAGTGGAGTGAATTGTAATTTTTTTTGTGAATAAATTGATTGGTCGTACGAAAAAGGACTTGATTTAAAAATATAATGATTTTTCATTATTTTTCAGTGGTATTGTAACGAATATTGCGTCATCCCCCGGTGCCACTCCGAGGTGCGGGTTACGTCATCTGCCGGCGACCACCACGAGATGCCCGTGAGCGCGAGTTGCATCGCCTACCGGCGGATTAACCCAGAACTGTCGCGGTGTCCGGAAGGTTCTGGATTGTCTTGACAGGTATAAATACGCGACGGCCGGCGACCGCGAGTCAGTCTTGAGTCCGCAGTGGAAGCTGAACTGTGAAGTGTGTGCATCGCGGTGAATAGCTGTGCAGTGAGTGTGCTCAGTGAAGTGAACCGTGCTCGTACTGTGGTCGGTGACGTGAACTGTGACCAGTGCATCGAATTGTGTTTGGAAAAAAAACGGAGACAAGTGTATCGAATTGTGATCAGTGCAGTGAAATGCTAACAAAATAAACGTTTTTGTTAAAATAATACGAGACTTTTAATTCACCACCTACAAACGTAACAATATCTAACAGCTTACTTGTGATCATTCATGATGCAAGTAAGCTGTTAGAAATCGTATTTTACTCTTTATTTACAAGAAATGATAAGTTACGAAGCGCCCTTTGACCCCATTTCGGCCCAGTGTTCGAGACAGCCTTTTCTGCGCGCGGTGTCCGACAATCTATTTTAAAGGGAAATGGACAAAGTTTGGTGCAAAAAGGGAGAAGGCGGGAAGTTCTGCAACTGCGGAGATAGATGCTGGACCGTGGCGGAATCCGGAATTCGGGCCGAGGGGCGGTCGAGTTTATCGGGGCTTGACGCGCCAGGGGCGGCGGCGGCGGGCTCCGGAGTTTGATCACGAAATGGCGCAGTTAGAAAGAGTTGAATGGGGCTGGAACTGAAAACGTCCTCTAAAAGTGAGCCAAAGGCAATTCGGGGACTAGTCAATGCGGGTGACATTGCTCGCTTCAGTCGGAGGATCTGTGAGCGAGTGGAGCGAAAGGAAAGTGATTAGTGCTACATGGGAAGTGAATCGCTCCACGAACAAGATTAAAAGTACCTGGTATGCTTTCATACTTAAACGAATATTTCGCATCAAATTTGATTTTTCGATTTACATACAAATTTATGCTATAAAAAGTTTGAGTGTTCACATGCTGAAAATCTTTTTTTTTTTTCTTCCATCATTTCAAACGACATTTTGCAGATCTTAACTTTTTAAGGTCAACCTTTTAAAAATAAAAAGAATATCTTCTAAATGTTCTAAATTTTTGCAGTTATGTATTAAAAGACATTTTTCTTTTCACACAATAGATTCCTGTTTTATTCTAGGATCACCCTGAAAAGAAGAAAATATGTAAAATAAAATATGAAAACAATAAAGAAACTTCGTGAATATTCACAAAGTTTGAACCATACAGTGTCTTTAGTTAGATTTTAGAACTCAATACGGACGAGACTTAAATTGGCAAACTTTTCGTAAGAAGATTTGAATTCGTGGAGATGTTATAAAAAGTGTCAATTCATTCGGGTGTGGACTAAATGCCGGAGGTGATGACCGATCCAGTTCGAGATCAGTGGCAAAAATGCTGCTCGAGTCTGTGGGTATCTTGTTTTGCTGAGGAGTGTCACGGTGGGCCTCAGTCGAAGAAATACGCAAATGTGCTCTCAAAAATCTCTTATGCGTGGTTTGAGATAAGGGGTAATTGGATTCCGCTGGAGGAAACCTTTCCAGAATAAAATTCGATTCTAAATGCTCTATTGCTCTGTTATTTTTTAAGCTTTTGAATTTGATCATACTATCAAGATAAAAAAATCAGATGAGCAATAAACTAATACACAATAATTACATTCACGTACAGATTTCTTGTCGCTAAACTATGTAATTCAACTAATTTAACTTTTAAATTTTTTTGAATTTCTGTAAAAAAGTAAGAACTGGTATTTTGTTTCGTTTCTCTTGTGATCGGTACTTTTATGTAGATATCGATGAAATAAGTGCTTTTAGCTTAGCGCTCTCTATAATTCTGTCGTGTTCTTTTCTTTCCAAAATACAAAGAAAAAATAATCTAAAAAGTTCAGTTTTGTAATAGTATCAAAATAGTTGATTGGTAAATATAAATTTTACATTCATTGAAAAATTACCACAATCGTTCAAAGGTCTGCCGACACCACCGACTTTTATGATCAATTGTATTTACAGCTTCTCGTTCTTCCTCACGTTATTCTTTCCAAATCTGAATATAACGCAGTAATTCTGAAGATTCTTTCTGACGCGGCATCACATGCAGTCCTTATCTCCCCGGCTACACTCAGCCCAGCATTCCGCCTTGGCGTGCACGGCCATGTACTGGTCGTAGAACGGCGACCTCCCCATCGCGTCGCCAGCAAGCGCTGCCGCCGCGCGCGCTTCGCGGAGCAGCCGACAGGCGCGCCCACGTCGCCCGCACAGGAAAGCAGCGTTATTTAGCGGCGAGGGCGCAGGATTCCGGTTAGCGCGCGGGCGGTTTGTGGCCCGTTCCGCCGACGGCGCCCGCGCTCACTCACGAGCGTGCGGGGCGCGGGAGAACACGCGGATAAGAAGACGATAGGAACGGAACGAGGGGAGGAGGCGCTTGTGGCGGAGAGCGGGCAGGGTTGGGGGGTCAGAAGTTGGAGCCGTTTCTTGTCGGCGCTTATCCTCGGGGCGTGTGGGAGGTTTCGTTATGGCCTTGCAATTAGCGGCTTGAGGGCCACCGCCTCAAGTGTTGCGCTCCGCGGCGTCTGAGCAGCAGCAGCAGAAAATCCAATGAGCGGAGTGACTGGCGCTATGAACTAAGGAAGGTGATTATGAGGAAGAAAGTGTACTGAGCTTTCTCTGGCTCCACAGCGATTTTTCGGATAAATTGGCATTATTAATAGCTTTTAAGCTGTACTTTCTAAATTTGTGCGTGGGTTTTACATTTATTATTTCTTCTAAAAAATAATATTTCCAAATATCGAAAAATGATTAATCTGATCAATAATATTTTTATTCTGTTCTGACTGAAATTTAGATTTGCAAAATACTTTCCCAAATATGCCTAATTAGTTTTGTATGTAGCATTAATACATTAGTATCTTTCCCGCGAAGTTTACCTTTCTTTTAAAAAAACACGCATTAATTACGACGTAGTGTTACAGAAGTTGCATATATGCAGTTACTAGCAGCATATATTTCTCGTGAATCTAATAGATAATTTATTGATCCACATTAATTAATCCACTCTAGATGAAACACTGTTCATACTGATTGCTACTTAAGTAATCACTCATCAACATCTAATGAATTTTAAAAGGTTAAATATTAATCTACTTCTACAAATATTAAGTTCACAAATATGAAATACAGAATCTCTATTTGTACGGAACATTTCTGATGTATTACTTAGACTAGAAAGGAACCGCGAAAGATAGAGTTGTGTGAAAAGGGTGCCATTCTCCCAAAATATAATTTAGTGAAAGATTCTCTAAATACTATCCCTATATTGTATAAGATACAGACTACTTTCAGCAGATAATCATCTGCCTCCACCAACAGACTGCACACAATGGAGGATGAGGAGACCAACAAAATCATCAACAACAGCAACAATAAAACAATAAAAACATGCGTAGACTCATAGAATATCTAGTAAGTTCTTTCGGAAACTAAATTTTCGTGCACTGCTAAAAAAATATATTGAAAAGCATTTTCTACATAAAAATATTTTCAGAAATTTTCAGACAACTACTAATATCATTCGGCGTTCGACCTCCTCTTGCTTAATGTTCAATAATCGCGTTAACTCAACAGAATCACAATCAATAGCGGTATCGAAAATTTCCAAGTTAGTCTCCCAGTGACGGGCTTTCTCCTCCACTTAATTGATCAATGGAAACTCATCCCGTCCATTGTCCGACCTCTTCATCCGCATTCGAGTTGGCAGGCGCTTCTTTTCAGCCGAGATCTCCCTTCCGCTCGCGCTAATTACAGTGGCGAACGCCTTTCGACATCCCCGCTCTGCCCGGCGCGCCGCGCTCCGCGCCCGCCATCTTGTGTACGGGGGCGGCTACTTTTTCCCTCCATTCATCGCAGCCATTCAAGAGAACACTGGAGCATATTCAAAACGATCAAGCGACCACAAAAACTGTCGAAGTGGGGCTCGGGCGCCTGTAAAGAGTGATTAAGTGGAAGTCAAATCGGCTGCAAACTGCAGAAATTAATTACGTCCCGGTGCTCCCCCCGCGGCAGCGGGGGCGGGGGCGGGGCGGGCTAAAGGGGATGGCTTGGTGGGACCGCCGCCCCCAGGGCCAGGCGAAGGCCGGCGGTGCCAAATTTCCGATCAAAGAATCTTAGCTCAGAACCCAAGCGATAAGGCCGCGGACACTCAATGAGGTATTTAGTCATAATATCAACAGGAGAACGAAATATCATCACGTAGATATTATCAAACCTCAACTATCGATATTGAAATAACTATTAGAGTTAGTACTACTTCCGATAACAAGATATGACCTTTCAAAAATAATAAAGCTTTTGTTTTGGCGATATGTGACCTTAATGTTTCATTTATTTCACTTTGCTGTAGCATTTATTGAAATTATTTCGTTATTACATTCTTTTTGCGAACATTGCGTTTCGTAAATAAGAGCAGTTATAGTCACATATTTTCGAACAATCAAGAATGTGTAGTTCAGCGAAAATAGAGCGAGGAGAGTGATATAATGCAACAGTTGTATTCGAAAAACGGTCGTTAAAATATACGTATATATCGTATATAATATACAATTGAGAATCAAGAGAGGACAGCAAAGTGAAGCTAAGAATGTAATATCTTTTTTAATTCCTCCAAGAAGAAGTGAGAAAAAGAAAAAAAAAGAGAGTTATATTTAAAATATTTACGTCAATTATCTTTTAAATTATAAAGAAGTGCTCAACTATGAACGAAATTGTTGACATGAAAAGTTTTGTGCCATTCAACGAAAATCATTGAAGCTAGAGTCAAAAATTGACCCCCGTCTGGGCTCGAGCCCTCATTTTTCCTGGTCTAAACGGCTAAAGTAGGAACAGTTATAGCTCTGAGTATTCTAGGGCGGTGACGCGACCGACCTATAACGTAGTAACTGAGAAATATTTATCATTAGTGGCCTTCAGTAGCAAAATGCCGGTGAAGAAAATTACTCAAAGTGGCTTTCCAAAGCTTAGCGCCACACTGCTCATGAACGAATAGCGGGCGCCCTTTCTTGGGTCCGTCTTGTCACATGACGTCAGCTCTGTACTAATCAATGACGCACTGAGTATGACAATTCAATCGACATGCGCACTGTAAATATAGGCGGAATAACACAACCAAATATTTGTATTTTGAGTCAAAATATAAACAGTTTCATTATTTTTTAAATTTCCCCTGATATCCTGAGTATTTAACAAAGCCATAGACACCTCTCACATTGTCGGAGACTGCATTGCTTTCTTTGAATTTCTGCGCACATTGGAAATTCTTAATATTGATAACAAGTTCATGGCATGGATAGGTTAATAAATTAACTAAAAGAAATATGAAACCCGCATTTTTATTTATCTTAAAATTCAAGCCGCTTTAGCAATACATGTGAGGACTTCCGTGCTAATTCCCCTGATGCCGAACGCGTGGGCGGTTGCAAAGGCTGCAGGAGCGTCGAATCACCGCAGCCGCATCCGCCAACGCCGCGAATAATGGGCACGTATTAATTTCCAAGCTGAGGTTAATCAGTGTTTGCCACGTTGTTTTATTTAATATGCAACGTGATCGTTGCCGCCATTAGATGTATTCGAATCAATATGGACCGCGAACACGTTCACAAGCGTACGCAGTGCGTGTGCACTGCAAACTTCCACATTGCAGTAAAACCGCGTTATAATTAACCCAGTCTTTAGTGATATTGATTTGGAATCATTTGCGAAATCACATTCGAAGCGCTGATTTTCGTGAAACATCAGACGCTTGAGAACGGATGAAACATTATTTGCTATGTAACAGAAATGCTTAAAGCGTTCTTAGCGTTTAAATTAAATTTTCAGTATATCTGTTACTATGTGACCAGATTCTTAAGAAACATCGGCTTTGAAATTTTAATTAAATTTTTTTTCTTCCTTGAGTTTTATATTTCATTTTAATGATGATTGGTTGTCCTACGTCCGCACGTATACATAACATTTGTTTGCATCATACTATTGTACTGACAAATTTTGATATACTAAATGGCAAATATTGCTCTTGATTCAATGAAACCAGCAGATATAATTTAAACAGTGGAATGGGATAGCATTTAGCACTCTGTGAAATTGAAAAACAGAATGAACCTTTAAATGGATGATAAAAATTTACAAGTTTATTTATATTACTGTCATAATCTTCGTTGATCGTAATTATGGTGTAATACATAACACTGCAGAAATGAAAACTAATGTGGAATACAATTTTTAACTAACATGCCCATGAGAGACCTCCCCATGTGAAAGCTCTGTTCCCTTCACATCTGAATGAAGGAAATAATATAATAGAGAAACATGTTTTCACAGATTTTAAACATCTATGAATTAGAAGTACTTCACGTCTTATCCTTAGCACGGAGGGAGCTACAAAGAGCCAGAGACCCAGAAAGGAAATTCAAGATCTCAAAAGATCTTCTATTACAGCCTCAATGAACGTCTATTACGCAAATGATGAGACGGCGTCGACATGCAGATTTCATGCCAAGAATTGACTGTTTTGGTGCACAAATTACTTGTCTGCTTGCGAATCCCATCGAGTTCAAATTCGAGTTTAAATGACGAATTTTTACTTGTTTTGTTTTCTGTTATGTTTTAACAAATCTTTCTGTTATTTGTTGTATGTACCAATAATATGAAATATTAACTTTCGATAAATTAGCTACTCTCGCTTACGGGCTGACAACTTTTTTAACAGACAAGAAGTGGAAACCAAGCGAAACGAGATTTGTTAAACCTACTATCATTAACGTAAGCATTTAATGAAATTATGAAGTAAACTGATATGAAATTAAAAAAACTTTCGATTCAAAATGTTCAATTCTATAGTCTTTTGACAAGTTTAAATATGTATGATATATTTCCTATAAATGGATCATTTATTTGCTTTAGTGGAGGAAATGGGAATTAATCGTGCTACATTTGGGGAAATAACTGTCAACTGACTTCCTCAAAAGACTGTGAAGGCCCTCGTAACCAGAAACGTACCGCTACTCCATTGCAATTTGAACAACCCATACTATTAAAGCTCGCACCAGTTGCTCTGGGCGCTAGACCTGCGAACTCTATGATTGATTAATTGATGATTCCCGGCACGTCAACTGCTATGGTCATTAGTTCCGTTAGTGTGGGGAATGTTTTCAACTCACGAGGTCATGGTGACTTATTTTCCTTGGATGATGTGAACCGCAGCCTACCTACAAGTCGCCATGCAAGGGATTTCCCCTCCCTCCAGGTATGTCCCAAAGCCGGGCACCGCCCCTGCCGGGACAAGCTCTAAGATCCCGCCTGGTCTCCTGATATATGTAATTGTGTAGGTAAAAAACGGATGAGAATAAGACAAAGAAGAAGAAAATGTCGGGCGCGTTCCGTAGCCCGTTTGGTTGGATAATGCTTCGGCATTATATTATTGGTCTTATCAGGAGAAACCACGGAAAACTACCAATCAGAGCATGCGGCAACTAGAATTCTCCTCCAGACTGCAACTGAATTCAAGCTATATAGCTAGAATCGAAAATCTGCCACCGCAGAGACTCGAACCTTAGTAACTCTCGGTCAGAGTATCTAAGGAGACAGGGGTAATGCTGGTTCTGAGCTAAAATCAGACGATACCCGCTAAGTCTAGTAAGCCATTTGCTTGTCATGTTTATTACACAAGAACGATATCTACACACACAGACACGCGTTGCATTTGCAACATCTGAAACGCGTTTTCGAATAAACATTTTTTCTATTAACTGAAATTCCACTTCTCTGTAAACGCCTCTCTTCTCTTTGTTTTAAGGGCCTATTTGTTCCGATTGGTTGGATAACCGTAAAACATCGTATGCAGGTGATTTTGTTTCTCCGCTTCTGGCAGTGAGGAAGCGAGCGAGACGCCGCGCCCACCGCTCTGGAGCCTGCAGCGCAAGCGCCGGGACGGGGGTGGAAGGGGGGGGCAGCCAGTCGCGGCAGTTGCGGCGCCGCCCCACAGAGTGCAGTTGTGTATCCCGCCAGCACCGAGGCCCATGGGGCGGGGCAGAGAGAGGCGGGGAGCGGTGAATAGAAAGGGATAGAGGAGGCGAGGAACGAAGGACGGGACGACAAAGTGACAAGAGGACGAAACGTAGCTGGATGCCAATGAGCGCTGTGAGCTGGAAAAAAGAGATCGGAATGTTGAGGTGGCGAGTGAGTGAGGGGTGGGGCATGTGAGGACAGCGGCGCGGGGCTGAAGCGACGGCGGGACGCAGTGGTAAAGGGGGTGAGGCGAAGCAGGACGGGTTGAGTGAGCATAAGAGCGCGGGTTGAAGGGTGCGAGAAGGAGGCAAGGGGGGAAAGGGGGAGGGCGACGACCATGGGCGTGCGATGAGGAACTTTTGACCCGGAAGTTTATTCTTCGCTGCCCTCGCTTCGCCCATTAGAAATCTCCAATGGCTGTTACAGAACGGGGCAAAACACGAAAAACTGCGACAGGTGACCCTAGTGTCCAGCCCGCTTTCAATGCGCATCTCTTTCAGTACCGCACGTCTCTCCGTCATGCACAGTTATCATCTATGGTGAAAAGAAACTAAAAAAATACAGTTAAATAATATTACTATTTATTATAACTAATATGTAGTAGTTTAAGTAAGAAGAATTTGAAGTGGTCCTTTCTTGAGAGGTGATTTAGCGGACCCGTTGTGTGATAACAGCGAGCTGGAAAGAGTTACTTTGCGGCTAAGATTTATTCAATACTTTTTCGCAAAATCAGAAAATGTAAAGTTTATTGACTCTGAAATTCTACTTCAGCAGTGAGTGTGTAAAAATATAATTTTGTAATAAATTAAATAAGCTTAGGTAACAAAACAAATCATTTTTACATCAATACGTCTCAATATACATCATCAAACTGCTTTCCTATATAATCACTAAAATGTTAAAGCCTGAAGACCGAGAGTACTTCACGATCCAAATAGAATAATGCCCCCATCGCCAGAAATGTTGTGTGTTGATATGTGCAAATGTAAGAAGTAAGACGTTTTCTACTTAAGGAGTGATGATATGCTTGACAAGTCTTTAACAACAGTACAGTATTCGGTTCAACTTTAAATTGGAACTGGGTCAAGTACAAGAGAATGTGGTTCAAGTAAATATTTTTACCCAATTTCATGGTATTTGTTTGCTTCATTGATAACACTATTCAACTTTTAAAATTTAAAAAGAGCTATGTTGGAAATTTCTGCTCCCACAGTACTACCTACTTAAAAAAAAACAAGTGGCACACGGATGCTTAATCGTCATAGAAGCAAACTTTCTTAAATTATTTTATTTTGAACTTTGGAAATTCGAAAATGGATTGATAAAAATTAGATGTTATATGCAGATTTCCAATTCCTCAGCTTTAAAATAAAGTAACACCAATAAAAAGTATCATCCTGTATGTCTATTGCAACTCAAACAGAACTCTTCCAATAGAACTCTAATCACTACTGAAAGAGCAAACACGAGTTTGCGCTACTTGTGATGAAACCGTCAATGGCAGTGGTACGTAGAGGAGCCGTCAATAAAACAGGGAAGGAAAGCGGGTCGTTCCAAAGAGGTCGTCGTTCTTTCAATAGCTCCTTTCGCCAGCAAACGAGTTCTTGATGACCGCAGCCTCCGCCCCCGCGTCGCCTCGCTTCCTCTCCGGACTTCCCCACGCAACTTGCCGAGTTGCAGCGGCGGGAAGGAGCTTGTAGCTAGTTTGTACCTTTGAGGGCGGGCATAAACATTTCTGACGGTGCGCTAAGGGAATTACCTTCATTGAAAGGAGCTTGTTAAAAGTAGGGCAGGGGGATGTAGACGTCGCCGAGGCGAGGGCGGGGGAATCAAATTTCTGCGCCGGGAAGAGGAGACGGGCGGCGAGACGCGTCCGGGGTGGAGCCTAATAGTCTGGTAATGGAGGGCGAGGGGGGAGAGGGGGCGGGGCGGCCGGGGCGTCGAGGGCGTGGTTGTCCCGGCGGGGCCTGGAGGTCGAGGCAGGGTCGGGGGTCGGGGGCCTAATGAATAGCGAGGGTGGGCTATCGGCCTCCTTGTGAGGTCTCGCCACAATTACAGGGAACAGAGCCGGGGCGGCGCGACGCGGTGGGGCGGGGGGAGCGGGGACGAGGCCGAAGCGGTCGCCCAGGAGGCTGTGGCTCCTGGCGCCGACGACAGCGCCTGAGACGACTTCACACGGGGCATCTGCACACTGCGGCTTCCTTCCGCCTTTCCACTCCCCAGACCCCATTCATTCCACCCGGGCGGACACGCGCGGTTACTACCAGCACTCGCCCTCGGGCGAGACGAGTTCGGAATGGCGATTTCTTCCTCTGGGGTCTGGAGTTCAAACCCAGAACGTTCCTTTCGGAATTTTTGGTCCACACACAGGTTAGTTGTGGGGTTTTTTGGTGTTCTCCAGTTTTACCTTCTTGTCATTTCACTAGAGCTCCATGATAAACATAATAACCACTCAATCCATTCATCTTGGGTATGGCGGAAAAGGTTTGGAACGGACATTATACAGAATGTAGTAGCTTACATAGGTTAATATAAAAACAAATATTACTTTTTAAATGCCATGAAATTAAATTGTCGTGAATTTAATAGAGCTAAGGAGCTAAAGTGCCTGCTCAAAGCCTTTTTCTAGATTATTTTTGAATTTTCGAA
Organism: Teleogryllus oceanicus; assembly: GCA_964035755.1. Taxonomy (NCBI): domain Eukaryota; kingdom Metazoa; phylum Arthropoda; class Insecta; order Orthoptera; family Gryllidae; genus Teleogryllus; species Teleogryllus oceanicus. Next base: position 27,207,322 of record CAXIVR010000007.1, on the reverse strand, counting down.
GCAATTAAACCGATGAGAACTTCGAGGGTATTCTAAATTCATAGTTTTTCACTTATATAAATAAATGCCTGAAACCATTTTGAAGAAAAGTGTTACAAGTGGTTTAAAAATCATATATATTTTAATACGAATTAAAATAATTGCGATATGCAGTTAAATACAATGAACATGAACAGAACTGATGCCTATGTTTAAATCTACTTGCAAGTTAAATATAAAGGTTCATGGGACGTGTATCGAAAAAGAAAATCAATTTTAAAAGTATTGGTATATTTTTATTGTTCAACTAGTATGCGAGTTCATAACATTGTTGGGAGCCGCCATATTTTCTTTAGAAGACAATAAAAAAAGGTCAAAAATATAAATGAGTTAATTTTCAAATAAGACATTAATTTCTCTGTTGGTAGGTACTGAATAGTTTATTTGAAATACAGTTTTCTCAGAATTCAATAAATCACAATGTCAAGGGTAGGTCAGTGGGCTATTAGAACTACACGAAAAGATAATGCGGTACACGAATGAATTCCTACTAACAATCGTCTGTAATGAGACATATTACATGAAAAACATCCTACACATAACACGAGTCTCAAGCAAGTAACTCTACCACTAATGCAAAAGAAGTGAAGATCGCGCAAGGCTAGGAATTCAAGCACATCCGTTGTATAGAAAGGAAAATGAAAAAGTGTGATAAAGTTGAAAAAAAGTAACAACTAACATTTTATAAATTTAAGAGAAGGTTTTAAGGAGGTTGAGGTTTTAAAAACATATCTTGACAAGATAACTCTTCTGTATTGATGCTTTCTAAGCCCCTCAAAAGTTGGCGCAGTGGGTAGAGGAAGGATTACGCGAATAATGAAATGAGAAATTGTTGGGAGTCGGCCTGTTACTCAATCATCAATTCCAATTGCCCAGCCTCCCTCAAGTGCAACGCTTCTCTGTTTCAACCCAAAAAGCCACTGCCGTTACTCCCGTCGCCAACGCCATCACCGCCTCGACCCCGCCCCGCCGCTCAGTGCGGGCGCCGGGGGAAGGCGTCTTGTGGCAGAAGGGAACTGTAAGGCGAGCGGTTGCGACGCCCTGGGCGGAGCGGGGCGGGGAGGGGCGACGTGGGAGCGTCCATTACGATGAGGAGGGCGCGATGATGGTCGTTCGACTATGAGCGCCACCGCCTTCGCCTGCGCCTCCGCCTGCGTCTGCCTAACGACCGCGCTAACGGCGCCCCGCGGCGGTTGCGCCAACTATGTCCCGGGAGGAGCAGCTCAGCAGCGACCGCCGACCCCGCGCCCCTTCCAGCCCCTCCCATCCCTACCCGCCCAGTCCCGCCGAGTCTCACGTCGTTCGGGGCCTCTCTCCCCGCCCCGCTGTGCCCGGCACGGACCCGCTCCGTCTCGTCCAGCGCGCCCGGGCTGAGCAGTGAGATGAGCGCGGCGCGGCGTGGCGGGGCGGGCGGGACGACGGCGGTCGGCGCTGTGCGGTTGGGGAGACACGCAGCGGCGGTGATGCGCCGCTGGGACAACTGAGGAGCGGCAAACCGGGTTAGGTGAAATACTGCGGGCGATGGGAATGGAGCCGGAAGGTGAAGGTTGCCTAGAGACGCGCCGGGGGGTGACGGATGTGAGGATGGAAGAAGGGAGTTGGATGCGAAGTGGTAGGCGTGTTTGCAGAAAGCGGAAGTCGACAGACAGAACAGAAAGGAGAGTGATAGATGAACTAGAATCGCGGCTCCTTGACGCTCTGGCCTAAAATTTCTAATTTTTACAACTTTCTCAAGGGACTTTATTGTTGCCTATTGAATATGCTGCGCTATGCTTCCTTCAGTTTCTAGCAAACTGGCTAGTAGAGAATAACCCTTTCAAAAGCTGAATATTATTTAAAGTAAAAGTACCATGCAAATTAATAATTTATAACGTAATATTAATTTATTTTTCTATACATTGCAGTGGATGTTTTGTGATGTAGTTTTTAAAGTATTTTTCATTGTAAACACATTGTGGGCCTGTTTTTAGAGTAAGTGGATGAAAGAAGCCTTGCGATAACTTTCGGGCGTGGACGAGAAGAAGCAAAATAAGATTGCTTGAGAAAATGCATAATCTATTCGAGATAAGCGAGCGGCGAGTAAGCAGCCAAGAGCTGAGACGAAAGCCGAAGGGAAGGGGCGAGCGACGTCGTAGGCGATGCGGTGAGCACAGCCGCGTGGCGCCCTGATTGCCGCGATTTGCGCGTCGTTGAGGAAGTTTCGGGTGACGGAAGCCCACAAAGACTAGGAGGTTGGGGTCTGGCGGGAGAAGTGAAAAGCAGCTCGGGGTGAGGTGGGGAAGTGAAGGGGAGAGAGGGCGTTGGACGCAGAGCACCCCCAAAAGTCCAATGCAGTCTAAAAGAATCTATGAGAATCTACTCGCGCGTGATTGCAAAAAATGGAACACAGAACCTACATGGAGGGACGGCATCACATGAGCGGGCAGGCGGGCAGCGGACAGGCGGCGAGCGGACGGGCGAGCGGACGAGCGAATGGGTGGGCAAGCAAACTGGCGAGTACACAGAAGAACGAACGGGTGGGTTAGAGGACGGGCTAGAAGGCGAGCGGACGGGCGAACGGACTTGTGAGTGGACGGGAGAGCGGACGGGAGAGCGAACAGGAGAGCGGACAGGAGAGCAGACGGGAGAACGGACGGGAGAGCGGACGGGAGAGTGGACGAGCAAGCGAACTAGCGAGCGGACGGGAGAGCGGACGGGAGAGCGAACAGGAGAGAGGACGGGAAAACGGACGGGAGAGCGGACGGGAGAGTGGACAGGAAACGAGGACGGGAGCGGACGGCGAGCGGACGGGAGAGCGGACGGCGAGCGGACGGCGAGCGGACGGGAGCGGACGGCGAGCGGACGGCGAGCGAACGACGAGCGGACGGCGAGCGGACGGCGAGCGGGAGGAGGGTCGAAGGGGCTGGCGGGCTGGCTGGCGGGCGAGCGTTGTGCGGCGCGTTTATTCCCGGCAGTGAATCGCCTTCGATAGCGGCGCCGCTCGCAAGCTCTTTATTGAGCCGCAAACTGCGAGCGTCATGTGCGTATCAACGGCGCCGCCCGCACGCAACTAGCAATATCCGATATCTCGCCAATGACAGTATTTCACGCGTCCTCTCGTGGACGGCGCCGAAAATTAGAGGAAATCCGCGCGCTATCGCTGGTGGCCAAGGCATCAGCCCTCCCCCGCCCTCATCCTTCAACCATGGTTAACCAGGTCTTACGCGCAGTCTCTAAGCTGGAATCGCACCACTTTACTATAAAAATGAAATAATTTGACTAGTTTTAACAGAATGTATTATCTTATTGTATTTTTATTTGTTTTAAATTTCATATTTTTAACAGCGCAATAAATACGGTCCTTGCCATTTTAGATTCTTACCGAACCTTATAAAGAGGTCGAATTGGAAGATTTTTCACTAATACCAATTATCAATATTTTTGCTTCTCTGACTTATATTTGTAGTCATAAAAACAAAGTTAACTTTCTAATGAAAAGAACGTAAAATAATGAAAGGGTGAAATGTGGAGCATCAAGTAAATGGTTATAATCTGACAAGTGACTCTAAGACAAATATTCGTGGAAGAATGCTAACTGAAGAGACAAAGGGCAATTAAATCAATATAATATTTCTGATAAAAAAATAAGGGTATCACATTAAAAGGATTAATTTTAAATGTCATCAAAGCTATTAATAAATCTTTCATTAAATATTTTCTTTTAGAATCTAACTTTTAATATTCAAAATGACAAGAGAACACATATTTTGATCCGATCACAAGGGTAAATTGATATATGTTTATACTTGGCAATTGAGGTCGGATTAATCCGACTTTCGCTAGCTAGCAGTGTTCTCAAGCCTGGGCCCTGCTTATATTTGTTATCCTCGGCTGCGCGTAAAAGCATGTGGTGTTGTGAGCCTGACATATATCCATCACCGTACATAGCTTATTTAGCCTATGTGAGCTTTCTTTCGTTACCGGGAATCGCACGTGGAACTGCCTCATCGAAAGCCAACAAGTTGAGTATGGGACGAAAGGAAGTTCATAAAAACAATAATTGTCAATAACTAAGATATTTATTCGATAGTTATTAACGTCATGAAAATCAATAAAAACATTCACTGCGTATAATATAATGTAATAATAGGATATCAGAGTAATTTCTTGTAGGTCTCTTTTGACTACGAGGCTATTCACTAGATACGTTTAAAATATATTTTCATATTTTTTACAATATGTGCTTCAAGTACCTATTAACAGATGAATAAACAAGCTTAATATAAGTTATTGTACTTGTATAATATATTGCACAAATTTTATTGTAAGAGAAATACAGGGTTAAATTATTGAAACAAAGGAATAAAGACTAAAAATCGGGGGCTGGGCGTTCCTGGACAACCAACAAGAGGTCTTTCACAAGAGGATAGCACTGCTAGAGCGCTTTCAAAGCTGGGGCTGTGTTCTTTCGCTTGGTTGATTGACGCTTTCCGACTATGTTATCGTCATTAGTCCTCTGAGTATACTGAATATTTTTCCGCGGGATGAGGCGGTATTCCTCCTCTTCTAGATGGTGAGACATGGTGCCGACCTACATGTCACCTTGTATTCTCCCTTCAAGTATTTCCACCAGCGAAGCACCGCATCAGCCAACATGCGCGTATAAGTGAGTGAGCGGAAAGGAGAAAAGGAGGAGGGAGGACAGCGAATTTGTAGAGAAAGTAGCATAACGATGGTGAAGCAATTCATGTTGAATATAAGAGCAGTTCATTACTTGAAAATCAAAGTATGGAAGAAATCAAAGACATTGGTAATTTATTAATATCTTTAATTGAATTATAATTACCTAACAGGTAGAAAATCTATTGATCTATGAGAAGTTCTATTATAAAAACTCTCAGAAGGGATTGGTATCTAGGGATGACAACACATTGTTTTGAATCAAAATTCCTTCGAAAATTGTTTTGAACCAATACTTTATGAAGGAAATTTCATGACAAGTGTATCTATTACTAAAATAACATAAACTAACTTTTAAAAAAATGCTGTTCTTTGCATTAGTAAGCACTAAAATATCTCCACATCAGGACAAATTAATACAACGTGGACCGAGCATTTACAGACACTTGTCAACTCGCCTCGGGATTGGAATTCGTAGCGGCTGTCTTCGGGCGAAGAGCTTTTAGGCCAACTCAGCTAAGCATGTCACGTGCAGCGCTGCGCTATCTTGCGGCGAGCGACACCAACGCTCGGCGATCGTCGGATGTTCACTGCTAATCACTTCCGCGCAGGTTGTCACCCTGTAATTACCATTCGGCCTAATTGGTTTTCTCCTCTCCTCTCATCCGCCCCGCGCCCCGCCCTCTCCGCTTCATTAGCATCAGAGGCGGTCTGCCTCTCCAAATATGGCGGCCTGCATTTTGAATGCGGTCGCCACTTTTATTACAGGGCGAAGCGTTAATGTACTCTTCAATATTTGATATGGGCGGCGGCGGGGGAGGGTGAGCTGGGGGGTAGCAGGGGACAGCGGGGAGGACAGGTTGGAGCCGCAATGGGAGCGCCGATAGCAGAGGAGTTGTCCATGACGGGGTTCTCTCATCCAGATGACACGGCGTCTGCCACTTAGAAGAACAAGGGAAGCTACTCACCTACACTACATTCACCAGAGTACATGTTACCTAGAGGAGCCGTTTAGTCAGGCATATTTATCGTTGTTTATCAGCAATGATATCATTTCGTAACTATATTTAATTGAGCAAATTATTGCCATCAGTGTTCTCAAAAAGCCTCAATATATACAAAATTTTTGACGTTGGTGACGGTTCCGGTTGCATAGTTGTAAATTGTATCCGGTAATGTTTACTGAACGAGTATTCATTTAGATTTTATAGAAAAAAACTTTAATGCGGTTGAGAGTGTTTTTCCGTTTCCTGGTTGGTACGGTTTGGTCATATATCAGTATACTATTACGAAAAATAATGAATAACAGAGAGCTAAAATATACAAGTGGCAAGAATGCTCCAGAACGAAGCGCAGAGCGCAGCGGTGGGGGACCGGGGCGGGGGCGAGGCGCAGGGGTCTGCGCAAGCGTTCGCGCGCGGCCCAGGGCCTCCGCTGCTGTTGATTCAGTCTGCGCCCTGTTATCTCGGCCCCAGCGCCCGCCAGCCGCAGCTGCACACCCGAAGGTCCAAACGCTCCTTCTCCAAATGGACCACACCAAAACGGCGAAACTACGAAACAGTACTTCAAATATCCATTTACTCAGTTATTCAACATAAATAAGTCACGTTCACTATGTATCATATGTACTGAGATATTTTTTAATTGTTAATATAACTAAGTAATTAGTTTATTGTTTATCAATGTGTATGCATATTGTGTTTTTGAGCTGCATTGAAATATTTTGAGTGACATTTTATTTGCCATTCTTTGCTACTGATTATTTCTGCTATTGAATCCAGTAGACCTCCTGAACAGGAGACTTTTGTAGGTGCACTAATATCTCACTGGGCATTTTATGAGCCCGATATTTATTCTCATAGGTTTCGTATCATTGCTTCCCGCAACATATGGTTTACTTAATCAACTTTTAAATAAACGGTTTCATAAGACTGGTATAATCTCCCGAGGTTCCCAAAAATCAGTATTAAGGTCGCTGGAGATCATCACATTAGTAAATAATATTACTCATTGTGTCATTAATTTTTAGAATACGTCAATCCGGATTGTTTTATTTCAAAATTATGATAAAGTTTACACTAATAATGAAAAGCATGAAAGTTTGTTTGTTTTTTCAGCGAGGGATTCAATTCATGAAATTTTGATCATAAGATACATTAATTACATTAAAATACATTAAGATACATTAAATCCATAAATGTGTACGAACCATTATCAGAAACATAAACGCACTGCAGTACATTATCTACGAGTGTCTTACAATTCGGAAACAACGTTTATTGCGTAACGAGTTCTAAGAATTTCGTGCAATGGATAGTGACGAAGAGGCACGTATGTTCTGTTCTATCTTCTCCTTTGTTTCTGATGTTAGAAGCAAGCTTCGAATCACGTGCCTACGGCTTCTTCGTATCAAACCCATATTAGCACGTGCTAACTCCCACTCAGGAAGAGCAGTAAATCGTGCGGAGCGCGAGCGAGCGACCGGGGCATAATGAACTCGCCAGAGTGGGCGCGGTCACTCGCCCAATTATCGTCCTGGCGATTTTGCACATTTCCTGCGCGGCGCTGCCGGGTGCACCTGGCTCCGCGGGCCACGCCGCGAGGGCGGCGGGCGGCGGGCGGCGGGCGGCGGGCGGCGGGCGGCGGGCGGCGGGCGGTGGGAATGCCGCCATCCGCTGCATCGTAATCGCTCCGCTCGGCGCCGCCCTACTTCCTCTCTCACCTGCCCGCCCCGCTCCGCCTGCGAGAGGTAATTGTTTGGGGCGGCGGCGCCAGATGTGGCTTAGGCGCGAGCGTGCGGGCCAGGGAACGGGGAGGGGGAATCGCGGCGAGCGGTGCAAGGTAGGACAGCGCAGAACGGTAGAGGCTGCGTGTACAGCGAGCCAAACGCTAGAGCAGCAAGACAAGAGAATAGAGAGGATGGCGAACAAGCAAGAGCGATCGTGATTGCCTCACTATCACATATGTATCACATCTCCAGAGAGCGTACGCCCGGAAGATCGAATATTTGATATATAAAAGCTATATTGCAAAGTGGGCTGGGCAAAGTAAGAAACGCCAACACAGACGAACAACAAGAAGCAAGGCAGTATCTGGGCAGAAGTGAAAAGAGAACTATTTCATATCACTCGCGTTGCTTTTGACCGGTAACTGAAGATCATGATTTGTTTCAAGTATCATGATCAAGAAAATACGGCGTGTCAAAACTAAAGGAATGAATTTTTTACTTTGGTGATAGCGTATCAGAAAAACACGAAGTTGCATTCTTTTGTGAGTCTGCCTTGGAATGAGAACGATATTCATGTGTAGAGAAATTGGAAGAAATGAAGGTTAAGGGATGCTAATGGCAGGAAGCAAGTTGGGCCCTTCCGTGAACGGAAGGGAAGAGAAGGCAAGGGCCGAGCAGCAACCCGCGCAGGCGACAGGCAAGCGGAGGAGGCAGAGGGGCGGAGCACGGAGCCGGTCGCTGGCTTTACGGTTGCCTCCGAATCCGCCGTTAATTTTATGTTCCGCTCATTAACATGGCTGGCGTTTCATGGTCGCGCCGCGCCACTCCGCGCTACCGCCGCCGCCGCCACCGTTGCGCCTTATGGGGTGCGCGTTAGCTTCTCGCACGCACAGCGCTCCCGCGCAGGTGCGCCCCCTTCCCCTCCCCCCTCACGGCCCCCCGCGTCTAGGCGAGCGGCGAAGCGAGCGGTTTACGATTTGGCGCGACGTGGGGCTCGATTTTAGGAGGCGCTGTTTTGCATGTGCAACGAAAGACGAACGCGCCACTTCCCGGCGACTCCGCTGCGCTCCGCGCCGCTGCGTAATGGATTTCTGCGTCGCACGCCGTCACAGCGCCATTTTCTATCACAGGCTGTGGGAAACGAGCCCTTTCGCACTCATTTGTTTATTCGACTTACATTCTGCATGGTCAAATATTCTAATATAAAATGTTTATGTTTCTAAGTTAGCTTTGTGAAACTTCAAGATCAAAATACTTATCTCTAAACACAGTAAGTTATTTTATGTTTAAGGGCGTCTTTCTAACACACCTGCGCTACTGTTGTTACACATAAAATTCCCAAAATTATTACTCCTATTAGCGTTCTTCAACATTTTTCTGCCCCACATATTTCTCATTACTCTATAGTTCTTAATTACACACGTTTAGATGTGCTGTTAGGACTACCTCCTGTAACATTAATAATTATTTGCAAACATTCACAAAACTATGAATTTCTTAGTTTATATTACCCACATTTTGGATATAAGAACAGTTATTTTTTTGTAAACAAGTAATATACACTGGATGAAGAAATCAACAATCCTCTCCCTTATGTGAATTCATTATTCAAAGCTAGTATTATTGCACTCCCCATTTCATAAAAAATAGTACTATAAAATATACTCTTATTCTTGTCAGATGGTTAAAAATCTTCTATTATTTTATTAATATCAATATAATTTATTCAGATTACATATTATTCTACTAATTGTCTAAATGATTCCCTAACTCATCTTGATATAATTTGAGTAGGGATGGAATAATGAAATTGTAATTTTCTTTCTAGTTCATTCTTAAAAATGTAGTTTATAGTTCTGGAATATCCCATTACCTATAATTTGATAAACTATGCTAATAATTTCTATTTCAATACACAATACTGATCAACTTCAGTCACGAGTCTTTTATTAATAAACATGTCAGTCCAAATAGTTTTCTCTAGCCAACTTCAGTTATTCCAGTTCTGACTAGGAAATATTTGTTTCTACGAAATACCTTTGTTAAATCTACATTTTATTGGTAATTATCTATTTAAATTATTTTGTAAATGATCGGTACCACTAATAATGTTTATTATTGTGTATTTTTTAAAATAGAAATGTATGTAACAGTATAGAAACTAATTCTTTAGCACACGAATGAATAATTACGGAAAGAAACAAATATAGGAGTATAGAATTTTGAAATTATCATGCCAAACACACTTTCATACGATTTGCATACACAAGGTTTTAGTACTAATTTATGTAATCTTCGAAGTGCATACATTGATCGAGTGAGTGCGCGTGCCACTGAACTAAATAAGAAGCGGTTTCCATGCGTGAGTGCTGAATGGAAGTTGTAAAAGGGAAATTCTCAGATGTGGAACTCCATAGTCCAGGAACTGCGAAGTCTGCAGCGGAGCACGTGCCATCGGCCGGCCCTTGCCGCCCGTGCCCTGCACGCCGCGTGGCCGCTCGGCCGAAGGGCCGTTCCGCTTCAATGCAGCCGCTCATGCGACGTGCGTGCGCGCGCACACGCGTGTGTATGTATGTGTGCGCAGTTGCTGACCTGTGTGCGTAGGACAGAGCTCCATACTAATACGCTGCGTCATGGTGACCTATTGAAGTTCAACAACGGTGTACTTTATGAGTCAATTTGTATACAATTGCTATTCTGGATTGCGACTCGACAGACGCAATACACAGAAACACAATGATGCACTGTTCGACTTTCGTTTGACAAGAGGAACGTGACGTGAAAATGCAATTGAATAATGCCTTAGAATACGATGTATATTATGTTACAAAGTTGTGCCTTTTTTATTTGACCTGCGCGCAACACAATGATACTGGACGCAACAACTCCATTGCCAAATCATGTTGCACTATCTTCTGTGAAGAATTTATGCTCACGATTTGTCATTCCTTCAAATAGTCTTTACCTCTTTCGAGTTCATCGCGAGCCTCTGTTTCCACTTCTACCCATCAGCGCCTCGTCCTGTCTCCTTCAGGAGGCGACCTCCCTCACCTGCACCCCCATCATCACCCCCCCCACCTCGCCAGGATGTCAGCCCGTTCTCACCCGGTCGCCGTCCTTTACTACAGGAGTAAAATATAAAAACAGGATTTCCTCGCCTGAGATATAGGAAAATGTTAGTGGCCATCCCTCGCGCCCAATTTATGAGATCTTAAATCTTGCGGATTCCATTCGAAGCTGTTTTTCTCCCGTTGCCGTCGTCCTGTTTCCTTTTATACGCCGCGGGTGTCGCCGATGGGCGTCTTTTTCTCTGTTTAAACCGAGCGCTCGCCTTTTTCCCTGGCGGCGCCTCTTCGAGACAGTTGACAAACGAGGACGTTAGCCGCGGGACATCTCCGAAGAATAAACGCGGTGCGGATTGCTAGTTTTTGGCGCGTCAGGTAGAGCGGAGACTTGTCGTCTGGCCGCGCCGGAGGAGACGAGGACGCACTAAGTGAACCAATTCCTCGTTTTTGCGCCGCTTCTCCGCGCCCCCGAGAGAGCGCGCGCGCGTCGCCGGCGCGCGAGCGTTGTCATCTTGTTTAAAAAGCGATGGACTCTGCCGATAAGGAGGCGCAGCTTCCGGAACTTCGTCGACGGCTCTAATTCCCCGCGCGGCGGAGTGCGGCGCGGGCCATTTGTTACCGGCGCCGAAAGCGGCGGCAGCGGGAGGCGGGAGCGGGCGCGCAGTCCGAGACAGAGGTCTGGCTCCAAATCAGGCCAATCTCGGGGGGGAGGGAGGCAATGGGCGGGGAGAGGGCGGGGCGAGGACTGGGGCGGGAGCGCGGCGAGGGCGGGGCGAGGGCGGGGCGAGGGCGGGCAGGAAGAGGCAGGCGGAGGGAGGGCGCGGCGGCCTAGGAAGGCTCTATTTACGACGCAAGGGGGAAACTTGGCGAGGGGAGGATGCGAAGAACGAGGAATCCCGAAGAATCCCGTGACTCGGCGCCCCACCGCGACGGGGGAGGGTCCAAATTCATTAACGAGAGGCGAAGCGATAAAGGCAAGTTGACTGGAAAATTGAGCCGAAAATTCAATTTTTATATCTGCATATGAAAGCTAATACGGTCACTGTCAATATGTACTTTTTTCACTAAAACGACACATTTATGAAGCAGTAACAGTTTATAGGTCTATTTTATCGATTTTTAAAACTTTTACTGAATAAAGTTGAATCTTGTCATTGATTTTACTCGCCACATCTAAGCAAGAATTGTACAGTTTGCACATGTTCTTTTCTACAGTCAATTGTAATTAAATGTGTTACAAATTAAAATACACAACAATATATTTTTGCGCGCCGCAGACTACAAGCTATCAATATATATTATTGCTATTATTAGGTGATTGGTCTACAATATGAATAAACATAATGCAACCAATGCAACTTAGGCAGGTACAAAAACGATATTCACACAAATGAGACGCGTAATTCAATAACAATGATAGTAATAATGCAGAATATGTCAATTGATGTCAAGAACTCATTTTAATGTTTCATTTCTCAGAGACCATTCGGAGTCAAAGCTTACATGTCAGTAAACTATTGTGTGATTAACCAGATGCGAGATCTTGGCACCAGATACGAAATTAAGAGAGGTGTAAGTAATAAAGCCAATTCCAAAATTAAAACATTCGCCGTTTCCCGGCGCATGATTACACAACTTTCTCTTCTTTCGAAGTAACTTCGTAATGGGGAAAAAGTAAAAAAAATCATGATGTAGGGCGATTAGTTAGTGTTATCTTTTGACAATTAAAAACGTTTTGTGGACCACTAATTTTTGGTGTACAGGCTAAAGCATTGTGCCAAAAATTATTGAGATAAAGGACTTTCACATCCTTTGAGATGAAACTGTAACCACATTTCGTAATTAGTTTTCGTGAAACAATTCGTAAAATGATATCATTTAGTTTCAACTTCAATATTCTTGGTTACTTGGCTGTCCAAGAGACGCCGCGTCTTATACATATGCGCCAAAGTTTTGGCCCCATTCTGCGACCTTCCTTGGGGCGAAATGCCATTTTGCAGAATGTAAGTCCAAGTCCAAGTATTGACCCCTGCCGCGGAAGCCTGCGCTCTCATTCAATGCTCATACATAAAATAATTGCTTGTAATGCCTCGGTGCTGAGGGAGGCTACACACGCGAGAGCGACCTCTCGCGGTGTCTGGTTCGTGGAGAGAGCTCGGAGGAGACAGCGCCCCTCCCCCGCTCCTACCGTTCCTCCACACATCCCTTTCCGTTCGGCGCCCGCACCCTTTGTAGCCGCCCGCCCCGCCCCGCCCCTTCCCCTCCCCTCCCTCTCCGCTCCCCGCCGCGCCGCGCTGCGTGAGCATTGTTCCCACCTCAGCAGACGTCTCACTGCCCCCCTGCCCCCTCCAACACCCCCGCCTTTGTGGCCGAGGGCGCGTCGCTACCTGCGCTTTCACGGGCAACTAGCCCTTTACCCTCCCCGCTCTCTCCGCCTACCCCGCCCACACACACACACACCCACACATGTCGATCCATCGCCCCCCTTCATTTGGAGAAGGCCAAGTCCACCGAGAAAATCCAATTTCCCCTAACAAGGACGATACAGAGGGAAACGAAGTAGCGAACAAATGCAATACGAGCTGCGCGGGAAGGTATCGCGGCGGCAGAGCGAGAGTGGCGGGCGCTGACGGGGGGCGGAAGTTGGTCGGGCGCCGGAACCGCCTCGCCCCCGCGACGGGACGCCCGAGTGGCGCCGCGCGGGCGGAGGCGGCCGGGGGGGGGCGGGACTCGATGGGGCGTCGGGCGATGCTTCCGGCGGTGGCGGGGAGGGGGCGGGGGCGGCGTTTCGCCGCCGGCGGATGGCCGGACGTAGGGGCCGCTGAGCAATATTTGCTGCGCTAAGGCGCGATACAATAACGCCCTCTTGGGTCCCCGAAGTTCTCAAACGATATTTATGTAAAAAGAAAGCTCAGCATCTTATGTAAGAAAATCTACCAGAATGATATCGAAATAAATACCAGAAAGTGGTCAGTTGGAGAGTTACAAATTCGACCAAAAACTGACAAGGCTCCAAGATGTAACCACGTTCGAATACAAGATGGTAATCATCTGTGTTCTTGAATATTATTTTTGTAATTACACTCCTATTTATACTCCGCAAATTACAGATATTTTGATATATGTTATTTATCTTGTAGCCTTATTTAGGGCTATATGTGCGTGACAGATTCAACTTTGTCATTTCTGACGTCTTTCCTTCAAAAACGCCCTCTCTCTTTCTCTCCATTGTTCTCTTCCCCATATCAGGCTGAGTGTTCTTGCTTGTCGTACCACCAGAATCTGTCTTCCCCTCACAGTTGTCTATTTCCTTCGCTCGCTTCTTGTTCACATCTCGTATCTCCATTCGGCCGCGCTCTCTGCAATCCCCTCCTCCCCTCGCCCCTCTCCGCCCCGCCCCGCCCCCCTCGCTCCGGTCGGTGCGCGGCGCGAAAGCGACTGGAGCAGCCGAAAGCAGCTCCTTCATTCGAGCAAGTTGCGGCGTTGTTGATCTTTGGCTCGGGTCGAGTTAAGAACTTGGCTGAATAGTCTAAGAAGGCCTATCTGAGAGCGCGAGATTAACATGGAAGTCAGTGTGTGCGAGGGGGCGGGGCGAGCCGGGGAGAGGAGGGGCGGGTTGGCGGAAGATCCGGGAGGGGCGGTGGCAGGCGCCAGCTTCTGGGAAGGCGGGAACTAGCGCGCGCTCCAACTTGGAAGAGTTAGCATATAAAGTAGTGGAGGTGGGCGGTCGTGCCCCTCCGCCCTTACCCTGCCGCAGCCCTGAGGCGACGCAGCGACCGCGCGACGCCGGCGGAGCCACCGCAGGTTAAATTCATTAAAAGCAAGGTGAGCGGCGAGGAGCCCTCCATGCCCTTCCCACGCCCTCCGTGGCAGCTCCGCCCGCTGTCTCACGCTCAGCTCAAGGCGGGACACACCCAACATTGGGCATGTGGGAAACACGCTCGTGAAATCCATTGACCCACACGTACGCTCTCTTATTTCCTCTAAGGCTGTTATTGTCTTCTAGTTAACTTTTCTATTCCTATTCCGCACAGAAGGAAAGTTATGAAAACGTTATAATAGTTTAACGAAAACCTCGAGATAAGATGAAGAGAGAACTGGAGGAGAGATCCGTTGTTTACAAAACAAATTTTTAAGACCGGTCAACCCGTCTTGGGCTGACGGTAAACCTTTCATAAAGTCTCAGGCCTCAGATCAACTTCTTAGAGTAAGTGCAATGCCCGTGGGGGAGAACTATCCTTTCAATGCACGTCCTCTTTTGAAACTGTCATGACCAAGCGATTGACAATATTTCGAAGCAACATACCGACAAGATATCAGCTTAAAAGCACGTAGAAAACAGTAGAAAAATGCTATATCTAGATAACAAATTTCTAGGTAACAATTTGTTTAAATGCCAGCTTGTCAATTGCAATTCAATTTATGCATCTGAGGCTGCGGAAAATGCTATAGAATGTCTGTGTATGTGTGTATTGTTCGGTACTTCATATTAACATACTACTAATTCAACAATGGCTGAGCACTAACATTCATTAGTTCACATTGCTCTCTGAAACTTGAAGAGATTAATGACAGATAATGCTAACTCACATGTCTGCAATTTTGGTCAGACAGAGACGAAACAAAGTTGTTGTAAATTGATGTCAGTAGCTGTTTACAATTCTTGTGGCTGTTTACAAACTTACTGAAGTTTTATAAGCATTTCGATCATAACGTTTGTTTGGAGGAGTATTTTAATATTTTTATTGATATACAAAATGAAATAACAAAAATCTCTTTATTTTAATTTTATTTTAAAGCTTGATTTATGGATTTAAAAGGAAATATTTTGTATTTGTAAAAACATATTTAAAATATATTAAAAACTAATTTCTTGTATCGAATTCAAATAATTAAAATTCCTTCGAAGAAAATAAATACGTTGATTCTGAGCAGGTATGGGCGGCCAGCCGATGTGCACAAACGAGCCAACGCAGATGGGATGGAGGCAGCCGGACGGTGTGGGGGAAGGTGAGGCTCGACTGCCGCTCGCTTCTTGCGGTGGCTGTGCCGTCCCCCATCCCTCCCTATCCTCACGCAGCGCGGTACGAGCTGTGACGCCTCCCGCGTCGCGCTCATTCCTGTGGCAGCCCTCCTCCCCCCTTCCCCTCACATCCGCCACGCCCCCTTCGCCCCCTTGCGCCACGCCCTCCAGTTGACGCTCACGCCCTCAAAATTTGCTCACAGTATCCACGAAAAGCCTTCCAAACACACGTGGGGACATGTAACAATTACACGGGCTTTGATGTCTCAGATTTAACTCGCGATGTGAAAGCGGTACACAAATAAATACCCAAAGAAACGCTGTCTTACATTTTCGTTTTAATACCAAACCGGTGGACTCGGGGATGCAGGAACTTAGACTACGCCAAACATTCGTAGAGCCGAAGGGGGTGGGAGGGAGTGTCGCTTGCAATGTTGTTTTCCATGCGGTTGTGGCATGGTTCACCCCTGTCACTAACATATATCTCATATCCATAAACATTCTTTATAAGACATTATGAGGTTTGTCTGACTGGTAACTTTGAAAAAGTAACTGAGAATGAAGGGACCTTTTAATGTAGGTTCAGAACAGAGAAATTTATGAGAAAACTTTAGACTTAAGTACAAGAATTTCGAAATATACCATTATATTTATTATTGAATTTATTTAAATGTTGACAAAGATGAAAAAATGGAATTATTCTTGATTTATTTTAACGTAGTAACGTGGTATTACGTGACATCACTACACCATTCACACACATGAATTTCTCATCAATATGTATTTGTCATCATCATTCACTTCTTGTGTTCATTCCTAGTATTCTTCTTACGAAAAGGAAATATCAAACCACCATTGTTTCACAAGAAACCTTCATCGATTGATTCATTGATTGATTTTTTCGTGTTTCCGGGTGCGTCAACTGCTTTGGCCATTAGTCCCGTTAGTGTAGTGCATTTTTTCTCGGGAGAGATGGCGGTGATCTACCCTCGCTGAATGGCGAGATCCGGCGCCGATCTACCGTCGGCTAGTGGGGTTTCCCCCTAACCAGCACTCTCCCACCAGCGAGGCACCGACCCAGCCGGGACAAGCTCTAAGCTCCCGACCGGTCTCCCGGAATATGTGGTAGTGTAGTGCATGTTAGTGTAAGTGTGTGTGTGTAAGGAGAGAGGATAGGACAAGAAAGAGGAAGGAAAGATCGCGCTCGGTCCGCGGCCCGTTTGGTAGGGTACTGCTCCGGCATTCGCCTGGTGTTGATCGGAGAACCCACGGAAAACTGCCGATCAGAGCAGCCGGCCGCAAGAATTCTCCTCCAGACAGCCACTGAATTCGACCTAGCTGAAAAGCTAGTGTGGAAAATCCTGCCGCCGTCAGGATTCAAACCTAGGACCTCCCGGTCAGAGGCGCTGAAACCTTCCTCGACTGGGCTGAGTAATTAATATGGCAATCCTCTTGAACTCCATCATCATCATCACCATCATCATCATCAACATAAACCCCTATTTCTCGCCCTCAAAGATGGCCACCACGCAAATCCGCAGCGCTCCGGCGCAAACAGCGGCAGCGCCCCGTGACCCGAAGCCGCCTCGCGGCCGCGCTCGCCTTCTCTGCGCCTGGCGCGGCCTCCCCTTCCCGCCCCGATTGACGACGGAAACAGGTGCCTTACGTGGTGCGAGCGGGCGGGAGGGGGGGCGCTGGGTCAATAGTGGGACGGGAAGGATTTGCCGGCCGCCGCTGGCAACGCTTTGACGGCCGCGGGCGAGCGGGCGTCGGCGCGGGCGGGCGTCGGCGTGGGCGCGGGAGTGGGCGGGGCGGGGGTGCGGGCGGGCGCGGGCGTCTGGGAGGGGAGGGAGTTTGACTGTGTGTCCCTCGGGAGCGCGGCCGCGCCAGACTTCAAATTAGCCGCGTAAGGCCAACTGGCAGCTATTTGCCGCCCCTTTCCGTCCGCCTTTGCCTCCTACGGTTTGTCCGGCGCGCAGCGGATGCCTTCGCCATTTCATAATTTCCATCTCTTCAATTGGGAAATTCTCTTGAACAATTCACACGTACATTGTTTTGTTTTCAGAATTACCATGCACGCAATCTTTTAATACTTTTATCAGCAGCGTGTCTCGAAATTGATTCGTTCAATATTACTCTTCACCAGTTCAATTTTTTCCTAAGACTTTAGTGGATTAAAGTCCAAGCAAGATAATATTCTGAGTAATTTTCGTTGTGATCGTAAAACTATAAAATAATAAGATTTATGTTTAGAATACTATGTTAGTACTTTAAGTTTGAGTACGGAGATGCATGATGATAATGAAAATCTTCAAGAAGCCGAAAAGAAACGAGCGCATTCTATCTCATTACGTAACGCGTGAAATGACCAATTATATTATTTAATTCAATATGTCGTGAGTATATTTTAATGATAAATTACAATGGTTACATCTATGTACTTTTCGAGAGCCGCGTGGAGTTTGTTTTGTTAATGTGAAATCCTCTCGCAAATTAGCAGTGTTCGTTATGTCGCCTCCTGTTGCTGTCTCAACAGGCTTCTGTTGGTGAGACATGTGTTCACTCACAAGCCCTCTGATCCACACAATATTTGTTCAAACTAAATGCAATAAATATGTAGTGTTCTTAGTTCTTACACCAAAAACAAACCAAAATATAAAAAGAACAAAGTAGACTAACTCACACAAAACAGCAAAATTCTAAAAGAAAAAATTGTACTAACCCACATTAAAAAGTACAGTTTAGTTCTTATGTGTTATATGTTGGTACTTTTGCGTAGCTTCAGTCACCTTCTAACATGCAACAGTGACTAGAAATGGCAATATCCACAAATAAAATAATTCTTTGTAACACAACTTTCTAGAGATATTCAAACCCATTTTTCGTCCATTTCCTCCAAAGTGGGTTAGTTTACTATGCCGCTCATAGCCTCAAATATAATTGGGAAAGCGACTGATAACTAGACAATGTTGTGTATTTTACTGGAAGCCAATAGATTAAGCAAAAAATTAATAATCTTGAAAATATTCAACATGAAAATTAAATACGCACTGAAAAATTAAATGTAATATTGAAGTTAATTTATTCTATTTAATATCGTTGCCAGTGTAGTAATATTTCTGTTATCAAAGAAGGAAACCCCATTCGCAAGTTTTGACTGTATCCATGAAACTGGATTAATCTCACGCTTGAAGTGAAAGAGAAGATGTGTTCATTTCTCTTAGCTTTACATTCTTTTGTACTAGATATCTATAAATAAAGCACTTCCTTGCAAACATCGTAAAATATTAAACCAGGCTTTAACGTTCCATTTTCTGACTTTTTTGAATTATCATCATTTGACTAGTATATTTTGCTTTGAGATACAGTCGTGCATCGATTGCTTGCAATTTTTTACGTGTGAAATCTTGTAAAAAATGAAAGTGCACATCGTTTTTACATCTATATCCTCACACTCCCATCGTGTCTGCTTCTGTATTTTTGCCCTCGTGCTGTGTTTTATTTCGATGTTTCTCTACGATATGCAAAGATACATCGGAGCGTGTCAAATATATGAAAGCAGAAACACGCGTCGCCTCCATTTTTGCCAAATAAATCAATGCCACTTCCCCTGGCGTTGAGCGCGGCGCGTCTGAAAAAGTGTTTGCGGCCTACCTCTGGCGCCGGGGCTGTTGCGTTGGCGACCGGCGTGGGCGGGCGGGCGCGGGCGGGCGCGCGCAGACGGGCGCCAGTGGCAAATAAAACCTTTTTGCACGTCGATTGCCGCTGGCAGCGGCGCCACGCCGCGAGACAGATGGTCATCGGACAGCACGTCCGTCACACGCCGTGGGCAGCGGAGTGCACGCGAGGGACTAGTGGCCGCGCGGGCGACACGAGGAGACCCAGGGAAATGATTGGGAAGACTCTCTGGCGTCTAACGAGTGGGAGACGTCAGGACATTCCCAACTTTGTTAATCATTCTTTAAAGAGGTCACAGATTCTTTGTGGATCCCCACTTCAAATGGCCGCTCTCGAGACTGCACGTTAGATTCACAATAACGATACACTTGTGTTACTTAACCTTTGACTGAATCTCTCACAACCATTGCATTCTGTTTCTGAGGTCAATTACTGTCATCAGGATAGTTTTTTTTTCTCTAATCCGCTGAGTAAATATTGAGATGGTCTCTTGTTTTGCCCCTGAACACTAAATTTAGGTTTTCTCATATCAAGCTTCAGAAACAAGTTTTACTGACTTTTTGTCGTTAAATAAATAAATTGGCCCGGTATTGAATGCGGGGGAACATTGTAATATTGCGAAGCATTTAGCAAAGTATTAAGAAACAGAAACTCTTAGGTTCGTGCCGTTAAGTTACACAGCCTATCGATGAGTCAACTAATTTTACAAAGATTTAGAGAATTTTCACTTCACTGAGAATGGGTTAACTATACAGTAGAAGAAATCTTCAACTAGTACCCAACAGAAGGTCCAAATTGTCATGATTTTTTGAGCATCACCTAAGAAACATAACTTGGTCCCACTAAGGGCCTAGGATGCCTAGCTTTTGTGATACGAATGATGGCTAAGCACAAACTCTTTTACTCGTAATCGTAATCGTCAGACGTATCGTAATTTGTTTTGCTGATTGCATAAACGCCTGCTGATTTCTCTATAGAAGTAATTCACAAAACTACATTTTTCGTGTTTGGAGCATGCAATTATTCCCTATCCAATTGTGATATTTTATGGGATTTGATTTCTTTAAATCGTACACAACGGCCATCTTCGTCTGATACTTATGTGCAAAAGGGATGACAGGCACGATATTCCCAGCTCTACTACAAAATATTTTCACATTTTAATCAGACTTAAATAATATATTGCAATCACATTTTCAGCTAATTTAACATCTAATTTTACACTGTTCTTATTTCTGCTTCTCCATTTTTAAATTCCTCTGCAAAGATATCCATTAATTTCTCTCTTATTACCCTCTACTACTAGTTTACTACTGGAAGTCCGTTCGTTCTCTTCATTGCGAGAGGCCGCTTAAATAAATTCTCATTATCGCGAGATTATAACTAAGTTAGAAATAGTGTTACCCCGATGAAACGAGCTGTTTGTGTTAAGAAAGATAATTACAGTAACTAATTGCAATTGGGGCTCGAACAGTTTTCTGGCCGATATATTTTACTTCTGGTCGATTATTTGTGAGGTAGAGAGTAATGGATTTCGAAGAAGAATCGTTTGAAATCCAATGTAAACAAACGTGCTCTCGGAATCACGGAAATAACCCAAACTAGAAGCCACTCTCCAGAAAAATACAATCGATACCATGGCCGATTCATCTCAATCTCCAAACCTCCTCTGACAGAAGACACGTTCCCTAATGCGCGATAACGGCGCCGTCCGATCGATGAGATTACTTCCCAGTGGTATATAATCAGGCGCTCTCGGGCGACGCAAACACGCACTCGCGAGGCAGCGGGTAACAACGGCGGCGCCATTGCGAAGCCATTTTTCTTCCTTCGAAAGCCACTTCGCTCCTTCGTTGCCTACGTGTCACACTAATGACAGTGCGTGCTCCGCGACTGAGAATGCGTAAGGATTTAGTTCGCCCGGCAAACATGAACAAGACTAATGCGTGGAAAGAGTTAAATCTCACAAAAGAAATTATTGTTGGTCACAAGTTAATAATAACAGAATCAAAATACAATCGGAACAGAACGTAATCGGAATATTGATGGAAATAAGTCAGGATATTTCTAGTTTTATAAATTCAATGACAAATGGTTTGAGTGGTTCTTCAACTTAATTTATGGTTTTATTTAAATACCTATATAACGTACTTTGTTTCATTATTTATAAATTTGTTCATAAACGAAGAACTGGCGTTCGAAAATAAAAATATCCTGTTTAACTACTATAATATTTCAGAAATTGAATAAAACTCAAAGAGTGTGAGCTTTTTATATCGGTGACTTGTATGTTTGTTTATTTTAACGGTATGTTTCTGTGTATTTTAATCTGTGACTTGCAGAATTTTTAATGATTTTACAAACACTACAAGCAAGTATGTGGTGCTTAGGTACTACTAATTTAATATTTCCCTCACAAGTAGATTTTCAGATAATTATCGACCGCAGTGTTAATGGAATTTTAGTGTTTGAAATGATATACTATTTATAAAATTCTATCTTAGATTGCCTTTGCTAAATATCACAGTTTCTTCAGATGTGTGTCTACACATTTTTTACTTTTAATTTGACATTTCGTTAAGTAATTTTTATAATTAATGGACCTTCCTTTCCACTTTTCTGCAAGTAATCCCTCTTCGAATCAATAGTCATAAACCTTTAATGATTTTACAGTGCATTTGATCTCAGTTTTGCATGTTTATTTCGTTAATCAAATTATTCAAATGACATATTTGTCGTCCAGTTGAATATTATATTTTCTTTCATTAACAATTCCCTAGCTGATTTTCCCTATATTTTCAGTAATAGTAATCCATTCTGCAGTATCAAAATATATCTCCAAGATCGGAATGGTCTTTAAATGTGGCACGAGAAAAAGTATGTGCAGGTACATTTTGTAAGAAGTTGTTACGTTTTTCGAATTTTAAAGAGATGTGATATCAAGAAAAACAACGGAAATTTTTGAAACGCCTGCTCCATATGTTGTGTCTGTTTTGAACTTTAGCGGAAACTTCCTCAAAAAAAGAAATAGGCCTTTCTAATATGCATTTAACACATCATTCGTTAATTCAGTCATTATATGTCGTAAGGTCTGTATATTTTAGTCATGCATTGTCCTTGTATTACTTATATTCTTTATTGTTTCGAGGCCAAATAAGAAGTATTACAACAGAATAAATACTTGCCGAAATGGCCAAAAGAAACACAAATGGTAGGTTTTTGTGAGAGCTGTAGTGCTGTGCAGAACGAAGAGTTTGTAGGGGATTTTAGGATTGGCTGTGCGATGCGTTTAACACGGAAGGGTTGGAAGAGCTCAGGGGTTGGGCGTTCCTGAGGTGGGGCGGGGATGGCGGCGGTGGCGGTGGCGGGGGCGGGCGCGGGAGCGCAAGGAACGCGTGTAAAGGTAAAAACATAATGAAAGGAGCAACACGGGGAGGGGGTGGGGGTGGACACGGGCGGCCGCCGGCTGCGTATGTCAACACGGCTCGGGGCCGTCCATTAACCACCATTACTGTGACGTCATCGGCAGCGGGGCGATCGATTGGCGGCGAATCCCGCGGCGGCGGCGGCGCGCGCTGCGCCGCTGTTTTTCGAATAAACACGCGCATTAAGCTCCTTCCGCAGCGCGGGGAATAAATTCGGCGGCTCATCGCGGCGCCCCGGCCCGCCACGGCCACAACAGCGGGGCAAGAACCGAAAACCGGTTTTTCTTTGTTTTCTTTTTGCTCTAGTGTAACTGTTGTTTTTAAAATATAATCAAAACTAACCTTGGGAAAGAGGTACGCATGTAAAGAATATTGGTATTTAATGGGTAGCTGATTTTTGTTTCTAATGTAGTTGAATGAGTAACAATGTTAAATAACAAAGGCCATGTAATAGCACCTTTCAAAATTTAGCTTTTTGTGTATCACTGTTACTTTTTGTTAATGGATAATAGAAATTAGACAGGGGAAAATTATGTTTATTTGTGGTATACTTTGTGTAAAAATAAACAGAATCGCTTCTAAAACCATAGATTTAATGATTTTTTGTTTAAGAAAGTTGTTTTTGTTCAAAATTAATAATGAGTTCAAAATGAAACCGCAGGGGAGAGAAACAGAATAAACTAAAACGAATTATTTTTGTATTTACCGCCTGCCATCCCTACTCCCGTCCGTGCAAAAGGGCGAAAGAGGCAAAGGGCGAAATGTTTCTCAACTCTGGATTCATCAGTGCAGTGAATTTTAGAAGTTAGCTATCGGACACTCATTGCTTGACAAAATATAATAATAGATTTCCTTAATGAATATATTTGCAACATGGGTTTCATTTACGAAAATAGTGTAAATATTACTGAAGGAGAATATTCAGTATTTCGCATATTAACTTTGTTGTTATCGAGGAACAATGTTGGCTTGATAATGAAGAGACACTTTGAAATTAATAAAACATGTGCAGAGGACAATTGTAAAAATTGTTTCAATGAAAGCTGCAAGGCCAATTTTAGTAACGCATGATGGAGTCTTTAATCTCACTACAATTTCCTGCAATAAGTTCAGCAACACAGACGAGATTTACATCAAATCTGCAAAATCAGGAAAAATAATATTAACATCAATCACACTAAAAATAAGTATTTTCATACCCAGAGAACAAATTTTCGGTACATTTGCATTAAAAGTCTGTCTCTCGTGCGGCATTCGTTACACGAGTACTCGCGCGTTGGACGCCGTCTAATATTTACGTTTTACACAGTTACGAGAGAAACGCATAAACACGCCATTTGAAATATTAAACTCTCTCATATTACAGAAAAATATCATTTTGATGAAGGATTCAAGGACACTATTTCATACGCGAGTGCTTGCATGTCAGATTCTGTCAAACAGGCACAACTCTTTTACTTTAGGGTATGGCGACACAGTGCATAACAGAGAAAAAAATCATTTATTCCCTTCTCAGACACCGTTAGAGGAGTAGAAACATTGTTTTTATTCGTGGAAGGCTAACACTCAATTTTTTAATTAGAAATTAAAACTTCTGTACGACTCTATCCAACGGCGCGAGTGAGGAAGTGTTAAGTAATCCGAGTTCACGTTTCAGCCAGTAAAGATACATAGTACACGGTCGCGTTCCAGAAACGTCAGCGCGAGTGCCAGAAAATTCCCCGGGGAAGAAGTGGGGGAGCAGCTTCGCGGCGTGCAGAGAGAGGTCAGAAGGGACAGGAGGCCAGAAGGGCCCGTCGCGGGCGGCCAGGGCACGCGCCCTCACAGGACACCCGCCTTCTTCAGGGTGGAAGCGCACCGCGTAGTTATTGGGTGGGAAAAATGACGTTCGCAGCGCTCCACGTTGCTTGGTGAAGAACTACAAGTATCGAACCTTGTATTACCTTTTATACCAAAGAAAATTACTATGCAACATTGAACTGAAATATCGTTCAACTATTTGACAAGGATAGTCTTTTAAAAGATCTAAATAAGTCAAGATTTGACTTACACAAGTCAGTCATCTAATTTATACGAGGAATCTTCAAAACCAGGAAACATGAAAAATCATCAAACAGTGTATTATCTTAGCTTCAAAATTTACTCAAATACAATTAAAAGGACGCTGTTTTGTGTAGAGTTTCGTGAAGAAAAAACACAACAATAATCATTTGAATACATCAAATTCCTGGGAAGGTTTTGTTCATAAAATAAATTTTTGTTGTAAAAATAACAAATTATTCAGTGGTTAGTTTAATTAATCGTAAATCAATAAACTCAACACAATAACTACTATCTTAAAAATATACTACGACACGCATTGACTTCGAGAAGCATGGGACAAAAGTTCACGACAAGAGGACAGTAAGATAGTGAAATTAGGTGTGACTATGAATTCAGTTAAATTCACTAACCATCCATTCCAATATCTACCGCTCCAAACGATTGCTAGCTTCTATAGTTTACAACTCGCGTGAAGGCGTTCAAGGAAACTTTAGGGATCGTGAATGAAAAACTCGAAACACCGTAAGATTAAGAAAGCTTTGACAATGTTTCTTTTATTACGCAATATACGCGTCAAATTAATACAATTTAAAAAATATCAATACCGTTGAATTCTACAGCAGCCAAATAAAGCGTTGCATTCCGTGAGAATCGTTTCAAATCAACACTGTATAGGAACGATAAAAATGTAGGAAAGTCAAAATTTACGTTAAACAACAAGTCTATTATTGTCACTCATCGTAAAAATGTTTATCAGTTTTTAACGAAACTCGTTGAAACTCAGCACAATTTTAGTGAATGACCAAACCCGTGTGCAGTGTAGTTTTACTTATATTAATATTTTTGTTTCCGAAGGACATAAATTCTCGAAGTATCAAATAAAAAAGAAATATCACTCCTGAACGTCGGAACAAAATATCGGTGAATATACAGTGGATGGAGATGACAAAAAAATGTGATTTTCTTCAAATAGAACTCAATTTTTAGTGTTAATACGTGAATGAGCAAGAAGGAAAACAACAATTCGTTTGAATTTTCCTGAAACCTGATATTGGTTGAGAATATACGTAAAATGGATGTGGTTGAAAGATTAAAAAACTAGTGAACTGTCCAATCGTAAAGCTAAGAACTCTTCTACATAGGGCAACATACAATATTCAAAACTTATATCGCATAATAATAACAAGAGTAATAATAGCAATAACTACAATAGTGTCAATTTGATTAGTTTGGCAACGATCAGGAAGGAAGCATCAACAGCTTTTTTGGATACTACTGGAGTACTGATTAATAGGATTGAAAATAGAACAAATATACAATAACACTTGTTACATCATTTATAAACGGCTTCTTAGATAATTTTGTGTATAAAACTTGTAATATATTTTTGAAAACATTAATTTTAAGAATATGCTAGAGCTCTGAAACAAATCCTTTCAGAAAAGTTGGCACACGACTAATTATTTATATCCAGCAAAATACGCACTGGGCGAATTTGCAAGATTTCTTGATATGTAGAAGAAAAAATGATAGTTCGGCTTATGTTTTCTTGACACGGAAGAACCATACGCCACGTATCCTATTTCATAATCTACAAAAACAGATGTTTCTAGATATTCTATTATAATTTGGAGTGTACCCTCACTCCGTAACGCTGATTATAAAATAGTTCAATCTTAGGTTCCAGAATTCAGTTATTTTCACTAATAAACAATGATTTACAAGATGCTGGATGTTTGTACGGCTCAATACTAAATAATCAATACTCCACGTTTGAAAGGTAGTTGATGTGATAGTGGATAAGAAATGATAAACGACGGTGGTGAAGCAGGTATCAGGTCTTACTTATGAAAAGGACCGTGTTAGTTCTAGAGGTGAAATCCTAGGTTGTTACAATGTTGCCGATGCCCTTCACTGGCATAATATTCATTACAATAACGAATAATCAATTCGATGTAGAATGTGCGGTTGCGACTACAGTTTATTTTACATTCATTTGTGGAAAAGACAAAACAAAGTAAAACACCAACAAAAACAGAAAAACACTTCAGACGTTGAGAAATGCGCGGTGTCATATAACGAAATAAATAATTTAAAAAAAATCTGAAGCGCTTTCAGTATAGTATATCTCTATATAATATTTGAGTAAGTGCAAGTGCCGTCCGTTCGTCCGTGTATCCGTCACTTACGTCCGTTACTCCACCAATTGAAACATTTGAGAGATATTATTAGACGGGTCTCGTTCTTCTGGTGGGGAAATAATACTTTTTTTCTTATCCGGTCAGAAGATTGGAAGAAATTAAAAAAAGAGGTTTTGCGTGTTTTAGCAGCTGTGATCTTAGTGGCTAGGCCGAGTATTAAACCAACGTCACCTAAACACATAATTTAGGCGGTGTTGATTTAACCCCAATACACAGAGGCAATTTTTCCTGCATGATGCCATAATTTTCTTTTACGAGGGTGACAACACTGATTGCTGCCATCTCAAAGGTCAACAAGTGAATCGCGCCGTAGATCTGTCAATAAAAATGCCGCTTTGTAGTTATTCATGAGAAGAGAAGTCTTTCGTCCGCATTACCGTATTTTGAATAAAATATTTGCAAAAACCTACGTAGAGCATTATCTTCGAACTTATTAAATTAGAAGAAGGTCAAATGATACGGAGAAAACCAGAACTGTGAATATGTTAGAGAACGAAAAACATCCGTACTCGACTTCGCACATTTACGTTCTTAAGCGTGCAAATATCAATTTTCAAATGAATGCGAACAACGACCTACTCTTATTAAACTAAATAACACTGTATTTACAGAAAAATAGAAAACATTTAATTTTAATGTTTATATAGATTCGCCTACAAAATGATTTATCATGCAATTGCCGAAGTAGAAGTGAACACAAATCAGACTGTTTGTGGAATGCATTCTGTGTCTGTCTGAATGCAATGTTCTGTCTGAATGCAATGTGGAACTCTTCAAAAATTGGGGGACAGCAATATGGAACTGTTAAGGAAAGCGGGGGAAGAATCAATTACAAAAGTATTCATAGAAGATTTCGTGAAAGACTTTTCGGAATTTATAATAAGTTAAAAATTATTGAGAATGATCTTTTAGTAGGATTAGAGAATAATGCTGAAGAACAGCCTACAGGTGATTATTTATGTGCGTTTTTATGCCTAGTAGCAAAAAAAGTGTAAAAATTAGCTGTATTTAAATCTAATTACTCGCATCATCTACTCCTGCAATTTTTTTTACGTTACAATTTCGAAATTACAATGTTACTAGTTCATATCCCGTATGGAGGTAACATGGAAGTATAACATTATCAACTACTACGATTCATTGGTAAGTTCAATGCTAAATACCGTAAGAACTTATTTGAACAGAGCTATGCACGCAATTTAGAAATTTTCAACTCGTGAACTTTGAAAACAGTTTTCTGCGTCAGCGACGCCACATTCAGCTACCACATTATAATTACGTTTTACCTCCATTACGTTAAATAACCATTTCTCACATACAAATTTCAATATTCTAATTTAATTCACGATTAAAGGGAATATTTATGAAACACAGTTATGAAACAGTCATATACCATTCATTTACGAGTAATTAGTTTATGGTCTTGTATAAAATTGTATATTGGCTCTTGCCACATGTTATTGTTTTATACTGGGACATGATAAAATTTTAAAGAGTTTATTTAAATAAATCGACCTTCTTAACAGCAAGAAAATATTTGAAATATAGAAAATACAAAGCGTTCATTGGAGACTAGTCATGCTAATTCAACGATATTACGTTCAGAGAAAATACTTTTCATAACATAATGCGTTGATCTCATTCGTTCTACACAAAGGGTAGTTAGCGTTTCAGAAAGTGCTGATACAACTATAAATAACTTTTGTAGGGCAGGTAGAAACAACACAGCAGTTTTTAATTCCATAAGGTAAAGCAATTCCCTTTTATCTCGACGGAATAATTAAATAAAATTTAATTTAAAAAAGGATCGCATTTCATAGTAACGGCGCTGAAACAGAATAAGGGAGAGCAGAGTGGGGAGGAGAACATTATTTCAAAATCAGCGTCGAAATCAGTTTCCAACTTTTAATTTAATTGGTGTGAAATAGAAGAGCTGCAGGCAATAAGAATGTATCGCGCAGATGTTTTCAATTTAAAACTCTTTAATTGTATTTCTTTGTTCAATTTAGTTGCGTGCTTCTCTCCAGCCCTCGCTTTTTTGCCTGGGATCTGCAGTTAGAGTTTGGTATTCGCGTTCAATTTTGCCTTTTTTTCGAGTATTCGATTTATTGAAATAGTTTCAAAACTCAACTCTTCATTTCCCCGGGACATTCTGTCGAAATTTTTCCTCAAGTTTCCTGCTGCTTTGACGACGAGAAAAACAGTAAACAACTATTCGCATGTGCAGAGGTTCAGTTGAAGTAAATACAACGGAAACAGAACTTCGGATGAAATGAAAATAGTTTTGTTAGAGTAAACTTGTTACTGTATGTCTTGTAGAGGTTACTATTGAATGTCTTTTTGTCGATCGCCATATGGCTACTTTAATCTAACATTCTACTGGATTCTTAGTTTTACGGTCATCATAATAGGTTCGTAAAATATGTTAGGTTCCATTTGATAATATAAAGTTAACCTCAAATTCTTGTAAAATATGAGAGAGAAAAAAGTATTTAATGTGGTATTTGTATAAAATGCATTCACTTGTGAACTTTTCCAAAAATTACATTGTAATATTTTCCCCTTCAAAAACAGCGAAAGGTGCCAAACGGTATTGGATCACAAATGAACCACAAGAACAATTATTTTATAATATTGATGCACGAGTTTGATTCTTATTATCACATTCAACATTGATGGTTATTATATGAGATATAACACGGAGCAAATTAAGCTTTCGTGAATTAATACGACGACAGAATATGGAAAATATTTTGTTTATTTTTTCTTCTGAAAATTTGCAATCTGTTCATATTTGAACATTGAACAAATGGCCTACAGTGTAACGAAAATGACAGAAATAAATCACTACAATTACACTACCTCAAAAATTCGTCTCCTGAAAATCACGTGTTCCTGTACTACATATTACATATACATTTCTTCCCTTTTAATTGTCTAAATAATTCTTTACACAAATTTTCGAAGACAGCCATTTTTATTTATTTGCGTTAATTTATATAGTACGTCTCAAATATTTTACTGACGTTTTCATAAGTGGTATTTCGAATTTTGTGGAGTTTGAGATTTTTTCTTCAAATTTTAACATTATTCTACTGCATTTGTAGTGGTTCTAAGAAAGTCATTTTCACGCAGCAAATTTATTTAAATGTTTCTCGTTTTAACTCATAGAATTTCACAAACTGAATATGACCTAACAACGCTGTATTGGCATAGCGTTTCTATTTATAATATTGAAAGTGACTCTTCATCAGGGGTCATCTATCGCACCATTAGCGGGATTTACATGATTAAATTTCTCGTTTCGGAACTGTGGGCAAGGTCCCAATTTGACAGCAATTACAGAGTAAAAACGGATTTGTTCAGTGAAAGAAATTACCAATTCTATCCCTACGCTTGCCTACAGCTGGGTGTTTAACGCTGATCGGGGTCGGGAGCCAGTAACAAACAAAATGTGACACTGATAAAAAAATTCCAATTTAGTTCAGTAACTCAGCAATGGTTCACGCATTTTAGTTTGTTCAGTGACCATTTTATTTATATTCAGTTCTTAACTTATTTTAGTGCAATCTAAAGGAGGTTCTGTGTCCTAAAACATATCGGGAGCGTTTTTTGACAAACAGGATAAGTGGGGCACATATGAAATTGAGTTGTGCAGTGTAAAACTTGTTTTGTGGTATTTGGATGAAGTTAGCTGTTTGTCAAAGAAATCGCTAATTTTATACGGTCAATTTGCACCCCACCTTAGCTGAAACGATCTTTGGCCTCCGTTATTAATTTATTATAGTAATGGGGCCAGCCAAAATGAACTTTACAATGCATAATACATTAAAATTGAGATATGATAAGCTACATTATTTGTAACATGTTATATCATATGATTCTTTTCTTTCTCATAAAGTTTGCTTACTCAGTTAAAAGAAATTGGAACTGATCTTTACTCATCCCAGCTAGATTATTAATATTTTTCACAATCACCTTACAGTTGATTTAAATCATTTTACAAGAAGAAAGTACAGAAAAGACATACATATGCCACATATATTATCAAAACGTAAGGGGGAAAATATGTGAAGAGTGATTTTCGAGTAGAACTAGAACGAGAAATGCTTTAGCATTTCGCGATCCTGCTATCGCAATTTCATATTACTGATAGGATTGAAAATCAAATATGCAAATCCACTGACACATTCTGCGTCGTTAGCCATACCGTTGCCATTACTACCAGTGGCAGTTCTCCTGTGAGGCTCGCTCGGCGCTTTCAGCTTCTCTGCCCTCTCGTTCTGCCCTGACCCGCCCCGCGCTCGCGGCCACGTCTAGCAGCTCGCTCACCCAAAATCAGAGACAGTGGCGGCTGCGGAGGCCGTCCCACTCGCATTTAGCAAGGGCCGACGCGCATTACGGCCGGGAAATACGGGCTCAACGTCTGAACCGGCCGGCCCCTCCCACCCGCCTCCTCCCCGCCACTTGCAGAATCACATCACCTCCCCGCCCGCGCGCGCGCCATTCTCTGGGCTCTCAACAGTCGGCTCACGTCGAGGCCGCGTCGCCACCGCGCCCGCCCCCGCCCCACACCCCGCCTGATGAGGGGCTCCGCGGCCGGGGCGCCTCAGAGCCCGCCGCGCTTCCTGGTGGAGCTCCTGAGAAATGCGAGGCGGAACAAAGGAAGGGCGTGGGTAATAGAAAACCCGATGAGACGCGGAAAAATGGAATAGACGGCGGATTAGGGCGCCTGCACGGAGCGCGGGTGAAACAACGTGGATTAAAAATGAAGACATGGGGCGGCGGCAGCTGCTTCGGCCGAGAGGGGATTTCGGCCTCGAAGCCTCGGCCGCGCGTGGGATGACCCGTCGCTGACCGCAGCGGGGGGGGGGGGCGCCCGCGCTCGCTGCGCCTCACGGACTTAAGGGCGAAGGGAGGCGAAAGGCAGTTGCGAACGCGAAGTGGCGTCTGTGAATCAAAAGTTGCTGGTCGGTCGAAAAAAAGTTATTTCCGTCAACAAAGTCACCTGTTCGCTATGCAGTGCAAATCTATACTAACGTCGGTGTGTAGTCGAGAGCAACCGGTATCGATACTTACGGTGTGCATGCCACCACAAAGAACACAAAGCGTTAGATTTACATTTTGTAGGTGAAAAATACTTCTGTTACATTTTTTCTATTAGTCGTAGATTGTCACTAAATCGTTTATAAATTTACAACGCTATTGCTCCACGCAATTCGTATATCCCCCGCCCATGACATTTGCTCAGCTATTAGAGTATTGAAGATTAAGAATATTGCCTTCGAAGCGCCCGGCGTGACGCGCGCTCGAAAGCGACCTGAATGTCATTCACGTGCTCCACCTGTCGGAGCTATGTTCCTCGCTATTCAGCAATGACATTCTATGATGTGTCATCAACACGTCGCAATACCATTTTCGCGACTAGGTAGCATTTCGGAATTAACACCCGGAATTCCAAAATATGCGTGCATTCTTTTCTCATGTCTAACTTCCAGTTAATAAAAGAATATTGTAATGGGGTAATGATTAACGAGAAATGAATTATATGAATCATATGCCTATAATATGCAATTAAATATACTACTTATATATAGCTGAACCTCTCGCAAAAGAAGCATAATGTCGGACGTACCTTTCGTAAAGTCACGGAGGCTGCCCGCACCCTGCGGCATCTGAGATTTCCCCTCTCGGCGATAAGGAAAGCGCGTAGGCGAGAAGGAGAGGCGACTGCGAGACGCAGCGATCGCGCTGACCGCCACTCGTCATCACGGCCTTCGTCAAAAGGGGAACTCGCATTCCCAGGAGTGTCCAAAGAAATGAATACATCGTTTGTTGGTCCATCCGTCTGATCCTTCTCACTCATCAGTTTGTTATCTCCAAACTGGCAGTGTTGAATTACCGCCGACCCACAGAAAAAAGACAGAGAAAGTGAGAGAGAGAGAGAGAGAGAGAGAGAGAGAGCGAGCTATGTTGTGACAAAGAGCGCAGGCAGGCGGGGAAATATTAGGAGCTTTGGAGGGAGAGGCCACGTTTGAGCATGCGTAGTGGAAGGTTTTTTTTGGAAGTGGTAGAGCAATAGATGACATTTTTTATGTAGCTCAAACATTGCTAAAACTAGTATAAGTCGTCAGTGATGAAACCTCAAAGGTTATCACAGCAGGAACTATTAACGCACTTACGCATTCACATTGTGGCGCGTATCCCCTAATGTAGTACAATTAAGAGCTGTCCTGGGAACAAATCTATTCTAAACCAGTGAACCTTTGAGTAAACCGCGCCCGAGGTAGAACAAAAATTCACCCTTCACTCGTGAAGTTCAAAGAAAAAAACGCCTTGGGCGAATTCACTTAAATTAACGTTATAGTATTTCATAATTCTACTCATAGGGTGCAGCACTGTTCAATCCAGCGGGGACCTGACGTAAAATTCCGATAATGGAGAAAAATGTAATGCCTAATTTTCAAATAATTATTATCTTATAATAATAAATATCTTTTAAATGAATTGATGAGTTTATATATGAATAGCGGAAATGACAATTTGCATAAGAATTTACTTTTTATTATTTAAGGTCAGAATTTTAAACTAGTCATAACACAAGTTATGATTGATAATACTTCACCACAAAACTGAGAAGATGCGTCCTTCTCCAAACTATATTGACATCGCTTTCCATGAAAATTGGTAGGGGAATGAGTTATGTCGCTTCAACAAAAGGGGTTGTAAGCCTTCCTGAAAAGTGATACAATGGCGCAACTATACATACAACACATCCTTCCTAGAAATGTGATATTATTAAAGGTGGAGTGTTGTAGACATTGAGTGCGGATGTATAAGATTTAATTAGGAAGGACAGACATACTATTTTTCCCTAAAATCTCGTAAGTTCCCAATATGAATATTTTTGTATATCTCAATGCATTAAAAAAGAAAATGTCTCCGCTGTAACAAATGATCGGTAGATTTCTATCACGACTTGTAATGGTGAATATTTTAAAAAATATGGAAAATTTAAGTATAAAATGTTACAGAAAACACTGAAGAAAAATAATCATATCATTAAATAAAAAATAAACAATACGAAAACATCGGGTGAAATTCGATTTGAAAACTAGATTTGCGCCGAGTACTGTTCCGTCAATATCTTCGAGAGAGACGGCAACCTCATTTCATAGGTGCATAGAAATAAGGAGTATGGGTGCCAGCCAGCACAGAATAAGTTTCCGGCGGACGCAATCCATCGTTCACGCAGGTCCTGCGGGGCGCGGGCGGGGCGCGGGCGGGGCGCGGGCGGGGCACGGTGGGGCCCGGCGGGGCACGGGCGGGGCGCGGGCGGGGCGCGGGCGGGGCGCGGGCGGGCGCGGGCGGGGCGCGGGCGGGCGCGGGCGGGCGCGGGCGGGGCGCGGGCGGGGCGCGGGCGAGGCGCGGGCGGGGCGCGGGCGGGGCGCGGGCGGGAGCGAAGGAGCAGCGGGCTGAAGGGACGACATGCAAAAACGAACGCGGCAGAAAGAGAAATGAGGCGTTTCCCTGTGCGAATATCGCGGAGCGGTTGTAGGATTGAATGGGAAACTGAGTCGACCCCAGCTGCTCTCTTTCCGAGCGCCGAAGGGGTGCGGGGGAAGGTAGGTGAATGCTTGTAGAGGGAAAGAGGTGCCAATAACGACAAGCTATGGGGAGGATGCAAGAAGATAGTGACGAAAGGGCGGTCAAAATGATTGAAAAAATCTAAAAGTTCTGGTTGCAAGTGGTACAAAAAAGAATAGTGTGGGAAATAGAGTAGGTAATAGCAACACTATCCGTTTTAAGAAACAGATTTGGTGTGCTCCTTTAACATATTTTTTCTTCGCCAAACCAAACTACTTCCTCTCCACGATATTTGGTGATGAAATATCATGGGGTTCTAGAAAGTAGATATATATTAGCATTTGAAACTGCAGTCACTTAAGCAGCAACTCTTTGA
Source organism: Teleogryllus oceanicus (assembly GCA_964035755.1). Classification (NCBI taxonomy): domain Eukaryota; kingdom Metazoa; phylum Arthropoda; class Insecta; order Orthoptera; family Gryllidae; genus Teleogryllus; species Teleogryllus oceanicus. Next base: position 27,172,498 of record CAXIVR010000007.1, on the reverse strand, counting down.
GCCAGGCCACGAGGATGTCAGTTAATAGAAATGGTTAAAAAGAATACTCTTTGATAAAAAAAAAAATTGGAATTGGAACAAAATGATTCGACGCGCCTTTTCAGTACAGAGCTGGTACATGTTGCCGGGCGGAAAGAGGGATCGGGAAGGGAGGGAGGGAAAGAGAGAAAGAGGCCGCGGCGGAAAGAGGGAGACATGCGGACATTCCCCAAGAAAAACCATTTGAAAGAAAAATGTATAGCACGCTTGGCAGAACACATGCATGTGGCCAGGTAACGTTCAAATCAATAGGATTCAATTCAGAAAAAAGCATTGGTAAATCAACAATCTACAGTTACGACAAATTGTTATTTCATTTATTTAACTCACTATAAATTGTAAACAATGAAATATATCTATCATTACATACATTTTAATGTATAGTATAAGTACGCAAGAAAATATATATTTATTGTATTCTACTGCCTCGTCGTCCAGCAAGGGAGTGGCCGTTTAAGGCATTCATTGGAGTTATAAGTGACGTTTTGTCAGTAGTGGCAGTTTTGTCAAAATATTCAAAATTCAAACTTTTCCTTTTCTTTTCGTATTTGACGTCTCGCGGCAGCACTGAAGTTTAATATCCACGTGCTTTTTCAAAATGGTTTCTTTCCGCCACGGAAAGATTTTACGGATCGCTTGTCTGGGGGCGTCGTTTCCTTCGTGGCAGAGGGCGATTGGGCGATTGGACGAGTGTCGTAGCGCGGGCGTCTCTGCATACACAGATCACGTGACGCGGGCGGCGCTGCCGGCGGTGGGACGGCGGGACCGGGCGGCGGGTGGGGGCAAGTGATGGCCCTCGATAAACCTTTAGCGGCCGTCGCCCGCCGCGGCTGCGGGTCGCTGATCTTTTATTCCGTAGACGTTTTGCATAACGCCTCGATCCACAACGCCATCGCATTCGTTCGCCTCCGTCCGACGCGGCGCGGCGCGGCGCGGCGCGGCGCGGCGGCTGGGCCGGCACGCGTGCCCGGCGTCACTCAGCCACTTACGCGCGTCACGGCGCCCACACCTCCCGCCACTTGTGAAGAATTGCTCAAAAGCGAGCTCTTAGTAATTCACTTCCGTAACTGCTGCTATGTGCCAAACATTTTTATTGTAGATAACGAAAACGGTGTTATTCATAAGCATAAATGTAACAATTGCGTCTCCTCCTTGATTGTTATATACTATATACATTGAGAGATCTGCAACTGTGTGGAAAATAGATGTAAGAAAAATTACAAATTGTAAACTTGTTTGCGTTTATTCGTTTATTTTTTCATTTAACATAAAACACTTTGTACATTATACTTAGTTTTTAATAAAATAATCTGCTTTAAATATTTTTCGCTGTTTCAAAATGCTTTTACAAACAATGTAGGTGGTGTACTAGGGATAACTCATAAAGGAAGGAAATAGATATAAAGGTGAAATGTGATTCCCCATGTAATCTTTTGAGTAAAGTCTCTGCAACAGGTTCCTGACCACAAGCATGCTGGGAGTCTGTGCTTTGACAAACGTCAAATCCAATTTATACTGCTCGTATTTTAGAAAGATTTCCTAGTTTCCGATCTCCATGGTCAGTACAGTGTTACTGTTCTCCTATCTGGCTTAAATGCTGTCTCCCCCCAAAAGTAGGGCCATCTGGAAAGCGAAGTCGAGAGCTTCTGCGAGTGCCATGCAATGGCAAGCTGGAGCCGGGCCCTTCGGACGCCGTGGCAGCTTCTTCCGGCACGCATTCCAGCAACGGTTCTGGGCGCGCGACAACTGCAGACTATTCGCAGCGGCTCACAGGTGGGCGGTGCGAGTGACGATGTGAGGTCGGGCGGAGGTGGTTGGGCGGCGGAGCGGGGCGATGTTGAGCGGAGAAGAGCCGGGCGGGGCGGTGTGAGGAAGAACGGAGTGAGTTGGGCGGGTCAGGCCATAGAGGGTAGAAGCGCTGGGGAGGAGCGGAATAGAGTGGGAAGGGGGGAGACAGGCAAACCATGGACGTTGACTCAAAAGGTAAGACCGGAACGAGGTAAGATTAAATAAAGAATCTCGGTATTTCGATATAATAACACGATGTGTCATTGAGTCCCTCGTGCCTCTAGCGCCGACGCTAAGCTCTACACAGATAATTTGTGACTCTGGAAGTATCGTAGTGGGACTGAGAAGTTCATCTTTGACGCAAATCAAACAAGGAGGTATTAAAAAATGTCACATTCTGCACGAGAGAGGATAGAATAAAGTAAAGTCATTAGTAACAACATGACTGGCATTATTGAATGAAAAATGTGATTCATCAACCAGAGTTGATAAAAAATAAATAGGAAGGTCCCGTTTTTGAAGATTTCTAAATCAATATGAACATAATACATTACGACATTTTGAGATCAGTCACTGGAATAATTGAAAATAACCGACATGTACAGAGTCCAAGTGATAGAAAAATACTCAAGACATGCCCGAAGTAACAGAACGATGGTTATATCAACGAAAGATTTCTTCTGAAACTAGTTTGAAGGAATCAAGAAATCAAGCTCGCAATCTTTTCTCATTTTCATTATGTCGTAAATTGAGGAAATGTAGATGACGCTAAAATCAGGTATTCGAATTTGGAAGAGATGTATGTGATTTTTGTATTGTAAATAAATAACATACTACTGATAAAAATATTTGATACCAGACAAAAAATTCCGGTATACTGTATGCAGTTAGAGAAAGATGGTCTAAAGAGGTTTTAACTTTTACTCGATTCTCTTAATAATGAATCAGTTCGAGATCATATTTCTCTGTTTTCATGACACACGTTAATTCCAGCTGAGGCAACGCTGGTGGGGGTTTCATACGTTTTCTCGGTGCGCAGGCTCTTTCGCGCGGCGTGGTGGGGGGAGGGCGAAGTGTTTGCGGAGGAAATAAAGCGCTGCGGTGCGGCCGCCGCACCGCCCGCCGCAGCCACTCCATCCATCTCCGTCCGCCATTGTCGGCGGCGAGGGGCGCCCGCAGCCTCCAAGCCCCCCCCGCCCCGCCTCGCCACAGCCTCTCCTGTACCGCAGCCCTCGCCTCACCCCTCGTCCCCGCCCGCCCCCCCCACCCTCCCCCCCCCGGCAGAGCAGCTGCCTCCCACGTGTGGTACACGAGCGTCAACGTTCCCCAGAGCGCGTTCTTTTCTCCAGGAGGACAACGACAAACGCACTGAAAACTAGCCCATCGGACACACGAATTTAATTAGTTTGTGACAGACCATAATCTTCCAGCCTTCTTTGTGTGACGAAGACTAAGCTCGCAGTTAAACTCTACTTCATGGCCTGTGTCATCGACTGTTTGATCTACTATCACAACGTTCAGACCCGCAAAGATCTACTTCATTTCTTTATGATTCACTGTACTTCAACTTTACCTACGCTGATCACTAAATAAATCATCTAATTATATGTGAATTAACTATATTAAAATTTTTATGTCGAACTAAACCATTCTGAGTTCAATTCTTTTATCTCTCATTGCGTTATTTGGAACGTTAATTCTTTGTATTAATGTAATATATTTAAAAGAACAATTTTCAACACCATATTTACACTAAAATGGTTAGGTGATTGCAACGGAATTTCAATGTGTTTCTGTGCGTTTGAAAATGAAGGGTCAAGAAATAGAAAATGAAGATTTTATTACAGATATTTTTCTATTCCATGCAATAATATTTAAACCAAAACGTCTCTGAGAAATGATTTAAAACAATACTACATTCTTTTTTTCACTCGTACTATTTTTCAACAATTGAAAACGGAGACAATCCAAGACAGCCTAACAAAAAATAATATAACGAGAGAGAGAGAGAGAGAGAGAGAGAGAGAGAGAGAGAGAGGAGAGAGAGAGTGTTCAAATATGTGGTTCACTTTCGTGAAACATCCATGAGGTTTAGTATGTTATATTTCAGATTTTTTCTTTAATTTTCTTATTCCTCTCCCGAAACCTGGATATCATACGACAATTCAACGTGTAGATTTGATAATCTCAGTATTTATTTGAGATTTTCTTTGAAAAAGCCATTTTCAGTAAAGTTACAATGAAAATATGTTAAAAGAAATCGAAGAGCAGTACCAGTCAAAAGATCTGATTTTAAAACCACAAAATGTTATTCGGGAAACGATATTGATTGTTTCGTGTCCACAATAGTGACAAAGGTTTCATCATCCTGGTCTATAATATTGTATAACAGATCACGTCCGTAGGGGTGAGTGCTAACTATTTTGATGGATCCCTTACATGGCCTTTATTCAAGTTATTTTCATTTGGTGATCATGGAAGTTATTTTTTTATTTTCAAACAAAGATTCAATCGTATTGTAAAATATAGGAAATTTTTTGTGTTCTTTATTACAAGTTTACTAAATATTGAAATCAGAGGACGAGCAGAATCGAAGTCGTATTTGTAACTATTGGTGCTATAACATCACATAGTTTTTCGCATTATTTGTAACGCCTCCGCTACATTATACTACTATATGAATCTGGAAATGTATTTTCAGCTAGCAAAAATATTCTCCGTGCGGTGGCTCCAACTTTCGTCAATCATTTTAACTTGCAATGGGGTTTATAGATATACCACGTACTTACGCCCTTGCTTGGGTCGATACATAATATTCTAATTGTCTCTCTTGACAAACACTCAGGCGGACAGAAAACACATACAAAAGTTCTCCTGTAAATCAATTTTTCGATTTCAAGAACCTAGCAAACATAAATTCTGACCATACAACGTGATAGAGAAAGTAATTTACTATATATAGGAATAGGATTTAGCCACTGAGTTAACAAGGCCTGGCAAAACGAGCTTTTTTTTATCGAAAATTTGCTGTTTTCCGTACACAACTACGCTTTCTCTTCTTATGAAGAAGGGACATCATTCAAAGGATTCTACACGGGAATCATACTTGATGCTTGAATCTTGTAAATTTAATTCATATGCATCGTACATGATTCCTGGTCAGTAAACATCTCAATAAAATAAAAGTTTAAGCAGGCAGATGGGTCTCATTTTACCTATTTTAGCAAAACATTCGCTCTATCGCTCCTTCTGAATTTCTCCGCGCAAAGATAACTATTATTCACAGTAGAAAATGACGTAATGCTTCCTGTATACGCACGTAACTACTTATTGTCGGAAAACCGGACAAGACGCACTTCGCAGTCAATGAGCCAGACGTGATGCGCTGACTACGAAATTGTATTATGCATGTTCTGTCAGAAATTGTTTCATATTATTTACTATTTGTTTATACATAGACCTGATAAATATTGTGACATTAATTAATGAAGATTAAATACATGTATTGTATTGTTCGTGCTTAAGTAGGCTACCATAAAGTGATTTATCACTTGATTTTACTATCAAAACACTAAAACTGTATTTCTTCAAACTTCTTTATCTTTTTTTTAATACATTTCTATAGTTAGTATTCTCTTCCTTCAGGTTAAATGCATGACCCCACGCTCTAAAATCCTCAAAACCTCATGTATGCACATACTTTCTATAATAAAAAAACTTTGTCATCAAATAATTCAGATTCTAATTACAACCGCCCACATTTTATTAAAGGAGCTTGTTTTTACTCCCCCCAGCGTTTTGCCCATACCTTTCACATCTCTGTCAGTATTGCATTGTTCGCACATAATATCACGTAACATTGAAATATTTTGCTTATAAATTTCTCTGTGCTATCGAATCGCGAAGGACCGCGCACTCGTCGACATTCGCTATATTAAACAATAATCACCGAAGGCCCGCGGGGAAGGATGGGAATAAAATTTAATTAAAGCGCGGAGACCCTGGCGGGTGCGCGGGCCGGCAGATAACAGGTATCGTTGGGCGGGCATGCACATGCGAGGGCGACGGAGTAATGGGGCGATGGGGGTGAAAGGCGGCTGGACCACGAGCGCAACGGTGCAATGGTGACAGAAGGGTGATGGGAGCGACGAGCGAGAGGGGAAGGGGCCGGGCCATGGCGGTGGCGGCGCGGAGGTTAGCCGGGGGTGGGGGCAGGGCGGGGGCGGGGAAGGTAGGGGTAGGAGAGGGAGAGGGGCACGGAGAGGCGAGGCGTGGCGGAGCGGGCCGGTGACGGGCGGGGAGGGGAGGGGGCGGAGCGTCAGCGGGAGAGGGGCGCGGGAGGCGAGGTGTGGCGGAGCGGGCCGGGGCCGGGCGGGGAGGGGAGGGGAGGGAGCGGGGCGACGTGGCGCCCGCGGGTGGCCGGCGGCCGAGATGAAATTGCACAAACGCCCGCGGCGCTGCGCGGCGGCGAGTTTCATTTAAGAAACTGGAACACGAAATTAAACAAAAATAAGAAAAGAATGCGGCCTGGAAGATGACTTCAAAAAACGTAATATGTCTGGCAGAAGTTTTAAAAGGTCCGACAGCGTGTTGGAGCGGATGTGTTGGGGGGGAGGGAGGGACGAGTGGTCCGCAGATGCCGCGGGGGACGCGCGAAACTCCTCCCCCGCCCCCTCCCATTCCCACAGATCATGCGGCTAAACGGCTCCTAGAGGCTGTCACGGCTTCTGGCTCGGTCGAGAAGACCTGCTACACTAGTCATTACGATGCCTGATTCGTTCACCAGATCTGTTACATAGCTTTGCAGAAGGTAAGGCAGCGTGTGCGAAGATTGACATTTCTAGGCATTCGTTTTCTAAATTCATGTGCTTCCGCCTCGTAAAAAGGATATAGCAATATTTTTAAGCATTCTTCATTCGCAAATAGAATACAATTAATCACACGTCACGAATTACTTTCCTTGCTACCCTTGATCAACAATTTATTGTGCATGTCCCAGATAAGTAAATACAATTTCAACATTTTGTAATGATTTCCTTGCCATTTTCTATGTCTCAATAAAATAAGAAACCAAACAGGATTTCAAGAAATGTAATGTTAAACACCTTGTTAAATGTAGTACAATTCATGCGGTTAGTCTTCGTTTTCCAAATAAACAAAGTAATAATAATATGTTCTGATGTGATGTGATTATGAAATTAATTGTATGAATCAATCAAATATATTTCTCTTTCCTCTACAAAGAACTATTTTATGTCTCTTTTATGACAAAAATAAATTCATTTGCAACCATCAACATTATTCTTTTTTTGATTTAATACCTTTCCAAACTCTTCGTATTTCTGACTTCCGGCACCTCCTCCCTCATATTTCTCTTCACATTAATACATCCAACATTTTACAGCTTCTTAATTATCATCCTAGGAGTTTACTGTATATTGTTAATTATAAAGTAAACTGTTCACATTTCATTTATTGCCATTTTTATGATTATATTTCCATTATATCTACATTATCAATATATTTACAATTTTATTTATTTTATCTGTAATTAACAATTAACACTCTACTCTCTACCTGCGTATTTTCCATTTTCCCCATTGCATCTGATGAAATTACTTATATAGGTATACTATATAAAACATTATATCTAAGTAAATTAACATTAACGACATTTCCTAACATTAGTCTCAAAACGTGTACTACATCTAATAAAATTCACCAACAAAACGCTCTGAAATGTTCCCTGAATGTTTGTATCAAGTCATGTATTTTTGTATCCTGTATGCACCCCTACACACATTTTAGATAATTTGTTTGAAGTAGTTTCGCTGTTAATATTATACTGCTGAGCTGCTTTTCTGCTGTCGTCAATGGGAAGAGCTCTGGTGAGTAGGCGGCATCAGACGCATTGCTGTGAGAGCGCCCACGCCACACAGCCAATCAGCGCACTCCAATTACAATTCGGAGAACGATGATAGGTAGCAGAAAGATACAGAGGGCGATTTTTCATTAACAGTCGAATGAGCCGGGAGTCAACGAGGGCCCCAGCTTTGCTTTTATCCTCTATTGTTTCGTAGGTATGGAATTACTGTTTCAAGAATTAGAATTTTCATTATTAGAACCTTTCCTAACCCTAAGTGATAGTTTCGTTTTTCTAAGCTAACCGGATGTTAACAATAAATAGAAGCTGTCATCATGGAAAATCCCTCCGAGAAAATTCGACTTCTCCTACAGCGAGACCTGTCCATAATCACTTTCAATTTCTAAGTTAGCATGTGAGAACAGCTGTGTAATGGGGCAATATAAGATTGTTGAACTAGAACTTAAAAAAAAAAAAAAAAAAAGACGTCAACGTCTGTGTTCCAGCGGAAAGTAACGCAAACCCAGAAAATGTTCAAAATATGTATCCCATGACCGAACTCAAATACAAAATATTTCAACAAACACACGCAGAAAAAGATTTCAATATATTTCTTAATACTTTTATTAGTTCTTGAATGTATGTAATTTTCCTTTGATTATATGACAATTTTTTCCGCAGTCTACCGCTGCCCCTCCCCGATGAATAAAATTAGTTTTATCGACAAATTTACTCACATTCCTAATATCACATGGATAAAGTATATTTTTTTTTTGTTTATATTGAAAACATTTAAAAAAATATAGACGAAGTGATTGAACCATTTAAATTTACCGATTAAATTACCATTTAAATGCACATTATTGAAGAAGAGAAAAGAAACATTTAAAAAGAAATATCTATCAAGAAAATGGAAGTTAATCGACCATAATGGAAATAAATCGCTGATAAAAATGTAATATAAAAAATTCTGTGGGAAAAATTGTGAAAGCATTAAATTTTATTTATTTTGGTCTTAATATATTTTCAAACCCCTTAAATATTAAATAATTGTATAATTAAAACTTCTATCTAATACTTGCACTAGAATATTAGTTGTTAGGAAATTCTAAATAAATGTAAAACAAAGCAAGTATTATTGTAACATTGTAATGAACGAAAACAGCAAATAAAATCTTTTTAAAAAAGCATTTGGCTGACTATCACGTTTTGATATACATTAATGGAATTAAATAGCAATCGTCACATAAAAACGTACGTATGAATGAATGAGAGATCCCACAGATAACGTTTGAAATAGGCAGTTTAATGTTTATGAGGGCAAAATAATGTATGATTCCTATTAACACAATCACATACAGAGTTAAACGTAATAAGTATCCGGTGTGTATAATTCCATCGCTTCTTCCAGGCTCGTTACTTGTGGGTCATCAGAGCGAAGTTTGAGGCCACGTGGACCGGTGCCAGACGAGCGGAGCCGGCGAGAGGACAGCGGTAAGCGCGGGGCGTGGCTGTGGTAGGGGCGGGAGCGGGAGCGGGAGCGGAAGCGGGACACGTCCGTGTGGCGGCTGGCACGTCCGCGTGCCGCGCTGTCACTTGTCGGTGGAGACGTCGACCCCGACCCCGCCACACCCCTTCCCCGCCCCGCGTCAACTCCTCGCTCCGCTCCGACCCCAACACGCTCCCACCTCAACCCGCCGCCTTTCCAACTAGCTCTGCCGCTCATCCTCCTGCCCGTATCCCCCCCCCCCCCCCCCCCCCCCCCCCCCCCCCCACGCCCGACTGCAACGCTGCCTGTAATTTCCAACGCATAATGAAATCTATTCCAGTCATGTGGAAGCTACATTTTTCACGAAGGAGGCGAAAAACAAATAAACAAACGAACGCCGCGCCGCGCCGCGCTGCGGACGCCCCAAAAAGAAGAGGCGCGAGGAGCTGCCGCGGGCGGCGCCCCGAGAGAGGAGCGATCGGAGGGTTGGCGGCGAGGGGCGGCGCCGCCCTAAGGGCGTTGGCATGCGCGACACGCGGCGCTAAGGGGCACGCAGACGGCTAATGATAGAAAAGCTCTAAACACGACCCCGCAGCACAGACGGTGCGAAGTTAATAATGGCATCGGATAATTATGAAAAACAAACAAACATGGGGAGGAGAGAAATGAGAAACATACGAAATCATGAGGAGATCGAGGCGGTGGAGTGTATCGATTGATTCATTCACTGGTGTTTGTGCGCACGTCGACATTTGCGGGGATGATAGTCACGTTAGTGTAGTGAATGTTTTATTTCGGGAGTTAGGGATGATTCTTCCACGCGAGGAAGTGAGATCCGGCGCCGACGTATAAGTCGTCTTGTAGAGCGTTTTGCCCTCCAGCTCCCCCTCACAGAGGGACCCCCCTCCAAGCCGGGAGAAGTTCTAAGCTATTTCCTTCCGACATGTATGGTAGCAGTTAAGTGTATTTATGAGTTTGTATGTGCGAGTGTGTAAGGAGAGACGACAGGACAAGACACAGGAAGGAAAGGTCGCGCGGTCCGTGACTCGGTTATTAGGATACTGCTCCGACATTCGCCTGTTGGAGAGGAAGTAAAAGAGGGCGAGGAGAATAAAAGAACGCGAACATTTCCAGCGAGAAACGGGGAGGGGCTGTCCTGTTCAGTGCATTTTGCCTCGCGGCTATCGAGCATTCTGCTCCAAGGCTAATGTGTACCTTAAAGGGGATGGAACTGGGTCAAAGTAGGAGCCGTCCCGCGCCGCCCCGCCAACTTCTGATGGGGGCCCAGTAATGAAGTGACGATGTCTGCTCTTCATGCGAGGCCACGACAAATATCCCGAGTTTGCGGGCACGCGCCAACTTGTCAAGGAAGCCCCGCCCCCAACTTGCATAGGTATCTCAGGGAACTTGGCTGCGTGGCAGGGAGACGCGCTCACGAGCTACCGAGCATGGTGCTGTCACTCGGGGACATTCTCCGCAAGATGTTCTCAACACTTCAGGTCACCGAGAGCCTCTGAAGTATACTTCACATATGTTCACAACATTATTTTATCACTACTTCACATCAGATAATATGAATTGCCTGTATATTTTTGTTTAATATTAATGATAATAACGGTATCAATGTTACATTTCTATAAGTGTAAGAGAGCGCCAGACAGGTGAATCGCAATTTATGAAAAGATTTTCATATTTCTAGAGTTTGAGTTTGGTACATCCAGACTAACCTAGATAAGCGGGACTCCAGCCCTCTGAACACTTGCAGTATCTAAGGTGGCAGCGTCACATTTTAAATAATATGACCTTTTTTGTATTCCAGCATTTAAAACGACCTCTTTCGCTACAACAAATCGTTCATAAAATTGTATCTAACTCCACAAATTGAGACGTATTTTGCAGTTTGTGGCACGACGTGCTACAAATTTAACGTCGCCACTCATTTAGCTCATCGCACAGAGTGAATCGTGGGTCATAGCAGCAAACCGAACAACAGACTTCCGTTTCTTTCGCACAGATGTCAAATACCCATGACATCATAATAAATATTTCCAAACATTAACTTTAATTATGTTATAAATTTATAATGCTGTTATACAAAAAAGTAATGTATGCAACTCGTTTATAAAGCTGCGTTATTGCATCCGTACACATTTGAAAACTCTCTCTCTCTCTCTCTTAACTTCACTCGTTTTGAAAACATGTTCTTATACAATAAAGCTTAATATTATAAACCAGTTAGATAATATACTACGATCGCTTCAGAGGCTTCCATTACCAGTTAGCTGCACGCACATTAGAAATAAAAGGATAATAAATTTTCATTTTGTGAAATTGTAGTATGCAGTTAAGTGAAATGAGCACACTATAGTTACGATACAATCATGTGACGATTCATAACTAGCGAAATAGAATTATGTGAACAGAGACGGAGGGTCCTAATGCATTGGAACGCTAAAGAGGCCAAACTTATTTATTCAAATAACGTATAAGTTCATACACCAACATCCATATTTAACACTCTTATTCTATCAACTCTTATAATTTCGAGGAAAACTTGGTATTTATTAACAAAACGACCTGGCTTATAATTATTATTTTTCGTTTAAATATTTCCATAATCGTGATGCTCTCAACATTTTCCTGATTCCATTTAAATTACATAAGGCGCATCAACAAATAATAATGTTGAAAACATTCTGAGAAATCGTAGTGGTCATGGTCCTGCAACGAAACGAAATTGTTGTGACTGGAGCTTATACATGGCAAACGTAGTACATGAACATAAATGCAGAATTATAAGCAATGCACTTTGACATTATTTTCTGTTACCCGAAAAAAATGGAATTGTGTGGTGATAACAGGAAAAGAGGAAGATGGTACCAGATGCAATAAAAGTAACAGATTATGCGTTAGATTATTTTATTAACTTAAGATTGTTAGTGAAAACACAAACCAAATAGATCATTAGTTTACAATTAATGTGATAATTAAGTAAAAATATTAAGTGAAAGAACGTACACAGTAAAATATTAGCAGAAAGAATAAATCAATTTGCAAATCAAGTTTATACAGTAAATTAACAGAAATTCCCAATACCATTGAAAAAATCTATTTGCATTCCATTCCTACCCAAAAAGGCACAATAATTGTTTCTCAAAACTATTGTTTTTGGCTACTTATAAATTTCCACAGCCATATTATAGCTGGAGATTTTCTTAGAGGTAGACGAAAGGTTCTTGGATACCCCATTTAAATTTATATAAATCGTCTAAATATTTTGATACATTAAAAAACTGAGTATCAGACATCTTTCTTTGTTCATGGCTAAGAGAGACATGTTTCGTTAATCAAGTACATCCTCCAAGTATTTATAGTTTATTAAAGACATATTTTGTATTTTTTAATGTCTATTTTATTTTTTTGAACGTTCTTGACCTAGCAAAGTATCAAGAAATTTAAATATTTGAAACTGAAGAGTTTTATTTACAATGATAACTTCAAAGAGAGATAAACATTTTCAATTATAGATGATTAGAAGTGTTTGCACAGAAATATAGAAAAAGTAATTTTGAGAAAAGTGAGATTATAGGAAACCTATTCAATTTTGTAATGTATAGAACTATTACTTAAAAACATCAACGTAATACAAAGAAACGATGCTACATGAATCCATCGGCATTTTTTGTTCAACATTAAACTTAAACAAGTATCATTTCAAACTTACAATGAAAAACATATTAAAACCATAAATATTTTTTAAGCCAATGCCCATTGTTCATTAAACGCTAAAAAACAAAACAGGAACAACTCGAGAAATACTTGCGCGATCGTCATGAAATCGTCCAATACTTCGAAAATTCGAATTTGCAAACAATCGATAATTCGATTATTCCCTAGAACCTTTCCGTCTACCTGTAAGGACAACTCGTCCACCTCCTCGCCCAGCCTCGGCGGCATCCTCGCGTCGTCCGTTCGGCGCCCGACAGACGCGCAGTCAACAGAGCTCCGACTCCAGCAACTCATTTAATTAACTAAGCTAATATAAGACTAATTTCCTTGTCTCTGCTCAGTGAGACTCAACAGCGACTCGGATGATTGGGAGGGATGAGAAATGGAAAGGTAAATATTCTTCTGCTGCTACTCCTTCAAATCATTGGCCGTCTACAACATCATTATATTAATTCAGTAATGTCAAGAGTGTTTATGAAGAACACATATTATTTTTTAATTATTAAAAATGTGCGTCCAATTTTTCTCAAGCTTCAAAAGACTCAAACTTATAAACTTTTAGTTCAAAATTTGTGATAGGCATTTGTCAAAATACAATTTTTTTACTTTCTTATAATAATTATATCTTTTAATGGGTGCTATTTTAAGATATATGAAGAATTTTACTTTACTTACAGGTGAAGTTCTGTTATCTCTCTTAGATTATTCACACAGACGTTCAACCCACGTCTGGAAGCAAACTAAATAACCGTAAAATTGACGCTAAAATACAAATTACGAATTTCAAAAGTTTTCGTGCAAATAATATATAACGTATGTAGCATATACAGCTATATATTAAATTTCATCCTATGTTTCGCAGACTTCATTTATTTCATGACCAAACGGAAAAATTAGTTGTGGGATATAAATGGTGAACGACAATACAGTGTGTTTCATGTCAGGTTGTAATATTCGCGGCACGTTGATATGAAATGACAATTCATATGCAAATCGCGGCCAAAGAACCGTCTAACAAAGCAAAACAAATTATTCCCGCCCGTTTGCGTCGGTCAGTTTAATCAGGAACGTCATTCGGGCAAGGGAAGCCGGGACGCTGCGAGCATCTGGCACAGAGACAGGACTTTGACACTACAGTGAAAAAAGCTCGCTTTGGAACGCCTCTTGTGACTCATAATTCACCACTCGATTTGGCGAATCTTGATAAATGCGATGAATAAATGAATGACATAAAAATAGAATCTTGAATGGACATCGTTCATCAGGTAAATATTTATTGTGTATATTTTTATCTGAAGTTGTCGAGGATTGGCACGGAAGTCGTCGGTCAGTGAACACAATGGTGAGGTGTCAAGGTATTTCTAGGCGAACAGGATGTAGAGAGAAGAGCTATACTACGGGAGATCTTCCTGTGAAACTCATTACTAGACCCGTCCATTGCTTTCCACAGCGACAGCACGCATTGATCCAATAGATAGGGTATGCGGTAGAACAACCCACCCTAGTTGGCGTCATGGAGTAGTGTAAACGTTATTTCCAATTACTCATGTGGAAACCAATGTTATGTGCTTTACACATGACGAGTGATTATAAGAGTAATGTTATTAGTAGTAAATTTACTTTTGCATACTTTACTGTTTATTTCCCGGTCATCAATGTAAATAAAGAAATATACTTCGGAAACGACTAAGTACTTCGACTTTCTCAAAGGTAATTGAAGTATTTGTTTTTGTTTTACAAGACCATTTCTTCGTGCAGATAACGATGTTTTATTCGGAGAAGCGCTGAATGCATGTGTAGAATGTCACGAAAAAGACGAAAAGTCGCGTTACCGCTCGGCAATGCGCGACCGTGCTAGCTGTCAGCCCCAAAGGGAGATCTCCCAAAGCATGGCCTCCTGTGTGCAAAGACTCCCCCGGCGCAAGGAATGCCAGCGAGGGGCGGAGGCGAGAGTCTAAGCGCCGCCTCAACCACCCGAGCCGACGCTACCGCAGCGCCGCCAAGCGGCTAGCCGCGGCGAGCAGACACGGGGCGCCCGGCGCCTGCGGGAGAAACCAAAATTAGGAAAACAAACAAAAAGTGGAAAAAACAGGGAAAAATAAAATAAAATGATGATATGCATGCGTTTTGTGGCTTTAATTACGTAGGTTTCATACGAGTAAATCGGATTTTCCTGCAGGTTTTGTTCACAAAAAGAAAACATACAAACAAGTGAAATTATTCGAAAACAAAATTACTCCCAATTATTATTTGATACCGGCAGCCATGCATTTAAAGAATAATTATAAATAGACAGTCGTCTCATATTGCGTAGAATGTGTAGTATTCATTTCGGCACAATATTTGCTCTTCTTGATTCGAGTTATTTCTAAACTCATTTCATTTTCTCTTTCAATATATTTGAATTAACAGAATGTCGCTCGGAAAACTGACTCGACAAATGTCAGAGAGCGTTGTACTTGGTTTCAATTACTCTATGACATAGTATTGCATAGAATAAGTGAAAAACGCACTTTAATAAATTAAAAAAAAACATTACGTGAGTGTTATTTTAATACCAAAATTCTTTGAGACTGTCACTTAGATTCTCGAACATCTCTGGTAACATACGTATATAACTGATATTCAAATACGGTGCAGGCGTATGCATCAAAGGCGTAGGCAAAAAATGTCCATGAATCTCCTTGCATGAACGAAATTCTTTCGCAACCATCAGACCCTTCCAAAACGACAATTCTCTAGTGCAATCTCTTATCACTTCGTATTCTCAAAGGAGGCACCGTGCCTTCTCATCGCCTTTTTCATAGGCTGCGACTTCCTCCTTAGGCGGTTGCCTCCACTGACAGCTAACACCACTCCCACGATATTCTCTACTTCAGTTCTGAAAAAGTTAAAAAAAATAATTCGAAAAAAGGCATAATTCATAGATTGCATCTCCTGTTGACAGTATTATCACATATAAGTGATATGGAACTCATCTAAGAAATACAAGTTTCACAAGAATTCTGGTTTAGTCTAAAATATTCGTTTATATTAATGTATTAAAATATTAGTCTATATTATATTATC
Source organism: Teleogryllus oceanicus (assembly GCA_964035755.1). Classification (NCBI taxonomy): domain Eukaryota; kingdom Metazoa; phylum Arthropoda; class Insecta; order Orthoptera; family Gryllidae; genus Teleogryllus; species Teleogryllus oceanicus. The sequence goes on along the minus strand of CAXIVR010000007.1, from coordinate 27,156,521 downwards.
AACAACGAAAATTCAAAACATTCCCTAGTAGTTTTAATTAGTCCTGATATCGGGGAGAATGACTGTCTCTGTCAAATTGTCCAGTTTTACCTCATGAAAACCTGTAATATTCTGTAACCTAATTATGACAAAGTTGGGCTTTGGGATGCTGAATGAAGTTTATTTTCAGAGTATCAAACAAGGAAGTAAAAATTAAATTTTAAATCTTAATTATTTACGCACACATTCACGTGTAGTAAAAACCATATTGAGGGGGTCTAAAATTGTACGAACACGGTTTTATTGAGTGTGACGAAAGAAGAAAAAAGTCATAACTTTTAGCAACTTGATACATAACCAACAACACATTTCTTGCTACTTATTTAACCTGGGAGAAACTAAATCAAACTAATAATGGCATATCAATGTGATTAATCGATAGTGAACGAATCGCGGAGTGAACACTTCGAAACATGTAGTGTGGACTACGCCAAACCTATCGCTCTAGGGAACTGAGGCGTGCGGCGCGAAATAACCAACTTTGCGGGGCCTTTCCCCACGGGTCCATGAATGGCGCGGGGCGGAGCGCAGCGTGGAAAGGGGGGTGGGAAGGGGCGGGGAGGGGCAGGGCGGGGCGGGGCGTCGGGCGTCGCGACGCCCACCGTCGCTGCGCGCGAATCAATAGCCTGCGCCCCGCGACGCCTCGTGCCTCGCCTCGCCTCGCGGAAATTCAATTCTTGGCGCGCGTTATTGGAATTGAAGATATCGGAATTAAATGAACCAATAAACGAGAATAAGGTTGGGCGCTGGAGAGATATATAAACAGCGGGAAGGTTACTCGCTGCGTCCGGAATGCGCGGCCGCGATAGCACGCCGAGAATACTTCCGGAACACAAAACCTGGCAGATTACGGAAGTTTGAAACTAACGCGGTGGCGCGGCCACGAGTTATTTCAGAAGCGGGGAGCGAGACGCACGAAAAGAACGAAGGAGGGGTGCGGGGACGGGAGGGCGGGAAGGAGGGAAGCCGAAAGACGCGTCGTAATTGAAAGAGGCGCCGCGAGATCTCGAGAGCAAATCCGCCGAGGAGGAGCGAATTGTGAATGACACACAGAAGCAACTCCTTTGCGCAGATTAAGTTATGTAAATACAACGCTCAGGATTTAATGTTTCGCGAGGGGGAGGGCTGATCATGGATGGAGCAGGAGGAACAGATAAAGGAGGAGAGAGGGTATATAAACGAGAAAGGCGAACAGATTACATGAGAATTTAAACAAATTCAATATTTGCGTTTCGCGCACGTTTTCTGTCGCCGTGTGCTTGTGGAGGGGGCGTGTCGAGGCGCGAACGCCGCCCGGCGCCCACAGGGGTGTCGCCCAGGGCGACTCGTCGCCAGGCGAATTCCTACGAGGCGCTCACGCAGCAAACACTCTCCTTCCAAAGGCGGGGTTAATTATAATCGTATTAATGAGTATCAGCACAAAATATATGTACTCTCAAATACTACAAGATGGTCGGAATTATTCTTTTCTTGCAAATACCAAAAGAGTGAGACAAAAGCCACCTTCCTCAATTGCGCTCACTGACATTGATATTTGTTAGAAAACACGAACAAAAAATGTCTTTTTTATTCTAGTTATCTCAATTTATCAATGGATCAAAAATAAATTCATGCTTTACACAGTCAACACAATTTATTGTCCACTTATCATTTTGGAACTTTTTAAAGCGCGTATTTATTATTTAGAAGAAAGATGTTAAGATAATAATGTTCGCAATACAATATAGACGTTTAACAACAGGGCTTAGTAGTTGTATTTACGAACTATGAGGGAGTTTCAGACATCAGTAGTTGTTAGTGAAATGTAGTACGTGGACAGAAAAATTATTTTCATTTTTAAATGATTGTGTTCGTTCTCAATAAAAAACTACAGTGGGTGTAGGATAGTCTCCATTATGTATAAAATTAATATATATTTTTATTATTGACAAATTCATTAACTTATAATAATATCATATCAGTTTAATGAATTTTGAGACAACTGGTTTGTATACTTGTTGCTAGGGTCAATGTTAAGTTCCTCCACATTCGTTAATATTTTAGCATGCTGGCCGAATGTTTGAGATTTCATTAGCTTAAAAATGTTTTCATGAGCTGCGGTCATTCGAAAAGCGCCACAAATGTACCCATAGCTGGCTGTCAGTTAGACATCCCTGTTCTAAATGAAGCTTTTCCCAGCGATTGAGAACTGGAGAAACGGGAAATGACGCTGCAGGGCGGAGGAAGAGGGCGGAGGAGGGGGCGGAGGGCGATGACTTGAGGCGCGAGCGGAAATGGAAAGTGAGAAATGCTCGCTCCCGACTGAAGCGGCGGCGTCGCTGTCTCTGATCGAGCACTGGCAAAGGAAACTCATAAGCAATTTAAAAATAACTAAAGGAAAAAAATGGGTGATGAAAAAGGGAAAGAAAAAAATCGAGTGGCAATGAAGACGACAAGGAAAAAATAATAAGAATGTGTTATATTAGGGAAGTTTGGAAGTGGACAAAAATAGAAATATGTGAAGAAGCTCTTCTTCAATTACGTTTTTGAATAATGTTCATCCAAATACTTAATATGAGCACTACGCATGACACATCGACAAAGGTTCTTCGATGTTATCTTTGATCTGAAGCACCGTAAAATACATAATTATTCCAATGATTTCAAAGGGAACGCTCCTCGGCATAATATCTGCTAAATATAATGCACAGTTCAATTTTCTACTTGCTTTTTAATTGAATACGTATTTGAATTACGAGATAATTGCACGTCATGCGCATGCAGGCAATCTAATATTTGCTGGATAAACAAGAACTACTCCGAACGCAACTGCTAATGGATCTGCTGCCAATACATGACGCTCCCTAACAGGCGTTCCGCATCGCTTCTGGGTTGGAATCTATGCCGTGTCAAAGCGAGATTTTTCGACTCGCAAACCGCCTCCCGATTTAATCAAAGCTAGTCACGTTCCGAACGGATCAAATACACGAGATCAAACAGACGTCTTGGTGGAAGCGATTTGCCAACCTTCAGAACACGGAGACGTCACTATTTGCCGACCTGTCTGGGCGCCGCCTTCCTTTCCTGAGCCGAGCCGTGGAGGCCCCACCCTCGCCCCCGCCGCCTCTGCCTCCGCTCGGCGCGCAGAAATGCACCACGAGCGTAGCATCGCCGAGAAATATACTTCTCCGGTAGTAAATTCCTCTTAGCTGCATAGAGGCGGGTTGTGAAAACGTACCTAGTTTCCTGAAGCATAGTGTTCGTTTGATACATAATTGCACAATCGATTCACTAAATCAGGAAACAGTCAAATTTAATATTTCCTTGTTTTCATCGAACAAGTTGATTCCAAATATGCTAACGCTGTTGGGAGTTTTTTCACTGTGTCTCTGTGAAAGGACAAGTATACAAGAGAGAATGTTGTCCATTGTCATTGCATGGTTATTTCAATTTCATGCCAATCTAAAACAATGCAGTTTTGTATTGGAACAACTCATTGAAACGTATGTGTGTCTTTGTGTGTGTAGGGAGGGGGGTGAATAAGACATTGAGCATTGAAATGACAGACGTTTCGGTTGAAAAGGAAACATCCTGCACCATGGACAAAGAACTGCAATGCTCTCTCTTACTTAAACATACAAAATACGAAATATTAATTGACAGAATCATATTATCCGCGTTTTTTAATGAGAAAATAAGTACCTTAATTTAAAAATAATTTTTCTTCCTGCTTCAAGTCCTAGTTACTCTTTAAGAGTTTGATCTTACACTAACACTCTATTATTCTTTCAAGAGAATCATCCTTTATTTGTGTCATAATAATTACCTTCGGAGAATTTGTGAAATGAGAAATGCTGCCATCGTCGCCCATCGTCCAAATGAGAAGAGCGCCCCCCAACGGTCGGCGACAGAGCGGTGGCGTTGTGATCTCGTGCCCCAAACGCAGCACGCGCCCATTTCCACTTCACCCTCCCCCTTCTTCGTATACTTCGATTTTTTCTCTTTGTCTTCCACAAGCATTCTTTTGACGCAAGTAAGGTATTAACTGACTTTCATGACTGAATCCAGATGGCGAATAACATCGCAAACATCTCTACGGAGTGACATGTGGCGCCGCGCCGTGGAGCACCGTCTCGGTCATCCATAGCGCCTCCATCGCCCTCTGCCGCCGCCCCATCGCGGCCCTGCTCCGGCGCATGTAAAGCAATATTTTGCAGGCGGAGAAAGCAATTTCGCTCCGCGTCACCCGCTCGGGGCCTGGGCGTGGGCGGGGGCGCGGGCGGGGGAGGACGGCGCGGAGGTCAGCGGCGCAGAGGGCGGGAGGTCAGGCCTGAGGGCGCGGCGGAGGTCAGCCGAGTCCCCGTCGGCCGCCGCCGCCGCCGCCAGGGCCCCCCTGGGGCCGCGCGCCGCCACGCCCTAGCCGCCTCCGTGCCCTCCACAGCCCTCCTCGGCTCCCAGTCCCCTTCCCCGTTCCAGCTGCCCACGCCACAGTTGCACCTCTGCAGTAATCCTCGCCCCAGTCGCCTCACTGTCGTTGCCACCACAACCTTCCTCGGTCCCCAGTCCCACCCGGCCGCCTTCCCCGTGTCAGCTGCCCACGCCCCCGTCCGGCACATCTGTCCCTCCACAGTCACCTCCCTGCCCTCCTCTACCACTTCCGCCCCGCCACAGTCTTCCCCGCCCGAGTCGTTCCTGTCACAGTCTGCCGTGTTACAAACTTCTTCGCCCCCTTGTCCCCGTCGCAGCTGTTTCCAACTCATTCCCCTCCACATCCACCCCCGCCACAATGGCCCAACAACAGTCATTCCCGCCCCAGCCGCTTTCCTCCCCCTGCTCCATTGCCCCGCCAAGCATCTCGTTTCATGTTGCCTCCGCTTCTCATTTCCCACCACTACACCAGCCCCTTGTCTCTATCGCCACCGCCACAAGCCCCCAGCCACAACCCTCCCACCTCTGAAGCGTTCCCACCACAGTCGCTCTTCCGCCATCTGCCTCACCCCAATCCCCGCCGTCCCCCTTCCTGCGGCACAGCGTATTCCAACTCAATCGCACGCAACGCGAAACAGAACAAGTGGCTTTTCATTGCGATATTTTTCAAAGACACAAAGAACATGGAAACTGCATTTATTTCGTGTAAAAACAAATTGTTTCCGAAAGCTGGCGCGCAGCCGAATCGGGAGCTCTCGCCGGAAGCGCATCTCGAATTCGATTCTGCCAACGGAGGCGAATTTCAATTCCAAACAAGGGCTCAGTGGATACCACGAACGGATCGAGGACGTATGTTGTACATCTTGAAAAAAAGGCTTTCACGTCCTAGAGGAGTAGCTAAGTCTTGGACTGAGACCAGAGTAGCAGCGCTAAACCGACAGACGTCATTGTAAGCAGATTCGTCTACTTCACAGCCAACGGGACTGGCAGCTGCAACCTCTAATTAGTCTCTAATCTAAGTGAAGGGCCTTTCATAGTGCCGTAGAAACAGAAAATTTTATTTCATTGGATGAATATTACACTCTAGCACTCGCGTTTTGCAACCATAGTCTCTCTATAACCTCTTAAATCGGTTATTAACTACCTAAAATGAAGTAAAGGAAAGACGTTGACGAGACCACTGCATATTCACAAGCCACAATGTTAATAAAATATTTGTTTGCATACCACTGCGCCCAGGGTAGTGAGTGTGTGTGCACTATATTATAACGATGTATTGCAAATAAAATCAATGCTCGAATTTCTCATAGCTCTGTATACGAAAATGAAAAAGAAAACATAAGAAATTAGAAAATGCATAACATCTCACTATTGTAACAAGATTGTTGAACCTATCACCCGTTTGGTCTTTGTCTTCAAACAGGGTTAGAAGCGATTTGCAAACAAATGTGATAGTCATCGAGCGTTTGTCATTTACTGTTTTTTTCATAAATGTATTACATTCATGATATTGTAAGAGCATTAATTTGGAGTTTTTCAGTGTTTAAATAATAAATGGCACAATAAAAATTGTATAGAAAATTATCATTAAATATTAGCGTAGAGGATTCATATTGCCACTTGTAAATAGCTGGTTTCAATGTGGAAATTATCGGATTCCCACAGCGCTACTTTCATACACACCGCAAAAACAAACAGCTGTTTTTGTTTCAAGTTATATTCCAGCCATCCAATAACAATATTCTATTACATTGCTGTCCAATAAGAACATTTTTTCATGTTAATGTCAAAATCTGATATTCGTGGTTTCAATGGGGGAAGTTTTATTAACAAAATGCGTCGAAATTTAAAAGGATGTGCACCACATTAAAAAAAAATAGGCGCAGAAACATTGAAACAGAAGCAACACGAAACGTTTGCGAAACATCGCACGCCATCCGAATCCAGTTACCGAAGCACTGGCGAGCGCGCTGAACTCGTGGGCTGGGGGGCGCGCATGGAACGGGAAGTGGGCAGTGAAGTGCTGGGAGAGGACATGGTGAACATGGGGCTAGTGGTGGTGCTGGCTATGGGACATGGAATTATGATCCTACATGAAATGATGATAGTAAAAATGATGGTCGTCACTGCGATTGTATTAGAGAGAAAGATAGCGATAATGGAGGCGCAAAGAGAGATGATGTTGAGTTAATTGCTAAAGCGCCGGCGGTTACCGCAATTGTCAGGTTGACTGGGCATGGAGGGGGTCTGCGAGGGAGGTGCGGGTGGGGAGCGGGGAGGGGTAGCGCGGAACGCGGCGCCAGCTGGAGAACCCCAGAGCGGCGCGCCCCCTCCGCCGCCACCGCCACCGACCGCCCAGCTTACCGGCAAAACACTTCCAGGCCATTTCTCAAACGACCCTCCCCCTCGCCGCGCGACACAGTGGGCCCTCTGCCGATGCGGAGGCGCGAAAGGGGCACTTCAGCCATTGCTGACGCTTTCGATCTGAGGATATAGCAGGAATTTTACGCCTTGGAAATGAAGTTGTTCGCAATTGATAAATAAACCTTTTCAACAACGTCATTGGGTAACGAATACTTTATTCTTGTGATTGCTTTCAGATGCAGTTTTCCTTCAGATGCCATTTTCTAAAGAAAAATGAACTGGAAATCCACACAACATAGTTGTAAACCAGAGGTAAAACAGAAGATTAGTCAAATTGTGAGGCTACAGAACAAATAAAGAATGACTCTTTGGAAATGGATTTATTCCTGAGTTTGGACATGGATGGATTTATTCCCATGTTTATCTACATATATTCAAATTTAGCTACAATAGTTGAAAAGGCATAAAGTAGAAAAATAGCACCACATATTGTCTTGAGTCCTCCTAAAATAACAATTTTAAATTCTGCGTAAACCTTGAGTAAACTTGTGTGAGTAAAACTTGGGTAAACCTGCACTAGCTTAATAATCTTTCCAGAAAATTATCACACATTTGGCAAAATTAAAACGTATTCGACCCTAAAATCTGAATAGACTAGATAATTTAATTGCCAACTCACTTGTTTATTGATAAAAGTAGATTTGAATGGCACAATCATCACAAATATCATCTCTGCCATAATTATGTGTGCGTGTACTTCCGGAAAGCAAAGGTGGGTGCGATGGTGTCCGTGGCGAGGCTAATTGCGCCGTGTGAGTCTGACTGAGCTCTCCGCAACTGTCAGTGACCGTGGCCGTTGCCTCTGAGGGACGACTCGTGACTAGTCCTTGGGGGGCGCCACCCACTGTGTCGGCGGAGAGGGGCCGGCTGGCGCGGGGGGCGGTGGGCGGGGCCGCGCCCTGTGTTTTGCCCAAACGCGCGGGCCTTACTTATGCATGGCCGCTGCCCGCCGCAACATATGGGCCCATCGGGCTCGGAATATTAAGAGCCGGATCAAATTCTATTTCGGCCGGAGACGGCGCGGATGCAGAGCGCCTGGTCCGCTTTCTATTGCGCGCCACGCCGCACCGCGCCGTTCCGAGCGCCTTGGGGCTCGCGCCGCGATTTAGAGGAGAGCCGCGCGGAGCGCTAGTGGCTTCCCCAGGGGCCTCATGAAGCAACGTGCACAGATTCGCAGAAAATCTAGCCCTACGCCAAACCTCTTAAGAATACCTTCAACTTTAATATCGGGACTCAGTCTCTTGTAATGAAGTACATAAAAATTGTTTGCCAAATATTAAATGTGTGCTCAGTACATTAAATGTAAGTAAAAACGATGGGTTTATGTATTAAAACGATGCACTTACACATTAGTAAAACATTGTGTATAAAATATTTAGGATATTTATTCTCTTCATAAATTATTTAAGTGCAGAAATTCTTTTCAATATATTTACAACAAATGATAATGTGCACAACATAATTATGAGATACACAAGAGGTTTCAAAATGAAGTATTCATTTTGAAGTATTCAAATAAAGAAGAAAAAATATATTTATTTGAGGTACATAGATACATTTTATCAGCATTTCGATGCATACAGTATTGCATTCTTTTAAAAACATTTATCTTCCCTTTGTGTTTTGTAGATTGCCGATTAATAATTAGTAATTATAGTCTTCTATAAACTTGCTTGAGAACTTAATCAATAAAATAATAAAGTATCTTCTTCGTTGGTTTCTTCTTTGTGTCCTTTTTCCTCTTCTTCCTCACATTAAAATGCTCTTTATCTGCAATATTGACATTTGTCTTTACACCAAGGTATCGGAAAGAAAGAAATTCGTTGTAAACAGGTATTGAATTCCCAATCTGAAAATCCTAAATAAAACCTGGAAACCCTGAACCAGTTGATTTCGTGCCGACGTCGAACAGAAATGTTGCAAATGTTATAAAACCCTGTTTAATAAAGTAATAAAAATTGGAAAATTATTGAACTTTACAGAGTACTCTTGACGCATAGTATGAAACGCATGAAATGAGATAGCAAATAATTCTATAATTTCAAGGACAACATTTATACCCGAACTAAGTTTATTGAAAAAATAAGAATAGACATTATAATATCCTGCTATCTTTTACTGACAAACTGAGATCACTCGGCGAGCTATGAATAACATTTCATTACATACTAAAATAAATGACGATTAGCTTTGAGAATTTTTTTCTGAAAGCAATTGCTCTTGCTTATGCAGGAATGTAATCCTCCCTGAAACTTTGCGTACTGAGCACCTTAAAATTTACAACACAGTCAATGAAAAAATAACATAACCTCGAAAATAACATGACGAAACCGGAATAATACTGTAATTTGTTCCACCAATAAATAGGAGTTCCAAAGAATCCTACCCACAGTAAAAGTGATTAAATTGTACACAAAACACAAAAGCTTGTTTCCAAATAAATACACGTTTACGATATATCTCTCCAGAAAATAACTTACCGTCTCACATCACTCCAAGTCGCATATATTCTACTAGTGAGGTAAATATGTGTTTATAAACTCAACATGAAAATGTTTAAAATTTCTTTGATCTACACCCATTTATTAGCGAAACAATTTAGTACTGCGATCGTTTCAACATATTTTGCACTACCTGGAGGGTAAGGGCACGATATCACATTTACCTACTTTTATAGGTGAACAGTTTCACAGATTTTTCTTAAAAGTAGACATTATATTTTTTTCACTGTTTCCAACTCAGTTTATCAGACTGTTCTTGGGCCTTTATTTCAAAGACAGAAAACAATTTTTAGGATATTTTATAACAAAATATATTACATGTGATACATAATAAAAGCATCATTGCGGAAAATCATTATTTCCATTTTCAGGCTTAAATGTCAAAATAAATAAATATATTTAGGCAAGACCAATTGATTTCAGATAAATATATTTATTTGTTTTGACATTTAAGCCTGAAGATAGAAATAAGTATCTTCCGAAATGTTGCTGCTATGTATGTATCTCATGTAATATAGTGATATAAAACAGTTATATTTAAAAACAATGTTTTCTGTTTTTAAAATGAAGGACTAAAAACAGTCTGATAAATTGAAAAATTTATAGACAGAAAAATAAATAATAATTTTTCCAATTTAGTTATTAATATCACTTGGAAATACTTTGCAAACTTTCTGTTACAGTAATGAAATTTTAACAAGAAAATTAAAATACCACTTGCCATTTATCTATTTTTACAGATGAGTGTTTAAACGTATTTGGTTTCTGAGCAAAAGTGTAAATGGTGTTGTTTCGACTGCTTGTAATTTCGTAATTAATGTCATTTTGATATAGTTTGGAAATCTTCTACAATCGAAATGAAACTGGAACAAGTGTAATAAAATATTCCATGTCACATTTATTCAATTTTGCAGGCCGGCGTTTAAAAAAAATTGTGTCGTTGGAATAAAAGTTCACTTGTTATTTTGACTGCTTCTCATTTCGTATTTATGTCTTTTGGATACACACAATTGACGATACCCCCAAGCATTACATTGAAATTGAAATAAATGTGTGAAAATATCCAACTTTAGAAAAGAACGGACATAGGACCTTTTATGAATCAATGTAAGCTCACATGACCAGTGTGAAATTTAATATTAAATTATTATTTTCTTTTGTGTCTGAATTTAACAACTTTGCCAGACTGAATTTGGTCTTTAATTTATAGACATTAAATTGTTTTTTAGATAGCAGTTTTACGTAATATGATTACAATTATGTAGTAAATTATATTATGTATCACATATTTAGTATACTGTAGTCATATTATGTAAAACTGCTATCCAAAAAAACAATTTTCTCTCAATACATTAAAGACAAAATACAGTGTTAAAAGCTGAAATTTAACATTGTTTATCGGAGGTAGGCCGTCCATTGAACACATAACTCCACGAAGCCCGGGCCGATCAGCGGCAAGCAACACGAATCGTGCCCTTCCCCTCGGCGGTGCAGATGTAAGTTCCGGGCGTGGCGTGCGCGCGCGCGGGCCGTGCGGGCCGCGGGTACTCACCGCACTCGCCCGAGTGCTGCACGCGCACGCTGGCCTGGTCGCGGCACGCCTTCTGGCGCAGCAGGCAGTGGTTGTCGTAGGTGGCGCCGTCGGAGCCGCACACGGGCGCGAACACGTCGGGGCAGTCGGCCGGGCACTGGCAGCGCGCGCGGCCCTCGCTGTCCGTCACGCAGTTGGCCCCGTACGCGCAGTACTGCTTCTCGCACGGCTCTGCGCACACACACACGCCGCGTCACTAGGCGCACGGCACGCGCGCCTCGCAAAGCGCTCGCTGCCCTCAACACAGCAGTGCACTTAAAGTCATTGGTCCCGTTTCACTTACCTCACAAATAAGCATAAGAACATTCGGTTATAGTGAACCTGGGATAAAGGAAATACAACGACCTGGATATTAATTCCTTCCTGGGAATAGAATATGTCGCTTGAAGACATTGTGGGTTAGCGAATTTAGTCACTGAACAACCTGTTTGTAAATGTACCCCGTCGACTTCCAGGAGGCCAAAAGTCCTGTTAGTCCTCTTTGTTGCGCCACTGGTTCTTCCCTCAATGAGATAGAAAAAAAAATATTAACTTCTGACTTTTTTCGGCATCTCTGTCGAGGCTTCGAGGCTTAAAATTTATCATTCCCGATTAAAATATTATTTGTATTACTAATTTCCGATGCGCATGAGATTGAAAGAAAACTGCAGCCAAATGAGAGTTGCCTATGGTTTTGTTAGATACCCAAGAACAGGTGGTAAAAGTCCAAAAACAATTAAACGGTGCTCATTTTGACTTAAAATGCAAAGATTTAATTATGTTATTCCTCCTCTTCTAATACTGTGCGTACCGACTGAATTTGTATACATCGTTCGTCGCTACTTAACACACAGCTAACGTCATATAACAGTAAGACTCGAAGGAAGTTAAATATTTGCTATTCTTGTGATACTTTACAGAACAGTAACGTTTTATTGTTCTTAGGTTATACGAGAGTATTTAATTTGTTGTTCCTGAAGACGGTGCGTAATACACTTTTTTACTTATTTAACGCCGCTTTTCAATTTCTGAGATCATACAGCGATCTCTATAATTAACACTGGGGTGACGGTAACGTTACAGACAAACATCCATGGGCGGGATTCAAACCCGCGACCCTTGAGGCCCGAGGCGGCTCTTCAACCTTAGCGAACTCGGCTCTCCAAATCGGTGAGATACTCTGGAAAACAATTTCGAGTGGGACTATTCAGCAACATTTTTGCTGACGTCACTAGTTAACTTTTTACCAGGTATTAATATTAATTTAGAAAGTTGTCACATGTTGAAGAAATTAACTTAGACAAGAAAAATGAAAGGTTCAACTCTTTTTTAGAGTCATAATTACCTCTCCAAAAAGATAATTAAAAATGTACTAGGTAGTATTTTATGAAACAAACTGAACATTGAATCTTAAGTAAACCAAAGATGATTTAGAGAGCAGAAATGTGCTTTCTTGCATAGGTCCCAGGTTGCACCAAGTGCAACAAGAAACGGGATTCAAAACTCAGACAAGAATTAAACAAATTCGACACGAACAAGAAAATTTATTACAATATAGATGGTGTACGTAATTTCATTAATACAATACTTAAATAAAGTTATTTTATAAATAATGCTAAAGGCCCAACAACTAAATGAAGCCAAATAGGACACTGATCAACTAATACGTGGAAACTATAAAGAGGTGTTTTGATAAAGTCAAATATCTAATCACCGTATAAAGAAGGAGACGAAGAAGATGAAAAAGGCGAAGAGTTTCATTCAACATTATTATTATATAATATTAACACATATTAATTATTTAAATATTTCACGAAATATCTTTAAATTAAAATGATAAAATATGCATGTTTAGCTTGAATATGGATCTACTTCTGCTTATTTGATAAATTATTTTTATATTTTTTTTATTTTTATAATACTACGTATATATTAAATGCACGTGAATATGCAAAAAATATGCCGCGATACTTTCTGTTAAAAGCCCCAGGCTAAGAAACGAATATCTGCAAAATGAAAATACTGAAACAAGCACAGCGCAATTAACACAGGAAAAAATAACTCTTGGAACCGACATTTCCAGTTGAAAATGGCGTTCTGCGAACGTTTTGCTACAACGGAGGGATTTCTGCAAACGGGTCACTGGAAGGCCTCGCCCGCTCTGCGTGGACGAGTGCGGGACGAGATGGAGAGGAAGAGGGTGGAGAAGCCCGCAATGTGGCGAAGTCGCCCTTTTGGGACGAACTTCAGGATTCTGCTTCACACGGTCATTTACATGAGGTGGAAATTGCCATTGCAGAAATTGGGATAAGTTCTAGGATCTGTTAGTTATCGCAACATATCTTTTAAATATGGTACTACTTACATTAATGCGACTATAAACGATGAATTAGGGAGGACGAAACAGAAAAGGATCAACAAGATGAATCACAAGAAAATAAAATAATAAATTAATTATTGTTTCAGAAATGTTCTATAAATAATTGAAAAATTATGTGACAATGAGGCTAATGACTTGCGTCTTAGAGAGTTAATGATCTTGACACTGTGTTGAAACAAAAATCGCGTGACGTAATAATTACGAAATATAACTGATTGGCGTTAAGTATTACGTTTGTCAACATTCTCAAGAATGAAGTACAGAAATATTTTCTTAAGAGATTTGAAGAGAATCATAATAGAAGAGATCTTAACAGATTTCGTTGCAAATCTGTTATCACGAATGTATATGAAATGGGATATTCTGCGAGATATGTTATAGACACGTAGTTATGTAAACTCTTAATACTGCCCGCAGAAATGTGTTTGATATTTTAAATATAAAAGTAATACCTAGGTTTCGAAATCAAACACTTTATTTTTATCCATTGTCATTCAAGCAGTGACTTAATTGAATGGAACCAATTCTCAGTTTATAACAACAGAAACTGAGAATTGCACAAATTTAATTAATGATTTAATTATGATTAATTAACGATGTCAAAAGCGTTTTCATTGAAGATGATGTGGAATCGTCGCCTGAGAAGATTCATTAGCAGCACATGTAAATACGCCCAAATTGCCCTGAATAGTTGCACCCACGAGGAGACGCAAGCGGCGGCGGCGGCCGCGAGTGCAGCTCCGTCTGGCATTCTTCGCCGCGAGGGAGCGGGTCGGGCTCGGGCAGGGGGAGGGGGAGGGGGAGGGGGGACACACGTGCTGCGCGGCGGTGGAGCGCTCGCGACTACATGACGTCTTGGGGTTAATTACGGCGGCGGGTTTGGCGCGCGCCCGCACGACGGACGCACCGGCAAGGACTTTGGGGTGGGCGGGGGCGGCCACCCCAAAGTGGGCCGAAAGGCCAGCGCAAGCAAGGCGAGTGCCGGCCACTGCTTTAATGAAATATTCTAGATTCGAAGTGGAGATGGATTATACACAGTTAAGAAAACATATTAATCCCCGAATTAAATAGTTTTCTCGAATAAGTAAATAATTGATACTCAAAAAATGAAGTATATATTATTTGACTATCATTCATTAATACAGAGTGCAGTATATGGTTTTTCACTACCATTGTAAAGTTCTCGAAAAAAACGTATATAATATAAGTAATGTTAATATTCCGAACAAAACAGTGGAAGAAATCCGTTTAAATTTAAAAAAGAAATTGTAGGGCATAATCAAAATCGAAACTTTTTGATTATGTTTGTATTTGTCTAGGGTTGCTGGGTATCTGCCTGAACCGTTGCCACCCTCCACACGGCTGGCGGCTGTTAGTGTTTCGCCAACGTACGCGCGTATTCGAAGTCGACATTATGGATTGCGCGCTGCAAGTGGCGCGCTCTGCCTTCGGCCCACTGCGCCACCGAACCGCGAGACCGCCGCCCGCCGCCAGTCGCCCCTAGGCACTACCCCCCCCCCCCCCGCCAACCCCACCCCGCCGCCGCCACGTCGCGACGTGTATAGGCGCGGAACTAGGTTTCGGAAACTCATTAGCAGCTTGCGAGTGGCGCCGCCAGATAGCAGCGTCTGCGGGCACGCCGCCGCCGCAGCCGCGGTTCGTGCGCGCTCTTAGAGGAGACGGCGCCGATGGCAGACGGCGGAGAAGCCGAAATGGGACCCCGCCGCCAGGGCGCACGGAAGCGGAGAAGATGACACAAGTGACGGAAATAGAGGAAGAATAGCAGGGAAACTGCATCCACCAAGAACGTTTCAAATGAGAGGGCACTTGAGTCGCTTGCAATATCATCGTTAGTCTTCATAAAGAAAGAATTGCAGGAATTGAGGAAATGCCCAAGATAATTTCACGCTCTAAAAATTTTAATTTTCGAAATTTCAGGAATATATTGAAAAGTACTATAACACAAAATGAATTGTTTGCGAAAAATTTCTCTGCATAATATTCGGGCCGTCACTTACATCCAATAGCAAATAAGTGTACAGCGTGACTCTTGAGACATGGCACAAAATGTAATCACGATAGAAAATGCAGATGACAAAGGCCTCAAAACAACTGAAAAACTACATGTGAAGGTTTTCTTAAACACCGAATACAAACAATTAATCTTATTATTATTAAAACGTTCACTGACTGACAACAACCAGTTGAGGTCATGAAAGGTCTGAATAATAATTGTCACAAATACTTGCACTTCTTTCATTATTTCACAGCTTTCAAAAATTTACATTTATGAGTTCTGAAGGGACGGAACAAGCTGGTAAAGTTTCATGTCAATCCCAGTTTTCCTGCACAATAAGTGTTGCGTATAAAAAGACTGCAAGTGTCGAGAAGGTGCACAGCATTGTGGTGAAAGGAGAATGCAGACATGCCCCTGGTGATGTCTCACATCGCCCGCGTAGAGCTGTGATATCAATGCCACTGAAATGCACAACGAGAACCTCTGGTGCCATTTCACAAGCTTGTCGTGGAGGCTGCCACGTCTATGGCGGCAGCGGGAGGACAGAAAAACTCCTCACAGGAATATAGTGAACTATTGTGTCGCATTGTTAAAGCTTTGCATTTGCTACATTTTGTTTGTATGACAAGGATGAAAATAAAATATATAAACGCATAATATGAATTACACACGGTATAAAATATTATTTCAATAGTTTTTATTGTATATTTAAAGCTACAGTTTTTAGAGTGTGATGAACCGTCGCTAACCGCACACTCCCAGCGCTTGTCTACCCCTGAACGCTATCGCTCGTATGTGTCAAGGCTGCTCCACACTTTCGGTATTCGATGTGTAGCGATCGCTCGCTCGCCGAATTTCGAGTTGAATGAGTTGCTTGCTGTTTGCCGAGCGACGAACACTCGGTGCTCGGTCTACCCATCACATATTTGTCTTTTGGACACATTAAAGGATGGGAACATTCACCGAACATACGAGTACCAACTGCTGCAGACTGGGCGAGCAGTAGCTTGCTGCTCGGTGAATGCGGAATGTGTGGAGCCGCCCTCAGACTGGAAGGGTTTTGAGGTGGCGTTTGCCGTAAGTGGTGCGAAGGATAGTGCAGACGTGAGCTACCGAAGCTGCTGTGAGCGCGGGCGGCAGTGGCTGGCTGAGGGGGTGGGGTGGAGGGGGAAGCGCCCCCCCTGCTCTCCACCCGCGCTTACGAGGCTTGCAAGCGGTGCTCGCCCCAAGGGAGAGGACGTACACAACGAGGCGAAGATAGTGATGGAGGAGAGGACAAGGAGGCGGCAGCGAAGGAGAAGTCTGAGGAGGGGGGAAGGCTGAGAGGAGGCGTCTGGTGGAGGAGGGGAGAGAGGCAGGTGCAGGCGAGCGGAAGCGGGGTTCGTCAGTGGAGGTGGAACGAGATGGAGAGATGGGCAACAAAACAAGCGCAAATGCAAATGCAAATTCTGAGTACTTGCTTGACGGCGCCTTCTGAGAGATACTACAGCAGCAGAAGAAGAACAACAAGAAAGTCTTCAACATGTGTTTTGCACTTCACTTGAATAATTCACAGAATGAGAATCGCCTGTTCGGAAGCGATTGCTCTGCGTTGAAACAGGGCAATATCAGTTGAGTAAACTCAAATCTTTCATTAAGTAGATCATAAAACACGTCTATAATGAGGCATTTGCGTAATCAAGATAATATACTAGCAGTTCGGTGTACTTGTAATACATGCAAGGAGCGAAAACTACCGCCAATAAAGAGAGGTAAATGGCTTTATACGTGCCGTGACTAAGAGCGTAAAGCAGCAGCTGCTGATGCCGGGCCAACCGCGCAAGGTGAGGCCTTCGCCGGTTCGGGAGAGAGGAAGGCGAATCGCAAGTCAGATCAGCAGAATGATCCTTTCGGCATGCTTCTTGCGCGCCTCATGTGGTGGACGTTCAATGGTTCTCACTTGAGAAAAATTAGTGAAATTCATACATATTTTATATAGGAATATTTAAAAAGTGGAAACGACACGTCACATTTTGCTTCAAGTTCAATGGTAATTTTTGCACATTCAGAAACCTTAATAATAGTTAGAGATATGCCTTAATCTTACCAGTCTTTAACATAAGGAAAAAAAAATTGGCGGAAAATATTGAAAATGTAATAATAATAATAATAATAATAATAATAATAATAATAATAAGAGAAAAATAAAAAATAAAATAATAATATTAAAAAATATGGTTGTTAATTTCGATAGGTTGTATATGTTTGTTAATATGGAAGACGTACTTCAAAAAATAATACAAAATACATTTTCAATGAGACTTGAAATGATATCTTTCTCTACTCTGGAAAACTTTCAATTGTCACACGATTACAATACATGTTTCCGATAAATTAAAAACATTTTCTTGGCCACACAGAGGTAATAACTTTGAAAGGAC
Source organism: Teleogryllus oceanicus (assembly GCA_964035755.1). Classification (NCBI taxonomy): domain Eukaryota; kingdom Metazoa; phylum Arthropoda; class Insecta; order Orthoptera; family Gryllidae; genus Teleogryllus; species Teleogryllus oceanicus. Next base: position 27,138,763 of record CAXIVR010000007.1, on the reverse strand, counting down.
CATGGGAGTAGAAAGGAGAACTCAAAAGTAAATGTTTGGTGAGAAATCTAGAACGAGGCGTGAAGGGAGGGGAGGGAAGAAGGAAGCCGGAGGCCGCGTGGGGCGGGAGGGACGCCAGCTTCGCTCAGGGCTCCGCCCTCTTAATTGCCTCCGTCTATCGATAGCAGGGCGCTGCCGGCTCATATTCCGCCTTCGTCCCCGCCGCCCGCCCCTCGCCCGCGCCGTTCTGTGTTTAACGGCCTGTTAAGCGCTGACCCTAGCCGTGTTAACACGCCACTTACCCCGTTAGACGCCCTGCCGGGTTGACGCGGGCGGGGGGGTCGGCCCGCGCCCGCCATGAAATCGAGTGCATGGCCCCTCCCCCCTGCAAGGCCTTGCTAGACGCCGCGCAGCGCGAGGGACGGAATGTCAAGGCTGAGGCGAAGGGCAGGTGGTCACTCAGAAGGGCTTGTCCAAGGGCGCGGAAGAATGGAGAATGGGATTGGAGGAGGGGTGATATACGGTGGGCCCTTGGGCTGACGCACAAGGACCGAGCGATGCGAGTAGGAGGGCACAACGAAGTGGAGTCAATGGAACTACTGCAGAGGATGGGGAAGAGCTTGAAAGAAGTGAACTAGCGATTGTCAAAGCTCCCTTGGAAGAGGTGCGGTCAGGCGTGAAAAGCGTCATGAGTAGAGGACGGATTTTGATGACCTAAAACATCGCCGAAAATGATCAATAAAATGCTCTTAAAATACTTTAAAAATGCCCTAAAACCAAAGAAAAACGAGGTAAAAAATCTTATCAAAACCAGTTTCAATGAACAACTCAAATTGTTGGATACGTTACTGATGTAATCGAGGCTTTTTCAATTTGTTCACGTGAACTCCGCTTGAAAAATTTTGGTTTGGATTGTTCTTTAGCAAGAACTCTCTGTCTTTAAGATTATCCCGAATTCGGCCGAACAGGCAATGGCGCTGATACACGTAACAAGAATTACATCACAACAGCTGCCAAAACAGTTTGTAAGCTAACAAATCGAAGAGGCAACTAAATAATTCTGTGAAGAACATTTGTTACATCTCGTAAATATTATTTAAAGCAAGTACCATGAAAAATTACGTTAAAATCGATGAAATCAAAAAAATGAATAAAAAATTACGAAAAGGGTAAAAAATGACTTATTAGTCGAAATCGACAAAAAATGCAAAAAATATGACCTATAGAAATGCGTAAATTCCTTTTGTCATAACATAAAATGAATTTCTAAACGGCATTCTTCTAAAGTGAAAATAACAAAATGACATTTCATTAAAATCCGATCCCTAGTCATGAGTAACCTAAGATTTGGCCGCATCTCATGAGATGGGAGAACATTCTCTCCAGAAGTCGATGCCCACCTCTGGCTTCTCTCTTGTGTTATATTGTGAATTCAGAGATCTTCGACTACTAGGGTCATTGAAGTCAAGGAATGGGAATAGCAGGGAACGGAAGTCAAGTTTGCGTGAGGTCCGTAAAGCATTGTGTAGAGTGCTACACTAGCATTCGCCTAAGAATCGAAGAAACAACGTAAACCATTGATCGGAGTTGTCATCCTATGAATTCTACTTTGGAGGGAAAACACAAACTGATGTTGAACATATCGAGTAGATTTCCGGCCCCCCTGCTGGCACGAATGCGAACTATTGCTGGGTGGAAGCTGCCAATGGACCTTCGCTGAAGAACGAGCAGTGCAAGGTGGGAAAAAGAAGAACTCTTTATAAGTACAGGGAGATATTCAATCCATCGCAAAGCAGAAACAGCATTTATCCATTTTTCAGTATCTGACAATAACCAGACACCAATATACTGAATCGAGAACTTCAACCTTCAAATAAGTTTTTTCACGGGTTTTCACGGACGTGTGAGAGTTATTTGTATTCAGAGTCTGTGGATGAGCCGAGCACTAGGTGATCTTCACGAATTTAGAGATTAATCGAAAACGCTCCAGAACATGTAATAAGGAAAATACTTCGACCAAATTCGCGAGTAATTAAAATTTACAAAACTCGGGGGACTTGTTCTCGCTGTTCTTGTCTGTTCTGGCTCTTGTTACTGTTCCATGTCCTTCAATTGAAATCGCTGCATAGTCTGTTGGCCTCATCTTCGTATAATACCTCGTAGAAGGTGCACTATGAAACGAAAACAAACACTTATAAAAAGATTATTTAATGTAACAAAATAAAAATGTATTAAAGCGCAAAATAAATATGGAAATGTAAAGAACGCCATAAAAACTCAGTGAAATATTTACTTGAAAAGAATAACTCTATTATTTATAATTTCAAGATAATTGAATTGACACAAAATGCACTTTATTCAGTGTAAAATAAATTTTGGGAATGCGGTTCATTTTCCAACAAATTTACGCACTAAAGAGAACAATATATACGCTTTGTTGAAAGAAATGAAAACTGGTGACCAATGTTGGTCCGATCAATTTCCACTGTTTTTAAATTTTATTACAGGAGAGTACTGAATGCGGACGCGTCAGAGAGAATAACGTATTTATTCGAAAACGAAAGTATTATGAAACAGAATTTGAACAGTGAAAGTGTAATTCATTCTGTCCAATTGATTACATTAGTCACTAAGTAATAAATTGTATGAAAACAATGTTGTGAAAAGCTTTATTTGCACAAAAACTTTAACGCAAGCATGTTTTCACTGACGAGTTTATTGCGCATAACAAAACGAAAATGCAAATGTGTTGTACAATTTCAGCAAGCACATTGAAGATAATTCAATTATGGAAGCAGAAGGGTGGAGAAGACGGAAGGGCCATGTGAGTTCAGCGAAAATGCTTTTAGAACAAACCTATTCGATGCGTGATCAGTATTCTCGCAAAGAGTCTTGCAATCTAAAAATAAACAGATATTTGCTCTCCAACCTTTTTCCGGAATACGGTAATGGACTAATGTAAAGCTGACATTTATGTGGAAGTATATAACATTCTAACGTAAAGTCAAATTAGTCAATTCGTATTTTATGATTTTTTGTTATTACTGCCACCATTGTTATTCTACGTATTTAATGGAAATTGTGTATGATTTTATATTAAACAAATAATAAATGGCTCCGGGCATCAACTGATGCCAGTGAATTGCCTCTGACTGGAAGGACCTATGGTTCGAATCCTGACTGTGGCGGAATTTTAGAATTACATACTCGTATCTGGGTCTAATTAAGCCACTATCTGAAAGAGAATTCTTGCACCCTGATGCTCTGGTCGGTAGTTTTTCGTGGTTTGTCCGATCAACACCAGGTGAATGCCGGAGAAGTGCTCTAACAAACACGTTCTAATTTCGTTCTGAATTATTGTCGGTTTTATCAAAGCATAAGAACGTGCTGAGTTGCATGAAGCAGGTATGTCGTTGCAAACTAACCTTGATTTTGAGGCCCTACTTAAAGACATAAAATGTGTAAGTGTATAGCTCGCTTGCAGTTGTAAGTACCTCATTACCCTTACCGAGAGCGGTAGCTCAGTGCATCAACTGATGTCACTGCAGCGCCTCTGACCAGGAGGTCCTAGGTTCGAGTCCTGACGACGGCAGGATTTTCGACACTAGCTTTTCAGGTAGGTCGAATTCAGTCGCTGCCTGGAGAATTCTAGCGGTCGGCAACTCTGATCGGTAGTTTTCCGTGTTTTTTCCGATCAACACCAGGCGAATGCCGGAGCAGTACCCTACCAAACGCGCCACGGACCGCGCGCCATCTTTCCTTCCTCTTCCTTGTCCTATCCTCTTCCCCTTACGTACACACACACACACACACTAACATGCACTACACTACCACATATTCTGGGAGACCGGTCGGGAGCTTAGAGCTTGTTCCGGCTGAGGCGGTGCCCCGCTGGTGGGAGAGTCCTGGTTAGGGGGGAACCCCACCAGCCGACGGTAGGTCGGCGCCGGATCTCGCCATCCAGCGGGGGAAGATCACCGCCATCTCCCGAGAAAAACATGCACTACACTAACGGGACTAATGACCAAAGCAGTTGACGCGCCCGGAAACACGAAAAACCAAACCAAACCAAACCAAACCAAACTTTTTACCCTTCATGACAGTATATTTAATTGCCTGACTGCAAATAATGATTGATAGGAAAGAAGTACGGAAGGTAACAGCAGATTGCTTGCCACTACAAGTGCTACCTGCTTGTCAATTTTTCAGTCTGGCTAAAGTGATTATTTTCGTGGTTCACTCCGATTCTTTCTGGGTGATGCGAGTGTAGTACCTTAAGCAAGAGGTCACGGACGAAGATCAGTCTTTCTTTTATTAATCCTATTTCCGCTTCTATGTTCAAGTTCTGGTAATGATCCGTCCTCCACACATTATGGTCAAATATCTCAATGTCTACAGACCTCAGATATCCTACGAGTACTCAAAATACTGCAAATGCTGTTCGAAATGAAGTATAGATCTAGAAGTTGAAGACTTATTAGAGTACTTTATATTTTATAGGTCTTAAACATTTATGTTGACATTTCTATGTGTGTTATCCTTCCTTACTGTAGTGTGTGACCTTTTATATCTGCAAATTCTCACACCAATGTGTGATATTTAGATCATGGATTTTAAGAAGACAAACGTCTAACAACAAATTATTCAACCAGTGTTATATACACATATACTCCATATTCTTAAGTATTTTAATGTATGATAAGGAGCATTTCTTAGAATATTTCTGGTTGATTGGTTCATTATATGTGGCATTAAATTATGAACTCTGGAATTTGTTGTTAAGATTTTTAGATAATTTCTTTTAATGAACTTGTGCGTATAAAGCGTAAACATCTAATGTTAATGGCCCCGAATCCAGGGCTAGTATCTCCGGGTCCCGCACACCTTCATAGTTAAGCTCATTGTCGGAATTATACTTTAAAAATCAAACTTTTCTTCCTTACAGCGTATTTCTGTTTCATAAAGCTATTATCAGTCTCGCTTGCTTCCCTTCATGTTTGCATGTCATTTCTCTTCGTTTCGTTGTTCGTATCCTTCTGCAGAAGCCTCTCCAGTTGTGTTCGCTCCGCCCTGCTCTTGCGCTCGCAGCTCGTCGCCCCGCACCCGGGCCTCTTCCCAGCAGCGCCGTTGGACCGCCACTTGCGCCGCCAGTGGTCGTTCCGGGAACCATTCCATGGCCCGCCGGAAGACCCGCAGCCGCCATTCCCGAAATGAGATTTCCAGATTATCTCGAGCGAAAGCTCCTTCCACCATTATTGTTATTAATCCGTTATGTGAATGAAGCAAATTCGTCGTTATTTGTACACGCGACGCCATTGCCAGAGGGGGTCGTCGAAGCCAAACAAACTCAAAACACGTATTTCAATGTGAGAACAAGCAGCACAGACTCGTAGTGTATGAGTATGTGTGTGTGTGTATGTGTGTGTGTGCGGGCGCGCGCGCCCCCGCAAAGGCCCCCTTCCGAACTGGTAGACCAAAAGGAATCTTCCGCCTGTCCCCCCAAGCGTCAGATCATTCCTTTAATGGCTCATGTTCAGAACAGTGTTAACTACCGCCCGGAGATAACACGAGCCATTCATTACCGCTGGAGAGGGCGCCCACAATAGCTCGACGAAGAAGCACACACCGACGGGCGCATTACAGCGGCAGAGTAAATCACGAAAGAGAGACTGGTGTGCAGCGCGGGGTGGGGCGGGGGGCGGGGCGGGGCGGGGTGGGAGACCGGCAGAGCGAGAACCTTCCTCTCGGTGGCAGAGGCCGAGCGGGGCGGGGAGGGGAGGGGTTTCCCTGAGCAATATATCCAGTGCTACCAACTGACATCGAAGTTGCAAGGGCGCGCAGGCCGACGCTGGAGGCGCCGCGGAAGCAGCTCGTCTTGTTACCAGGCAACGGCTTCATTTGTTTGCGCCCCCGCCTGCGGCGCCACCCCTCCCCTCCCCATTGCGTTCCGCCCCGCCTTCGCAGTGAGGCGGTGCACGAGGAGGAGGCTTTATGCTAGATTTGCAGCATTTGTAGCAATTTGGGGAGACAAACCGGGGGCTGCGGCGGCGCGAGTTAAGCTGAGATAGTTACTACGGAAGCCCCGCGACGTTCGCCGCCGATCGCTCATCTCGCTCCGCTCTCAGACCCCTGCCCCGCTCGCGCTCCCAGACGTCTCCTGGGCGGAAGGGAGATGCGGCGCCTGGGCCAAATAATAATACCACAAAATGTAAAAACAGTACTACTAATAATAATAATACATAACACGTAATAATTATACATAATAATAGTAATAATATTAATAATAATAATCGTAATAATAAAATAATAATAGTAATAATAGTAGTAATAATAATAATAACACTAATTTTGAACAGAAAAAAGACATAGAAACTATGGAAAGAAAGGAATGTAAAATCATTAGGAAAATTCATAGTCCAAAATTCACAGACGAGCAGTGGAGACTCAGAAGCAAAAAAAGAAATCAGAGAATACAGAATATAGAGAGTGATATCAGAAAACGAAAAATTAAATGTTAGTGGACACATCGAAAGAATGAGTCCTAATTGTCTTGCCACACAAATAGTTGAATTTTATGAGCAATGAAGTAAAGCAACAACTGACACTATAAAATGGTTAAACGAAATTTTAGTAGTACCTTAAATTATCGGGGATCACAGAATAAGACATTCAAAATAGGAACTCATTTAGATCTAAAGTACATTCATTGCTGATTGATTTGGGAGAAGCACCAAAGTGTACAGCAGGAAAAGCTTCGTTGGAAGAGAGACGCACAGCCAAAGGATGAAACAAATATGGGCACAAAGAAAGGCTAATAAAAACACATATGAATACTTTGCGTAGTCCCAATTGGTCAATAATAATGTGACATACCGATATGTCACGTTAAAATAAACTAACATTTATTTGTAGACAATATGGTGGAACATGCATTACGAAATATCACGAGAGCTACAGCTTAGCAACGACCGTGAATAAACAATGTAGTTTTTGTTTTTTCTAAATGCATTAAGAGATGGCTTGGTGCCGAAAGTAGAAAATTTGAGATTGGGCGAAGAAGTTTAGACGATCAAAAGGTCAGCTACACCAAAATATAACAAACGTATGGATTGGCTGGGTGAGAGAAGGACGGTCAAATGTTATGAAAAAAATGAAGGTAGTTTAATACGAAGTCTTCGAGGGATGAATCATGCAGGAAAATTTCATTCTGCTCGGAAACGCGCTTCTGAACTGATCGTAGGTTCGTGAGAGGGAACGAGTACAATCTAGATAGAATTGGGTTATCAGTGAAATTTTAAGGACAGTGAATGATATTGCAGATATTTTCATGTGGAAGCAATATTGATGTATAAATTGGAACTTTGTCGGGAGTGGTAATCGAGTTCGGGACTATGTCATAGGACGTAATCGGGACTGATAATTTTGATAGTTGGAGACCAGCTTCGATAGGGGCAGAAGAGGATTTCGTGGAACTTTGGACTACGGCAAGCTCGCAAGATATTTCGACTGAGAAGTCTACGAGGGACATCAACGAAGAAAAGATAAGTTAACCGCGGTATAAAGTGTAAATTGAAAGATATCTTGATCAAAGGCCTAAAAATTGTAAATTCACTAAATTGTTTGCTAAAAGCGTAAAAATAAACTTTGTTGAATTTTGTTCTTTAGAAAAGAAAGTGATCTTTCATTTAGTCAATCCAAACAGAAATGAACTAGGAATAGAATCATTCTATTTCAGATTCCCAGCTGCGCTGTATAGTCGGCGGATCCTATAATCCATTATAGAGGTAATAAGGATTATAATATATCGTGACCCATTGACCCAGCAAGCCGGACGCTAAGATCTTTAGCAGATATAAATGTAGAGAGAGGAAAATTTTGTATATCTCAATAATAATAATAATAATAATAATAATAATAATAATAATAATAATAATAATAATAATAATAATAATAATAATAATAATAATATCTGAATTAATTGGGACGCTCAAGCCATAGCTCCTCTTCCGCCTAACCACTTGAAAACACGTTTATACAGAGATGTAACATTTCAATGGGGGAGAACTATACATTTATGTTCTGATTGATTGATTGATTAGTGATTCCAGGCGGGTCAACTGCTTATGTTATTAGTCCCGTAAAAGTAGTGCATATTTTTATATCGCGGAAAATGACGGCGATCTTCCCCCGCTGAATGACGAGATCTGGCGCCGATCTACTCATCGGCTTACAGGGTTTTCGCCAACAAGGTATCTCCCACCAGACGGGACAAGCTCTAAGCTCGCGACTGGTGTCCCGGCATGTGTCGTAGTGTATTTCTTGTGTGAGTAAAGTAAGAGACAAGGAAGGGGAAAGAAAGATTGTTAGCTCCGGCATTCGCCACGTTTTAATCAAAGAAATCACCGAAAACTACAGATCAGAGTAGCCGTCCGCTAGAATTCTGCTCGAGACAGCGGCTGAATTCAACCTAGATATGTGGATAGTGTTGACAAGCCTGCGACTGTCGGCACTCGAACCCTGGGAGCTCTCGGCAAGAGGCACTCCCGTGATATCAGTTGATGCTCTGAGGCGACTAAGATTGTTTTACGACTGGAAGAATAAATTTATGGACCATAATTGTATACGTGTTTTATTGATGACATTTAATACCGTGGCTCCAGTATTGTTGCCGGAACAAAAACCTTATTGCTGATTGTTTAAAATTGATTTTTGAGACATTTTTCGGTATGCTTTCAGACATTTTCAACTTTTTTGAAAGAGTAAACGAGCGTTAATCAATCTTTTTAGTGTTTACTTTATATACTAGACAAAAAACAACAACTGGAAATATATTAAAGGAAATTCAAACATTTGAGTTCAAAACAGTTCGTAAACGGTGCCTTGGGTTGTGGAGACCAAAACGCAAAATGGGAAGCAAAGTGAATAAAGCGAGATCGTTCGCATTTCGAAATGACACAGAGCACGTGAAGTGCTTATTTTTCGGCATCGTCGCTTGCTGTTGCACTTGGCGCAGGGGCGATCGGAGTGTGGGGGTGGGGGCCGCTGACAAATCCGGCGCGCGGCGCGTAACGCCGAAGCGGCAGGTGGGATCGCCGGCTCAGCGGCTGCGTGGCGCGCCGCGCCGCCTGACAGCTGACAGTATAATCTGACGCGGATATTCGACGCGGCGCGGCGCTGCGCGGCGAAGTCCTCCGGGCAAAGAGGTCGGGAGAGGGGGGCGGGACTACGAACGAAGGGGCAGCGGGGCGATCTCGAGGCACACGGGGAATCCAAGTGGTGCCCGAGAGAAGCGGCGGGCGGGTGCGGGCGCGCAGGCGGGCGGGCGGGCGGGCGGTCGGGATGGGCGGGCGGGCGGGCGGGCGGGCGGGCGGGATGGGCGGGCGGGCGGGCAAGCGGGCGGGCGGGCGGGCAAGCGGGCGGGCGGGCGGGCGGGCGGGCGGGCAAGCGGGCGGGCGAGCGGGCGGGCGGGTGGGCGGGCGGGCGGGCGAGCGGGTGTGCGGGCGGGCGGGCGGGCAAACGGGCGGGCGTGCTGGCGTGCGAGCGAGTGTCCGGAAATGGGCGAGTGAAGAGCATGACGCCGACGCGGCATGAGAGATATGTTGGATTCATTGATCGATTTTATTTAGTCAATTGCTATAGTCATTAGTAGGGAAAGTACTTTTGTCCTAAAAAAATCTTTAATTAGGCGCTTAAAATATACATTTCTGAGGGCTGAAAATTCTTAAATATGCACTATAATTTGCAATTGAAATTAATAACAACTATTACTAATAACTATTATTTTTATTTACAATAATTAATTACAATATTTCATTTCTTGTTTAAACCGTTCTTGATAACATTTCAGGAGATGCATGCTAGGAATGAAAATATGTATTTTGGTGCAAATATAATATAGCCTATCTTACTTTGCGTAAGAAGTAATAAATATTCACCTTAGTAAAGTTAATTGTATGTCTTGTTACATTTCTTCAGCCTGTTCAAGAAATCTTATATTAAGAAATATGCTACATTTTCACAAGTATTCTATCATCCACATAAAAGAAAAAAAGCAAATTGTGACAAGCTCTTTCTAAACAATGAGCGCTCGCAAATAAATAGATGCTGTGAAAAGTTGAAACGTTTGAGTGAAAAGTTTCAATTTTAAGGAAATATGCAAAATATTGTCCTCTAATTACACGAGTATGCAACAGCAGGGAAAATCGGTCATATACGCACAAATATCCACTAATATAATTGTGTACACAGCATCCAATTCTAACTAAATGTATAGAAATCTCCCTTAGCTATGCTCTGAAGAAACGAACAAGATTTTGCAAAACCATAGAAATCCGCTCCGTGGTCACGAGTATCGGCTGGATGCATATTCCCGGAGGGGGCGAGGTTACTCCGCGCTGGATCGAGAGATGTACTGCCGACCTACTCGTCGACGACTCGCAGCATTCCCCCCCCCCCCGTGCAGTTACCTCGTGTGGGAGGGCGGGGCAAGAGGGCGGGCGAGGCGCAGGAACTGTGGGAGACGGGGGATTTCTCCCCAAGACATTCAGGGCCGCGCATCGAATGGCGTAGAGATGCGATCGCTTGACCTACGAGCACAACGCAAATGGGATGAATCGCTGCGGTGGGAAAAACTCGCTGAGTAACACTCGTTGTGCGGAACCTAACGTCAGTAACTTCTGGTTTGGCTGATTCCAGCGCGACTATCGTCTTCACTGAATGTCAATTGAGTTCTGGAAAAACTGTAGCAAAGAGATCATTGTATTCGTGAAGACTGGACGAAAAAAAATGCTTCCAAGTCCAATTGATGTGTTGCTATGTCGTTAGTGTATTTTTTCTGAAATGCAATTTAAGAAGTGCATCTGATGTTTGTAATGGGCACATCTCCATAAAACTAGAGGGGACGACACACGGGGCCGAAGTGCCGGAAGTAGAGAACTCTGAAACGCGAACACAGCCGCGAAAGCGAAACGATGTTTATTGACGCCGCTGCTGACGTGTGATGCCATCCGTTCCCAGAAGAGCAGAGAGCGACCTGGAGTGGAAGGGGTCTGGCCGTGAGCTCGGCGTCAGCTGGAGGGCTCCGTGATCGGGGCCCTTATAGGTTCCTCAGCTCCATCCACAATCCCTGCAAAGGGGGGAACAGAAAGGAAAATGGCAGTAGGGGTGGGGGTGGGTTGGCAGTGGTGACGCGAGGAGAGGTGACGCAGGGATGGGTGGGCGTGGTGAAGCGAGACAAGGCGAGGGAGGTGGGGCGGAGACTGCGACAAGGGGGAAAGCCGAGGAGAGGCCGAGAAAACGTGGAGAGGCGAGTTGGAGCGGGGAGAGCGAGTGCGTGGGGTGAGGGGGCGAGAGGCAGAGTGACGGGAGCCGACCGCTCGTCCCGCACCGGTGCTAATCAAACGCAGACTTTGCCGGGTGTCCGATCTGTTTGTGTTTGTGATCTGCGTTGCACAGAGCGCGCGAGCGCTGCGCTGGCGAACCGCGCATTATCCGCGCGCGCCGCCCCCTCCGCCCCCGCCCCCGCCCCCCGCGCAGTCAATATCGCGCGCAAAACTCAGACCGCGCGCGCGGCTGCGGCTGCGAGGCCGTGGGCAGCACCTGCCGCTACCCGCCCCACCCCCATCCCCACCCCCACGGCGAGGGCGCAGACGGGATGTGGACCGGTCGCACGAGGCACAAAGACACAGCGCTGGCAACAAGCCCCAACGACGTTAGAAGAAACATGTCTTTTACTTTCTCGCTACGGAGTAGAGGGTAAGTTATACAACGATGCGCGAAAAAACGGCGAATTTGCGTCACAAACACATTTATTACAGGTCCCCAGTAAAGAAAAAGTCTATAAATCCCGTTGCTAAAGTTAGAAAAAACCTCCTCTAACACGTATGTTGTCGGAATCCGTTTTGTAGGTCCTTGATGCTAAAAAATTGGAATAACGGCAATACGCCTGTCTCTGCCAGTCTGTGAGTAACGCTAGCGTTCAGTCGATTTTATCCAAATCTCAATTAATCCCAATCGATCTGTCTGATGTCGCGGCCCTTTAAATTTGAAACCTGTATTTCCATTTTGGGATGTACTTTTATGAAGTCCATGGGACATTTTCATATTTTTGAAACAAATGGCTCCATCGTTTTTGATTAAATTTTTGTTGTTGGATAGTATGATTGACGTTTAAGAGTACAGGTCTCATGCTGGTTAAAAACTGATTTTTCGAAAGTTGCAAAAATCCAAAATTTTTCCGCGTCTTCCAACAACTAAAATATTAAAGATTGTGTTTTTCCCCCTTATGAAACCTGTTCGTTAAAAAAAAGAGGTTTCTAAATACGTGTACACTACTTGGAAAATTTCAGTACTTTTCTCGTAATTCTGCGTGTAAATACGGGCGAGAAAGTACCTGCTGTTTTAGCATCCCTAGTTTATGACAAATGGGAATATTAGTTTGAATTGATGCGTGATTAAATGAATTGAGAGTAGTTGTGAAATGCATATCCCCGTTTCCGCAACATACCCTCTCGAAATGGTTTACCCTGTGTGTGCAGGCATCCGCTGGCTGCGAAGAAGTATTCCTGTGAGTGCGGCGCCGGAGGGGCGAGTGCCCGAGGGGGCTGGGTTGGGTCGTGCGAGGTCAGCGGTGGGCAGGAAGGGAGCGCTATGATGTTTGGCGAAGGCGGCGGCGAACTGCGCTCGGCAAATATTGATGGCCATGGGATTGGGTCTAGTGATCGCTGTACTCGTATGATGTGTGTTCGGCCGCCAGGGCACGCAGTCGACTTCACTCTCCGCACAGCGCTCGCTACATGAAACTGAATGCGTTGCCAGTCAGCCAGCAAGTTGATTGGAATGAAATGAGCCTCGCCGCAATTAATCTTGGGAAACCTTTGGTCGAATACTGCTGTAGCAATTTTAAATTGTCGTATTCTAAGTTATAGTGCTACGCAAGTGACGATTTGTGAGGATGATGATTTGTTCAAGTTATACCCACTTTTTTCTTTCTTTGTAGTTTTTGTGAAAATGTTAATGCATCTATTTTATTGTAAAATCGCACGTTTTTTTAAAATCATGTCCTTCCTAAGAATTATTGCTTTGTCTAAATACTGAACAACCTGATAGGAAATACAAAATCCCTTTTTCTCTAAAATCATAAGATCTAGACATCTTCCTGAACGTACGCTTCTTTTCGGATTTCTTGATTGAGAGACTCATTTCAGGATCAGCATTTGTAAAGAATTTGGTACCAGTAACATAGTACAGAGTTTAAAAAATATTTCATGTTAGTTTATTTAGGGCTTCTCATCTTACAAATTAGAGAGAAAAAATATGTGTTCTTGATCAGTGAGTTTTGCAGCGGTTAATTTTTTTTTTGCCAGTGTTCTTGCTTCATTTTTAAATAAACTGGCATATATTTTCACATGTATTCTTACTGATATATAAATATTACCTTCAACACCTGGCAGCAAATGTAATCCATGGTTTATGATTTATCCTGCAGCATTTTATTTCATTACATATGGTACTATCAATTATTATTGCGAATCCTATAAGAATTAATGTAGAGAATTTATATTTAAACTCTGATTTATCGGCATTTTCCGGTTATTTATTTCTCACAATCGTCAATTAAGTAGCCTTGCTCTCTCCGCACGCCCGTCTCCACAAAGACCCTAAGCGACCTGCCTTTGCCAGCCTGATTATAACCTCCACTCCGACAATCCAGCCCATTCCACTCTATCTGACCCTCCTACTCATTACGCTTCGTCCATATCATATGTTATTAATTCTATGTCCTTATCCTCCGCACGCCCTATTCGGCCTGCTATGGCTGTCCTGCCCACAACTCACACGTTTTCCATCCACTCTATCCCGCTCATTATGTCCCTATTGCTCATAACGTTACTCTCCCCCCCCCGTACGCGATATCGGGCTGCATGGCTGTTCTGCCCACACCTGTCCCGTCTATCAGCTGTTCTGCTGCATCTCTTCTTCCCGGTCATCAGCCTTCATCCGTCTCCTCCACACGTCCTATCTCGCATGGCTGCCCTGCGAAAACCTCGCCCGCCCAGTCAACAGATTCTGAAACTCAAGAAAGCGTGCGCAGATGATTTTCTCTCCCCCATTTGTCACATACAGTTTTTGACTAAATAAATAAAAATAAATAAATAAACCCGTTCCATATTATCTATTCCACCCGATCATCACGCTTCGACCTTCTCTCCTTCGCGCTCTCTCTAGCATGCCATGGCCATCCTCCAAACACCTCCCTTTCCGCCTATCCAGCCCCTTTCCCGCTATTTGTTCTTCCCGCTTCTCCCGCCTTTCCGCCACGTCCATTCCTTCCACTGGGCCTCCTCTTTTGATCTACCTCCGCCCGCTACGCCGCTCCTTCCTCTACTTTCGTTTCTTCCGCTTTTCTTGCTCTTTTATTCTGATTCGCCTATTCCTTGCTGTCCTTCCTCTGCCCATTCCATCGGGACCAGCTCTCCCCCACCCATCGTCACACGGCAACGACTAGCAACAATGGAGAGCAGAAGGATTAGAGATTGCATTTAACTGAATATAAAAAAAAAAACATTTTGGGGTAACAGTATTGAATCGCAACCACGCTATTTTTCATTATTGGCCCATCAAAAGTTTTCATGAAAAATTTGGGAGCAATCACTTTAGAAGTTAGAAGATTAAGTAGTTTTTGAGTTAAATCGGTTCTTACAAACAGACACAATTGATTTGATTAAAGATTTTTTTAAATAATCGAGTAAGTAAAATCAAAAAGTATTTAAAAAAAAATTGGAAAACACAAAGACACTTATTAATATTCGAAAGTCTTAAATACATTCAAATAGAAAAAATATATAAATCAATCGTAAATGCAACACTGGGTGTTCTACAAGGTCTTTCATCGAGCCCAATTTTTCCCTCGCACTCGGGATGCCACAAATCGGAGTGGAGAAATCTGATGGAAGGCGTCGTTAATGCACGCACGCCCTGCCGACGCTGCGCTCAGCCCAAGTGCGCAGCATGCGGGAGTGGCAGTGATGGCACTGAGGAGGGGGCGGCGAGGCGGCGGAGCGGTGGGTGGCGGCCGCACCGTTGCCGCTTCGTTAGGAGGGCTTATTCCAGATGCATAATGCAAGAGCAGGCGGTGTGGGCGCGAGGGGCGGGCCCGCGGCGGGGAGAGAGGTGCGCAGCCACGGGGACCATGTGCGTGCAGCCGCCGACTCACAGATTTTCAGCGGCAAAAGTTGGCACGTTTGTGTAATGGTGCCGAGGTTAATATGGATGACGCGGCGGCCCAGGTGGGCAGCAGGTGGCAGGCGGGTAGGCGCGAGGGCTGTCGCTTGTTCACGCGCTTGCGTTTTGCCCCCCTTCCCCCTCTCCCATAGCCGCGCATGTGGCGCCACTTTCCTGTATTCCCTATTAGATGAGTTGAGAAGTTTGCAATTTAAACAAATCGCCATAAAAATATTCAGTCTCCACTAGTTCTGCTGCAAGTAATTCATGTGCGTCCATTGCCCTGGCACCTGCTGGTTACCCCCCAATAATGATGTTAGTTAAAATAGTAATTTTATTAATGCTAGATTTTATTAGTAGTAGTTAATACATGTCTCTCATTGTCACTTTTATGTTTAATAATTTATTGTTGCATTAATTTAGTTCTTACTAAACTTTTTTATGGTACAAAGTTTGTCAAGAAATGGCAAAGCATAAGATAAGGAATAACTTGTAAACTCGCATATTTGTGAAAAATATTAAGGTGCATTCCTGATAAGAAAATTAGTAGATGAAAACCAAACTGATTACAAAAATTAAAATAAAGTGAATTAAGATCCATTGTTAAAATAAAAATAAAGTGAATTAAGATCCATTGCTAAACAGTCACAAATATTACGAATTTCAAGAAGACACAAAATCTAACAACAATGTGACGCGTGGGTGCTTACAACTTTGATGCTCAATGATGTGCACATTAGACAGAAAATGGACGCAAAATAATTAATTTGCCAAATTGGTATTACATGATGTAGATGTGTAATGCGAACGATTCCGCAGTTTATATTGCATAATTGAGATCGCGGCTTGATTAGAGAGTTAGCTGTCTGTCTATTTGCGAGCGAGTGATTGGATTTCCAAATTAATTTATTCCTGGAGGGTTGTTGAGTGACCGCGAGGGATGATATTTCAGTTCTTACGCCTGCCGCAGTGGCAGCGCGTCAAATCGCACACGCTCATGGACAATAGGCTGCAGTAATTATCGCCGCCGATTTAACAGTAGATCTGCATGAAGGGGCGGCATTACAGGGCTTTCCATCTACATGGCGCCTATCGCTTATTGCCAGACTATTTCATTTCGCGATTGATTTAGTAAATTAAAATATGGAGAAACAATACGGGGACCAATGGCTTTGAAGCTCCTGAACCAAACTCTTGCGAAAACAATAATGCCACAGTAGAAAACAACAAATGGTAAATAATACTTCCTTCCTGAATCACGAAAAAAATATTTGCAAGAAATGCCAATATTTTTTTATTTTATTCTTTAAATATATTATACAATTCAACGAGTTACTACTTCTATTGATACCTTTTGCAAATTTGTGAACAAATTGTCGTATGTTTATAGCAAATAAAAATAGTATTTTATATTTATTGTAGAAAACAATATGTTTGAACTTTTATCTGTTCTGAGGTAAAAATCATTACTCGGCGAAATTTGTACGAGACGCTTAACTTTTACTGTAGTAAATGAATACATTTATGTCACACAGTACATTCAGACATAATGCAGTTCCAGTAATGAGCACAGAGTATACCGCATTATTTGTCAATGGAAGAAAAAATTTCAGCTTTTACTAAACTAAACCTGAAGCAAAATCAAAACTAAAATCAATTTCTTAATGCTGGACTTCATGCAACACTTAGAAGTTTGAATGCAATGTATCGATTTAGCTAGATACACATACCAAAGAACAACAAAATATTAGAACGATTGAATGATGACGCATCAGGAGCAGATGGAACTAACAAGGACAGAAGCATGCATACTCTTCAAGAAGCCCAGAGGTGAGAGTTTTAACCCCCTCGGGGCGCGTGGAAGGCGCGCGGCAAAGCACGAAGGACGATACAGCGCGTATTACGTATACTGCACATCTGCGCTTACGCCCCCGGTCCAGGCAGAGGACGGGACGGGGCAGCGGCGCTCGTCTCAGCGGAAACGACGCCGCGCAGGCCCCGGCCCCGCCCACGCGGCCGCCGGAAGCGGAAATTGCCCACTTGGAAGTCGGCCGAGCTGCAGGTCATAACCCTCGCCTTGGCCGGACCGCGAGCTGGGCGGGGCTGGGGCCGGAACGGAGCGGCCACGGCGGCGGATTACGTGCGTGGGCGGGGGGAGGGGTGTGGGGGGGCGGGCGCAGGGCCGGGAGCCACGCTTCACCTGGGCGTGGGAGCGATGCCCTTCGCCTCCTCGAGGCTCTCGGCTGCCGACGTCACGCGCCTCTCTCGGGCGCTTCTCATAATCTCTGCACTCTTCAACCATTGCCTTAGGAACTTCGCTGGCTGAGACAGCGAGAAGTCTTCAAAGACTTTTTCCAAGATTCTTCATTGCCCTTCGTGCCAATAATGCGGCTGTTTACAATTAAAATATTCCGCCATTTATCCATGTTTTGATAGGCAAAAGGAGAGAAAGGATGACGAGAAATTGAGTAGTGAGAGAAGATTAAAATATTCAGTCACTTATTTTATTGTCCCTAAAATAGTATATAATATGTGGTGGAAGATATTTATTATGTTTTCTAGTATATTACATTCCATTTCCCTTCTAATAAAAATATCGATGATGATGTGGTCATGGCGATAACACTATAAAAAGTCTTTTAATACATAATTTGTACTATATTTCAATACGAAAAATAATTATTAATGTACTCTTTGACTAAAAATGGATAAATAAACCTTGTGTTAAGGAAACTTAAGTGTTATTACGTATAGAAGAATTGATGGGAAACGTTGTGATTGTTATTCATAAAAACTTATTTTTATCAGTTATTTACGAATACATTTGCTTAATTTAAATATAATTATATTTTCTACTACTATTACTACTTATAACAATAATAATAATAATAATAATAATAATAATAATAATAATGCAAATAGATCGCTAGTTTCAAATATTTTTGGACTAAATAGAATATATCACATATAAGAAAACCAGGAATTAAGATATATGTATTTTATATATGTTTATTTTTAGCTTTACGTTTCGCACATTTCGCATGTGCCTTTTCAAAAGCAAATATAGAACAAGCGGTTGACAATAAACATTACATTTTTACGTAATGAAAACTAAGAAATAAATTCCATATATACATTTTAGCGCTAATCAGTGTTCAACATAGAATATTATAAAAAAATCTTTATAATATGCTCAAAGCGGCGTCTAACTTGGTGGCTAGAACAACTCACAAAATTATTAAAAAAGCGCAAAAGTCGTTCATTCTTGAACCTTGCCCTCTTGTTCTCACGATTCTAAATATGTAAATCTAGGAATGTGATACACCTAAAGGCTCCTCAATTTTGGAATCTCGGGTGAGGAAATTTTTAGACAAAAATAACAAAATAATAATACTAATGCAAAAAATCCAAGCTTCACGGTTTTCGGCAGCTGGTTAATATCAAATGAAGTTTCGTCGGAATATAAACAACGAGTGTATAGGAGGATCAATACCTCCGCTATATGTATCTGTGATACGGTATATATTTGTCATTTCAAGGTCGGAATAATCCGACTTTTGCCGCCGGCGTTTTTCCAAGCCCCGTTTTCATTTGTCATCCTCGCTTGGAGGAGGGGAGACATACGGCAAGCATGACGTATTCCCTTGTCGTGTCATGAATTTTCTCCGGTCAAACAGCTGTAGACACTGAGACGATTGTGATGAAAAGCTATGGCTCTAATTTCGCTCCGGGAATCGAACTCGGGATCGCACCACTGAAAACTGTCACGCTGTCCATGAGTCAGACGAGGGGGTTCTGATTAGGTATAAATTATATATTACAATTTATCATACATTTTGAATCCGACGCTGACACGCCGAAGTAACCTGCGTTCCTCAGCTATTTATTAATCACAGTCATCTATTAAACAGGAAAATGAATGAGTTCTATGAATAATGAATTCCTAACCTACCCTAGCCTGTCCCGCCTTGCCCCACCTTCGGTCCCTTCGCCGGCCCAGTTCACTTTCCAGTTCATTTTCAGTTTCGTACCCTGGCCTGCCTCGCCCCGCTCTACCTGGCCTCTCCCCACAACTCTCCCCGCACGCCGCCCGGTTCCTACGCTCACCGTGGCCACCGTCCTTGATATGGGTGGCTGCAACGTGTGCATTTTTGCACACTCTCTGCCAACTTCTAGCCAGTAACAATTTTGATCTTCAGTTACTTAAAGTATAATTTTGACATTTAAATTAATTAAAGTGTATTTATTTAAATATGGATGTTTCATGGTATAGCAGAAAATAAATTAAAATTATTAAATTCGTTTCAGTCAATTTCCTCTTTGGCGAAAAGCAGAAAAAGAACACATACTTTGTTTAAAGGCTACGAAAGTTAGGCAGGGTAGATTTTACTAACTTTTTTGTAAAAAAACAATTTGTCTCTTATTTTGAAGATCATTTATTCTAAAATTTTACTGAGGCAACATAACTGAAGATTATTATAAAAGAACCAACATTCTTCTTTATATAGTAGAAAATAATTATTGGATTCTAATGGTGCTCATATTTTCGAAAACATTGTATATGTGTTTTTTTTTCATGATCTGTCTTTAAAGAACAAACTTCATTAACGAAAAACATCTCTAATATAATTTAATATTATAATTGTAGAGATAAGCAGAAAAAAACGAACTTACACAATCTTCAAAAAAATCGGAGTTCAACGATAAAGCCTGTTCTATTCTTTTAAGGGTCTTCAATTTTAATAAAAAATATGACGCCATTTTTTAGTAAATTTTTAAAACTTTTTTGAGGCTTAATGTACAGTACTCCTAAAAATTAAAATATCCATGTCTAACTCGTTGGATCTCGAGTTTCATTAAATCAATCAGTGAAGATAAATGTTGGAGACAGTCGCTTTAGGCGCTAGTGTTGATCACAGACAGATAGACGTTTTTTCATCAATCAAAGTTTCGGTATCAAGAACCCTCAAAACATGGTTTTATAATACACAACATATTAGAGGAAATTATTTTTTGTGCATAGGTACTACAAAGTTATCCTAGTGATAGTTACCAAGACCCAGCAATAAGAGTTTTTTCTGACAATAATTCGCTGCTTTCTGGCACACGATTGCAATACTTACAATCTTCTTACGAAGTAAGGGCGGGAAATTAAAAGTAGAGTCATCAACTCCTGACACTTACTCTTTCAGTAGACAGAAAAGCGATAGAAATCGGTTTAGTCTTTTAAGGGAGTAGCCGAGACAGACAAAACATACCTGAATATCATTAAATTGCTTTTTTATATCATTTCAATAAGCATATGTTGTTAATAAAGCATTTATTTAGAAATTATAGACACACTCTACAATTATTTTTTAAATAATAATATAAAGGTATATTAAATGGTCCGAGATGGCTGAAAACGTGTATCTTTGCTATTTTTAAATCATCTACAGACGTCAATTAATTTTGGAAGAATTGATTCCTGGTTCTATCACAATCGATACCATACATCGATCGATTCAAGATCTCTTCTCGGGCGTAGGCCGCTCCCGAGAGGCAACGCGCGGCGCCGACGGCAGCGCCGCGCGGCGGCAGCGGCGGCGCGGCGAATTAATTCTCTCAGCTGAAGCCACAAATTGAGAAGTTGGATGAGGGAGATCGGAGCGGTAGCTGACGCGGGGGCGGCGGGGAGTGGCGAGGAGGGGGAGGGGGCGCAGGAAGAATCGGACAAAAAAGCCCTTTTATTTCCCGTCGCCGCCAGGCGCGAATTCCCACCGCCTTCTTAAGACGCGGAGGGGGGGGAGGCGTTGCGGCTGGCGAAAGAGCTGAAGTGCACTGGTCCCAAATGGAACGAAAGAAGCGCACAAGAAGGCAGAAAGAAAAGGAAAACGAAAAGAAATGAAAAAGGAAATACAAGAAATGAATCATGAAACAAACTGAGATTATTAACGGTTTATAATTTATTGAGCTGTTAATGTGGAGTGAAAAACCAACTAACTGACTAACAACCCATGAAATAATCGTATCGGGGAGTGATAAAACTGTGCAATTAAAACTGCTATTTTCATTAGGTTATTAAAAGAATACACAACTAAAAGAGTTGATATTTTTTGTAATATTCTTTATTATGAAGGGAGAAGAAAAATGGCAGCGGGCAATTTTAAATTTCATCAACAAAAATACTGTTTTGTAGTTGATGATAATTATGAAAAGTGCATGAAAATTGTGAATCCCAGTACAATATTAATGTTGTATTGTTTTCTTTGACAATTTTATTCCATTGTATTGACGTTGGTTTGATATTTATTACAAATAGCAGCCAAAACTCTATTGCTTTAGGTTTGGCCGGTTAAACGAGCTGTCTCCGGCTGATGCACCGTAAGTGCGCTTTGCATCAAGACTGCGGTTACGAATTCCATGTAAGCCATGATCCATTTCATTTGCTGTCGTGAGATGGCGGGTGCATTTCCGGTGTTTCATGTATCACACACAAAATCTGTCCTGATACTGCCGATATGCCCAAATTCCCCTGGAAAATTGCAAGGACTGGGACACTCCCAGGGATGTTATGGAAGATTGTAGCTCAAATGAACCCCACAGACTCTTCGGGTATGGGACTTGAGGAAGACGGGAAGCTCTGGGCTCTGACAGACTTGGAAGTTTCCAGTGGACTTTATAGATCTTGGAAGTTTCCACATGCTTCTAGGTGACAGTGGAGTAAGGAGTTGAACAAACCCTTAAGCTCAACGCTTAAGATAAAAATAGAGCGCGCGATCACTACCTGCGCTATATGAGAAACTTTGTAAATAAGATACAAGAACGGAAAATTTGATCAGTTAACGTTTACGAAATTATATATAATCTATAAGACAAACACTTAAGAAAGTTCTTGCCCCCCTCCCAAACAAATGAAAAGGTTTCCTCTCCGACGCGTAATTAGAAGAAAAAAAGCGCTGTACTTTTCGTTACGCTCCATCACTCAAAGTATTGACACACTCTTCCGCGAAGAAGGGCCGTATCGTATCGGCCGCTCATAGCCCCATTTCGGCCCACTGTGCGCCCGGGGATACGGGGTGGGGTGGGATGGGGCGGCGAGATGAGGGAAGGGGCGGGGCAGCTGTCCGCGCTCTCCCACCCGCGCGCCCCCTATAATTGAAAGAAGGAGCGAGAAGAGCAGCGGGGCCTGCCCTGCCCTCCTCTGATCCCCCTCCCACAACGCCGAAAGGCGCCAAGGGAAATGCGGAGACCCGCATGTCGGTGTTATTTTAGACAATGGCTTATTCCCTCTCAAAAGACGGAGGATCTCTGTATACTCATTCCTAAGTGCAAGGGAAGTGAGGAAGAGTTGGAAAGTGTGTTGATTTTTTGGTCTACCTTTAGATTTACGTTTCTTTCAAGAAAGATTTTGTGGCTCTCAAAGGAGTCGCTAATAAATATCCCTCAGAAGTTCGCAAAGGGAATCCTCGAGTCTTGCTTACCTATGACTCTTACACTAAAAGCACTCTAACAATACATACCAAGTCGATAAAAATTTACCTAAGAGAAGATTTCTGAAGTTAAACTATGTAAAGGCTTGCGTCTAGTTAGTATTGTAATGTTCCTAGTAAGACATTTTATATTCGGTCTTCTTCTATTGTATGGTTTGGACTTCCGCTCAACAGTCCGTTCCAGCTTCAGTCGGGTTGAGTTGCTCTTTACATCTAATATTCGGTATCATTAATAACTAATAATACTGTATTTATCATTTAATTTACACTTTAGGTGTTTATAAAATATATTTATGCATACGTTTAGTATACTTTTGCAACAAAAGCAATAATTAGAATGTTAATACATACATTCATTATTTTATCATGTATTACTTTTATTCATTGATTAAGAAGCGCGGAATGATATCTAAGAAAACATTTTTTCTGGCTTCCATTACTATTTAGATCGCATTTGCAGATTCCAAATCTTTGTCATTTTCATGCAACATTTTTGTAACAGAGAGAGGAGAGATAAAATCTCAATTGCCAGTTGTTATTCAAATAAGAGTCCCAGGCTTTTCGATCAAAGTTGGATAGCAACAGATAGTGGTCAATTTCCTTGTGTTTATCATCAACACAATCACAGAAAACATCTTTCAATCACAAATAGAAATACTTGAAATATTAACTGAATTGCGGGTAGAGATGATCTTATATCAATTCATTTTGTTTTATATGCTTTCAAAAAATTCAAGCGTTGGTATTTTTAGAATTTCTCCTTGAGAGCAATTTACTTTGATTTTATGAACTTGTGCGTTTTACTCTAGGTATTAGTACTGCGCTTTTACTCTAAAATGTTCCACTCCTTCTCTCTGCCCCTAGCAATTAATCTACCACATGGACTGAAGTAACATTAAACCGGCAAATTACTACATTTAAATGAAAATGTATTTTTTCAATTCAACAGTTAGAAAATCTTTATTAAAAGAGGTTGAAAGTGATTTATTCATAATTTCATTGGAGTGTCGCAACAGCAATGCACTAGGAATAACTATTGTCAATAACTTTTTTCTAGGAGAAAGCTATTGGATGACAATAAATGCTTTAATATTACGTAATCAAAATATATCATGGAACAATTCAACATTCTACATCACTCCATTACATATCTCTTCCTCTGAAAGTGTATCACGAGATACACAAATTAGGTTAGTTGCACATACAGAACTTCAAGACATGACATGACTTTTCTTATTAAAAAAAAATAATTTCGGCTTCCTAATACGGTTACATACGTGACATATATTGGCGCATATTGTCCCCCAGAAATACACAGACATTCTTGAACAACGTTCTTCACTTAAGGAAAAATGTTTCGTTCGGAGATTGCATCAAGCGGAGCTGTCATTTTATCAGCGCCAAGTTGCATCATTGTGACAGTTCTTTCATTTGCTTTGCCCGGCCTTTGTGCGAGGCCGTCGCCGCCCGCTGACAGGCGCTGCGTCGCTGTTTACAAAGAGACTGATTAAAGGCGGCCCGTGACGTTTTTATTCGCCGTCCCGCCGCTCGCAGCGCTGGCTGCGCGAGCGAAGCGCCCACTCGGGCTTTCGGCGGGCGACTGGCTTTCTTCGTAATTGGTTTTTAATTACCACCGCGTCAGGTGGAACGCGATCTTCATAGGGCCTGAGGTTGACAGCCCCAAAGTGACCTCTCCGGTGCCACGCAGAGGGCCTGAAGGGGCTGGGCTCAAGGTCCACCCCCGCAAACGCCCTCTCCGCTGGCTCCACAGCTTGGCGTTTTCTCGCACCTCGCACAGTGGCATCTCGCGAGACGAGGGAGAGAAGAAACATTTAACCAATAAATGACCAATGAAATGTGCAAAGTATAATGAAAAAACCCACAATAACTCTTTCTCTATTAATGTTTCCATCATAACGACCCGGAAAAGTGTGCACTTGTTCCATTACCTGACGTAATGTACTTCACAGTTTCTGGTAAAACCGAATATTGTCTCTAGCGGCTCATTCAGTGGACGTTCTAAGAAAGGTAACTAGTTGATATAACACACACGAATCTTTTCTTACAAGGGGCGCGAGGTGTCACACATGGTCACTTCACAACACATTTCTTCTGAATTACAGGGTCCTGACTTCAAAGCAGACTCTACCCAGTGCTGTTCTGGCAATTACTATTAACTTTCCCCTCCTCACACGAGCCTTCCTTAACACTTTCCACTTGGCTGAGAATGTTTTGAAAACAAAAGAGTAAACGGCAATATTGACTAATAAGATCTACCATGACTTTTGAGGCAGAATATATCTTTCATAACGAAATACTTAATTCGGGAGTATCGCGGTAAGAGTTGATCGCGAAATATGTGATGTTAAGTCTATTGATGATATGTGGTAAATAAACGATTTTATTATTGAAGGAGCTATATAAAAAGCAGGTTTAAATACTGATTGACCTTACAGAGACTGTTTTGTCTATTGAAAAATGCAGCGCATTAGTCTAAAAAATGTGCTGTGTCTTTCCGGACCTTACAAAATATTTTTAAATGAAATGTGAAACATGCCCGACGTTGACTGGAGCCAGTTTGAAACAAAACCCCGTCTTTCTAATCGAAAACAAGCCCCACTTAGGGCAACATTTTGAAACATAATTATTACTGAAAAATGTGATTTGGGCGCCAGGAAAAGGTTACACTTGAAACCTAATAATTCCTACGTAATTTAAATATCTCTCCTTCCAAAATTATATTGTGTTAGCTCAGTTAATTAGGTTTTCGAAGTTCATAATTGTTGATACTTACTCTGCAACCAATTATTCAATCTGCCATTCATACGGAGTGCGAGGTACCTGAAAATCTTATTAAAATGCTGGATTGCACGTAACGAACAATGATAACCAGCTTTCTTTCAACTTAACAAATTGAAATTTATTATATTGATAATCAAAATGAATTGATCTTTGGTCATGACCAGTTTTCTCCATATTACCATAGTTATAAAACCTTGTTATTTATTCGTGGGTATTCGCCCGCTCTTTACTTCTTCGTTCGATGGCGCCATTTAGAACGTTTTCCGTCGACGCAGCATAATCTTGCTTCTCGATGATGTCCTCGCCTAATATCCGTGATCTGGATCCAAATTATCCCGGCGATACTATTATAATCCGCAACTTCCCTCACTTGCGTCTCGGGTGGACGCCTAGAAACGTATTTACTTCCTACAAGAACGCTCTCTCCTAATACAAGAAACGAAAATTAATTTTATACAACTGTCAATTACAGTCTTTTCTCTATGTGGTAAAATATATCAGGAGCCGACCCGCTCACCACCGCGTTGCTCAAGCGAATGAATGTTCTTCTAAAAACTCCGAAGCATCCGAATTTGTATCTTTTTCTTTTGTCTCTCAAAACAACGCTTATTCCGCCTATGCTCTGTCATTTCAATCTAACGAAAATGATCCTTAACGACGGTTGTTTATTTGTCACATGGCGACCCCCTCGCGATCGTCTATTGCATCCCTACATTCTATGTCATATAAAATGACATTTCCATAATAAAAATGGTTCATTTTGGTATATCGCGAGCGCGGGGGCGAGCGCGGGGGCGAGCGCGGGAGCGAGCGCGTGGGCGAGCGCGGGGCGAGCGCGGGGCGAGCGCGGGGCGAGCGCGGGGCGAGCGGGCGAGCGGGGGCGAGCGCGGGGGCGAGCGCGGGGGCGAGCGCGGGGCGAGCGCGGGGCGAGCGCGGGGCGAGCGCGGGGGCGAGCGCGGGGGCGAGTGCGGGGGCGAGCGCGGGGCGAGCGCGGGGGCGAGCGCGGGGGCGAGCGCGGGGGCGAGCGCGGGGGCGAGCGCGGGGGCGAGCGCGGGGGCGAGCGCGGGGGCGAGCGCGGGGGCGAGCGCGGGGGCGAGCGTGGGAGCGTGCGCAGGGCCTGGGGAGCGCGACGTAACTTAGCCGCCGCTTATTGGCGTTCCTGGGGCGGCGGCGCGTGGACAGGTGTCGATGCGGGGCGCGCCTCGTGCGTCGCTTGCGTCTTGCTCCACTCGCCCACGTGAGCCCTCGCCACCTACAACCCTGGCAGTACACAGGCGTAAAAGCGTCCGCGTCACACCACTTCCAAAGACCACTAGACATTCTCATTATTTTAAGGAATTGAACAATTTTTGAAGAATCAATGAATTGAATTATCAATTTATATACATGTTTTTTCATTAAAAAACACATTTCAAGTACTACAATTGAAAAAACTGTTGCACACATAGGTAGTCAATATTTTTGCTTCACGTATTTAATATTAATGACGTAGGAAGTTATGTCATGCTGCGGGAAAAAACGGCGATTTTTCAGCTTAAAAATCATTTATTCCAGGGCACTGGTAACGCAAATGTGGAATAATCCATATGCTAAATTTAGAAAAAAAGTGTAAAAGGAGTTGAACTTCTCATAAAGGGCTCAATGAGAGATTGGTATATATATATTGTTGTTAGATCAAGGTAGACAAATGACCATAACGATTAAATCCTATGAAATTTTTAAGAATTCATTTATATATCCATCTTGTCTGTTAATTATTTAAAAATAAACTCTATAAATATATTAACGGATGTTAGTATCTCGGATTTATACTTTAGTTTCATAGTTATTTAGTAATTGTCAACGGATATTGTTGTTGTTGTTGTTGTTTTTGTTGAAAAAGCTCATTGCCATGAAACTGGAGAAATATTTGCAATAAAGTCTCCATAGCTACTATCTCAGAACAGCATTTTCGCGAATACGTCCAGCCTAATCGGACTGCCTCAATTATGATTTGTTGTTCACCGAAACGGTGTCATTTCCTTGATATCGCTGTGGAAGTTAAGTGTTCCTGCGTATAAGGCAGTGCAATATCCTGCGTCCTCATCGACTGCCGAAGCTCTTCCTTTATCCCGCTAATCGGCTCATCGATACCCCCACTCCCTGCCCCGCCCTCGCAAGGCACTGGCCGAATTTGTCAAGAACAGGCGGCGATCAGGCGGCCTGTGAGTGGCGGTGCTTACACCATGTAATCAATTCTCCATTACCGACCCCAAATTGGTAAGTGGCTTTGCGAAATAGCCAATTAACGTAGATAAATCCTTATTGTTAACATGCATGTTAATCGTACACGGTACCCCTGGTAGCCGGAGGTGAGATTATCAGAGGGTGAGATAGAGCAGAGGTGTTGAGTCGTGTCAGTAAACACACAGGGAAAGCACAGAATGCAATCTAGGTATTGGAGAAGAAATTGTAGAAACAAAACACTTTTAGAGGAGTTACAAAAATAGCTCATTATTATGAGCCATATAATTTGCAATTTCTGTTTTAGAAAGTAAAAAGGTTTCTTTCACATAAATATCTCTCGAGAAAAAATAAATTGAAATATTTTATACATAATAAATTTCTGTCCTATTTTTTTCAGTCAATAAAATATCACCACATCGCACTAAAAATTGTATTGTTAACATATAGCAATTATTATAAAGAATCGGGTGAAATTTTCAACCCATCATTAGGTACCTGAAATTTTTAAAATAAATTTGATCATTGAAATTTTTTTACAATTATTAAACATTCGTTAAGAATATAATTTTTAAAACTGAGAAACATTGAAATCTTAAAGCTAACATATAATTTCCATAACATGGGGATATAAACAAATGGAAGGTTAGGCACATTATTTGTGATTGGGGTTTGAGAGGTAGTTTGGCGAATTACCAAAATACCTCTGTGTGTTATCATTTATTTAAAATATTTGTTACATACTGTCACCTTCCGAGGACTCACGGTCAGGTCTTTTCTCCCCAAGTATTTCCTTCGGTTCTCAAGCCTACAATGCGGTTCCTGCGTGTTGATGGTGGTAAGTTAGGAGGGGCGCGTTGCATGTCATTTATTATTAATGGAGGGAAAATGTGGTTTAGGAGGCATTTTTTCTCGTGTCTTATTGGTCTATTGCCTCATTGTCTTTTCTCGTGTCTTATTCGCATTCAATAAATTAATGCGAATAAAGTATTGTTCATAAACATTACTCATTTTCGTGTTGTAGATCATTGTATTCATGGTATTTATCAATTTAATAATATCTTTTAAGATATAATTCGGTAGCTGTATTCAGATGCATAGATGTATTTTCGCGGCAAACCACCAGCAAATATTTTGACCACCAAAAATTAAACATAATTGCGCTATTGGAATGAATGAAAATGCATTCAGAAGAAACATTTTATGGGTTTCAGGAACGTTTTATTTATTTTAAATAGTTTACTTACATACTCATAGAGTGTACAAATGAACATAAATATTGTGCTTAATGTTAAGAAAGGAAGAAAAGATAGTTTTACGAAATCTCGTGTAGATAATTTTTCTGCTTGAAAATGTTTCATTACTACGAAATATTTGGTAATCTTTTAATACACCCATTACTTAGAATCATGTAGAATGCTTGTATCGCGAACGAGTTTAAGTGTCAAATACTAAATTTGCGTAATTATTATTACTTAATTTGCAAACCTTTAAAAAGCATTAAAATAATTTAAATATCATGCCTCAGAAAACCAACCTTCACAGTTATTAATGAAATCATTTAATACTGTTTAAGTTATTATGAAATATTTCCCTTGTTACTACTCAATCTTTAATGCGAAATTAATTATTCAGGATTTCCTCTCAAATTTTTATAATTTGCCATGTATCCTCTTCTTGGCTATATTATCCAGTATTTAGTGAAGATGCTGGAGGGAGCAGAAGGAAATGGGCAATTCACTTTGAAATCAAGACGCCAAAAAGAATAAACAGCTTTTATGACATCTGAAAACTGAAAATAACTGTCTGTATATTCTAATAACGTTGATAAATAGTAATAATAAGAAATAATGTATTTATTATAGTTGGTCTTGTTGATTGTTATTACTTTCCGTGTCGCTAATTTTCTTTGGGAGAGAGTGGATACTTAATGTTGTCGATCTTTGTCGACGTTAGCATTACAAGGAAATATGAATGGACATATGTGGTGATTCAGTAATGTTTCTTAAGCCTTATTATGCCATGGGTTAACAGTCTGTTAATAAAGACATATTGATACACTACATTAAAATATTTGCCCACACTCAATACCAGGTTTGTAATTCTGAAACGCTGAGTTCACAGGCTGACCTCTCCGAGTTTGGCTTACGATTCTATTTCAATTTTTAAAACAATGAATTACATGATTCGGAGTGTTTCCACAGGTCCAAATATTTTATTATATTACTCTCATTATTTAAAGTATTAATTCTATTAATATTGAAAAAATTGTCGTGCACGCACCCTTGAATAGTCAGAATGTTTTTGTAACGAAGTTCCACAAAAGGTGAGAAAGGATAAAAAATAAATATTTTCATGTAAATATTTATTGAACAAATATTTCTTCTACTTGAGACTAACATTTCTATTTCACGTTTGTTACTTGCTAAATAGAAATTTCTAGCAAAGGATCAACGGCTTCTTTCCTTAGTATGTAATTTAATGTTAGTTATCCATTGAAGGGCACTTGCGCATTCTAATGGGCCCTTCGCCCGACGTCGCTGCGGCGTAGGCGGGGAAGGGCGGGGAAGGGCGGGGGCTGTGGCCGCACGCGCGCTAATCCGTCGGCCCGTGAAACAATCAGGCGGGCGCGGGCGGTGGCCTGCGGGCGGGCTGCGGACGGGCGCGGAAGGAGCGGCGGATTCCAAAATAGAAAACCCATTACGGCGGCGTATCTGCCTTCCGCGGCCGCCCTCACCTCGCACTCGTTTCCTGACGACGTGACGCGCCTCGCAAGTGCCTCCGCCCCGCCCCGCCCCGCCCCCTCAGCCCGTTCTCCGCGCCATCGGCCTCAGGAGCGTCGGCGCCACGCTTTATCCTAGCCCCGAGCTCACCCCACGGCGCGCCGGCTCGTTCCTCCTCACGGCAGGTTGGCCTCACCGACTTCTTTTGGGTTTCGGCGCATCGAAGCGGAGCCAGAGACTCTGCCCTGGCGATCCCCTTCGAGACGTTCGTGCAAGTCGATGGTCACATTTAGAAGACATTACTTACATTCGCAAACCCTGCATTCTCTGTGCGTAAACAATTTTATTTTCCTCACCTTACCCAAAATTTATGTTCTTTTTAGATATTTCGTGCTTGACTTCAAGGTGTCTTCTGTTCTTCATTTCCTTCCTTTTAGTGAACTTCCTAGTCTTTTTCATTTAGTACGAAAGCCTCCAACGCATTTGTGAAAATCATCACCATTATCCATGTCACTTTCACTATTTTAATGAGATCATTTTCAAATTAAAGAAGGGTTCCATCCCGATAAATATTTTGCTGATTTCTTTCCGTTACTATAGCACAAATTATTCACAGGAACCTCATATCTTGAGTGGGTGTCGTTATCTTTACTGTTCTACAGATAATATACATTTTCAAGGGCACCTCAAGAACTTGAGATAATTTCTCACTCGAGAACCACACCGATTCCTGCCTTTACGCACTAATAATTGTTATGATCGTCACCAGCAACTATTTGGGGACAGCTTCGTAACGTACGGATTACCTGACACTCTCCTCCAAAGTAGTCGCGATTATATACCTATAAATATTGGGAGTGGGTCGCGTCACGGCAATAACAAAACTTCCTCTTAGATGTTTGTGCTGAACGAGAATATGCGGCGGTAGAGTCTGTCTCGCAGAAGGCACTGCAGAGAGAAAAGTAACCCGCTTAAATAAATTGTTCCCACATTAGTTCATCACTGATATTCTCCATTTCTTTCTTCCAATAATGTTCTTTTCATGGTTTGCACGTTTTTCACACATTCTCCTTTTGTCTCTTCTGTATTTTCCTGTTAGGTCTATCGAAAGTATTATATATAGATTTTTGTCAGATTTCCAAGAACTCTTTTGTGGTGGAGCGGAGATAGAGGCAGAAAAGGCTTTGTAGGATTAGGACGACGCCTTTGCAAGCCTCGTAGAGAGAAATACCTTCCCTGTCGCTAAACACAACATGACGTCGCTTGTAGCGACCCGGGCGCTAACACAGTTGCCGGGCGGGCGGCCTGCGGACGCAGCCTCGTCGCGCGCGACCGCGGGCCGCCCTAAGCAGCCCCCGCCCCCGCCCCCGCCGCCGCTCGCCACGTCCCACGGGAGCGCGTGGCAGCGCGTGGCAACGGAGGCGGGGGCGCCGTGACAGATGAGCAGCACCTGGCGCAGCGTTATCTGCGTCCGCCCCTCGCCACTCGCCCCGCCCCGCTCCCCGCCCCTCGCGCCCCGCCCTGCAGCGCAGACGCGCCTGCGGTCCACGGCCGCACTGCACTCGCGGCCGCCCCAAAGCAGGCCTCGAGATAATGGAAACAAATCGAAATCTATGGCGCGCAAGGGCTTTAGTTTTGCACAGAGCGGATGTTTTATCTGCCGCCGGCCAACGAGCCTTTCCAGCCTGCCAGCAGGCTTTCCCGAAGCCTTACGTTCCCTGCATTTTGAAATATTCTTACCGACTCAGTGTAGCTCAAAGCTAGCATTGTTTCTGTTACTGCAGATCTCTCAACGGGAATCCTAGGGTTCGAGTTACGACGGAGGCAGATTTTCGATCATATATAGCGTTGAATTCAACAGCTTACTGGAGGAGAATTATACCTGTCGGTTATTTTGATCAGTAGTTTTCAGATGTTTCTTCTATAAATAGCGGGGATGGCCGGAAAAGTACGCTAACAAACGTGCCACGGACCGCGCATGCTTTTTACTTCCGCTTCCTTTTCCTCTCCTCTTCCCTTAGACACACGCTTACATGCACTACACTACCGCACATCACGGGAGATCGGTCGGGAACTTACAGAGGAAGGTACCTGCAGAGGGAAACCCAAAGCTTTCGTGTAGGTCAGTGCCGTAATTTACCACCCAGCGGGGAACGACTACTGACACATAGGCGGAAAAAAACATTCACTATACTAACGAGAATAATGATTAGCCCTTGACATGCCCGGAAACATCATCAATCCTATAGAATCTATTCGTACTTATAATTACATATTAAAATGTTGCATTAGTAGCAACCATAAATTTATTAAGATAATTATAAATATTTATAATTTTAGTTATGAATCTTATATCCAAACTAGTTTCGAGGATACTTTCCCCATCTGTCGTGCTACAGCTATAATATAAATAAATTTAAAATTAAATTACACCCTAATTAATTTTATAGTTGTCGATTCATTGATTGATTAGTGATTCTGTAAACTGCTAGGGACATTAGTCCCATAAATGTATTGCTTTTATTGTGGGAGTTGGTGGTGATCTTTGCGGACTGTGGTGGTTGTTATGTTCAGAATAATTGTACGCTTTTCACAAACACAGATTTATTACAATGAACCACAGAAAGTACATTGGTCACAATTCCAGAATCCAAAAGAGTATACTATGTAACAAGCCAAAATCAAAAACCAAAAGACCGGGAGATGTAGCAAAAAACTAGCTATGTCAAACCAAGAAATACACCAGAATGAACCAAAATTACTGCCGGGCCTACACTCACTTCTACACGGTACAATCTCCTCACTCAAGTTTACTCAATACACGGTTACTAGCGATCTGTATCTCTGGCTGGCAGCGCTCGCTTTTAAAGCGGGCGGTACCGCAGACTCGCTGCACCGCTCCTGGCTCTCCGGCCAGCCTTCCTTCTAAGCTCGGGCGGCGCCTTTTCCGCTTCGCTGCCTCTGCCGACTTCCTCGGTCGCCGCTGAGCGCTGCCACCTTGGCGCGCTCTTCAAACGTGGTTATACAGCCGCAACAGTGGTCTTATTGGATGGCGAGATCCGACGCCGTCGTGGTTGTGTGGTGCCGCGTGTGGTTGCGTAGTGCATGTGTTAGTGTGTGAAATTAAGGGGAGAGGATAGGACAAGGAAGCGAAAGGAAAGATCGCGCCCGTTGTTAGGGTGCGGCTTCGCCAGTCGGCTGGTCTTTATTGTAGAAAATTACGAATCAGAGCAGAAAGCTGCTAGAATTCTCCTCCAGGCAGCGACTGAACTTGACCTAGCTGTCTGGATAATGTCGAAAATCCTGCCACGTCGGGACTCAAAACTAGGGCAAAACTTAGAGGCAATGTAGTGACATCAGTTGATGCTCTGATCCACCTTTGCCGACATTTCGCGGTTGTGAAAACCTAAAAAACTTAATCTTTAATACAAATATTCTCAAGATCTCGACTGAAACTTCTACGTTATCATATCGTATTTTCTTCTGAGAGTGTTTTCTTTAAATATTTTCCCAGAAGTGATGGAGTGAGTATTGACTTTATGCGAGTCAACAAGGAGGTCGTTTCCCTTGTAAGTCATGAGCAATGGCGGAACTGACAGATGAGATCCGACCCCAACCTACTTGCCAGCTTGTGGTTTTCGGGTTCTTCCCTTACAGGTTTCTTGCCTTACAGAAAGTAGTGTCCGGGCTGAGACAAACTCTAAGCTCTCAACATGCTACTGATCAGAGCAGCCGGCTATTAGAATTCTCCTCCGAACTTTGCTGCCATTCCAACCAGCTATGTAGGTAGTGTCGATCATCCGTTTCTGTGGGACTTGAACCCAAAGAATATCCCAGCCATCGATGTACGAGAGATAATGGCGTTGTCTCTGAATTATCACAACAGGTTTCTCACAAATACTAGTAGTACTGTAAAAACACATAGGTTGTTTGTATTAGTTTTAACGGTTACATATTTATAAACGTACTTGCAAAACCTGTGCAAAAATTTTGTACTACATATGATAACATTGAGCATCTTCTCCGTGGCCACCGGCAGTGAAGGCTCATTGGTCGAGAGCGATCTCATCAGCGGTCGGCCACCGATAAAATATTTGTGCCCTTAGAGGTGACCCACGGCGTTGAACACACCGTGTATCAGGCTTCAAATCCACAGCAAGTAAAGTTTACGGTGGTTACAGTGTGGACAGGTTTACACGGATTCCTTCTCTTTACCCTGCCAGTGATTCCATCATTAGTCCATCATCACCCAAATCCCATCATCCGCTAATTTAAAAAGAAAAATTTTGAAATTGACCGGAAAGGCTGGTGATTGGGGATTGCAACAGAGTAGGTCTCGTACAACCATACTAATGCAAAATGTGACACTCTACTTCTTAACATTGGTAAAATTTAAGAATGTCAACGAAAACTTTTAAAAAGACGAAAGAATATAGCGAAAGAAAAGTAGTTGAACGAACAAACGGCAAATATGCTAAATCCGCACTTTCCAGAGCATTACAAAAGCAATGCCCTTCCAGAATATTTTTTTTCAAAAATTTACAATATTATTTGTAAATAATGAATATTTCATAGTAATTAAAATGATAATGAAAAAAAATAAAGTAATAATTTCTTTATAAATGATTTTGTTACACAATAATTTTCTACGAAAATAATTGTTATGAGATTATTATTGTCATATATATTGGTTGCTTACAACAGTTTGAAATTTTAAAACTTTGGTTACGTTCGATGGCGTTCTCTACAAGGTAAACAGCAGTAGGCCTATAAACGGGGGACAGGGAAATGGAGGCGATAGAAAGTTTTATGGAGAGGGGGATGGGGGTGGCAGGGAGATGGGGGCGTAGCGAGTTGTATGGAGAGGGAGATAGTGGCGGCAGGGAAATCGAGGCGATGGCGAGTTCTATGAAGAGGGAGATGAAGGCGGCAGAGAAATGGAGGCAATAGCGAGTTGTATAAAGTGGGAGATGGGGACGATAGCGAGTTGTATGGGAAGGGAGATGGAGGCGATGGCAAGTTTTATAGAGAGGGATATGGAAGCCAGGAGATGGGGGGGGGGGGGGGGATGGGTGGGGAGCGGGGGGGAGGGGGACGTCGAGTGAGGGCGGGCTCTGGCAGCCCGCAGCCGTTGATCGCCGTGCACAAAGGAGTGGAGCAAGGGCGCGGGGTGGAGGCAGCGCAGCGGGCGCGCAGTGCCATGGCAAAGGGCGGGCGGCGCAGGGCGTGGGGAAAGAGGCTGCGCTGGTCGGCCCTTATACAGTGGCCTCGCGCGTAACGCACTTGACAAAGACCCCACCCCCCTTCGCCTGCCTCAGTGTCCCTCGGCGCAGTCGACGCTGACCTTGCATTGTAGCACATAGCAACGGAGCCTTCGAGGATTCCCTATAACAAAAAAGGGGTAAGAAATGCTCACTTCTGAAATATTTCGATCTTGCCACGTCACTTATCCGCATACGGTGTATTGGGAAGACGAAAAATAATGTGATTTGAGATATTGAGGGATTCCAGTACGTAAGATGAGAGTTTTACCAGATCCACTGTATTTTTAATGTGTTTCACATATTACACATATCTTTAATAAGTGGATTATTGTTCCTTTGTTGGCCTAGCATGCCTGTATGGGCACGCTATACGAAGCAGTAGATAGTTCAAACTTTCATCTTAAAACCTTACAGAAATGCAATTAGAACTTCATGTATTTTTCCATCTCACCCTAAAAGGTGTCATCACGTATTTCAAAATATTGAGAAAATGAAATAATTTGTAATGCTTTTTAAATTATAAATATGTGGAATTAAGTTTTTTACAAAATAATTAAGACGGATAAGGGTTAATGTCAAATACCTTGTATTAAAAAGAAGCATCATTTAAATTATCTCGCAATATAATTCTTTCAGGATCAGGAGATACATTGCGAACACTTATTATTAAAAAAACTCAAGTCTGAAGTTTGTAAAGTAACAGAATTGTTTTTTACGAAAAACATTCCAATTTATTTTTGACGTGTTACTTATGTGATTTATGTTGAGAGTGTGTTGATAGATATTTCCAATTTTTATGATTTCTGTTTCACGCATATGAAATATTTAATTATATTAATTTCTTTCAAATAGGTTAAAAATAACTCAAATTAAGCAGATCAACATTTGATATTATTTGCAGAAGGAAATATAATTATGATAACATTATTCTAAATCGTGATGTAGTGAGTTAGTTGTTTCGTTAGAAGAAGAAAGCAAAACCCTTTAGATTTAATTTTAATCTCTCATATCATTTCTCACATCAAGGAACTGCTGAATTCTCCTTATCACTCCAGAAATACGGAAAACGTTTCCATTATGAAATGTTTCTGTCATAAAACGTCAGTGGTATTTGCATTTAGATAGCTTCAGTTCTTTCGAAAACTTTTCCCATTTGCGTTCTGAAATAAAGCTGAAAATTGTACGAAGAGTAAATTAAGAAACATACCGAGTATAGTACTATATTACATTTAACGAGTAATTAGGATGTCATACAATGAGTATAGTAAATGGAAATGAAGAACATGGCATGAATTATTTATTTTTTTAAATTTGAAATAAGATATGGATTTTAAAAGTTAAGCGTTAGTAAGTGGACAGCCTTTTGCAGCTCATCAGCTGTGGAATGCATTAGAGCACGAAAACGCTGCAGTCTAACCAAGCGCTGGGCAGAATCTTGGAGTAAATCTCGTTTCAGTACAATCCGTTCTACATAAACAGGGTTTTAAATGTTTCTCTAGAGAGGCTGCTCTAGCTCTCGACTCCCATGTTTCGGAAATATAAAGAGAACGAAAGACAGCGTCTTTACTTTAGTTCACATCCACTCAACGAGATGGATTCAAGGCATCGTTTCTTGAAGATATGCATTTTAACGGGCTATCGTGGCAATGTTATCACTAGGGAAACATTCTTCCTTTATCACTGCCCCAAATCTCTCTGTGAGCAGCTACTGTGCTGGGCTGAAATATCGGTATCATTTGCAAATTCAGGAACATTCGCTCAATGTTCCCAAAAACACGATAAGAAGAGACAAGTGCTAAAACGCTGCATGCTTTTACATGCTTTTCTATAGATGAAGGGTTACTTTACTAGAGGTTTGAAATATTTCCAAGAATAATTGTGAAATAATAAATGTCTAAGGTATTCAATCCCGTTTTCTTCAAAAGTACTTTCTTGTGGGTTATCATTATCATTCTGTGAGCGGCGGATTTCTATAACTCAATAACTGCATAATTTTCTGCAAGTGTTGCATGTCATTCATTTGGAAGCGTAATGAAGAAGGTGGCCTTGAAGCACGGGGTTCGCGGGGGAGGGGGTGGGATGGGGTGGGGTGGGGTGGGGTGGGCATGTGGCGGGGGCCGGCGCCGCCTGATTTCCCTTGTAAATCCGCGCGGTCTGCGGCCGTCACCGGCCCGGGCACTCGCACGCGTGGCTCCATTATGGCGGTTTGTTTGTTGTTGTTAGTTGTTGTTGGCCATCGCCGATGGAGCCATCTGCCGCCGCTCGCTGCACCTGCTGCGGGGCGGCGGCCGGGACCCGGCTTCCAATCCCGCCCACCTGCAGCCTAATTTTGGAAGCCGTTGCTGAGCGTGGAGGGGAAAGGACGTGACCCAGATGGGCCGGGTTCCCGTCAGCAACTCATACTTCGACGGTTGCAATGTCCTCTGATTGGAAACAGCTCGTTCTATGAACCAATTAATCGATGCTCTCTCAGAACATGTAGATGGAATAGCATACTTTTCTCGCAATCTAAGTAGAAGATTATGATAATCATAGATCATTCCTATACTTTGTCATTCTGTAATTAGAAGATGAACATCATCTTTGATGTATTTGTTTAGCTAATGATTTTTATCATAAAATTATAATTAAAATCATGTACAAGTTTGTTCTTAATTAGAATTATACCGTAGTTCTTAATAAAGCACTGCCTTTGGTGAATGTCAGGGTTAATTACTAGCCCTGATATACACGAGTGTTTTTAGATTCTGTTTCTAGAGATATGGTAAGTGCGGTCCATTGTAAAATTGAGAGTTCCAGAAGGGACTTCGAGATAAGTAACAAAATTGTCACGAATATGAATTGTCACGAAATTGATATGTCACAAATATGTGTTTTCTGGATGAAGTGATTCCTTTTTTAATGAACTACGTAGCTGAGTTTTGACCAGAAGGGAAAATAATAATCTGAATGTCAGTTCAAAAATCGCCAAATAAAATAAAGCTAACGCAATTCCATGTGAACTATTTTTATATTACTCACATATTCTATTGTCGGTTCAAAAATTGAAATAGTAACATTCATTTTCGCGTTTGTGATTTATTCGGCAATCTCTGGCAAAACACCACTTTCTGAACTCGTTTTCTAGCAAAGCGCCCGTCTGCGTGTGCGCGTGAACTGTTGCGTGAAGTACATCAAGCCACATTTTGAGAGGAGCGCTCGTGGGGACAAAATCGCAACCACTCTTAACAACCGGAAAATGAGCTGCTGCATCGCGGCGTGTTTTTTTTATACCGCGGCGACCGATGACGCTTTCGCAAAATC
Organism: Teleogryllus oceanicus; assembly: GCA_964035755.1. Classification (NCBI taxonomy): domain Eukaryota; kingdom Metazoa; phylum Arthropoda; class Insecta; order Orthoptera; family Gryllidae; genus Teleogryllus; species Teleogryllus oceanicus. The sequence continues at coordinate 27,099,775 of CAXIVR010000007.1, read as the reverse complement.
CGGCGCGCGCGCAGTTGCGCCAAAAGCGCCAAATTGGCGTCTGGAGCCGCGAGCCGCGCTCTTTGACGTTCAAATTAGTTTTGCGCCCCGCGGGGCCTCAACTGAATATCACTAGCAACGCGTGCGTATTGAAAATGCACCGGGCGCTTGGAGCGGGAGCAAAGGTGTGGGGCTGGAAAGGAGGTGGGCCAGGGGAGGCGGAAGGGGTGGCAGAGGCAGTAGGGGTGAAAAGGGTGGCAGGGTCAAAATGGGGGGCAGGGCAGACGCAGGGGGGGGGGGAAGGATGGCAGCAGGCGCAACACGGGCGGCAGGGGTGGCAGGGGCAGCGTGGGTGGCAGGGGTGACGGGGCAAGGGTAACAGGGGCGATAGTGACGCCAGAAGTGGCAACGGATGCTGGGTTGGCAAGGATGTGAGGGGCGGCAGGGACGGAAATGGTGACAGAACCATTAGGGGGAAGGGGGAGGAGGGGGGTGGGGGCAGTGGCGAGAGGTAAGGATGGAGCGTGGAGTTGCTGCGCGTAGGCACTGACGTGGACATCTCCCCGAAATAACACACTACAAGTCACAGAAGTGATATGTGCTGCGGTAGATACTAGGGATGTGCCCTTAACAGCTGAACTGTTATTTCTTAACCGTTAACGTTTCGTAACTGTTACGCGAAATAACAGTTATTTCTTTTATCCTGTTATTGGCTGTTATCGGTTGAAATACATTGGGCCTACTACAAGGTTTTGTGGCAACCATTTTGTACGAAAACAACTTCACTGCAGCTAATCAATCATGATTTGCCAGTGTTCAAATTATAGATTCATTAAAAAATTCGTCATTATTACGCACCATGTGCCACAATATTTTTATATTTTATTGTATTCAGTACAACAAGATGCTTGTCCTTTAAATTAAGTCCGTCCAATATGTTAACTTATTTATGTTCCATTGCTGCTTATGTAGATCAACTAATATTTCCCTAGGTCCGATAAAATAAAATGAGTTACGGTCAAATAGCTCACATTATAATACTTGATATTCGACAGTCATTAACATTTTAGCTATAGGTAAGCAAAAACACTGTTTCTCCTCAGTATTTTTGGCACTCGTCACTTCACTATGCACAAGTTGCATATTTCAAAGAATATTTGCAATCTGAACCCGAATCACTTTCATTTTAGTAATATTCTATACACATTCGCTACACATTATATGAATTACTATTCATCCTTGGTAGCTCATCCAGTCTCGTTCATATCTGCTGCTTCTCTGTCCAAACATGTTAGGGAAATTAGTGCAAGGAAGCGCTGTAAGGTAGCTGCACAGGCTTTACGGTGCTACCAACGTTATTAGTTTTGAGTGGTTTAACTCTTAGCAGTCGCTACAACTGCTTTAACTCTTAGCAGTCGGCCATGTTAGGTTGCTGGTCATGGACCTGTTATTTTTCAAGTGTTATTAATAATAGCTATTACGAGTCAGCTGCTTTTGTGGTAACAGTTATTGAAGAAAAGCTGTTAAGCCCATCTCTAGTGGATACCAATTACGAGGCCACAAATGTCATTGCTTACAAAATTGATGTTTTTGTTTCTAGTAAGCAAGCTCTTTCCTTTCAATAAATTGCAACATATAACCAAGTAATTTACACAAAAAAGCTGTACCCGTGCGATTCTATTGCACAAATGGAAGAACTATAGAAAACTTACAACAGAAAAGTACAACATGCATTATTAGGAAAATCGAAAATCCCCAAAAATTTGGTTTCATGTCCTTTAGTCCTTACTTGCTAAGACTAATGAAAAGAGGAAACTTTATATATTCTGGAGCAACACAGTGGCTACTCACTGTGAAAAGATTTAAATATGTTTTTGAAAATGTCATTGAAATGTTTTCTATTTATCTAAACTTACGATTTAAATTAATGCTGGAGTGGACAATAAGAGTAAATTCTACTATCCGCTTTAATTTAAAAACGTAATACATTATATATATATAATGTATCACTGACTTTTTTTTTATAAAAGGTCGCATGTTTTAAAAGACTAAAGGACATTTATATTCATCCACTAATCTTTGCATTTAACAACATTCAATGTTCAGACATAAAAACTCGTTGTCTTTACATTTCTATCTACAACCTCACTTTCACACACACACATGCTCTCCGTAGACGAAGTTTTTTTTGACAATGATTTGAAAATGTATATGAATATGGAAAATTAAAATGTAACATCTGCGTTCGAATCAATCAAAAGCAAATGCAACATTGGAATCTTAAACGAACCCGAAATTGTCAAGCTCCTCGCACTAATATTCAGCCAAACCACGAGATGCAATTACCAGCGATAGTGAACAGTGTTTTTAATTACATGCCAGATAATAATAATGATGATGATGATGATGATAATATTAATAATAATAATAATAATAATACTCGTAATGTTAACAAGAAGTATTATTATTATTATTATTATTATTATTATTATTATTATTATTATTATTATTATTATTATTTCGAAATGATAAAAAATAACAATGTCACTATGGAACAGAGTAAAGAACAAGCATTAATAACAATCAAATATCAATACAATGTACAACATATGATGCAAATTAGATGCCCCTTCACTATAACTCCGTGAGAATGGATACAGAGAAAAGAAGCGGAAAGGAATGGTAAAGACCTCGCGTGCACGAGTCTAACGAAGGTGAGCAGTGGAGGAGCAGGAAGCGCAGTCTGAGTTGGGCAGAGCGGTGGCTGTGTGGGAGCGTTGCGTTGGCGCGGGAGCGGGCGCGGGCGCAGGGGTGAGTAAATAAACCACGAGCGGGGATGCGTGGGCGGGGCCATGCATAGGAGAGGCCTGTGAACGGCTGGGCCGGGCAGCTAAAACGAGTGGGCCGCTGCGGCAGCGACTGCATCATGCGCGGCAGATCGCGGATTGCGTTAGATAGGGCGCGCGCGGGCAGATTACGCACGGCCGCTACGCCCCTCCCACAGCAGTCGGCGACAGAGCCAGTGGACAGCTCTTGCCCGCACGAGCCCTCGCACGCACCGCGCCCCAAATCTCTGTTGCTGCCGCCGCCACACACCACCACTGCCCTTTGCTAGCGCGAAAGATCACTGCCGTCTCCTTTTGGCGGGCGGGCGCAACCGCCACGGGCCGAGGAGGAAGAGCGGAAAGCGTGGCGGGCGGAGCAGCGCGGGCGGCGGCGAAGTAATGAACAAATGGCGCGGCGGCTCAATTAGCCCCACATAATCGCAGTGGAGCCAATTGGCGCTGATGAAGAGCTTCTGACTTCGCCTTCTCTTCTATCCTCTCGAAAGACCTCATTGCCCTCCAGCTCCCATTTCATGCACAGTACGTGGTATACCAGTATGCATTGCATTATCACATCATTACTTCGTATCCCCTGCGAATTGTATTGCACTTTTTGAATTATGTGTATGCATATTTCAATTCGATTAGGATCGTAGATACAAGTTCCCCGTGTGGAAATCTCGAAATTCATCCCCATGAATAAATCACTACAGTAAATTCAATATGTTTAAGTAGTCCTAATAAATTTAGAAGAAGAATGTAGTATGAAACGTATTGAAATGGTATGAAAAATGAGTACAATAAACAAATCATTCCTATCAGAATTATAGTTTTATAACGATTCATTCGTTTATATTAAAAGAGTTTCTTAATTCATTTAAAAAATATTTTATAAATACTTTCACAAAGGAAAATATAAATTAGTCATAACAAAAATATTATATTTATAAGAAAAAGGATTTTCACTAAAATGCCCAAATCATGGGGCGTTTTTAAACACGCCTATATAACACTCAAAATAAAAATATATTTCTTTGCATTACAATAGCCTCTTTATTTCCATTAAAATGGTAAGAAACACGTTTAATTCGCTTTAAAGAGATCGATAGTACGGAAAAGGATAATAAAGTGCGTTTCTCAGCCCTTTCGACACATGCATTGCCCTTGACTGCGAGTGAAGGCGCCTCTGCGGTTGGGCAACGCGCAGCGATGACGCCCGATCATTAAGGTTTGTGTCTCTTCGATTGGTTGTTTGTTTGTTAGTGATTCCGAGCATGTCAACTACTCAGGCAAATAGTCCCGTAAGTGTAGTGCATGCTTTTCATCGATAGGTGGCGATGAACTTCCCCGATGGATGGATAAATCCAGCGCCGACTTACCGTCGTCTAGCGGGGTTTCTCTCAACCAGGTATCTCCCACCAGGGAGGACCGCCCCAGCCGGAACAAGCTCTAAGCTCCTTACCGATCTCCCGGCATATGTAGTATAGTGCATATTAGTGTGTGTGTGTGTGTGTGTATGTGTGTGTGTGTATGTGTGTGTGTGTGTGTGTGTGTGTGTGTGTGTGTGTGTGTGTGTGTGTGTGTGTGTGTGTGTGTGTGTGTGTGTGTGTGAGGAAAGGATAAGAAAGAAGAGGAAAAGATCGTGCTCGTTCCGTGGCCCGTTTGTTAGGGCACTGTTCCGGCATTTGCCTGGTGTTGATCGGAGAAACCACAGAAAACTACCGATCAGACGAGCCGGCCTCTAGAATTCTCCTCCTGACCACGACTGAATTCGACCTAGCTGACAAGGTAGAATCGAAAATCCTGCCTCCGTCGGGACTCCAACCTAGGACCTCACGGTCAGAGGCACTGCAGTGACATCAGTTGATGCACCGAACCATTTCTCTTGGTATGTGTAACTTCGACAGAAACTACAAAAGTAATCAATTAGGTTACAAGAGAACCAATAAAATGTCTATAAACATCCTGGCCCTTCTTATTTCGACATTTGCTGTTTTCATGAGTTGCTCTATCTCTAAAAATTTCTAATCTATATTATTGCCATGTCAGATTGTGATGATGTCGCATCTCTGGACTTTAAAAAATGTCATATTTCCAGTTTTTTAAGAAATAAGAAAAATTGGATGTAACATTTTTTGGTAAAATATCTCGTTTTGCTCACTCATTTAAATGTAATGTAATACGTAGTGAATTTATAATATTTCTTAGTGATAACAGGAAAAATGGAAATTTTAAGAAAGATTGACTTATTACCTGTTTTCTAAATCTTTGCAACTTCATTTGACACTTAAAATTACGTCTTTTCATGGTGAAGATTCTAAAATAGTTAAAAAGTCCGAGACGTTCACTAAAGAGCACAATTTCTATTTCTGAACACATTTTTCTTTGTTGCTTATGTCTTTGGTTTATATTCATCTTTTGTTTGGCATTGGACTCTAAAGGAAAATGCGTTTACTCCACTCAGTTATTTAGATGAAGTTAACAATCCTCTGTCATCGGTGAGCAACACAGGACTTACACGTCTGCAGGAGTAGACTCGCATTCGAACACTCATTTGGTTATCCTCAAAATATTTTAACATTTTAATGCTCTTTAAATATTACATCGCAAACGAATGCACAATTTCTCAATATTAAGAAATAAATTTAAGAATAAGCGCAATCTGTTCTTCCATATTTTTTTAAATAGCTCATGCTTTAACTCATTCAATAATATTGTTTGTTAGAAATAATCTGAAGAGTGTATTAAACATTTAATATCAACTAGTATATTTGATCAACAAATTTCATATTCAATTCCTCTTCTATGCGTCACGAAATATTAAAAAATAATTATTATTACAGGAATCTCCCAATAAAATATGCAATCGAGATCAATGTTTACATCCATAATACATAAAAAATAATAACATTAGAACTAAAGGGTGGTTTGGTTATTAACATTACATTTTGCACAAAAAATAGTGTTCTGTATTCAGTAACGATTTTGAAATCAATAGTCTCTCTCTACTCTACTAAAAAAACTCAAGAAAGCGTGCGCAGATGATTTTCTCCCCCATACGTCACATACAGTTTTTGACTGTTTTTGACTAAATAAATAAATAAATAAAAAGAACTTATTAAACATTATAAGTATATTCAGCGTAAGTGTATTAATAATGCAGGTTTTTTACGATTTAATGTCAGTGTACATTTCAATGAATATCTTGTAGTGTATTTTCACAATCTTCAGTAAGTTTTCAGTACGTGGAGAACCACAGCAAAATACTAAATACTAAAAATAAAAATAATACAATTACTAAAATAAAAATTATAAAAATTCTAAAATAAAAATAAATACAAAAAAAAAAAAAAAAAATAAAAATACTAAATATAAAATAAATAAAAATACTAAATATCAAGTAAATAAAAATACTAAAAAAATAAAATACTAAAATAAAAATACTAAAATGTTATTGAGTCCCAGATATGAAGGAAATAAAAGGCAGGGTAAATCAGTACGTTGCTGAACCATCTAATTGTTTCTGGACAATATAGCAAACTACGAATAACAAATATTAGTTTACTATTAAAACGGTTATATGAACAACAAATTATAAAAGATGGAATGGAAGTGGCGTGATTCTAGAGTACTTGTTCGTTACTGTCAACAAAAAGGAAACATGTTTTCCAATTGCATACGACACAAGTTACACCATAAATCTCTGGATAGCTAAAACGCAATCAGAAGATTTGGTGACTCACAGGTAAAACGCGCATTCGCAGAAATACCGACGCTTTGGCAACCTCAATTGTGTTATGGCCTCCATTGCCAGCTGCTTCATGAGAACCACAATGTCTCACACCTTCAGCATTGGACTTGGGAGGAAGTTGTTCTGCGAGGTCCAGGTTTGGAGAGATCGATGGCGCTCAGGAATTCACAGCAAGTGCTCCCAGCCGCCCCGCGCCGCCCCGCGCCGCCCCGCGCCGCCACAAACAGTTTCCTGCAGCCCACATCTCTCTGCAGCCACACAGCAAGACCCAGATTCCCCACCACCCTCTTGACAGTGGACCAAGAGGAAAGAAGAACGGACAAATACTCGTATGTAGAGTGTAGAGACAATAGGATTTTATATTGTGAATTTAATTTCTACCAAAACGACAGTTCAGTTCCTATGAATCACCCCAATACAAGCACTGAAAAAAAGTTTAAGGTATTTGCATCCCGTATAAGGACTTCATAAATTGAAACATTCTTACATATGAACTTTTGAAATTGTCGCAATGACTATGACTCGAAACCAAACACTAAATTTCGCGTAGTTAACAATACCTACTCATTCTGAAGAGCAGTATATTCGAACGGGGTTCAAAGAAATAATAATGAAAATTGCTAATACAGTAAAGATAGCAAAATATATTAAAAAAGTCATCCCCATATAAACATAGGTTACTTAAAATTCAATATGATAATTTTGATATATGAATCCGTTCATATTGATTTTTGAAGTTGTGATGTCTTATTACAAATCAAACGCTGTAACACTTAAAAAGCATTGCAATGATATTGTGTTACGTTATTCGTTTAGGTACTGTGGCTTCTAACATGCGTCATCTACCGCTACCAGGTGAGTTTTAATCCCCACAAGTTAAACGCCTAGCCTTTACTACTTTATCACCTCCCCACTGGATACAGCCTTCGGACTGTAATCTGGATGACAAAAACTCCACTGTGAACAACTCTGACAAATGCATATCCTGTACTCGCTTCTCCCCAGCTTCTAGCATTAACGACGTGGATGAACCGGGTGACCTATGACCTTCTTGCACTAACGATGAACAAAGCTCTAGCCCACAGTCCTCCGTGGTGATAACAATTTGATAAATTTCTGCTGCTTTTAGATCTGAGCCATCCACTGTGCGTGTTCACCGCCGACGCCTCCGTCGCGTCGCGTCGCGTCGCCGCCTCCGCCGTTGCGGTGGCGCCACACCTGCGTGGCGCGATTGGTGGCATTGTGGCTGTGGCGGCAACGGCGGAAGCGCTGATCAGGCATTGTGGCGCGCGCGCACGCGTCTCGCCTGCACAACGCCACCTCCCTCCCCTCCTCCTCCCACCCCCTCCCCGCCAGGAATCGCGTGGTCTCCAATGCCAACAGCCCTGCGGAACCTTCTGCACAGGCAACAATGGGCACTGCGTCACAATCAAAACTTACACAAACGACACCGTGTTTTATATGAAGAGTACTAGGGAATCTACATCATTAAATTTCAATGCGCGCATAAATAGAAAGTAAACTCCGGACAAGTGAGAAGTGTCTATGGTTTTCTTAGAGATCAAAAAACACGGGAAAAATTGAAAAACAGTTTCGATTTTGAATAAAAAATGAAAATGTCTGTATCATTCTGCTTATTCTCATAATGTGCGTTCCGAGTGAACTTTCTTACTCAATATGTCACTGCTAGCGTCATAGGACAGCAAGGCTCCAAGGAAGAGGCCACCTACCATTCAATTTTTGCTATTACGTATTGCCTTATGAAGCACGGTTATTAATATTTATGGAATGTAAAGAAGGAATGTACTACTGTATAGCTGCTGCTACAGGCCGCTTGTATAATCGAAGTATTCAAATTTAGATTCTTAAAATATAATTGTTGGTACTACATAATAACCTTATTCGTTCAAAGAATTCAGCTTTATGATCGCAAATGAGAGTTCGATGTATTCTTACTATGGAAACATACAACCACTGTCAGAAAATGATCCTCTGGAAAAGCTATATCACGGCTAAACTCAGTGTAGCTTACCATTGTTTCCCCACATCATTTATATCTCAGTATCTGTGTCGATATTGTTGAGTTGATGGCGGTGGTGTCAACACTGCTGTAACAGTACAAATTTCTTTGGCATATTTTTTTCCATAACCACACAGGTAAGACAGACTTTTACGATTTATAAGTCCCATTCATGCAAAGGAAACTGCTGGATTGTTCATTCCTCAGCTCACAAGTGTATGAAACAGTTTCAAGAGACGAGACTTAGGATTCGTAAATTATTCTCAGAAGAAATGAACAGGTGCACATCCAACCGCCAGTATGCTTTACGCTCCAGCACACATTACCATCGTGTATAACTCAGAAACGGAGGCTTTCTAGTGGTTTAAAACTTAGCATTCAAGGGATTTATGTTTTCACGATTCTTAACCCATTGCCTTTGCGATATTTATAAAATTAAATGAGGCCTCCCTCTCCGTACTAAGAGTGATAACAAATCAACAGAATTACGTTCACGATATGTTATTCTGTGACATACAATAACATTTTCTGTGTGTTAGTAAACGCTAAGCATTATCACAATGTCTGCTCTCGTACGGTACCACGCCTACATGACGTAATGCTTTGCGCAGAGTATAGTTTATCCAAGTTGAGTTCCAGTGAGAAGCCACTTTCAGTTTTAAAGCAATGATATACAAAGTGTAAAATGTTCTCACTGACACAACTGTTTCGTATATAGAGACTGTTGCAATTCCGCCAGTATTGTAACACTCTAGCGAGTTAGGCACTACACCGGCCGCGCGTTTCGTTTTGTGTAAGACAGCGATTTTTCATTTAATGCGCGCAGAGAGGAAAATCTGATTACATATCCACGGAATGAGACACTTCAGAACATATGAATCAACAGTAACATGAATGATTGTTTACTTATATGAATAATAGAAACACTCCAATATATTGCTTAAATACAATTACATAAACTCTTTCAGAGAAATATTTAATTAGTGTTAGAGCATGAAATACTCTTATAAAATTTCCGCTCTGTTTGCTTGTGAACTGTTCACACATTTTTCACGTGCTGTTATGTTCTTTGCTCGGCCTCATTTCATGCTTTTGACGCATTTGCTGTTGTGCTCTTGTTGTTCTGCAATCACCCTTTGTAACGTCGGCAAAGCAATGTACCAATTCGTCCAAGGGCAGGGGTGCAATTTGTGCTCTTCTAACCATGTGATTCAAAGATAATGACCATTATACAAAACGTTTGCAAATACATTTTTTACCTTTTAAAACAACTTGTGTACTTGCATCTGCTATATTTATAAATCTAAAGGTAAGAGACATTAGCCACCTAGAAATAACTGATATGATTTGCTCTCTATTGTGCCAAAAAATCTCCATGATGATGCGTGGCTTTGTAGCGCCTCGTCTGTAGTGCAAGTAAATGCCAGGTTCTATACTTTTCTTCACTACATACGAAACAGAACGAGAATAATTACTGTGGAAGACAAATTGAGAGTATCCCACTTCTCATTTTTTGTTGAGTAGAAATACAGCAGGTATTATATTTCCATTTCACTCTCTGTTCCTATTGTTGTCATGCCAGGTTCCAAAAGTCGTTTGCTTAAATATATGTTGTGTAGTAATTGTCTGTCACAATTGTGATTACCTTTTGTATAAGGCTAACTAGACTCACTACAAGATCATCTGAAGAATTGATATGGACTCTCATGCTTCTTTCTGCAGTATATGTCTAGGCTACCAGTGTAAACCCGTTTGGCGTTATGTAAGGCGTAAAACTTTTAAACCGTAGTTTGCACATTTGTTCGGAATATACATAGCACCACCTCGACTTCCACACCAAGGATGTACAACATGCCAGGTCTCAAGGGTCACAACTAAAACTATTAATATGATTGCGGGCCATATTTACAGTATTCGGGTTATCCACACCTGAGTTCCCCGTAGTCTTGATGTCAGCGGTTAGTTCCAGCTGCTCTGAAAGGGGGTGAGGGTGGGTTGGTTTGCTTTCGTTCGTTTTTTTCGTGCGCGTCAACTGTTTTGGTAATTAGTCCCGTTAGTGTAGTGCAGGTTTTTTTCTCTGGAGATGGCGGTGGTCTCCCCCCCCCCTGGATGGCGAGATCCGGCGTCGACCTACCGTCGGCAAGTGGGGTTTCGAGTAGGGGTTTCCCCCTAACCAGGACTCTCCCACCAGCGGGGTACCGCCCCAGTCGGGACAAGCTCTAAGCTCCCGACCGGTCTCCCGGAATATGTGGTAGTGTAGTGCATGTTAGTGTAAGTGTGTGTGTAAGGGGGAGAGGATAGGACAAGGAAGAGGAAGTACAGATCGCGCCGGTCGCGAACGGTCCGTGGCCCGTTCGGTAGGGTACTGCTCCGGCATTCGCCTGGTGTTGATAGGAGGAATCACGGAAAACTACCGATAAGAGCAGTCGGCCGCTAGAATTCTCCTCCAGACAGCGACTGAATTGTACCTAGCTGAAAATGTAGTGTCGAAAATCCTGCCGCTGTCGGGACTCGAACCTAGTACCTCCCGGTCAGAGGCGCTGCAGTGACATCAGTTGATGCACTGAGCTACCGCTCCCGGTGGGTGAGAGTGGGGTGGAACCATGCGCGATGTCAGTCTATACAACATATAACGCAGGGAAACACATTGGGATGATTTTGTATTTCTGAATTTACTGAAGAAAATCTCACATTTATACTTAACTTTTTTTTTTTTTTTTTTTTTACATTTCAGCCTGCAGCAGACAGTGACACTGACAGAAGGCGCTAGAAAAACTCCCTTACTGTCCATACAGTAATCATACCAATACTATTCGAAGACTAACATTCGGAAGTTGTAATGTCCGTGAATTTCCGCAAAAAGTCGTGAGAGCAAAATGAATGCACTTTACAGCGTCCCTGCTCAAGAGCTGAGTCCCTTTTCGTAGGATCCCTGGGGTGAATTGGATAACCAAAAGATGTTAATGAGAAATAAATATGAATTATGATAATTTGTAATATATTAGAATTTATTAATAAGTGTCTGAATATGAAGTTAACTGGTGTTGAACGGGTCTGAATATGAAATTAACAGGAATATAAAATTAACTGCATTGTCAGTTTGGAAAGAAACTATAATATTCGCATTTAATAAAATGACTGTTCGAATATTTTTTCTTTGTAATACATAATGTCTTTTGTAATACATTATGTGTTTTCAGTGTGGCAAGACATTTCAAACTACTTGCAGGAAAACGTTCTCATTTTATTGCTCCATCCACGCACAGTAATCAGCCAGTTCAATATCGAGTGTCTCTGCCCAGGCTGTTATTTACTTCAAAATATCAATTCGAGTCTTCATTGAATTAAATTAGAAGCTCTAATATTAGAAATTGCACCTCCCACCCTGCATGCTGTATTCCGAAAGCTAATTGAGACGCGTAATCTTGTGAAAGAGCCCGGGGCACTGGGGAGCGCTATTAGATTTGGTGATGGGGCTGCACCTTAGGGCACGGCGGGGCTGCGCGACGCCTCGGTGGACGGAGAAACATATCACGTGATTCGAGGACAGCTTACGCACGGGGTTGTGTGGCGGAATGCAGGGTTGAGGAACCACGCGGAGCCAAGGGCCTGAAAACGCCGCAGCGGCTTCAGGAATGTGAGAGACTGAATGGAGTCGAGGTAACGCATGACGTGAGACTGATTCGTGAGAACCTCGGTAGGGAAGAGGTGCAGGTATCGATCATGTGAAGAAATCGGAAAATACAAACGTTCAGATGGCACTATGAGGCACCATAGATATTTTTTACTTTTAAATAAAAACGAGCATCGTCAGCCAAAGGTATTCCATCACAAAAAACTTTGAGTAATCACAATTATGTGCGATGCATTATGTTTTTAAGTTCAGGTGAACAACACGATTTCTTTGAGATAATTTACTACTATATACTGAAAAAGAACCTGATATTCCCTTCGGAAGATTTCTAATTTAATTTGCCCCCCCCCTCCCACCCTAGGCATGTAATTGAAAAGAACCTATAAATTTCTTTCAATATTATTTATCTAATTATTTTAATCTGCTAACATACTTGTAATTATTTGTTGTCAATACTAATATTTATGTTTGCAATATAATTCCACTAATTGATATGTAGCATAACGGTTTCTGTGTCCCATTATTTTAGCACCTGATGATGTAACAAAACTAGTTACGAAACGTCGTCCAATTGCTGAAATTAATGATTGTCATAAAAAAATTTGGATACTTTTATTTGCAACCATATATTGACAATCAAGAAGAAATATAGATTTGCTAATATCTATGTTCTCTCTTTATATAGGTTCAGTCAATGGTTGTATTGTTAAAAGGGGCGGGGTCTCTTGACTCATCAGAGCACAAGTACAGGTATCGATAAATACAAAACATTTCAGTTACATTTTTAGAAACATGATTAACTCTGTTCACTATTGATAGTGATAGTATTGTTTCAGAATTTGTAAACCTCCCTCATTTCTTTAGTCTTTGACCGGGAACGGTAGCTCAGTGCATCAAATGATGTCACTGCAGCGCCTCTGACCGCGGATCTTGGGTTCGAGTCCCGACGGCGGCAAGATTTTTGACACTAGCTTTTCAGCTAGGTCGATTTCACTCGCCGTCTGGAGGAGAATTCTAGCGGCCGGCTGCTCAGATCGTAGTTTTCCGTTGTTTCTCCGATCAACAGTAAGCGAATTCCGGAGTAGTACCCTAAAAAATGGGCCACGGAAAACGCGCGATCTTTCCTTCCTCTTCCTTGTCCTATCCTCCCTCCTTACACACAGACATACTAACATGCACTACACTACCACCCATGCCGGGAGACCTATCAGGGACTTAGAATTTGTCCCGGTTGGGGCGGGGCCCCGGTGGTGGGAGATACCTGGTTGGAGAAAACACCGTTAGCCGACGGTAGGTCGGCGCCGGATCTGTCCATCCAGCGGGGAAAGACCACCCAAGCAAAACACGCAATACACTTACGGAACTAATGACCGTAGTAGTTGACGCTCCTGGAATCACTAGCAATCAATCAGTCAATCTTTAGTCTTCAAAAATAAGTACTGAATGATATGAAACAATATTTTTGCGGTTTTCTATTTCCATTTAGTGAATATATAGTGCCCCTCAAGGTAGTTCACTGGTCAGCGTGCTCGCTTTCCGTGACGCGATCTCGGGTTCGATTCTTGGTCGGGGCAGAGTGTAGTGTGCGCTTTCCTTGCAATGTCACAGTGTATGTTGCTGTGTGACGATGAGAAAGCTCACTTCTCAGGTTGGGAAGATTAGAATACAGCATAGGGATGTCTACGTGCTATCATCACGTATCCGTTAACCCATGTCCGAAAGGCTTTGGCCCCGTAAGGAGCTATTGAGCCTGTATAGACAGACAGAATGTGTAGTAATTTTCTTTTTTACAGTTCTTCCTGATATGCATTGTAGACGCAAGGGTTTAGCTATATTTTATCATTTCACCAGAACTGCATATTTTCTGAGTTATTTGTTCAAAACTAACTTTTCTTACAATCTGATGCTACGTTGTGCCAGGATCTACTTGTATTTTAAACGTCATTTAAATGGATTGTGCCGTTAGAGGAAGTTAGCCGACCAATATCGTTGCTTTCATTATAATGTATATATTCTTTCTATATTTTCAACATAGCATTTTTAATGACTCTACTACAAAAAAGAACAAAGGGAGTCCAGGGATTCAGCAACATTGCGGGAAATACATTTTGACAGGAGCAATGCAACTTTCCACAATAACTACACAGGAGTCTGACGAGTTGCATACCATGTGCAGAGTAGGTAAACATAATTGCTTTTAGTAATACTGCTCTGCTTTGTCGAGTTGCCGTAACCAGAGGACACAAAATCCAGTCCAAACGGCCGGGGTTCGTTACGGATTTAATAGTTTTCTTTCCTCTAAGATCCTTGGAACAAATGAGTTATTTTCAAATGGGGACACTTATTCCAAGTAATGATAATTATTTATTATTAATAAGATTTTACTAATAAGATAGTATTACGAAAAGTTTTGAACGACACAGACGCTAAGACAAATAACAGACTCTGTTGGCAATAAACTTCAGCTATCATTGCGGTTTACTATCTTCAACGGCAGCTGTTATCTCTCTTTTTTTTTAATTTGTTGCGTCCACATCTTGACGCAACGCGTCTCCAAGCCCCTTAAGGGGCGTTGAGCGCATTCTTTGGAGTAATCCCCCGTTAATTACTAAGTCAAGTCTCGTCACGTCGCAGTCAGTCAGTGCCTTTTATCCCTTCGGTCAGGGGCTCGACGACGTTAGATTCCGGGGATCCTGGCCGGTCACCCAACCAAGAACCCGCGAGTCTCGAATTCGCTTAACCTTTGTGACTTCACGGAGCGTAGTAAACGAATTCGGCTAGCGCCGCTGGCCTTCATTCTCTTGGACGGTTCAAAGACGTTATGAAAAGCATGTTGGAAAAAGGCATGGAAGACGTAGGGTTATCGCACGTGTAGTGCAGTGGGGACGTGATGAGCGTGCTGACCCCCCGTGGCATCCGCATTCTCCACGCCCCCTGTCCCCTGTTCTATTTCGTTCTCCCATTCACAATGAATGCGGCTCACATCCCTGCAATATGAAGACGCACAGGGAGCTTGGAGAACCGTGGACAGAAAAGAGGAGCGTAGAGAACGTGTGGATCGTGGGGAGTGTAAGGAGAGCGCAGAAAGAGGAGGCGTGAAAAAAAAGGGAACGAGAAGTAGTGTGGGAGCCTGGGAAGAGCGGAGGAGCGAAAGGACAAACATTGCTAAAGTCATTAACCCCTTAAGCGTAGTGCATGTTTTTTCGTGGGGAGGGTGCGACGATTTTACTCTGCTTTATGGTGATATCCGGCGCCCAACTACCATCGGCTAGCGGTTTTCGTCAACCAGCTATCTCCCAGCAGGGCACCAGAACGGCTAAATGCGCCTAGCTATGTAGCTAGTTTTGAAAATCCTGCGATGTTCCCAACTTAAACTCTTAAGACCTCCCGGTCAGAGGCACTACAGTGACAACAGTAGATGACCGGAACTACCTATAACGATAAAATAAATGAAGCTTGAAGGATTAATGGAGTAGAAAAGGAGAGAATGGAGTGGAAAGAGCAGTGGGGCATATGGAGAATCACAGAGAGCGTGAAGGTGCATAAAGAGAGTCTGGATAAGCTTACGGAGAGAGAATCAATCAATATAGGAAGTGTGGAGAAGCATAAGGATAGCGCCAGCAAGAGCGTAGTGAGCATGGAGAAGTGTTCGGAGTGAAGAAGGACCAGAGGAGCAGGTAGAATTTGGAAAAGTGTAGGGATCCTGGAACGAAGAAAAATCAAACAAAATTTCAGTGCACGGGGAGCATAGGGAATAGAATGGATGGAGAGCGTATAGAGCGGAAGAGTACAGGGAGAGATGAGGGGCGAACGAAGCGCGTGGGAACGAAGGGATCGTGGATGGAGCTAACAGAGCCCGGGGCAGGGTCGCGTGACAAGTGCATGTTGGCGGGGGCGGAGCTCCGTCGCGTCGCAGCAATTCGCTAAGAGCAATTCGCCCCATCGCCCGATCGCCCGATTGCCTGATCGATGCGGGGGCGGCGAGGTGCATCCGCAGGCGATTCGTTTTACGAGGCAGTTAGCGCGCCGGAGCGCCATTGGCGGACGCATCGGGGTGGGGCGGGACGCGGCGGGGCGGGAACGCGCGTGATTCGCACAAGATTCACCCTTCCGGCGCCAAATCCTGCATCTGCGTCGGCCTCAGCACCATTCAGGGCAGACTGTGTTGCCCCAGGAATGCCCAGTTTTTCTGTTGTACTGCAAAATATACTCCAGAAAAAGTAAATTAACCAATAAGGAGGGAAGGTTAACTGAATTTCTACTTCCTCATTGATACGTATTTAATATAGTTTATTATGATTTACGTTGTGGATGCATACAGGCCGACGCCATCTTATTGTACCTTCATATGAATA
This sequence comes from Teleogryllus oceanicus, assembly GCA_964035755.1. Classification (NCBI taxonomy): domain Eukaryota; kingdom Metazoa; phylum Arthropoda; class Insecta; order Orthoptera; family Gryllidae; genus Teleogryllus; species Teleogryllus oceanicus. The sequence continues at coordinate 27,083,211 of CAXIVR010000007.1, read as the reverse complement.
TATCAGGCAGGCTCGCAAATGTCATTTCCTTTGATGAAAACTCTTTTTAATCTCATTGTTTGGACTTTTTTGCAGATCTTCTGACGATGAAAAATAATTTGTGAAGTATATTTATTCTGACTGAAATGCTTTAACAAAATATTACAAACAGTATTATTATTATTATTATTTTTATTATTATTATTATTATTATTATTATTATTACTATTATTATTATTATTTCATTTATTAAACGTTTAATGTTTTAAATATATTTGAGAATGTCACTGCATTATGACAATTCATATCTAACCACCAGCAGGAATGCGAGTCAAGTAAAAAGTTTAGAAACGGCTTAAATTCTGATGCGGACGCCCTAACAATGGACTAGGCACTCAGTCATCAAAAATTAATGCTTCTGTTTTGGGATGAAAATAAGAGTGGTTTTGGAACACTCTAAGTTTGTCACTGTGATGTAATTTGGTCGCCTTGCAAAGACAAATAATCTAGTTCGAGACGCTCGATTTTAGTCTTGCTAGACCATGAGAATGCCTTACTCATATTTGACAGAATTCTGGAAATAAAATTTCGAAAACTAATAAATCTACGCTACTTGTAGGACTTACCCAAGGTGATTTTCATGACTTGGAATGGTGCAAAGATGTGATAAGAGGTAAGCATTTCCGATTCCATAAATATATGATAAGCACAGAACTCGAATGTTTACAGTCAAATTCGAAAACGGTTTTTAAAGATATTTCCACGTACCCGAGAAGTATTAATTACAAGGCGTAAGTATATTTACAAGGCGTAAGGCGTACTATGATCAAAATAATACTTTAATATTTCTTTTGAATTCATTAGATTACGAGATAAAAGTAGGAATAATTATGTTATCAGATGATTCTCCGTCGCATTATGGCATTAAATGTATACCGACCGTTCTGAAGGACCCTGCGTTACTCCACCCCGCCACACCCGGCCCAACCTGTTTTTTCTTACTGCGCCTTGTATGTTACTGTCATCTTTGCGACCACTATCATTGCTGTGGGCAGCCAAAAAGATGTAGTGTAGCAAACGTCTGGAAATTTCCAGTAACAATTTTGAGTCTCGATTACATTGAACCTAATTAAGCAAATTAAATGGACCAAAATGCATTTAATAGGAACTTTTATGGGCTTCTAGAACCTAAAACATAGCTTACGTTGTGTCCGCCAAACACTCTACCTTTCTGTATAAAGCCATTTCAGAATCGATCCAGATATTTAGCCATCCCAGAGATTACACCGGACAAAAAAATCTGACAAAAATCGTATATGCAATTCAAATGTTTTTTATATTGTGTAAATAACAATGTGGGACTAAAAGTTATTTTGATACAACCGACGGAGATTCCAATTTTATTTATTGAAGATAAATTTGATAATTAATAATTAATCTAACTTTCCATTTTCATTTTATTTTATAGCTTATGAGTACTTTTAACTAAATAAAACTGGAAGTTGTATATTGGCATATTAATTATTATTTATGATTATAAAGTTGTGTATATTGTAAGACATCAAGTATTGTAATCGACGGCTGATAGCTATTCGCTAATTAGAGTTTTCTTAGCATTGCTCTGGGCATCTGGAGCGGCCATTATCTATTAGGGTAGGACGACGGACGTTTGCCTTCCCCGGCGAGGCGGCCCTCTGCTACCCCGAGGGCGAAAGGGCGAAGGGAGGGGGAGGGCGTCGCGGAGGGAAAAACAGCTTCCACGAGCTCCGCCTCTCTTCTCCTACATCACCCGCCGCACTCAAGAGTTTTATGGAACGGCTCGTATTCTTCTAAATACGCGCCATAACCAACAGATGTTTTGGACGACTGCAGAGGGGTGAGGCGTGGCGGAGCAGGAGGGGGACAGGGAAGAGGGCGGCGGCAAGGAAGGTGAAGAAGGGGCTGGGCAGGGTGGGGAGGGGTGGGGTGAATTGGAATCTGGATGTGGGAGGCCGGCGAGGCTTCCCAAGCTAATTAGGCGGGCGACACGACGACATGGCGTCGGCCGGAGGCGTCGACCGGAGGAGGCGGCGGCGGCTGGCGGCGACGGGCCGTAATGGACGCGCCACTGCGCCCCTAGCGGAGGCCACCGCGCCCATGCGACCAAACGTCTGGCCATGCGGTCAATTCCTCCAACACGAACTGCATGCATATACACTTACTCGTAGTAAAAACTCAATGGATCGTTCAGTGTAGCTATAATGATTATTACGTCTTCACAACTATTCTTCCCGTACATGGCTGTACGTAGTGATGGTTGAAAAAGAGTAAAGTACAGAATCAAGTAAAGCTCCAATAACGTGACATTTTGAAGAGAATTGTGCTAGTGCTATTTCTTTCTTATATGGTAAAACAATTTTCTAATCAAAATTTGGTTTGAAAAAATAACAAAACACAATGGACAGAAATGGTGACATGAGATAAACCCGGAGACATCCCTCTGAAGGGTATTACATAGTATATTATAGTGAAAATTTTTTTTCATAGAGCCAAGAAATATTAAACCTTTCATCAAAATACAGTAACGTTGTTTTATTATTATTATTATTATTATTATTATTATTATCATTATTATTACCATTATTATAATACTATAAGCTTAACATAAAAAAAGTTTCTTTAGTTATGCAATTACTTTCTGAACTGAAATCAGAAAAGATGTAACGCACACGCCTTATAAATCAGAGAGCATGGGAAATGAGAAAAACGTGACACTAATAGAATAATAATTAAGAGAAAGTTAAGTGAACAATGCGTGCTCCAGTAATTTAGATTTAAAAAATCTTCCTTGTTCAGAATTGGCAAGAGAAAAGTATGCGATAAAAAAACTAAAAACTGCGAGCGTGTCACTTGATATTTTTAACTTTTACGTAATCTGGTGAGCTTTAAAAGTACCCCTTATGGAAAGAGAGACTTTAAGCGGTTCACGAGGAAGCGTCACGGGGCGGGGGCGGGGCTTGAGGGATCCGGCGAGCGCGCGCCGCCGCGCTGCGCTGCGCTCTGCCTGCGGAATAGGTTAATCACGATGGGGCGATAGAGCGAGTTTCAATTAAGGCCGCGCAATTTCGGCCTCTCTGCCCCAGCTGCCCCCTCTCCACCGCCGCTTGCACGCAGGTGGGGCTCCCTGCCCCGCCCCCTGCACCCCGGCCGGCGCACGCTCGCCCCCCCGACGGGCGACGCCCAAGGAGCTCGCTCTCCGAGACAGCGCTCTCGCCCTCCGCTCGTCGGGCGCACGGAGATATTTGGCGCAGCACAGAGCAAACAATTGCCCATTTTGCTCCTGCATTTTTACCACGTTCTTTGCGAAAAAATAGCAACATAGGATCATATATAATTCAATAAATAAATATTTAATATTAACAATAAAAAAGCAATTATATTACTAATTACTATTTAATCTTACCAATAATATATATTTAATATCATTATATATGATATAATTTATTCACATTACTGAATAGGTGCAGTGTCATTAAACACGTATTAAGATAATAGATTTTCATTGGAAATATGAAACACTTATTTGTTATATATAACATGAAACCGTTAGTTTAAAAAGCAGATGTAAAAAAAAAAAACAGATTTTCAACAGCATATATTTCTCACATTATTCCGAAATTGGCATTTCGAAAGAGAAGATTTCAAAGATACTCCAATGAAAATTATACCTTCGCCATTATTTATACGTCCCTTATGCCATAAAAACAATTCAAAGAATATATGAGCATGACCTTATTTCAAAATCTGCAATTAAAGAACAGATTCCATTTGGGAAAGAATATGTATCTTCAATTTTATAAAAGTAGAAAGACGCTCAAAATAATTGCCCTTCTAAATTTTCGAATTGATCGAACAGAGATCTACACCATTCTCTTGAGAGTTCCTTACACTATCCGACGACAAAGTTTAATGAAAAAAATTAGACTTTTTCGATAAAATTTTGAAAATGATTTTGAGGTGTAAATTTAAAAAGGGATTTCGCTTCGTGTAAATTATCCTGAAAATTCAAATTATCCATTTGAAACTCTTAAAGCCAGGTGGTCGTTTAGATCGATCGGAGAATATCAGTTTTGGAGAAAATCGACTGGACGGTTTAGACGCTATCACTGATCACAATCGGATAGACAGACGGAGGTGTTCACGTCAATCGATTTTTCGTTTTCAAAGACCCACAAAACATGGATTCCGGATAAACCACGAGATAGAGGAAGTAGTCTCTCTCTCTCTCTCTCTCTCTCTCTCTCTCTCTCTCTCTCTCTTATATATATATATATATATATATATATATATATATATATATATATAGCATAAGGATTTATCCACTATTTCGTTACTAGGGCTTAGAAAGGAGTTTTTCTGCCGTAAATTCATTGTTTTCCGCTGCACGATTTTGTAATTTTTAATTTTCTCTTTTTACGAAGTAAGTGCGATAAGTAAAAAGCTAGTTTTCGAATAAACATTTTAAAATTTAAACCATGGAAAAGTAAATTCTACTCGTACGGTAGTACTGTAAGTTCCTTTAATGCTCACATTCGCAGTTAGAACACTAGTCTTCCGGGGTCACGCTAATTCTACGTAAATCAGCCATCACGAAAACCGCGCTCTGCAAGAAGTTGAAGAAGCGCTGTTGCCACGATTTCCCCCACCCTTCCTCCCTTTCCTTCCTTTTTTCATCAGCGAAAGCTGAAAAGGCTCCCGAGACGCGCGAGCTCGCTGGGTGGGGGTGGGAAAGGCGGTGAGGGGGAGGGGGGGGGGCGGGGCGGGGCCGGACGAGGCGGAGAAGGGAGATACGCTGTCGCGAAACAAGAAAGAACAAGAAGGAGAAAGATTAACTTTGCAACAGTTATATTTTGAGAAGAAAAGAAAGAAACGCAACACGCGGAAACAATTACGGAGAAGTCGCGGGCGGCGGTGGGAGCGTAATGCTGAAGCCCACTTAGGCGCCTAGGGGCAGCGCAGGAAGAGCTGTGGCAACTCAAAAGGTCTGCTCCCCCCCCCCCCGCACGTCTGTGGTTTGCTTTACGGCCCGGCTCCGCCTCCCCCGCCCCGCAAGGCTGCCCAACGCCAACTCTCCACTTGCGCGGGCCCCCACGCTGCTCTTAAATGCATCCGCTTCAGCCTTTCATGCTCATATATCTGATGTACTCAAACCCGCAAGTCAAAACTACTTTATTTAGGCCTTTGACATACCAGACTTAAGTAAGCTATTACTTTTTAAGATGTATTGTTGCTTTGCTAAGCGTGTCTTTGTTGGTGTCGCACCTCCAGCCTTTGTCATACACGACTAGCGTAAAACATCTTTGAGTATTCACAACGCATTATTTACAGAACTTGTTTTTTCCTCAAAACTGTAAATAGTATTTTTATATAAAGTAGGTTTTGCAGACTCAACTATGTGTTATGTTATTTGTGAAGGCCTAACGCCGAAGCAGCTGCACAGCAAAGCGGCAACTGCGTCCTAAAACATTATGATTAAGTTAGTTGATTGATTTAATGCCCAACATAACATGTCGTTTGATCTCGGTCCTTTCAACGTGGTAAGGGGGTACGTTTCCATTTAGTAGTGCCCTCTCAACGTAGTTGAGACACCTTAAGTTACCGAGTAAGATATTGAGTTTATTGAGAAATACCAAAGTTACCGAATAAGGTATTGAGTTTATTGAGAAATATTTAGAGGTGATACATCTGGGTTTACAAGTCATTAAAATAGAAAATATATCACGAGGAATTCAAAATCATAGACCATGTATCCAAGAACTTGAGCACACTTTTTTCAATTCCTGTCATTTCGTACTTATTTCATCTGAGTAAATATTTACTGCCCACAAGCTTCCAAAAGTCCATTTAGTGTTTCTCTCAGTTTTCCTAATTCTCCATTGGTTCCCATGCATTTATGAATAATTAATATCAAAAACGTATAATTATTAAATCATTAGGAATTATCTTACTATATAATTTCCTACGTAGCTTTTCTTCCTAGTCATTATTCACTTACATTTCTTTGGCTCTCTTTAACATATTTATAGTTTCTTACTATATCATATTACCTCCTTCACTGCCTGTAACTTCCATTAGTTTCTATTTTTCTTGTTTTTTTTACATGTTATGTCCTATGTATGCAAAGTATATGCTAAACTGTGAGAATAAGTGATTATGAGATTTCGTATGATTTTTGGCGTTTATTGAAGAAATATAAAAACATGAGCATTGTTTGTCTTTACGAAATTGAAAGACCAACACCATACATAAAGCAAAATCACAGTAATATTAATAAAAGGGCTAGCTGGAAGTTAGATTAGAATGCAGTACAAGGTGCAACGAGGTGAGAGAAAAGGAAGCGAACTCAACATATGAAATGTGTCGCAAAGCAAAGGGCCCGTGCGTCATTTCCGAGTCCTCCGGGCAGGGGGAATTGCAGGGCGTACCGGAGCAAATGAATGTGCGACTCGCAGCCTGGCCCCGCCCCGTCCGACCACAAGAACAGAAGGCAGCCGGTGGGGGAACGCGGGCTGGGGGCGGGGAACTGCGTCCGCCCAGAGATTTCATTCCGCTCCCGAGCGGAGGAGGAATCACCTCCCACGCCTGCCACGCCATGTCGTCGCATCATCACTGCAGTGCCTCTGACCGGGAGGTCCTAGTTTCAAGTCCCGACGGCGGCAGGATTTTCGACACTAGATTTTCAGCTAGGTCGAATTCAGTTGCTGTCTGGAGGAGACTTCTAGCGGTCGGCTGCTCTGATCGGTAGTTTTACGTGGTTTCTCCGATCAACACCAGGCGAATGCTGGAGCAGTACTCTAACAAACGAGCCACGGACCGGGCGCGATCTTTCCTTCCTCTTCCTTGTCTTATTCTCATCCTTTATACACACATTAAGATCCACTACACTACCACACATGCCGGGTGACTGGTCGGGGACTTAGAAGTTGTGCCGGCTTGTGCGGTGCCTTGCTGTTGGAGATACCTGGTTGGGAAAAAGTCCGCTAGTCGACGGTAGGTCGGCACCAAATCTCGACATCCAATGGGGGAAGATCAGCGCCTCCTCACGGCGAAGTAACATGCATTGAAACGTACGAGACTAACGACCTCAGTAGTTGAATCTACCGGAACCACTTACAATCAATCAATCAATCAAACGTCGCATCATGAGACCCCCCACGTTCACCTCGAGAAAAATATGGAGTCACAGCATGCATTTCAGCATAGCAAAACATCAAGATATTGGATATTAGAGGAAGAACACTAATGCAATATTTAAGTATCTATAAAAAGTATATAGTTTCGTTTACTACTTTTACAGGAATATTTAGGGGCATATTTTGTAGTTTTGTGCTAATAATTTATATTTTATTAAATAGAATTATATTGTACTTTACGAAGGGAGCAAAGGTTAGGTTAGGACCCGTCGGGAAGCGGCCATAGACACTTTTCCTGATCGCTTCAAACTTAACAAAATAATTTCAAAGCATATTCTAATAAACTTACAAAAACTTGTAGCTTAAGTCTCGATAAGTAGCAATATTTTTGTCGGACACCCAAGTAAGACACAAGAGAATACTTCCGTTAATTAATTGCAGTTCAAAATAACTTGTTCTCTCTGTGCATATTACTAATTCGTAATAGTAGATTTTCAATTTCTTAGCAACGACTGGTAGTCATAGTTTACTTTACGACTCATTTTGTCATACTTTACTTACACTGGATTGGATGTGTAAGGATCATGACGCCTTCCAAAATAATCCTTGTATTCTAGGAAGAAAGTCTGGGGTGAGTACAAATGACTCACTTCCATCTTTCTATGCTCATAAAAGTATTCGAAATTTAATCTCTGCCTCTAGCGTCCAGGTATTCTTTTAAACATATTTTCTAATTGTTACATAAAAAGTTTTCTCAATTTTTTATTCACACATTATGAAAAAATATTTTTAGGTCACAGAAGAATGTTATATACATTTATCGCTACTCATGTACATGTGATACGTTAGCAGAGATCATTCTTGGTTGTATCCAGTGTTGCTTCAATGTGTGAGTATAGTGTGGTTTTGTTATTTGCGCGTAGTAAATATTTTCAAAATTGAATCGTGATATTTTCTACCTCTTCTTGAATCATACATCAATACTTCCAGTTGTGTAGTTATCAAGATTTCTAGGCTGATACTGATATTCAGGCATGCCTCAATTTATGTGATAAAATCTGATGGATTATATTTGGGAAGCAAAGATGATGATTACAATCCCGAAAATAATTCTAGTAAAGAAGAACATTTAGTGTAAGAAGTTACTTTACCAACACCGTTGAGTATGAAAACATTGTCATTTCAGTATGTGAAAAAGAAATATATGTTAGGAACACTCATCATGCCGAAGGAATTGTTGTCAGTGTAAAAAACGAACTAATTGTTGTCCAATAATATAATAAATAGTCATAAAAAAGCATTTCGTTGTTGTCTGTTCTAACAATCAAAACTAATAGAGCATTATTGTTTATCCCCCATGAGTCCGACAGATTCATCCCAGGTTTACTCCGTAAACGCTTGGACTTTCTAGGGTTTATAAAGTAAAAGTAAAGTTGACTTGTGTAAATGGTAAAAAAGAAGTGTAAACCATGTCCTTGGAAAAGCAAGTTAGCTTGAAAATGACTTCTCATGGGTTGCAATGTATTTGTATTTTAGACATTCAACACATGTTATTACCTTTCCAAATTTTATCATTGTCTAAAGAGAATCATACATGATTATAGAAATGTGAGTTTTGTTACCCGTTTGTGTTTTCACGTTACCTGATTAATCTTAAATCGAAGGCGGCTGCAGACGCGCATTTTTTGTCCGTCGGGAACTTCTACGTCTCATGTTCCCCACTCCGACATTGCCTTGCCTCTCGGCTCATCTGTTTTTGGCCTAATAGGCAAGAGTGCGTTACTACATGCGGTAGAGGAATGAACTTATAATAAGTTACTCTTCGCACAGTGATTCAAAATACGGGCAACCACACATACTTCCAAATAAAATTATGAGCCAATAGAGTTCCATCGTGACAGTTTTACCTGTCTGGAAATGACCACAGGCACTCTGTTCCGATCAAACTGTCACTTATCCCGATTGAAATTATGTGAGTAGGCCTCTTCGCAACGGAACTGTGACTATTTCGTTTAGATCCAGGATCTTCGAACCTAATGTTATAAATGCTGAGAACCATTACACTGAAACAATAATCCAATCAAATTTTTCGAAACATTTCTGGCGAAATATACAAATTCCTGCTGAAGCCCGCAAGCTGATGTTCCGTGGTCCGCCACAGAGAAACGGGGGCAAAAATCCACAACTGTTTATTTCTCCGGCTGTTTCAATTACTCCGGCGACCACCGCACGCCGCGCCACTTGTCGCATTTGATTATTCCCAAATTAAATGGCGGTCGCCGCCAACGCCCCCTGTGGCGTCGCGACGCTACACATCGCCGGGGGCGGTGGCGGGGGGCGGAGTGCGAGTCTGCGGTCAGCAACAAGGGGGGGGAGGGCGGTCCTCGCCACGGCAGCGGGGGGGGGGCGGAGAGAAGAGGGCGGATTAGATGGCAGTGGAACGTTGAAACGCAGAATCCGAGGAGAGGCGCGCGGAAAATTTCGCTGATGTGAATGACACTAAGGAATGCAGAGGAATTAAAAATGTTGAATAATGTCAAACGAAGATGACAAGCACTAACTGAAGAACAAGGAAAGGCTTTTGGTGGAGAATCCTTTTTAATGGTGAAGAAGTTGCTTTTATGCACTATGCCAGAATACATTGATGCCCTCTGTTTAAAATAACCTGTTTTTAAGATAGTTATAAGCATTAATTTTAAAGTGAGTAAAATTTCAATTACATCCGTGATTTTAGTATTATAAATGGTACTTTTAAGTCTTAATTCATTTACTGAAAATCAACGCTATTGCCAGTGCCAAATGGCATGGACCACGCAATACACAAAATGATTGCTTTTACTAACTTTGCTTCGCGTGAGTTGTCATTACTGTTTAAAAAGTAGAAATATTGAATATTGGTTTCCAAATAAAGAGTTCAGCGTGATCGGTTACATTACTCAATGATGCACAACTACCTAAGCGCTCACATATTTTTATGAACATTGATTAAAATATTTCAATATTTAAAGAGAAGAAGTAGACATAGCAAATAAAAGTAATTTGAAATAAATTCTTCTCAAAAATCAGTCTCATCTTGATAATAAGTATGTTCATAATAATTAAACATGATAAAGCATAAAAATTAGCCAAAAACAATAGAAATATTCGAAAGTAATGAAAATTGTAAAAATGTAATAAAGACTTACAACAGATTTATAAAAGAATTCAATCAAAATAATAATGATGTGTAATAAAAAATAGAAACCACTGAAATTTAAGACCAAAGATAACGCGATTTAAATAAATAATCATAAAGAACAGGTCACGGGCGGCTAAGACCCCAAAATGACTAGATATGCATTTTGTATCGTTTCTTCTTTGTATTCACAATGCGTTCAAAATCCTCTGTGTACTGTTCCACGACACTGTTAATGCCACACAACAGAAGCAAGGTCTCCGAAGTTCGACATCTCTGTAACCGCGTCGAGGACTCCAAGGAGCGTGCAGTGCAAGAGCCATAAAGCTCTGGGAGCGTAACGCGGGTAATCTGGGATTCGAAATGCGGCAGCGCGATTTTCTATCGTAATCGGATCGCGCGCCCCTGGTTGCCGCAGGAGGTGCGGCTCAAGGCGGCGTCTTGCCAGGAGCGCCCTCTCTTCTCGTGCGAACGCTTGTACTAGCACGGCCCCCAGCCAGGCATGGGTCTCGGGGAGCAAAGCACTAGCCTCATTCGGTCGCTCAAGGGCACTGAGAATTCGAATTCTTCTCCTTTATGGATATCATTATATGAAAAGAGAGACAGACAGACAGACAGAGAGAGACAGAGACAGAGAAGGGAGAGAGAGAGAGACAGAGACAGAGAAGAGAGAGAAGAGAGACAGAGAGAGACAGAGAGAGACAGAAGAGACAGAGAGAGAGAGATAGGGGGAGAGAGAGAGGTTTGATTTGTAGGAGGAAATATAATATTTTCTTGTGTTTTGTGCATACTTGTGTATCAAAGGCACAGAAGGTTATCAGAATAGTTTACCAGCACTCCACCAGAGGGTATTAAGACACATTGTGCGAGATGTACGATTGAGTGCATACAACGGCAATGCAATACAATGCATGGCAGGACAGAACGGGCATGGTCTCGGCGGGGTTCTCAGCCGTGGCGTGTCAGGGCGGGGTGGAGAGGCGGGAGGAAAATAACAGTGCGAGTGCAGAATGGGAGGAAGAACTGCGTTTAATTTCAAGAAATAATTATTTCAACAATGTACGAAATAAACACGGAAGTTTTTGGATTATAATGCAGCAAATTCCCTGTCTAATATATAGTTGAAATAAATAAATACATGGATAATTCCTACAGACCTTTAGTATGGGTCATGAGCAGCGTTCTAGCTTCCCGTGAAGTGATCTCGGGTTTGATTCCCGGTCAAGAAAAAAAAATAGCTCCCCTTTAAATTCGCCACAAATTCTGTAGATGTGTGGCTAAGAAAAGCCCAGGCAGGCGGGGTTTGTGAGTTATGTTGAAGGAAAATACGTCATATTCGCCATACGTCTCTTTTATCCCCAAGCATAGGAATTAAACTAGACCCAGGCATGAAGGACTCCGTTTAGCTAGCGGCCAAAGTCGGATAGTCGACCCAAAATGACATACATACACAATTCCTACAGTATTCACAATAGGTCCGCCTTCATGACGTAGGGTCTTGGAATAGCATCCAATCCGCGGAAACAAAGGGGTTGTCTTCTCATCCCATCGCATTCCCCAGTACTCAATGATCACCATAATCCGTTCTGTAAAACGCAGGAACACTATGGTCGTCTACCTGGAAAAAGGAGGACATAAAAACGTGCGCCTACTCAGCCTGCCTCGCCGAATATCAATCACTCCTCTTCAAAATCAGAATGTATTTGAAGGTTTACCTCTCTCTTTTCTCTCGCCCTGATTAAGTTGATTAAGTAATCATGCAAAAATATATTATAAATAAAATTTAGCTTCTTGTTAAATCAGAAACAAAATATAACATGTCAGCAACGATTTCTTTAGCATTAAAGCAAGAAACTTCCTCCTCAATTAGACGTACGATCACTAAACAGTTTATCCATTAAGAATGTTTTCATTTTACTGACAGCATGCCTTATCATACAGCAGATTGAGATAATTATATTCAAACATTGTTGAAAACATTACAAAAACTTATATTTCAGAAAGTTTCACAAATAAAAATTTAAAAATTAAATAAAAAAACAAAGTGGCATGGAAGAAAGCAGCGGAGCAGCGGGGAGCGCGAAGACGAGATTATATTTCTGGGGCACGCGCGCCGTTGCTTTCGTTTGTTTTTTCGTCGGGAGGGGCGGCAGAAGGCTGTCCTGCCGCCGCCGGCGCAGCCGCACAGTGGGCCGGCGGACCGAGTCAGGGTGGGCAACATCCCATCGCCTACTCCATCCCTCCCTCTGACGTCCCGGCATACGATAAAGAGGAGGCCGGCCTCTTTGCGAATTATGATTATAGACTTATTGTGCCTTTTTAATGAACGAGATGTATTGCTCTGTTGATATCACAAGAGGTTTTGAGTAGAGAAAAATGTCAATGGAAATTCATTTATATGGAACTTATTCCAGGTAGATAATGTTGATTGATTGTGAATTGATCTTTCTTATGTAACGGAAAATGTCAGTTATCAATATTTGCTCCCGAATGTGCCTTCTGTGCCTTGGTGTTTTCATCGGAAGGAGTGATATGAACAAGTTTTAAAAAAGATTTGAAAAAGTTGGAACTACCAATAAAATTGCACCCTGTTGGACAAAAGACAATCTTACTTTGGACTTGTTACTTTTTGTTAGAAGGTTTTTGCAGTAAGCCCAAGTGGGAAAGGATGCGTTTCTTTTTCATGAGAGCAGAATCAGGTTCTAAGATATATTCCAAAAGATATATTCTTTATGCTCAGTTAAAATGAGAAAGCAAGTAAATAATAATAATAATAATAATAATAATAATAATAATAATAATAATAATAATGATAATGATAATAATAAATTTATCGTCGCCGACTCCTCACTCCTCATTATATCCTCGCAACTCTTTCGAGCAAATTCTGATTCGGACTCAACATCGTCCCCACCCGTCTCCTTCCTGATGACACCTCTACTCCAAACACCGCTCCATCCTATCGTACTTCAATCACATCCTACTGACCCCATTGGCGACCCCTCTCGACTCCTCTTCGAAACCACCCGATCCCATTTTCAAGCACCCGGACCCCATTATCAACATCTCCCTCTACCTCTCATTCACTCCCTCTATCTGCCCGCTACAGACGACATAACACAGCGAAAAACACAGATGAAAAATAATTATGGGAAACTCATGAAAACAACATTGTTTAGAGCGGTATGATGGTACCGCAAAAATTATTTTACAAACTCTACGGAAGTACTAATTTTAATTGTGAGCAGAGTACAATGTAATTTTCGTGTGGCAAGTGATTGAATTGGAACGAAAGTTGCACGTTTTTGCAAGAGCATTTTGGCAAACAACTGAGAAGTGTGTTACTCATAGTTCAATTGTGCGAACATTGCAAATAGAGATTCGAGAACTAGGCAACTCTTAACGACATCTTAGTTCAACGAGATTCAACTCATTTGCTTCATTTGTTTAACTCAGATATGCGGATTATATCAAACGAAATTTTGTTCCAAACCAGTAAAACTATTCAATATTTTTAGTATTTCTCGTAGCGTGGTCTAAAATTCCACTTTTGATAAATGAGGTCCACGCCTTATTCATATAAGAACAGGAATACCCCTTGCTATCGGCTTCAAAACTGTGTAACGTTGTGTAAATTTTAGTGTCTAGACGTGGAAATAAAGGAACGTGATCTTTGGAGTTTTGAGAGGAAGGTGAGCACAGGGGGTGGAGGAGGTCTTTCCACTTCGCTAGGTTAGTTCTGCGCATTTGCAGAGTCTGAGCCACTGCGCGCGGAAGACGAAGAAGTGCCCCCGCCCCCCTCCGCCTTTCGGCCCCAACAGCCGCTCCGTATGTTGTGGCGCGCAGGCCGCAAGCAAGGCCCGGCGCTGCTCAGCCCCCCTGGCCGAGCCCCGCCCCCGCTCCCACCACGGCCCACGCCGACGTCTGCAAGCGGGAACCCTGCAGTGCACAGTATTCCACGTTCGTCCTCCCACCATCTGCCACTTCAGGCGTTGCGATCGTAGGCACCTTAGGCCTCCGAACTTCTTTTATGCCAAAATCGGTTTAGTGCAGTGTTTTCCAAGGGGGTCGATATTGACCCTCTGAGGACCGGAATTTTAAAGGGTGCAATGATGATCAAGGGGTCAATGGAGGACAGCCCAAAATGCACGACAGATGATTTGTGTATTCAAGATTCTGTTGATTACATGAAAATGAAGTTGTTAATTGTTTTCTTTTATAAAGGTCCAAACATCTAATATTATTTACTTTTAAAAATTGAAAATTATAATGGTGCAGAAAATATAAAAATGAAAATCCAATAAACTATTTTTTCGAAACGTTTATTCATATTCTTTGTTTACGTAATTGTTGACAAGTCATTTATATGCAATTCTTTGTGTCATGATTATATTGTACGCTGTATATTACAGAAAACGTCAAGGGTATTGATGAAACAAATATTTTAATATTTTATTTATTTTAATATTTAAATGATAATTAAATAACTATGATTAAATGATAAATAACTAATTCATTTAACACACACAGTAAAACAAAATAACTATTTTGCATTACTCTCTCGCATTTTCCCCAACTCACTCTTATACTAAAGCACACGAATAACCAAAATTATAGTTTTAAGGCCGCGAGAATATTTAGATGTTCGTACTAAAAAAACACATTCAGCACATCGTTACAGTGAATATTCTCTCCTTGCTCGAGATGAAATAGATAGGTACTGATAATTGCAAATGAGTTATTGTAAATGCCATGGGACAATAGTCCCTTGCGACTGGTGAACACAAACTAAGAGTTTACAAAATGCTTTTATTTCACTTTCTTTTTTATCAGGGTCACCGATTTAGGAGTAAACCACCCACGGTATCAGGTACACGGATGTGTTAAATTTGGAAATTTAAGTGATCACAAATGTTGAATATTGGTGTTAAAACAGCTATTAGAAGCCAATGATCATCTGAGAAGACCTGCCGAGAAGATTTTATATCCATAGCTTGTAAGCTCTTGCTCTGTAATTAGATTGAGTATGCTAGTATATGGGTAATTTTTCATCTTTAATTTTCTCAAAAATGGTAACTTGCAAAAATCAAACTGCGATCTCGTGGCCATGAGAAGGTTCCAAAACCCTAAGAAATTGTTAGTAAGATCTGATTTTTTGGTTTATTGAGTGCTGAGAAAAAATTGGCATTATGTGTAAAACCTTTTACTAGTTTCAAAACAGGTTTTCAATTATTGTAAGAAAACCACTGATGGTAGCGGGTTCTAACAACAAAATCCGCAATTTAGAGTAAATTTAGGGTTGTATGGACACCTTGTTTGCCTTTGTAGCCCTAAAATTAAGATTTTTATGGCAAATCAAAATATTATCTTTATCTATTAGTATGATTCTCTGCTTTGCTACTAGAAGCCGCCACTAGTACCTGCGCGCTACGCGTAAAGTGTAAAAGCTCTTAGGCAGAGAGTTCTGTACTTCTCTATGTTTATATCGATATTTCCCCGTTACCCCCTCTTCACCATTTCAGTGTTACCCCTTCTGGGTCTGGTATAAAAGACGTGCGCTTCTCGCGCACAGCGCCTTTCGCCACTTTTAGCCTTATGTCTTTTTTAATTCTGCTACCATTTTCAGGAAAGCTTGTCCATTGTTTTCGCATATTCTCTCTTACCAGCATGCCGGGTGCATGCTGTTTTGTAATTTTATGAGCCATTAATGGTAGTTTTATGAAAGGCCCGGTTCCCTCAGAACCGTATTGTATTATTGTAAATATGTGTATGAGTGCATAATAATCTAGACTTTTAGCAATGGGTGTTTTTATGACATGGAATTGGATCTTATATTTGAAATATTTGTTGATTCATATGGTTGCGTAAATTTGCTAATGGTTTGAAGCAGGTTTACTCTGTGTTTTGTTCTTGTTTGGTATTTGCAGCTTTGAAGCGACTTGTTTGTATGCTGGCCTTCGATTGTGTTGTGGAGAGCTAGTTTTTAGTACTGTGCATTACTTATGTGATTGTTAATGTTGCAGTTTTTTGTTCCTGCCGTGAGTAAGACGGCGTTGGCCATTCGGCAGTTTTTGGATTGTTGCTCCTGCCGTGAGTAAGACGGCGTTCGGCCGCATTCGGCAGTTTGAAGCTTTGGTCAGGCGTCTGCTAGGCCCGTGCGGTAGCCTCGAACCGCGGCCATTGGAAAGCAGCGCTAAGCATCCGGTCCCGTAGCCGGCAAAGAAGTCGGCTGGGCAACAGCGCGTCATCGGCACGAATTGGTTCGATCACATGCGGGCATTGTTGGGCCGTGTGGCGGTCGGCATTCGTGTGCGGTCACGGCTCTGTTGAATGAGATACGAGCGGGCAAGAGGACCGTTCCTTCTCATTCCGGAGTATTCCTGTTTCATTGTTAAATTTGTTAGACGGTTGTAAGTTATGGTAAGAGATCCATTTCTATGTAATTTGGTAACTATGCACTCGTACAAAACTTGGTTCTTATAGGTAATGGCTCATTCTTAGTAGTTCAGTTTTTCACTCCTTTTTGTATTGACAGAAGACCGAGGTCGGCTTCTTTATCAATTTTGCATATGTGTGTATTCAACTTCCTCACCCTAAAGTGGGCATTGTCGAGGTTGTTTGTAATACCGTAATTCTGTTTAGGTATAGGCGCATTGTTGGAAGCGCCGTTTAATAGTGTTCCTGTTTCATAACCGTGTATTGGTATAGAGACGGAACCGCCGTCTGTCAATTTTGTATTCCTATTTGTAGTTCTGTATTGTTTTTCTTGCAGCAATTTTTGTATCTGCACAGCAGGAAAAATTGATTTTGTATTCCTTTATGGTCTTGTAATAAATGTAATATTTATGAGTTATTTGGATTGTTATATCTCAAAGTACTGAGATCCTTTAAAATTTATGATCCTGTTTTATTTAGAACCTGGAGCGTCCTTTCGAAAGGTTTCGAATGTGACGAGTCTTCATGAATCTGATAGCTTAGGGGTTCTCTGTGTTAGCCCTGAATAATAATTCATTAGGTAAACGCATGGTCACCTCGCTTTTTGTTTTATAGCGAGGCTTTGTTTAAAATTTGTGCTGTCTTAAACAGCTGGCGACCGTACCTTGTCATTTGTAATTGTTACATTTCCCAAGTCACGAGGTAAGCCAAGTTTGAAATATAACAGGATGTAACGCACGCTGCACAGAGTAACCTCCGCCGGAATAGGGTGGTGACCACCCCTGTACTACTAACCGTTGGCTCAGACGCCTTCGGGAGTGTGCCTTGTTCCCAGGCGACAGTTCTTGAAGAAAGATGGCGAACTTTAGAGCAAATTTTCGCCATTACGCTGCGCAAAGCGGTGTTAAATATTTAAGATGTGGGCCTGGAATCTCTTCAGCGGTGCAATGACATTGTATTTATGGACTTTGAATTGATCCAGATGACAACAGAGTTTATGCCAGATGACAGGAAGTTTTATGCTTCCTTGGATTTCATAGAAGAAATCCTATAACATCATCGGAATTATTATACATGGTTAAAGAACTTGATCTAACAAATACTATTTTATGGAGTACATTTTTGAGGTTTTGACTGATAGCGCTTTGAGGTTAAAGTTTCATTGCGAATTTAATTGTTTTTATTTACTTCGTGAATAATTAATATTTACTTTGAAAAGCAGGAAAAGGTCTACTTAATATTGCACGGGCTACCTGACATTGCAGCAAGTTATAGTATTAATTGTAATGAGCTTCAAGTATGTTTAGGGAATGCTTGCTGGTTAATGAAAACTACGTGTGACGTTAATGTAATCAGCGAAAACTTTTAACTATACTTATTTCATCTAACTGAATCAGGGTTTCACAATAGAGTTGAGGTTTCAAAAACGAATGTATCCCATATATACAATCAATCTGTTCTATAAGTACTATTGTTTAATAAAGTAAGCTCACATAGCTGGCTTATCAAAGAGGATGTATTCTTGTCATCACAGAATTGGGGTTCCAGTCAGATGCAAATCTCTTTAGAGAATTTGAAATTAATCTATTTAATATATTTTGAAAATGATGCTTCCTTGAAATGATACTACCACATAAAAACAACAATGTTAAAAAATAACATGAATATCTTGCAAAATAACAGTTCATCAATGATGTAGAAATTCGTTTAAGTCAAGTGCACTGAACATCTCCGTCAATCGCAATCAACTTACCCGCCCACGCGGAGCCAATAGTTGAAGGTGAAAGCTCGGGATACTGACCTGAAAGAGAGAAAGTATACGTAGATTTAAAACTTATTCATATGTTTCTAAGTAAGTGTTTATAAATACCATAATTAGTGGCGTTACATCTTCACATACTTACTTGCATTATCTCTAAATGCTGCGCTGTATTATACTACTATATAAATATACAAAGGTATTTTAGCCAGCAAAAAGTATTCTACGCACAAAGACTCAAAGTTAAGTCTTTCGAGTTAACTCGCCGACAAACACACC
The DNA here is from genome assembly GCA_964035755.1 of Teleogryllus oceanicus. Taxonomy (NCBI): domain Eukaryota; kingdom Metazoa; phylum Arthropoda; class Insecta; order Orthoptera; family Gryllidae; genus Teleogryllus; species Teleogryllus oceanicus. The sequence goes on along the minus strand of CAXIVR010000007.1, from coordinate 27,064,412 downwards.
ATTATACTACAGGAGCACCTTAAGGTTTGAACTCGAAACGACGTTTGTGTCAATCCAATATTTCCAACACGCAATTTTTGCAATTTTCGAAAATATAGAGAGCTCCAAAGATGTGAGACTAGCTATTATTACCGTTCATTGGAGAGAAAACATACTAAAATGTTATTAAGTGCGGTTTTTTGAGAATTTTTTTTTGAAATTACATAAGTTTCAGACACAAGCTATGCGAAGTCTATTTGTTTTTACAAAATGGTTCATGAGCGTTTTTAGAGAGCCATAGTCTTTGTCTAAGGTAAAAATCTGTATCTTTAATTTTGTGCTTTTAAATTGTTAACTTTTTGCAATTAACTGAAAAAGGAGCACCATACTTTTTACCGTCTCTTGATACAAATGAGAAAATTTAAAGAAAATTTGTAGCGATTTTTGAGAAAATTTTGAGAAGTTTTTTGTTTTTATTTTAAACAATTGTAATTGATTATATGTTGTGCAAAATACAAGAAAATTTATATTTTCGAAAAATGTATCATGACTTTAATTCAAGATCTGTCTCCAAATAACAGATTTCATTAAAGAAATAAAGCTCTATAGTCTATAGTTCCTGTAGTTGCAGAAAGGCGCCCCAAAAAGTTGCACTTTGCCGTTTTCGGAAAATCTGATATTTAAACGAACATGATACCTGAACCATTCTCTTAAGCGTTCGTTGTACTAGTTCAATAAAAGATTGGAGCTATTATTGAGAAAATTTTGAAAATGTATTTGAGGCTTGATGTAAAGTACCCTCAAAAATAAACATACCCGATCGATCAAGGAATGTCAATTTTGGAGAAAATCCACTGAAGGGTTTAAGAGTTAGCGTTGACCACACACGGCTAGACTGGTGGACGAAAGAAGGGACCTTTTGCAGTCAATCAATATTTGTGTATCAAGGACCCACAAAACCTGGATTCTGATTAGACAATGTGTTAGGGAAAGTAGTTTACTACATAAAGCCACAAGATTTATCCACAATTTCGTTACCACTGTTTTTCTGTTTACAATTCGCCGTTTTGCGGCGCACAATGACAGTACTTTCTCTTCATACGAAGTAAATGCGAGAATGTAACAAATTCACTGATCCACTTACTTTCTTCGTGGTTTTTATTCATGAACACTTCTGTTCAAAGTGGGGCGTATATTCTAACAACATGGGCACTCCGAACGGGGAGGAGCAATATAAGTTATGCAGAATGCGCGCGTTTTGTCCAAGAGGAAGCTCTGAACTCAGCCGAAGCCATGTTCCCGTGCAGATGAAAATATCGCTTCCTTGAGATCGGCGCTCGTCTCCCCTTGCGAATGCAGAGTGCGAAATACTAGAATATGCTGCTGTCATCAGTAGTTTTCTGTGGTTTCTTCAATCAATACCTTGCAAATGTCTCAGCGATACCCTAACAAATGGGACACGGATACTGCCAGATATTTCCTTCCTCTTCATTGCCCTATCCTCATTCTTTACAGACATTTATTATTACGTGTACTAGACATGCCGGGAGATTTATCGGGAGTTTTGAGGTTGGCCCCACTAGCTCGGTGCGCCGCTGATGGGAGATTCCTGGTTGGGGAAAATGCCCGCAAGCCGACCTAGTTCGTCACTGGATCTCACAATCCACCGGGGGAAGATCGCCGCCCCCCTCGCGTTAAAAGTATGCACCACACATTCGGGAGTATTGGCCTTAACAGTTGACGCGCGCTGAATCACTAATCAATAAACCTTACTACTTCCGCAGCCCTTTCGCTTCTATGGTCGCTCTCCGTTGACTCTGAAGTGTCGTGAGAGAAAACACGACTCTCCCATGAGCTATATTTAGTTTATCCACAAAGAACATACACAGTTTCGAAGTCCTTCATTCGAGATTCCTTCGTCTCTGCAGTCTAGTCGCTGCACTTCCCTAATTACCGTCACCAGTTCCCTAATTACCATCAAACAAGTTCCCTACACCTTGGTCACCATCCCATTGCCCCCGGGCAGCCCACTCTGCGCGGACTCCAATGTAAGTTATCTGATCAACTATTTGTTTCTGGACCCTGTGCCTTTTTCAGTAGATGTTTGTGGGAGCTTGGCGTGATCGTCCAATTTTTGGATAATTAAGGAAATCCTCCTCTGTTGGTTGTCGCTCGCAAACAGAGATGATCCTGCTTGGTAACTATTACCCAATGTTCCAACATTTTCAGCTATATGCAATGAAACCTAGTTCAATTGTATTGCACCTTAATAACAAGCGTCTGAGGACTACAAATATCGATAGATCATTGCATTATCACCTGGAGACTTTTTACGAAATGTACTTCCAACACCCACATGAGAGCACCCAACAGGACCAGCTGTTTTAGATTCGCTAGAACAGAGTTCCAATGGCGTGTAATAAACCTTGGCCTCTTTCAAAACTCGGATAGATCGTTCGCTTTTTCTATTTGCACTCCCAATTCACTCCTGCCTCTAGAGCTTTCTTAAATGAACCACGGATTTCCGTTTAACCTTCCACTATTCAGGCTCGAAAAGTTCTGTGTTAAAGTGAAAAAATGATGGTTAATCAATGTTTTATACTGCCGACATGACGGTGTTGTTTAAATAACAAAACCTCTGGAAAAGTCAGGAATATATTTTTTACAAATTACATAAAGAACTGATTGGAATGAAATAATAGTTATGTACTATACCAGACTTCGATGTATGAATAAAATGATTTCGGACTGCGCCAGGAGCTGAGTCAGGCATTTTGAAATAATTACACTTTCGTACGAGTTGAAAACTTTTTTATTCCAACACACGGAAACTCACAAAATGCGAGACGACGTCCATGTTCATGTCACCCCAGTATTTTTTAACCCTAGATTACTAAGGTGTCGTTTGTCAGATGACGCAACTAGTGCCGAAAGATTCCCCCATCCCCTTCTCCTCACTCATCGTTTCTGAAACTCTGAGTACCTTCATTGTATGAACCAATGAAATACACGTAAGGTTGTGCGCGTGCCTATTTTCGGTATACACCATTTTAACACGCGTCGTTCAGTAGGCTACGTCTTTGTAGTTACGTCAGTGATATTTTTGACGTTATATTGGCTAATATTGTAAATAATTACTACATACTCCTTGTCTTGTAGCATTTAGGTTTTGTTCTGAACATGTAGCAATCATAATGCGACTATGACGATCATAAATAAGGTCACGTGACAAGTTACTTATGCGAAAGCATCTCAAAAGCTATGTTTGGACAGCACCAAGCAAATGTCTGCTGTGAGAGTAACGTTATTTAGATGTAACTACAAAAACCTAAAAATGTATAATACGTGTTCATATTTCAGTGTTTTATTGTAAAACTGAGTTTTTCTTTACTTTTCCCCAAAGTACTCTGTCAGAATATGCCTTTGTAATAATGCTTGCTGCAGGTTGCCTTTGTAATCTAGGGTTAACGCTGTTGTACGCGGTGTTTAATTACTTTGGAGAACGCGTCCGACAAAGCGCTATTTTGCCGTAGGTGTATGCAAAGTAAAACTTTTTAATCAATATACAGTGAATGAAAGTACTAGTTTCCACTTATGAAGGAAAATTTGGTAATTACAGAATATCTTTTCTAAGAAATACAACACCTTCCTTCATGATAAGTCATATTGGATGCTTCTTAAAGGATCATTAATTCCTCTTGTGCAACACTTTTTGTCATTCTTTCATATTTTTCAGATTTCTAATTTCTTAAGGAATTACTGCTCCCTTCCTGTTCTCCGCAATGGAGATATGCAGACTTTAGTGCACCAGCAAAGCTTTCGCGGGCGATGCCGTCACTCCACGCCGTCTCCACGCCACGCGACCTCGTTCTGTTCCCGTCTTCTGCTTTGCCCTCTCTAATTAATCCATTACGCCCAAATCACCGCATATTAAATGTATCATATTCAACATAACGTGCAATCGTTACTGATTGAGCCAATTAATTATCCCTCGCTGCTAATTGAGAGTCACGTTCTGGAGGGCGGCCGATGCGCGCGCCTCTCTCGGCCGACTCGCGAACATCGCTCTCTGGCTATACGCACGCACGTTGCCCTCAACGTCGTTGGATTGGGGGAACGTTTTCCCAAAGCAAACAAAGGTATCGTTACAGACTACAAAATGGAGAAAAGTGAACATACAAATTTGAAGAAAGTTTTAGGAAATAAAATAATGGATATTACATTAACAATTACTTGCAAAAATGAGATAAAAAACTAGTCTTTTTAACATTTTAAAGGAGTTTAACAATTTGTTACATACAAATGCGTAATTTATTGGTAGAAAATAGACGGAGAGAATAATATTGATTTATAATAATGGCAATTCCCTTAAGTCTTCATGGAGTCCCTCTACTTTAAGTTATCTCAGGAAAACACCCATAGGCCGTTATCACTTTCCTTTGTTTTCGTAGATACCTGCTCGTGTACGTGTAACTTTTATCTGTCATCTGAAGTTCTTACTCTTTTCTTTCTCTCAGAGTTCTCATTGATGGCGTCTGTATAATATGTTGACTTCTCATTTTACAGGCTCTCCAATAACAAGGAAGGTGCACATGGTTATACGTAGTTACGAATTTATTAATTCTTTTCACATCTTTTCCCACATTTTTGTACTGTGCAAAATGCCTTTTTGGGGAAATTAGACGCGATGTGGGTGATTATCGATCGATTGGTTTTTGGAGTTATCAGGCGTGTTATTTACTGTAGTTAGGAGGGGCGTGCATTTTATACAAAAAACTGAGAGAAGTGGGGGGTGCTTCTCCCCTACTTGAAATTGATATCTAGCGACGACCTAGACGACATGGCACCCTGCCTCTGTCGGGATAAGCTCTATTCTCGAGACACTTGCTGGTGCTGGTGGAGGACATGTTAATGTGCGTTCAAGGGGAGAAAGAACAAGGATGAGGAAGTAAAAATCGCCGTAGGTCGGAGGCCCGTACGTGCGCATGATATCGATTGATATACCACGGAAAACTACCGACCAGAGCAGCCGGTTGATATAATTCTGCTCCAGAGAGTGTTTGATTTGATTCATTGATTGTTAATGATTCCGGGCGCGTCAACTACTGAAGTCATTAGTCCGGTATGTTTTTCCGTCGGGAGGTAGCGGTGATTTTCTCCTACTGGATGGCCAGATCCGGCGCCGAACTATCGTCGACTAGCGGGGTTTTCCACAAACAGGTATCTCCCACCAGCGGTGCACCGCTTCATCCGGGTCATGTTCTAAGTCCCCGACTGGTCTCCCGGCATGTGTGGAAGTGTAGTACATGTTAGTGTAAGCGTATGTATAAGGTGTGAGGATAGGACAAGAAAGAGGAAAGAAAGTTCACGCGCAGTCTGTGGCCCGATTGTTAGGGAGTTGCTCCGGCATTCGCCTGATGTTGATCGGAGAAACACTCCCGATCAGAGCAGCCGGCCGCTAGAATTATCCTCTACTGAATTCGACCTAGCTGAAAATCTTGCCGCCGTCGGGACTCGTCACGGTCCAGACTCGCACCTAAAACCTCCCGGTCAGAGGGGCTGCAGTGACATCAGTTGAAGCACTGAGCCACCGCTCCCGGTGAGGGTGTTTAGTAGATTCAACATAACTACCCACTAGCTACTATTAAAAATTCAGCAACGTCGGCACAGGAACACTATGATCTCTGGCGACTTCGCAGAGGCAACGCAAATATGGGGAATTTATTTTCCCTAAGGGTGGCACGCCCCCTGCCTACCCCGCGGCGCCACCGCGAGCGCCGCCTGCTGCGCTCTCCATACGGCACGAGTGGACGGCGAAGCCCCCGTAACTCGACGCGCATGCGCCGTGCACTGGTTTTCAATAGGGCAAATTATATATTTCCGCGTGGCGTCCCTTGAAAAAAATCACTTCAATGGTATTGGGAATGTTGCCTCAACTGCATGCGCCTGAACGAAGCAAAACAAACCGTTTTGAAACCAAATATCCACGTTAAAATAAAAACAGGGGCGGAAGCAAAAAGCAACATCGAAGAGATAACGAGGAATTATTCGAAACTGTATGACGGACTATTTTTCCAAACATTAATTAGCTATCAATGATGAATTTAGCGGTCATGAGTATACTCACTATTTAGACATAGAATAATGTTAAAAAATGTTCATTCATCTATTTCCAATGCGTTTTATATACAAACCCTTCATTATTAAAAATCGTTTCACTGCACACTGTGATAATGTTCTTGAGAAACCCTCATTGCTTATAACGCTCACTCATTTAAACACTGATTATATATAATTAATACTCTTCAGAGATTGTTTTGTGGAAGAAACTACATTACACACATAGTTATCCACAGACATTCTCAGTTCCCAAAATCTCAGCGTTAGACAAGTGATGGCCCACGGTCTAGTACAAGAGTCGGGAGTGCAGGTTTTCAGTGTTGCGTCGCCATTTGAAAACGCACAGATTTGTTCAACACTTTTGAGCATACGACGCCTATCCATGAATTTTTTTAATAACAGTTGTAATACAGAATATAGTTCCCAACGTAAATACCATCAAGCGAATAAATGACGTTGACTCATTTCAATGTTTTGTGTGTACATGTGTAAGCACTGCACTGAGATGTGACAGTTCCATTGTTCCAAGTCGCCGTCACGAGGTCTTTTTCGGCCTGTGGATTTGCGCGGTGCTGCGGGAGAGAGAGCAAAGCCCCCGCGATGGCGATGGTCTGGCGCTCACCGGCGAAGCCCATGACATATTTTCCATCGCAGACAGGCAAACGCACGTCAAATAATGATTTAGCCCTCGTTTGCGTAATCTGCGATTACACCGGACACGTGGTGTTATCGACATAAAACAAGCAGATCCCAACCTAAACCTAACCTACGTATTTTGCGATATTAGTCAAATTTTCGGAAATCAACTAATGAAGCCTGGTCAATACGTAACTTCACAAATTACGTAGGAAACGGCTGTAATGCGTTCAGGAAGAAGTAAAGAAATTCTAACTCTCCAGAAATGTATTGACTTTCCAAGGTGCTTTGAGGAATCGATAGTGGTATGTATTTCAATTACCAATTGAAATTCACGAAGAAAATTATGCTTTCAACTGCATTGAAATACTATATTTTTTCTTCTAGATACCCAGTGCAATGTTCTTGAATGAGGTACATGTTACTCGTAGAAAACGATGGTGGACAGTATTCAAGGAAAAGGTAAATTCCGCCAATGATTAAAACACATTAGAATTATTGTCGATAATCCGATAATTCATTCAAAATCCAGTGTAATACTTTATATTTAAAATTGTTAAACATAGTATTCAATAATCAATTTTATGCCGCACCATTAATGTAAATAGACATTTACAACTATGTTAATCAATATTCCATAGTAGGGAATATTCGCCTTCTGCCGTGTGCGAAAGAAAGTAATACAATTAGGGTATCAATTAGATACTCTGGAGGGCGATAACGTTCTTATGCTGGAAACTATTTAACATAATATTAACAATAAAGTAGTAATGAGGCCTTTCAAAAATCGCAGAATCTGTATGATAATGAATGCAATGAACATGTGCTCTGGGAATATTGAATCCCAAGCAGTAATTGCCTAAATGAGAATCGGTGTATCCGAAAACCTTCCGAGGCCTCATGGGCTGCAGTGGCCCTCATCGGGTAGAATGTGGCGGGCATTAGACCTCTCCGCCCACCCCACCCGCCCCGCCCTCCCCACCCGCCCGCCCGCGCAGCCTCTGTTAGGAGCTCATTTCCGTCGCTTCCTCTGATTCTCGGAATCTCCGATTGCGCAGACCCGCCTCGCCCCGGCCCGCCCCGCCCAGCTCTGCCCTTCCCAGCCCCGCCCCGCCTGCCACGACGTCCAGGGAAAGTGCGAACCGCCGCCGCAACCGCGCCCCTTGCGGCCGATCGCTGAACTCCCGGATGCGAAACGCGACCCCACATGATCGATGGCGCTGGAGGCGGCGGCGGTGGGGGCGGCGTTTCTTTTTGCGAGGTTTGGGCGGCGTGGGCGGGTCGGTTTCGCCCGGGGCGGTGCGGGAGCGGCGCGCGCGGGCACGGGCGCGGGCCTCTGTGGCCGAATCAAACGCAATAAGGGGCGGTGGGCGGGACGCATTTCCCTAACTCGGTTTCCCGCAATCTGTAGCCATCTGTTATAGACACCGGCTCGGCGGCCCGCGGGAGGGGACCGCAGGGGCGCAAATAAGAATCGATTATCGCGCGACGGCAGCAAGGAGTCGGGGAAGGGGTAAAGGGGGGGGACGCGACCGGCTAATACCGCCTCTCGAGGGTTTCCACTGTTCGAGTGCTCTACGGAGTCCAGTCACGCAGCTCATGTTAACGTTCTACGTTAACATCAATGAGTGATCACTTTAATCTTGTTATACCAACGTTGTAACGCATCCCCTTCGTGAGACTGATTCATTACTACAAAGTTTTAAGTTCATTGTATCACGAATAATTTTTTCTTAGGGGATATTATAGTGTAGCATTTCTTGGGACGTTTCATAGGAAGCTAGAGCTCGTTATTACAACGTTGGAAATAACCAGTAGTACCTGTAACAGCTTTCAAGAAATCATTATTAAATTATCATTTTTGTTGATTTGATTTCTGCTCAGCATTCGGCTAAAATGATGAGAAACCACTTATCAAAGAAGTCGATGTACAAACCAATTGCATCAGAGTATACAAAATTGCCGATGTTTAGCGCATCAAGAAAATTTTAGAAATTCATCTTGGATCGTAGCAACGATTCTACAATCCAGTCACTATGGATCGTGACGTTGATTAATTTCAGCGAGTCGCATTTGGGTAGTTTAAGTACTTCAAAGCGGATGGGAAAGTGAAACTTTACAGTACATTGTACCGCAATAAATTCTCATTTCAAGTAATGAACTTGGAAGTTTCATTCCAAAGCTTATGATTTGTTTCCTTATACATCACTACCACCAACGACATTACTCAATTGAGCATTCAGAATGAAATACATTCACCTAAGCAAAATATATTAAATTATAGTTGTAGTTGCAAATTAGATGTGAAAATATGATATGTATGTCAACAACATTTTTATCAGCACTAGTAAAACATTTTTATATTTTTACAAATGGATTTCCAATCGGTTTCTTCAGATTATTTAAGTATTAATCGCTCTAATTCTGGATTGATTTTTTTCTATTATTCGAAGCTTCACGCTTTCTTTCCATTAAATCTAAAACTCTTCACCACACTGATATTTTTTCTTAATATCAACATACAAGAGGGCTCTGGTGCCATATTTAATTGTGTATTAATAGCCATACATCCATAAGGCAGGTTGCAATATTGAATTAAAACAACAAAACGTGACCGTGAATGAAACAAAATTTACTCGTTTCGAAATACCACCTTGGTCTCCTTGGTTGCCTTGGCTAGAAATACCTTGCCTATAATGTAACACTTTTAGTTCTTTTAACGAAAATTACTGTTTTAAATATGTTTCAAATACAAATTAATTATACAATTTTTCTCCAAAATTCTGTAGATAACTGCGTTCTAACGTAGAATTTTAAAATGTCATACAACCTCATTGAATTTATAGATCATGGATCATTTAATTAAAAATTTAAAGTTTATGACAGTGGGGCTTTGTTTTCTAATGTGTTAATGCCTTCATAAGAATAAGTTAAAGTGTCAAATACGATCAATGGTTTTCCTACAACAATCAATAGAGTATTGGTAACATTTTGCCGTAGAGTATAATTAAAAATATTCGGGAATGCAAATGCTTCGTAGCAGCAAAATGAGAGAGATACCATTGAAAAAGTAATTCATCATATTTTAAATAGATAACGCATCATTAAGAATTTTAACTATAAATAAATAAATATTAAATAAATTAAACAAGTATTTATAATTCCAAAACTAACATTTTCTGCACGATTTTTGGTACAGAAGAAGGTTATTACTTCATTATACTGTCACACAAATTTCTTGATGAAACGTTGAGTCATTTCCGAGATATTCAAATGTTAATTTTAATTTTAGGTCTAAACTTTAAAAAAATTGAACAGTACTTGTGTGGTGTTGTAATCCGTTTATTACACAAAAGCATAGCAAGCGCGCAGAAAGAAGAAAAATAACACAGGAGATATGTAACAATATTCCCAATTTATTAGTAGATGTAACACAGTAGATTTATTAGTATGTCATTAGTCCAAATGTAAGATAACGAAATGACTTACACAGTTCTTACACCTGAGAAAGGGACAGACAGTGAAGAGAGAAAATCAATCACTGAGAGCAGAATGTGCCACCAGAAATTAAAGAATGGGCCACAATCAGTAATGTAAATAAATATTTAACTCTTTTCAGACATTCTCCTGTAAGAACTTCATTAACTTGTTGCAAGTCTCATTTTCAAATATCAGCTAAATGGCATTTATTTGCTACCATTCGTGGCAAGGGCCCTTGTGACGGCCTAGGAGGAACAATTAAAAGATTGCTATGTATGCAGGGAATGCAGATCACGAATTCTAAAGTAATTTTCGAATGGGCACAGACTAACCGTCAAGGAATTTTATTTTAATTTACAAGTAAAGAAGAACATAAAGAAGCCCAAATGTTAAAAACCAACAGGTTTATATGACTAAAAACTGTACCAGAAAAACACAGTGTCGACAGTGTGATTTCAATGCGTGAAAGTAAAATTAAAAAAAAAAAAGTACCCTCGTCCTTCTGAAGATCCTAGTGACGTAGTTCTCTATCGAGATGGGCGTATACGCCGTGGAGAGACGCCGCGATTGGGCAGCGCTGTGTGAATCGCTAAAAAGTTACTCTGCCTTTAGCGTTCATTCCCTTTGGTACGTTGTTTCTGTTCATAACTTACGTATTTTTTATAGTTCCACTTTCAAACTTTCAGGGTTGAAAGAATGTATAAAAAGCAATTAGAAAAAACAATGCACATATCAAATGGTTGGTTTTGTCGTTATTACGTTTTTAAATTTATTTAATAATTTTTTGATATCTAAAACTAAAATATTAATTTTATGTTCGTAATTACTCATAGTATTCCCCTTTTAGATAAATACTACAAACTTTTTAAAAAATATTTGTGTGTGACAAAACTAATGATGAACATTGGCATGCGCTCTGAAAACCGAGTATTTTAAATGTTAAGTTACTATGGCATATTTATAACTTAAAAATTATGACTGATTCATATTTGGGGGCATGGAAAATGACATACTGCAGTATCTTTGATTATAAAGATATCCAGGTCATGAGACTTTTTGCGTGGAATGACTCTTGTACGAAAAGACCCTTCAAGAACGGTGGTGTCATACCCGACATTATGATTGTTTCAAATGAAGTTCTGTCACCATCTTGGAAAGAGAAGGTAGCAGGTACTCTGCTCTCTCCCCCCACCCCAGCGCAATGCGCGCAACGCCACAACACCCACATTCATCAGCGCCTCCTTTCACGCACCGGCCTAATTGAAACGCCGGTAATTGATTACACGAACAAGCCCTTAAATTGTAGTCTAACAAAATTTCCTGTGAATTATAATGTCGATAGCAGAGTTATTGGGATGAAGTGACGTATGTTGGGCTAATCTCCAACCGAATGAAATACTGCGCTGCGCACTGCGCCGCGGGCCGCTGCGCGAGTTATCGACTGCGCAGCAGATAAAAGCGCGCGGGCGCGGCCTGCCCCCGCCCCAGCCCCGCCCCTGGCCCGCACCCGACCCGCCCCCTCTCCCCCACCTTGCCCCCTCCCGACTCACCCCCGACCCACTCCCGCCCCGCTCCCGACCCACCCCCGACCCGCTCCACCCCCGATCCGCTCCGCCCCCGACCCGCTCCGCCCCGACCCGCTCCGCCCCCGACCCGCTCCGCCCCCGACCCGCTCCGCCCCCACCCGCTCCGCCCCCCACCCGCTCCGCCCCCGACCCGCCCGCCCCGACCCGCCCCCGCTCCCACCCCGCCTACGACCCGCACCCCACTCCAGCCTCTTTCCCGCTAAGCTTTCGCCCTGCCCCCGCCGAACCCCACCCCCGCCGCCTCACGACTGTGGCTGCTCGTGTCACGAGATCGCAGGAAGCGATTCTCACGTGTGAGAATTTCTTTTTTGTCTCAATAGTGAGAACACAAGTCATTTGTCCATTATACAATATTTCATAGGAATTTCATTTTGTGACGACACTATTGTGTGTTGGACAACTGGCAATCTGCATGAATCTTGATGTCAATACAATGTAGTACATTGGTTTAGATTTTATTTTTTGAAATACAAAATTATAAATATGTGAAATAATGACTATACATGAAAGCAGAATATCTGCCGAAAAAACCGACTCATCTCCTCAAGATTGACCAATATATAGATGATTCATCAAGTTCTTTAAATGATTTCCAGAAGACCTTAAAGAACTACCCTATTAATTTATGGGATCGTTAGTGATAATTATTAAAAGATTTAACACTCCTCAATACTCGTTTAGAAAGAAAAGAGCAAGTGATATTCACAAGATTAAAAAATGACCACTCATCTCTTACCCACTACCATCTGATAAAAAAATCTGATCCAGACGTCTGCCTAAAGTGTGGCGAGATCCATTCTACAAGTTGCAATATGTTTGAATCTTCATGGGTCGAAAATACAAGAAAATATCTTGGCCTCAAGATCAATCGTTACGATATCTTGCATATAAGGTTGTAAATTAATATGAAAATATCGAACAATTACATTATTTCATGAAATTATTTAAAGTATTGTAAAATATTGTTTATTGTAGGTTTGTTGTAAAGTTTAAAATGTTGTTATTTGTGATAAACTCGTATTTGTCACTAATGACCTCATCTCAAGCAAAATTTTTTAAGGTTTTATAGTTTAGTATAAATGGTGTGACAGATAACTCACCTCAATCGACACACTTCGAGATTTCTTTCATTTTTTAAATATGAGCATTTAAAGGAGAATAAACCTTGTCGGTATGTTTCATCTTGACGAGTATTGCTTAAGAAATGGGCAGACATTAGTGTGAAGAGTCACACACGGGATAGATTCCAGTCGCTTTAAATTAGCAATGGAACATGTAGGCATTTCAGATTCGCTAAAAATCTATTTCGGCCTTTGAGGAGGGAAATCGAAGCTTCAAAAGAACCAGGTATGAAGAACTCGGCTCTGGATGGTCTCTTGCGCCATTTCCTTCACAATTAAGATAATGGTTCTACACAGCGTAATATAATAATAATAATAATAATAATAATAATAATAATAATAATAATAATAATAATAATAATAATAATAATTAGTATTAGTATTAGTATTATTTTGTGTAAGTATTGTGAAACTGCTGCTACAAATGATGATGTACAATTTGTTCTTAATCTGTGAAGAAGGGCGTCGGTTTTAATATTTATCTCACGTTTCTGTCGACCAAGTCACGGTGCAGATTGTGCTCAGCTCAGTAGTGTTGATTCAGTTACAACTTTAGTGATCGAGGTTACTGTTATATAATTGGAACACTGTTTTTCATCAGCGATATTTGGTGACATTCTCGATTGTTTAATACCCAGTTCTAACCCAGATATTTTGCGCCTTCCAAGGAAAAGTTTCAATAAATAACATCATAAATAAACCAATAAACAAACACATAAACTACAACCAAACTTTCGCGCACTAATGTCCCTATAACCCAATTAAATTAACTACAGTACCATAATAAACAATGCAATGCATACAAATTTAGAAGAAAATACTGTACCATCCCCTTCAGTAAAGAGACCGCGTGGAAATTTATCTACACGACCATTGAATCTGATTCACCATAAACGAAAGTTGAGAAGGAAAAGGCAAATACGTAGAAGCGCGAATTCCCAGCTGATATCTATCGGCACTAAAACTATATTTTTTCATAGTTTCTAACTTTTTCGGTGCCGTAATAATACAATTAAAATATGACTAAAAGAACATCAGAGAAGAATAAGCCTGGCTGTTTATGCTAATTTTTATTGAAAAATAGGAACAGTTAATGCGAAAATGTCGGTTGAGAGATTCTCATTATGACTAATTGTGATCTTATATTCTCACATAACTTTTACGTTTTCGATAAACTTCATTAGAATTCATTTTAAGAGCTTGTACTCACAAATCCAATAATGTATAAAAACGTGCGTAATGTATATATTAATGACGTGAAAGATTGTTCAAATAAATTGCATACGTGTAAATTTTTGAAAATTAAAAGAATACATCAAAATAACGTGTACGATACGTTATTCAGTGCATTTGGCAATTTCCTTAGAAAACGTTCAACGAAACAAACTTGAGTCGCTTATTAGAAAAACACATATTTAATATTTTTATATTGTCCATCGTTTTTGCTGTTTAATATTGTGCATTTCACTCCATATTTCGTAAAAAATTCTGTTATAAAAAACTTTTACACGACATTCATTAAAAATCTGAATGTGGAGAACAAATGTTATTTGAAGAAAAAATATATATCTTCGATGTTGTAGTTATAGGAGAATGCCGAAAAATTTAAACTTTTGCTATTTGCAAAAAAAATGTTGACAGTGAAATTCGAACAGGGAGAGCGGGCGGAGCGGGCGGCATGGTGAAAAAACTTTCGAAACACGCGATTAGAAGGAGAGAGTCCAGCGATGCCAAGGGGAAACCTTTCTTGAGCCCAAGCGCGTGCGATGTACTTTGTGAACTTTGGTGAAAGTGAACTTTGGCTGTGCGACTCACAGTTTTCTTAATTCGCATACACCTTGGTGCACTATATCTCTGAAGCGACGCACATTGCACCTCATGCAAACCATATCGTGCAGTAAACAAAGCTTCAGCACGTTAAGACGGCGATATATACTGCATTTAATGAGTGTTTTGTTATCCTCACTCTCTTTATATTGTCAGTATAATCTCTCTTTGGGAATTCGAAAACGATGGAGTTTGCAAAACTATTTTGGCAGAAATGGCATCGTGATGCCACCAGAAGCCGCACCTCGCGGGACCAAAGGCGACCTGTGTGTGCGGCGGCGCTGGCCGACGAGGCGTTGCCCGCGGGGGCGGCGTTGAAGCCTGCGAGCGAGGCGGGTATACTCAGTTGTGCCGGCGGCGACTCACAGTGGCAGCCGCCGGAAGTCGCTTGGATTTTATGGTTGCAGGCTTAGAAGCCGCAAATAAATTGCACTCTTCATAGCGGTTAACACTGCATGTTTAATCATCTTGACACTAAATCATGACGTAATGAAGAGTTCGCTTTTTATGTTTCTAAAGATATTTGCTGAAGTCAATACCACATTACAGCACATCTGATCGATAGCAGCTGTGTTGTCCCAAATGTAGTTAAAGATGTAATAAAAATATGTCATGAATATATAATTTTAATAATTGCACCTGAATCTATATTCCGAAGCAGCATGTATTGGTTATGCCTTATGAAGTTTATGATAGTTGAAATTGAATTAAGGGCATCCCAAATGTATACATACAAAAATATTTTCGTTTGGCGTTGAATTTGATCTAACTTTCTTGGTCTTATTTTGTACAAGTTCGATAACTTTAGTATTACTTTTCAAAATCTCCACGTGCAGCAACTTACAGCAATCGGAACAGGTTGATCAAGCACGCGGTGGCGCTTCACAACCGGCAAATCTACTGATAAGCTCTCATTTCTGCGTGGACTTCATGTCTTGATCCTTGTTTTGCATTCGTGAAGGTGAACCGAATAATTTATTATTTAAAACTTTACAAATGACTGCGCGAGTTCACTTCTTCTCTCTCCTCAAGCACAGCATCAAACACAGAAAACACACCTTCTTAACTCTTTCTATGCGCATCGTCCATCATTTCCTACTGTCGTTGCCCTTCGCATTTGAGTAGGCGGGGAAGAAAAGGTGGAAAGGGCGTTGGAGAAAGAAGGGCTGGAAGGGGTGAATGAGCGGGATGATACAGAAAGGACTGAGCGGGGAAGGAAGAAGAAGCAAAGGGGAGGAGAAGGTGGTGTAGAATGGGGCAAGGGGGGACAAGGCGAAATCGACAGGGGGGATGGAAGGGGCGGGACGGAATTCAGTGGAAGCCCCTGAGACAAAGACCGCCCCAGAAACTTCCTAATGTCCACCGCCGGTGAGTTATGCAGAGGCTGAATGCGCCGATTGTATCTAGGAGCAGCACCCACAGGACGAAGGCCGGGGGGGGGGGAAGTCGGCGACGATGGGCGTGGCCGGGCCTTGCGTGTCGCGCATATTAGGAGTAATGGCGCCGACGAAATTAGCCACGCTGATGCTGTGTTGATTCCTAATGATTATATTTTGTTTTGCTTTGAGCTCCCTTTCATTGGGAAATAAAATCACATCTATACCATTCGCTTAATATAACTACATTATTTGTATTATATTTGAGAACATAAATCATATATAATAATATTATGTTTAATAATACATGTCGATTGATAGAAATTAAAAAGACAAATTAACTTTGCAGGGATTAATTTTAAAAATAATGTAAATATCTTAGCCCCACATCTGCCGAGGATATAAGAGACTTTGGCATAATGCTCATTAGAGAGTTTTTGTTTTCTGAATAACATTTCACGAATATATTTTTAAGTAAACAATTTCATATTATTTGTTGACCTTCCACTTACTTCTTTCTTGGATTATATTCTTACCTTGATCTGCCTCTGACATTAAACAGATATTATTACAGATCATTGGGGACGCATTAGTGTGTGGTTGATCAGCCGAACCCGGCTCGCTCGGAATTGAAAATGAGGAATTGGGAGAGGATAGGGAAGAATCGTGCGGGGTCCGTAGCCCGTTTTCTAGGGAGCTTCTCCGGCATCCGGCTCACCTGGAAGCGCTAAGATGTCTCCTGATAAGAGCTGTCGGCCTACGAGTTCTATTCTGGCAGGCACCACAACTCTCCGATGCAGATCGGATTCCGCAAATTGCCGACACGTCGCGATAGTCGCGAACCCGCGCCCTTTCAATTACCAGAACGCTCAGGGCTATGTCTTTGCACTCGTCGCCGCCAGTGATGCTCACCGTAGGCTCCAAACTGCCAGCAATTGACCTCGAATACGAAACGACTTGTGACGGCGTGCGGTCAGATTTTATTCCGTAGCTCTGGAAGGCTTCGCCGTCGCTGACAAGCCCCACGTCGGCAGGCGCTGTCGCTTTCGATTCGGCCGCAGGAGATCCATCTCAAAAACTGCGGAGGCAAACGCGCTCCAGGCAGCGCCATCTATCACCGCATTTGGCGGCAGAGGCCGACGAGACACAAGTCTCTCAGACCGCATCCTGCCTCCGCTCCCCGAGCCTTCCATCGCCTCAGCCCCTGCCGACGATCGCCGGCAACCCGTCGTACGGCACAGTACTACGGGACATTCGGTGGCATGATCAGCTGGCTTTAGGGGATGGCCCGCATGAGATATTTTAATTCCAATTCTTCATTCAAACTTTCAAAGGAGTTATTCACGACAAAAGTATCTTAAAGATATTAGTCTCTTTACAATTCGAAATTGGATAATTATTTAACGATGCTGTGCGGCTTAGATTGATAACCAATTGAGTATCCTAAGATGTTAAGATAGAAATATCGTATAATCCACTAATAATTCCATTGAATCTTTGTTTAAATTTGACCATTCGCTCGGCAAAAAGTTACATACTGATGCTCAAAAAAAAATTAAAAAAATTTTAATGTTGCTTGAATGGAGCCATTCTGTAATGTTAATTATTAGTAATAGGAAACAGTCAAAAATTGACTACTCATTGAGAGGATAACTCCAGAAGGGTCAGTTTTGAAACTGAGAGACTCGTAAATATTTCTTCTTGTCTTCCGACACCCATTTCGACACCCACGGAGTTAGATTGTACAGGTATATTGTGCGCGAAAATTGTACTTGATATTTTTAAAAATTAAGAAACTTCATCACGGATAAGATACATTTTCCATTTCAATATCCATTTTCTGTTGTAATACAGCATTTTACTGTCACGGCCTTTGTAAATATACCTATAACTTAAAACTCAATTGCTTGCTGTTATCTTTTGACGACTGCTTTTTGAATATTGATTGCAACTTGCGTAGCAGAACAAAAAAAGATTGAGAAATGATGGCTGATATACGTTCATTCTATTAATTTTAATTCTCATATGTAATTAAAATTTAGAAATTTTTTGGAAAACCCTATTTAAAAATGTCTATGATAACACGTCTTGAGATTTTTACCTTTCACTTAAAGCAAAAGTCAAGAAGATTGGATAAGTAGAAAGCTCAAGTTCCTTTCTGATACAAAAACCCTTAGTGTTTTAAATATATAGAGTATAACACATTCCAGTTATGTACAGTATACACCAACACAACACACATTTCACTTATGCGAATATTGAAAGACATGCGAACATAAATAAAAACGTGCGCCCAACAAACACAAATATTTACAAAACACACATGTGCACATAAAACACATACTCATAATCATCCACAAAATCACACCGCAAGCAAAGGCACAAAGAAACAAAACACACAAAGCAGTCACAAGATCACAAACATTTATGCACATACGCGAACACGCACGCACGAACTTGTACGCACGCACACGCGAGCTCAGGCTTGGTGGCGCGTCTCGTGCGACGTCTAAAGGGCGGAGCAGCGCGGGCGGAGGCGCCTGATGGAAATATTAACGAGTTGGCGGCGCAGTTACAAAAGTTTCTCTCTGTCGCCCCGGTGGGAGGGGCTGCGGGACGGAAGGGGGAGGGGAGGGGGAGGGCGAGGAGCGGCTCAAAGAGACCGCGCAGATCATCTCGAGGCGCGGCTAATTGGGAATTGAAGGAGGAGCAATTGCCCGCGTAACGGACCGAGATTTTCTCTCCGATCTTCGTTTTGGAAAGACAAACACAAATGTACCAATAAACGAGGGCAACTTGAAGAACATATAAACTAATCAAAACCAAAATCGATACTGCAAAAGATAGTGATATATATATATATATATATATATATATATATATATATGTGTGTGTGTGTGTGTGTGTGTGTGTGTGTGCGCGTGTGTGTGTGTGTATACACACACACATACTTTATTACTGAATTCATAGAAATTGTTGTACTTGATTGGGAAGCAATGGTCAAAAACTTTCGATAAGAAGAAGTTGTATAACGTTAGCATTCATTTCGAAATTTAATTAAAATACAGGCAAACTGTTTTAAGCTTTTTCAAAATTGAAAACGGAATAGTAATAATTTATGGACATGGAAAGTAAATAATTTGATGTCTTGATATAAACAAATGTAATAGCGAAATGTGTATGGGTTCGATTCACTTACCATAATAGAATGTATTAAGTGACTGGCGAAGAAAATTAAAAACATATGTTACTATACATAATGTACAAGTAATTAATTCATACAGAATCAATGTTACACGTATTTCCATGATAGTTTTAATATAATGTAAAACAAGGATGCTAATAATACATTCAAACTATGGAAATATTTGGAAAATGCATTGGAAATATTTGAAACAAAAGTATATTTTAATTATGTTAAACGGACATATTTTATTGACTATCCACTCATGTGGAACCCCTGTTATCTGCATTTTTCACATGGTTACACAGACGCAAGTTATTAATGTGAACAACGCATTAAAAATAAAAATGAAAAACTAGCCATTGGGCATGCCAATTACGCTAAAAAAACTTTAATGATGAAGATTATTAAATATTTTCCCATTGCAAACTAATTCATAGAAAACATATTGGTAACTTCTTTAAAAAAAGTATTATATTATTGGTAAGATACATTTTTATTATATTTACAGGTCATACTACCTTTTTAATAATTATATAGAAAATTTTACTAATACTGGTGCAACAAAAGAGATATCAATAAATGAATCAAATCCTGAAGAAACTTCACCATTCAGAACTATCAGATATGGTCAGCGAACGTGACTTGGGACCGGTGGCAGAAGATTCTCTGTCACATTGACTGGACCCACTTCAATCGAGGCCGCGGGAAGATAGAATCGTGTCTTATCTGCCGCAAAGTCCCGCAGACGCCAATTGACTGGGGACCGTTTCCTCTCTTGTGTTTCTGACGCTCAGTTTTCCTTTCTTATTCACTTCCATTTAGATGCTGCTGTTTGTTCTCAATTCATGTCTCGTAGCGAAAATTTCCACTCTTCATTCATTCTGACATTCTGTTTCATTCATTTTCTGTATAAAGTCTACCTTTAATGCTTGTTGTAGTTCAATGTTGGAAGCATTGTTGTTACAAGAATACACATGCAAATGGTGTGGTGGTATGCGTCTTTACACCCGAAAACAAAATGAAAACTGGTGTAGTTTTGCTTGCTCTAAAAAAACCACGAATGTATTGTTTGGCCTTCTTTATTAACATATATTCATTTCTTACGATTTTACAACACTTGACTAGTTTTCCTACCTTGCCATTGAATGCAGCAACCATTTTCTCCACATATCCTCTTGCCTATCTACTATTGATTCCTGCTCGTTTCCTTTGCCGTCTCCTCTTTGCAGCGCTCCAAACAATAAGCCTGATTGCGATTGCCGCGTCGCTGCGGCGATTCCCCGGGCCATAACGGCTCGGTGTCCAGCGGACGTCGCGTTCACTTCCCCATCTCGTCGTTGAGCCCCCCCCCCTTCCCCTCCGACGCGGCGCCTCCTCGCGGCTACCCTCCCCCTTCCGCGTAGCACGGCTTCGCTCCGTGTCGTTTCATTAAACGCCCGACCGTAAGAGCGCGCCGGCGTCGCGTCACGACAGGCCTTTGTTTGGGCGGCCGCCGGACAATGGCCAGTTAACGCCCCGCGGCGACGCCACGGCGCGTACCCCCCCCACTAAACGCCCGTGGCAGAGGCGATCTCGGTGGCCGGCGCCTTTTCCAGCTGCCGCCCCCTTCCTCCGTCAAGCGGCGCCGCGGCGATGGCAAACGCAGTAGGTGAAAAAAGGAAGGCAACAGAGAGGTGTGGGAGGTAGTGTAGGGTGAGAATGGGAGGGGATACAGGGGAGAAACAGGATGGACGGGGATGAAGAGAAGGAAGGGAATGAAAGGAGGAGAGAAGGTGAAAACATTGGGAGGCGCACGTACGAAGGAAAGACGAGAGATGGAACAGATATTCGCACGGAGTCTGAATACGAAAGAGCGGATCTTTGGGCGTCTTCGTGAAAAGACTACCTATTAGAATGAATTAAAAACTACCTACGAATGAAAGAAACAGGACAGAAAGACATATATTGGAGTGAATTTGACACCTTAAGTATGACCTTGGATATTCATAGTAAATATGATTACATCCTGCAAAGAACATATGCAATTATCGCGTAGAAAAATTTTCAATGCTTCAAAGTACGAAGAAATCTGTAGAAGTACCAATGCAATGTCAAGGTGGCAATCCCTGAGCCTGCAGTATCTGCTAATAGTGGCGAATGGCGGAGGCCACTAGAGAAGGCGATAAGAGGTGGTGAGAGTGACTGCGGTGGGATCAACGAGCGGCAGCCGACGATGGCGGCAGGGTAGGCAGGGGAGAGGGGGTGGGGGGCGACGGCCGAGTGCGGCGCGTATCGCGGCCAAATTGAATCATAAGGCGGCGCGCGCGGCATATGAATCAGCGCGGAGTCAATAACCCCCCCCCGGCGACGCGACGCGGTGGAGGGGCGGCGAGAAGACGCCGGTGGCGTTGGCGGAGCCATTGGCGACGAGGGGGGGGGGGGGGGGGAGGGGGGCGATAGAGGCTGCGACGGTAGGGGCAGAACGGAAGCATTGATGGTGGCAGCTAATGAGGCAGGAGGGGGCGCGAGGACGGGGACGCAGGCGAAGGCGGAGGCAACGGCAATGGCGGTGGCTGTGACAGTACGGAAGGGGGTGGTGATGACGAGGGCGGGGTGTTGCTAGAGGGAGCCAGGGAATGGCGGACGCACTGGTGGAGACAGTCGACGAGGCTGTGCTGTAGGCTGTTACTGTACGGTGGTTTAGGCAGTATCTTTGATGGATGCTGGGGATGTGGAAGTGGCGGTGGCGGTACCGGAGATAGGGCAGGGACGGAGGCAGTGTTGGCGGCAGCGAGTGTTGGCGGCAGCAACAGTAGCGTGGAGGGGCGTGGGATGACACGGGAGGTAGTGGCAGAGGGTGCGGGCAGCGGCGGCGGCGGCGGCGGCTTTATTAGGAGCCCGGAGATTAGTGTGAAGAATTGTGAGCGTAAAAGGGGCACGCGGAAACGACTTTTCGGGAGATAGCTGGATGTCTTCACCGAGAGCGCATCTTCTCGAAAATCCCTTCGTTGAACGGCGTGCTGTAAAGCTGCTCCCTGGCAGCCGATGAAACGACGTTATTTAGCGCTCTTTTAGCGCCCTCGGGGAAAATTTCCAAATAATGAAGAATAAGGCCAGCTGCAGCAGCGATGTAATCGAAGTAAATAACAGTTCAAGCTTACATCGTCGAGACAAAACCATCACTGACTCTAAGCGATGCGTCTCTTACTTTACAGAAGTATTATTGTATTCATTATAATATAAATAAATATAATTCATAATAATGAATTCATAATAATAAAAAAAATAGAGAAAAGTTTTTGTGTAAAAATATACCAAATTTGTTTATCGTACAAGTGCTATTGCTTCTCTTATTGAAAAAATTCCTCAGTTATTTATTCAGCAGTCAATTGCTTATCAATTGATTTCTCAAAAGCATCATTCATAGCAACGGTGGTACGCACGAAGAGATTCAATTAAGCGCATTCCGTCCCAAAAACTTGATTAAGGGCGAACGTTCCTCGTGTGTTGCTCCAGAATCCACTGGTTGGGAGTGTAATGGAATAGCTCACTTCCCTCTCTTCACAGGCGAAGCCACGCCAAGGAGCACGGCTGCAGGGCATAGGGCCGCCTCTACCCTTTCGGCCCGCCATCTCACCCCCTCCCCTACCAGGCCCCCCCCCCCCCCCCAACCCCACCGCCCCACCGGGGTTTTGGAACCGACCGCATGGGTTGGTAGAGTGCGGCGTTTTATGGGCGGTACGTTTGAATAGCGAGTCTTGGGAGGGTAGGTATGAAGGTTCGGGCCAGGAGGCCCGTACAGGACGAAACGAAGGCCCGGGAGCTTTCGGGTTCGTTCTGCTCTGAATGCGTTATGCTTCCCGAAGAATTCAGACGGTGGTCCAGACGTACGATTTTAGAGTGTGATTCAGTCACAATCGGTTGCTCTCCAAACACAAAATTAAATTATAGTACACTCATAGGTATGGAAATTGAAAGACGTAATGACATACATATTCTTCGCTAATATAAATATACAGAGTATTTTCAATGAATTGCTTTAAAATGTCCGTATCGGAAGAAACCAAGAAATGCAATGGAGAAACGGGAAATTTGATAAAAATATACATGACCACAGAATAGTAATGGGGACAAAGTTCGTGATAGAAGTTCTATCAATGAGGAGTAAGCAAACCTTAAAGAATATTGAAAGTCTGTCAAAGAGCAAGACCATTTACGGTCTCTTTAAACGTTTTTCTCAAAATGTGAAAATTTTTGCGCGCATTTATGTATATTAGTCAAAAATATTTTCAAATCATCCAAAATTTCTTCTTTTACTTTTTCCTTAAAGACAATCGAACTCATTAACAAAATGAAGATGTTAAGTAATGTATTTATGATATTTTCGATGCATTTTTATGTTTTTTTCTCGGAAAGATTTGTTTATCCTTTTGGGACTAAGAGTAAACCTAATAAGGTTTTGACTTAGAAAGAAATTTATTCTAATATTCAGAAGGTTGGTATAGATTTGTGGAAAATATTTCATTTCCTTTTGCAAAAGGAGTAATAATGACAGGAATATGTTGGAAATTTGGCAATGCGTGCTGTAAAATAAGTTGTTGGAAGAATAGAGACAAACATAAGAAAATATTGTATTACTATTAGTGTATCGTTGATATGTTTAATAGCATTTATGTACAGAAACAAAATTATGAAAGAAACTATTCTAATATATTCTAGCACCTCAAACTTCATTCTACACAATGTGCTAAGCATTAAATACTTCATATTAAAAGCACTGTTGGAAAGCGTTTGCGCGTTAATCCCTGAATAAAGTGATACCATAGTCATTTGTACTGTTAAATTATTAATACTTCATGGTTCATACGGATTCTTTTGTAGCTCAAGTGCATTAGTACTAAATGTTTGTGATCATTTTGTTCCGGTGGTTTCCTCTTCACATTCCTTTTAGTGAAAAAACATTTGTAGAATTGTATTTAATAGAAAACTATTTTCCTGTGCCTATATAAATAGACTTACAAAAATACTGTTATTTTATTTCTCATCATAATATATCATATTATTTTTGTTACATATTGTGAGTTGAAGAAATTTCTTTCCATAACATTAAACGTAACGACAAAAGAGGTTCCAAAATTTTCCCGTAAGAACAATGGAATAGAAATGTTGGGATACTATTAAATTGACGATTGCAAAGATCTTATTCTGTTTCACAGGAACGCCAACTCTCAGTGTTTCGTTGAACGTGAGTTGATTGCACCAGTTGAGTTGCGTGCTTGGTGAGGGGGAGGGTGCCGCGAAGCGAGAGCAGTTGATATCGAAGGGGGATGAAGGGAATTGAAAAGGGAAATATGTGCAGGAGAATTAGGAAAGGGCTAAGGAAGCAACTATGGGTGGCCAGGAGAGAGGAAATGATCTGAAGGAAGGTGAAGGGAGGGGAAAAGAAATAAATGGGAGACTTAAGAGCAGCGAAGGCAGGTGAGAGAGTCAGAAGGTAGGAGAGGAATAATAGGTAATGAAGGAGTTGGGGGTAAAGGATCTGAGAGGGAGTGAACAAAGCAGAGGTAGTCTCAGAGAGGCTAGTAACGGGCTGACGACTGAAAGGAGATGAGAGTGCCCGAGGGTGGCTGAGAGGGCTGAGCAAAAGAGAGTGAGAGGGCTTGGGGGGGAGGTGAGCGGCGCCGTGGCGAAGGAAGGATCAGCGCAGGTAGCGCCGCTGCGGAAGCGCCGTACGACGCCGTCTCACATCGCTTGCTCCCCCTTCCGTCCCCCCTCCACCTCCACACTATAGAAAGTTGCCCCGGAGAAGTCTGCAAGTTCCCAATAACGTCAGGCATTTGCATACCAAGGTAGTTAATACACGCGCAGCTCCGAGTTGCAAATTGTCTTGGGTTAGGTATGTAACACCTTGCGGGGGAGCGGGCGTGGAGGATGCGGGGGTGCGTAGCAGGGAGGGGAGAGGAAGGGAGGGGCCCGCGCGCAACTATGCAGGAAATGCCGCTTCCGGGAGGTTATCGACTGGCGCCTCGACGCGCCACGCCGCGCCTGCTCGTCCTTCGCGCCAGCCGCAAAACACACGCGCGCATTCCGACAGCGGCCACGCCCCCTTCCCGCCCAACGCCCAACGCCTGACGCGGAGAAATGCACGCGCGGCGAACGGCGACTTTCAGCGGTTTCGGTTTCCGAACCCGCGTCCCCCACCCGCGCGCACCCCCCTGCAGCCGACGAACGAGGCTCCGGGGAAGGCTGTTCCACAATGAAACTGTGACGTGACGTAAAAGCTTGGTGCTTATCGATGGAAACATTCAGAATGGTGAGCGAAGATGTAAACGGGAACGTGAACATACTACATGTAATGTACTACATGTACACGTTAATTGATTGATTGATTTTTTCGTGTTTCCGGGCGCGTCAACTGCTTTGGTCATTAGTGCTGTGAGTGTAGTGTGTGTTATTTCTCGGGAGATGGCGGTGATCTTCCCCCGCTGGATGGCGAGATATGACGCCGACCTACCGTCGGCTAGTGGGGCTTCCCCCTAACCAGACCTCTCCCACCAGCGGGGCACCGCCCCAGCCGGGACAAGCTCTAAACTTCCGACTGGTCTCCCGGAATAAGTGATTGTGTAGTGAATGATAGTGTAAGTGTGTGTGTAAGGGGAAAGGATAGGACAAGGAAGAGGAAGGAAGGATCGCGCGCGGTCCTTGGCCCGTTTGGTAGGGAACTGCTCCGGCATTCGCCTGGTATTGATCGGAGAAACCACGGAAAACTATTGATCAGAGCAGCCGGCCGCTAGAATTCTCCTCCAGACAGCGACTGAATTCAACCTAACTGACAAGCTAGTGTCGTACATCGTGCCGCCGTCAGGGGTCGAACCTAGGACCTCCTGGTCAGTTCGTAAGACGTAATCGTAGAAGTTCGCATGCCCGAAGCTCTCACGTTCACGTTAACGTCATCTGACATAAATACACTTTCATTTACCGCAGAAATTCTAGAGATTTCCTGGGACAGAGACTAATTTAGTTTGTAAGAGCGCATAAATTATCATCGCTCGAGACGCTCAATAGAATCATTCTTCAAGCTCATTGTATGTAAATTAATTATGAACCTACCGTCATCGTATTCGTTTTATTTCTTCTTTATTTGTGAATAGAACTAATGAACCAACTATTTATTATATCGGTATAAATTTAATCGTGTATGTTCATTTCGAAAGTCGTTAACTGTTATGTTCATTGCGAAAGACGTTAAAGCATATTCTGCCTACACCAAAGACAGATATCCACAAAATGGAAGAGCGAGCCCTTAACCTACTGAAAGTTATGCCAGAGAACTGCATTGGAAAGTGCTAGGAGTGCGAGGTTTTAACAAGACGAACCACTTCCTTTCAGAACTCAGGACATATTTCAAGTACCAGTAATCATAATATAATATTGCTCCGATGACGTCAGCTATTTGGATGGTGTCGCGACGATAACTGGCTAAAAATATTCATTACATGAGGAGTAGACATCTCAGTAGAGATCATGATCTTTGTCACAGTAAAACAAGTACTACAATCAGTGGAAATGAAGCAATGACATACCCGTGAATTTTTCCCCTTCATTTAAATAAATTCGTAATATCAAATTTAAGTGCTGCGTATACAGTGTATTCGTATACAGGTTCTATAGAATTAAATTTTTAAAAAGTTGTTCACACAAATTTAATTATTTATCTGACACAATGGCAATAGACATCTAAGAAAATAAAAACAATTTACGCGAATAAGAAATCTCACGACCTACTTTAGATACATTGCAAGATCACTTACTTTTAAATACATGCTTATTCTTTACCCAAATAACATTTTTTATGCCTGCAATTGCGGGGAAGGAACATATTAAACCTCGTATCGTCACGAGCTTGACAACTTTATCCGCTAACTTTGAAACACAAAAGACCCGAATGCAATATCAGAATTCCAGATTCGGAAGTAACTCGACAGCAGACGGAAGTTAAGACGCCGCTAGCTTTTGTCTCCGTTGTGAGGATTTCAGGGCGCAAAAGCAGTGGCGGTGGCGGTGATGGGGGCGGGGCGGCGAGTGCAGGGCGGGGATTCAAGGAGAGGGGCTGGGGTTCGGAGCAGGCGCGGGGCGGGGAGGCAGCGATGGGAATTGGGGCTGCGGTCGGGGCGGAGACCACATTCACTGAGCCAAAACCCTATTGGAACTGCACGAAATACATTTTCTGTGACTTACATGAACTGTACTAGACAGAAACTACTGTGCTAGAAACGAATAACCAAAGATAAAACACAAGTTCCGTTCCGCGGATGTATAAGGCGAAGGTATGAGACGAAAGAACAAGGAGGAGACGTGTGGTGGGACAGAGGAATATCATTGAGGGACGAAGCAGAAACCAGCATAAAAACAGTGGAAAGAGGCACTGCTTAAGAGGGTCAAACAGAAGATGTCAGAGGGATAAAAAGGAAGCAAGAAGTGGGAACACGAGACGAAGGCACGAAAGGATCACGTGACGCGCAGGGACGAAGCGGACGCAGGCAGAGAGATGCAGTGGAGTCACGAAGCCCAATCACAGCGTAGAGTGTAGGGGTTAGCCAGAGGAAGGAAGCAGCTGACAGGGCGGCGCGGCCGCATGAGGCGGGGTGCGCGGCGCGCGTGGCGGGCGCGCTCGGGGGCCGCGGCCATATTTCATTGCGCCCCCAGGCAATCGAGGCGGCCCGCCGGGACGCCGCCACCGCCGCTGCCACCGCGCCGGGCGTCTCGTCGCCCGCGTCGCGGTCGGATTTATCACGGCGGCGTCGCGTCGTGTCGCGTCGCGCCGCGTCGGTTTGTCGCCCGTCGCCGCCGCCCAATGTCGCCGCGGGCGTCGACGCGTCAAAGAGAAATGCGATATACTGCGATTCGTCAGCTCGCGGCCTCTGGAGAACAGCCGAATCCGCAGCCGCGCCCTGGTCTCGTCGCCCGCGTCGCGGTCGGATTCAAATTGGGCCTTTCCTCGAGTCGCGCCGTTGGCGTCGGCTGCTGCACTTGCGGCTTCCCGGCCGCCACTTCTCTCGCCCCCGAGCCAGTCGAGACGCGTGGCGTTGGCTGTCTGCGGACGCACGGCGCAGTGATATTCCATCGGTACATTTCAATGCGATGTTTCCTGACACATTAACATGGCCAGATATGGCCATTATATTCACGTCAAATACATTAATATTCGAGGCTCATTTCTGATGAATATGCAAAACTACGATACATATATTTTGTACTTCCCTGAAATTGCGATAGATACGGAGGGCAACTGTACGTCGCAAGTTTATTCAAATAAGCTATTATTAATACCCAGTATTTACTCTGAAAAGTGTTCATCCACCTCAGTTTCCTTCATTTTACCCTTGGTTCTAAAAATACATATACAATACATAAATCGTACATATACATACACATATCGTACTAGGCCAATAAATCGATGATCTCTGATCATGTTGTACACAATAAGAACCAAGCATTATTTATGTGATTAGTTAGAAATATAAGATTCACAAAGGAGTCAAAATTAGTCATACGCCAAATTCTAATCAGTCTACGCGCTTCCTTGTTACACTTGAAGACCAAAAGATCCATGAGGTATTCATCAATGACAAATAATGCCACAAAGTATGACATACGAACACAGCAAGTGTTCATCCAGCAAGTAAACATTTTATCCCTATATTTATACAGATTAATTTAACAACTTGTAGAACTATGAATAAACAAGAATCAACTTCAAAGTGAATAACGAACGATGCGTTAAAGTATATTCAGTTTTAAAATCTTTTACAAACAGTATGATGTACGAAAGTGAAGTAATAAGGCATCAAGAGGAAGTATGTTCAACCCACCAGATTATTTCGCACTCTGAGGTAAGTATTTCTAGTAAAGAGTCTACAGCACCTCCTCTGGGCATGACCTGGAGCATGCGCAAACAACACAAAGCTTTGCATCCCTGTAACTACAGCAAAAGCATCTTCGGGCCCCTCCGCGAGATGGGGCGCGAGGCGGAACACGGTTTCTCTCTTGCGCACTTTGGCTCTTGGCCCGCGCCACCCCGCACCCCACCTCAGGTCGCTCCCTCACCCACGAGCCACCGCCCCTCCCTGCGCTTCCTCCCCCGTCTGTAGACGCTCTCCTTTCTATTTTGCTTCTGCCTCTCTTCCTACCCTTATCCTTCTTTCATCTTTCCCTATTCTGCTTTTCCCTCTCCTCCTCTTCCCTTTCTTACATCTTCTTTGTTCCATGCATCCTCTTCCCACCCTTTTTTTCCCACCATCACCTCGACCCTCGCCCAGCCTCCTTCCCTTGTAAAGGCAGGCGCAGTTCGCTCTCCCGCCGCGCGGACCCGGCGCACAGCGCGCAGTGCGGCGCCGAGCCAAGCGGAGCGCGGAGGCGGGGTGGGGGCGGGGGCGGGGGCGGGGGCGGACCGCACCTGCGCCTGCACATATTAGCAGAGGAATCACTTACATATGCATCTGCGCGCCTGATTGGTACCGCACGGTGGAAGACGGGGCGGCGCGGGGGCGGCGGCGGCGGCCCCGGATAATGAGGTTACCCACCCCCCGCCCTTCCCTTCCGCAGCGCCTGACTGACAGCGCAGCCGAAGAACGCAGAGTGCAGCAGGAGTCACAGGGCAGATAAATAGGGTAGCAAGGAGAGGAAGGATAAATAAGGTAAATCAGGAAGAATGGAAGGAAATCAATTAAAAAATAACTAGGGATCAGTACAAATACATAAGAGGATATATTTAATAAAAATTTGGAAAATATTCCAGACGCTTCATGTAAAGTACCCCAAATATTGGTTTCAAATTCAAGGTGCCGGGACATTAGCCAGATCAATTGGGAAATATCAATTTTGGAGCAAATCAGCTGAACAGTTTAGCCAATAGCGTTGTTCATAGACGGACGACGGACAGACAGGGAGTAGCTTTGCCGTCATTGGATTTCTCAGTATCAAGGACCCACAAAACATGCAACACCACGAGTTACAGGATTTTTTTCGAAATTTAGTAACTGGATTTCTCCACTTTTTCGTTACCGTCTCTACTTCGGTAGCGAGAAAGTAAAAATCATGAATGAGTATCAAATTTACAGCAGAAATTGACGAAATGTACTAAAATATTTTCAAAATGAGATCGGAATGAAATAATTAGAACAGTGAATATTTCCCTGAACTTGAGAATAGAGGCAAAAGAGAAAACATTAACATTGTATGAACTGTGCAAATAAATGAAATGTAAAAAATGTCTCGCTCTGTACAAGATTTTATGTTAACTCTCCGGAATTGAACTAGAAAATTTCTAAGTTGATCTGAGAAATGGCGTTTAGGAACAATAGACAATGAAGGTTAGATTTCTCATGATAACACCAACATTGAATCCAATTGTTAAACTAAAGCATGTCATTGCAAAAAGCTCACAAACTACGTATTTATATTGTTGAACAATTTATATTCAATGTCCAACGTTTTAATTTTTGTTCGTATATTTTTAATGTGTAAGTTATCAATACGTAACCCTAATGATTATATTTTCACCTCAATATCTTCTTTTCGTACAAAAGAAACGTCGTAAAAACAAAATTAAAAGTATGAAGTAATTTTGAACGACAGAATTAATTATTAAAACCTAACCTAAATTTAAATGACAGTATATTAAGGAAAACTGAAAAAAGGTCCGCATTTACGTGGAACAATTGTGGCTCATTTTACTTGACAGATAGATTGCGTTCCGAGTATTCTCAATTTACTATCAAAAGGCCCTACATCAAATAAATGCTGCGAAATTACTGTAACCATTCCAATGTTGAAAATTTGAAATTGGCTTCTCAAATTTCAATAAAAAAGTAATTATATGAATTGCACCATGTAAATGAATACAAAAAACAACAATTTAAACAGCTTAAATTACCTAACAAAATGAGATAAAAGAGAAGGGAAACAGGTTCTGTTCTCGGGACAATTGATTTTCATTATTTTTTTAAACATTTCTAACATTAATCAGTTGTTTTGTATTAAAAATACATGATTCATCTTAATATTATTTAGAACTGTGATTCACATGAGTTAAGTCTGCCAACTACACCCCGGGGAGTCATCCCTCCGCCATCCCGACCTCGAGCTCTTCAACCGTCCGCCCACGCCAGGATGCCCCTGCATCGCTACACAACGTCAGACCATACAATTATTCCATTTCACTACATTTTGAATTACTTCAATTATTGTATTTAAAAACTTATTGATAAATTTCACATTTATTTGCCAAATGAGTTTTATATTTTAGTTCTTCAAGAAAGAGTCAGAATGGTAGAAAATAACGCGTTCAAAAGTTTAACCCAATTGGAACAGTGAATTGCAGATAATCCATTCTTTTCGACACCGATACAGTAGTTTTGATTTCGATATCACAATGTTATCGATTCAACAATATCAAAACAGGCTTTCTGTTGGTATTTAAATAAAAATATCAATATCATATCAAAATTATCGACGTCTCTTCCCTTGCCAGCTTCGAAGCCGCACTCCCCCGCCCTGTAGGAAGCGCCCCTGGCGGGGCTTCCTCGCATTAGCATCGGCGGCGACGTGCTCCCCCACCGGTCATCAGCAAGCCGCCCGCTGCCCATCTGCATTGCAAATGCTGCCATTTTATTTCATTTCATTTGTTGTCCAACCCACCGCTTCCTGCACCACTCAGCACGTCTTTTTCCGCGACACCAAGAAGAGAAAGAATAGGTCTTGCGTACATCCACGGACGAATTAAAGTGACAATAAAGAGTAAAAAAGCGCCTGAGATTTATTTGAAAGCGATGAGCTAAAAAATCAATTAAGAATGGCGCTTGAATTCTAGTAGCGTCAGTGGAGTTGCTGATGTCCGCAAAAATCTGGCCTCAGCGAGCAGCACTCCCCAGACGCAACATTTCCCACAGCAAAATCCCCCAAATGTAGCCGACATCTCGATCCTAATATGTAAACACTTCTTGAATGAAATATTTTCAGCATTTTCCAATAGTACTGCCTGCATAATAGCGTTTTTGTTTAAGGTTAATCCTTTTTACGATAATTTTACAAATTCACAAAATAACAAAGAAACATGAATTCAAGCCGTTTTGAAAATAATGTTTCGTTAGTACTTCTTAAACTTCAATAAACTATTGTTATTCTGTCAAACAGCTATGAAGCAAAACAATTCAGTAAATAACGCCGTATACATGACTTATCGGTTAATTTTGTGGTTTGCTTCTTCTAACTACATTTCAACTATCTTCTTCAACGGAGTTGCGTTCCTCAATAATAGGGCGGTAGCTTTCTGACTTGAGGGATCCGCGGTCGAATACCGAGATAGGTTGAGATCTTTATGTGGTGTTTTCTAGGCGGCTCTTGTGTTGACTCAGCCTCCTTCCCAAGGAGTACCAGATGGCTGGAAACTTGAGCTCGCCACGCACCTGCTTGTGCCGATGGAGAAAAATAGGTGCTACCTTCACCTCCCCTTAGGTCAGTTCGGTTGATTGGTTGATTGATTTTTTCCTGTTTCCGGGCGCGTCAACGGCTTCGGTCATTAGTCCCGTCTGTGTAGCGCATGTTTCTTCTCGGGAGATGGCAGTGATCTTTCCCCGCTGGATGCCGAGATCCGGCACCGACCTAGTGGGGTTTCCCCGATCCGGCTAGTGGGGTTTCCCCCTAACCAGGACTCTCCCACCAGCGGGGCACCACCCTAGTCGGGACAAGCTCTAAGCTCCCGACCGGTCTCCCGGAATATGTGGTAGTGTAGTGCATGTTAGTGTGTGTGTGTGTGTAAGAGGAGAGGATAGGACAAGGAAGAGGAAGGACAGATCGCGCGTGGTCCGTGGCCCGTTTGGTAGGGTACTGCTCCAGCATTCGCCTGGCGTTGATCGGAGAAACCACGGAAAACTACCGATCAGAGCAGCCGGCCGCTAGAATTCTCCTCCAGACAGCGACTGAATTCGACCTAGCTGATTAGGTCAGTTCGGCCTGCGTGCAATTGCATGGAAGCCCTTTACCATATTTAATGAAATTTGACGTCTCGCAAAATATATAAAG
Organism: Teleogryllus oceanicus; assembly: GCA_964035755.1. Taxonomy (NCBI): domain Eukaryota; kingdom Metazoa; phylum Arthropoda; class Insecta; order Orthoptera; family Gryllidae; genus Teleogryllus; species Teleogryllus oceanicus. Next base: position 27,031,039 of record CAXIVR010000007.1, on the reverse strand, counting down.
AATAAGAAGGTCTAAGCGTTGAATGTAATTTCCTTTTGATGTGTCCTTTACCAAGAAAGAATACATAAATGCTTAATTTCACAAAATGTTACAAAGGTGTTAGAAACATACTTTTGGGTTAAAAGTGTTTTTGAAGTTTTATTTCAGTACATATATTATATAAAATGTATTTGTTTACTTTGTATTTTCATAAAAAGGATTGAAATAATATAACTATATTACAATTAAAAAAAGTATAAGAGCTTTTAAACTACAAGAAAAACATGATATCGATTAACATGAATAAATCTTTTTCAACTTACACTCTTGATAATGACGACCTGAATTTATTGAGTACATTAGAACATAACAGCAAATGTAAAAGCATAAAACACTATTTACCAAAACAGCACATCCGTCAAAACTTTTCGAAAGTAAATAAACTGCTTTCACGCTACTTGTCAGACACTCAAATCCAACGGGTTCAGCAAGACTACCAGGTAAGCCCCTCAAATCCCCTTTACGCACCCCTCTACTCATAACGCTCTTCAAAGCTCACGCTGATTGCCACAAGAAAAGCTTAGTAAATGCGCTCATTACTTCTAGAGACTGCCGGCCTTATCGACAAGTAAGCCGTACATCATCCACGAGACGAAGAAGGGAGTTTTCTTTCGGGAGGGTGAAAACAGCCACCCGGAAACAAGATGAATGAATTTCCTAATACAGCACTCCTTTTAAAACGTCTGGTGCGAACTTCCAAGACGTCTTTCGTGAATAGAGGGCGAGACAGGCGCGGGCATGATCGAGGAGGCCTTGGGGCGGGTGCGAGGGGCACGGCGCGCAGGGCAGGGGAGGGGGAGTGATCGAAGGATCTGAACTGGAGCACATGCGCAAGAGAATAATGCCACTATACTTGTCGGCATTCTTTAACCTTTCAATTTTTTTTTTCAATTGTATCAGAACTGTTGCTGCTCTCAAAAGGAACAAATGAACTTTAATATTTTAACTTTTGTGTACGTATAAAAAATAATATTAAAAATCTATCTAATAAAGCAATTTAAACCATTACAAATGTCCATGATTTTAAATAAGAAAACATATTTTAAACATAACGCCTTTATCCTCTTGAAACGTAGATTCACTTCCATGTTTGCAAGTTTTCCTTGCAAAATGCGAAATGATGTTTAATAGAAATATATGAAATGAAAAAGAGTAAGAGTTTATGGGAACATGTAGGGGTTTTGACGATAGACACGAAACGAGAACAGAGAGGGGAGGGGTGCAGAATGAAAGGAAGATAAGGCGTGGCGGGGAGTGGGAGAGGCCGACTGCGTGCGTGTGCCGGGTGGCGGTGGGGAGCGCGCGGGAGGAGGAAGCAGCGATAAGGGGGCGGGGCTACGCGCAGCGCCGTCGCTCCGTCAGAGGAAGACCCCAGCGCTCCTGGCGGAGAAGGGGCACAGGCGGAGGCGGAATCGGTAATGAGGGCGAAAACAAGGGAGGGTTTATTATCGCCTTCCTCATCAACAGATCTCCGATTTCACATTCCGTTTCTTTGCATTTCTTCTCGGGTGATACTACTTCACATTTGGGGCACTTTATAAGTTACCTTCTTTTATCCTTATGTTTCTTGAAGATCTTATGACGGAGCGACCCGTAGAGCAGCGGTCAGACTGGAGCCAAAATTCAATTCTCGTGGGGCTAAATGGATGGAACAGGTGGAAAACCCGTTTTTGTGGCAGCAGTTTTCGGAGTTCTCCTGTTTCCTCTTCAACTCATTTCACTATCTTATTGAAATATTTGCTCATTATTCTGTTGATTATCATCATCTTCCTGTATAGTTTATCCAGAATCCTTACATCTCAACAAAAACGTCTTACCGGGGACAATCGACGATGGACATTTTTAAATTCTAGCTCAGACATGCGTCCAATTTTCTGATTCCCCCCAAAACTTCTAGAATTGAAACCTAGAATGGAAAGGAGGAGTAATACAAGGGACTATTGCACATTGATTTAGTTCAGAGATATGGAGGGTTTTATCAGAACTTTCTCAATATAACTCAGTACATTTTAAAAATTTTAAATACAGCATATAAATCCATACTGGACTTAAATACCGCATTGGATTAAAAGAAAAACATTTGAAGTTATAATCAATGCTAATAACTCAATTTAACAAAAAATGTTGGATAACTCCTTTTTCTACTAAGCCCTTCAAATGATAACAACCAAAGGAACTGCAGACTAAATGAAAAGATAATGTCAATAGATTCCTGCTGAATAATTTGCAAAAGTTGTCTAATTTCTGCTCTTTGGCGTGCGTTCCGTCTTTGGCCAGCGGCGCGAACAGGTGCCACGGAATGGCTAGGGGCGGGGGGGGCGGGGTAGTAGGGGTGAGTGCGGAGCCTTGTCGCAACCGGCGCAGGTGGGGCGGCGTCGATGTCACAGACCCCCCCCCCTTGGAAGCGCACTCCTGTAGCGGCGATTGTAGCGCTGGAGGCCAAGGGGGGCGACTTGGATCAACGGGGCGCTTCTTCCAAATCAGCTATCTGCATTAGCAACACGTGGTACTACACGATACTAGATGCACTGATAATGCCCGTGCACCCTGCATAAGGAGTTTTCCTGGGCGAAACAGATGTATTTTTCCTCCTTGTTTATAGTGTGCGAAACAGCACGAAGCGTTTGCGAAACGTAACGTAAAGTATCGTTGATCTTGACGTCGTTGTTTATGATTGCATATGATACAGATACTATATTGACTCCATCCACACCATTTACAAATAAGTTCAGAAAGAGTGTTCATCATGGCAGGTTAAAAATATTTGCAAAACGTGCGTGAAATAGTTTTCGCGCTCTTCTTAGATAACTTACTATTGTCTATCAAGTTGTTACATTAGTTTTACAATCTGAAATACTAAAGAGCTGCAATAGAGTCTCACAACTTACTTTCGTACTACTTTCGTAGTTTATATTGGTGAGAGCAAATACTCGTGCACGCATTCTTTAGCTGTCAATTGCCACAATCTTTCAATAGATTACTATACTAAAAGTCAGATATAAGAACGTTCTACAGAAGCATTCGTAAAAGAAAAATGAGTAAACACACTGGTGAATTTCTTCATATGCCTAGAGTTATACGCATCATTGATCGTCTGATTTATCCCTTACAGTCGGCATCTAATTGTAATGCAACAAGACTTACCAAGCACTCACAACGCTGTGAAATGATAACATGGGATGCTTTTTGCTGCCTGGATACCATTTATTGGTCAGTTTAATATTCGATCCTGAATTTGCGCTCTACCCGAGAAGGTTCACTGTACGAGTTTAGTAAAAACAAATTACTTTTTGATGGTTCCCGCACACTTGATAGTACTTAAAATGAATGATTAATTTGATGGATACAAAATTGTAATGAAATTGTAATGAAATAATATGAGTTGTGATGAATTATAATTTTTTAATAGAGAATTCTGTAAATGCGTATGAATTTCTCAACATGTCTGGTGCTACAGTAATAAAAATGGAATGGTATTATAATACCAAGTTCTAGCCTTATAGTCATTCTTGAAGTGAATGAATGATTTTCTTGAATTGGTAATTACGATATTACCAGCGAATGATAATGCAATGGTGGAATGAGCAGTAGCAATGGTAGAATGAGAAGCAGGGAAAACGAGAGATTACTGCCGCGAACCCTCTTTCACCATCACAAATTTCTCGTGTATCGTTCGGAATTTGAACCCAGGACCCAGTGGTGGAAGGTGAGTACTTCTTGTTGTCCCTGCAATACCATGGTGACCTTCTTTGTCAGGAGGAGGTACGGGGCAGGGGCTTCCGTCGGCCCCACCCTCCTCCTTTCGATTGTTTCCTAATTGCCCTCCTCGAAGGCCTAGCAAAATACCAAACGAGATTACATGCTGAACAAACCGGCGAATTACGTCGATGGCTTCCTGGGAGATGCGCATGCGCAAGGAACAGGCGCCGGAAGGGCCCAATTACGCACTCCAAGGGCCAATTACAGGGGTCGAGCGCATTATGAGCGCCAGCGAGCAGGAGACGCCAGCGCTCATTAAAAATGCCCCTTCGCGCTCGCGTAGCTCCATCGAGCGATGAGAAGCTCCGATCGGAGGCATGGATCCCCTCACCCCACCCGCTCCCTCCCTTTTCCTTGCTCCCGGGACCCACCACCAAAGGAATTTCTGATCTGTGACGAGGAGGTTGGATCGGGAGCGGTGGCTCAATGCAGCAACTGATGGCACTGCAGTGCCTCTGATCGGGAAGTACTAGGTTCGAGTACAGGCGGCGGCAGGACTTCCGACACTAGCTTTTCAGTTAGGTGGAATTCAGTTGTTGTCTGTAGGCGAATTCTAGGGGACAGCTGCTCTGATCGGTAGTTTTCCGTGGTTTCTCCGATCAACACGAGGCGAATGCCGGAGCTGTACCTTAACAACAGTGCCACAGACCACGCGCGATATTTCCTTCCTCTTCCTTGTCCTATCCGCACCTCTTACACTAACATACACTTCACTACCACACATACGGGGAGACCGGTCAGGGAGTTAGAACTTCTCCCGCCTTTGACGGTGCCCCGCTGGTGGGAGATATCTGGTAGGGGGAAATCCAGCTAGTCGACGATAGGTCGGCACCGGATCTCGCCATCCAATGGGGGCAGATTACCACCACCTCCCGATGAGAAAATGCACTACATTTACGGAACTAATGGCCTTAGTAGTTGATGCGCCCGGAATCAGAAATCAATCAACGAGGAGGTTGCCACAGATATGCAACATATATGCGCATTTTGCATCGGTTGCAATTGCATTTTACTATTTTTACTCCGTTGTGGATACGATGGTGATGGTGACTACTTTGGTGTGGAGGTACGGTATATGAATATGACGACGTATCTCCCAGAAAAAAAACGTCCCAGCCTTAATTAGAGGGGATGGATGGGAAAGTCCGGAAATAGAAAGAGGAAATCGCTCGCAATCCTTGTCCTGCTATTGAGGGTATTGTTCCGTCATTTGCCTGCAAGTGATCAGACAATCTAAGGCATCACGGAGCCAGAGATATTTAATGTCAAGCAACCTTCCGTCACTTTACCCGGAACGAATACGCAATCTCTCCGTTACCATCGATCGTCGTATATCCCCTATATGCTCGGAGATATTTGTTGTTTTCCAAAGTTTTAGTCGAATAGGAGATTCTATTGAAATAACTGTTTTCTTCAGAAATAATAAAAATTCAATTGCTGGCATAACTTAGTGAAATGGTAAAGTGACACTTATTTTTGTTACTCCCAGAAAGAAAGAAAGAAATGGTGCTACAACAGCACATACTTTCTCACAAGTTGAAATATTCGATATTTGGAGAGTACAATGGAAATGAGACCTGCGTTTTTCTTTCTATCTGTGGAAAAGAATTGAAAAAATTAGAGAGGGTTTTAAGAAAACGTTTTTTTATAAATATTGCATTAATTTTAAGCACAAATTACTCCAAACCTACTCGTTTTTTCGAAGAATTGTACATAACTTTTTTTTTAAAAGCCAATTTATTAGTACTTATGTTGTTTAAGCCGAAAATCTTTATCTTCAATTTTATAGTTTTGAAATGTTAACTCTGCAATTCTCTCAAACAGTTTACGACAGAAATAAGATTAGCAGCACCTTTTTTACTGTCCTTCGAATCATACAAAAGGGAAAATGTAAAGAAGACATTTAGGGCGGTTTTAGAGAAAAATATTAAAAAAAAAATAAAAACTGCCTCTATTTAACCTAAAAATAACGCAAAAACTACTCATAGTTTTGAAAATTTGTGGATGACCTTATTTTAAAATCTGTCGTTAAGAAACATATCTTCTTCAGGAATAAAACAACTTTACCTTGAACAGTAGTTCTTGTAGTTGTAGAATGTCGCCAAAACTTGAACTTTTGCATTAAAAAAAATCATGGGTTTTAAAGAAAATGAGAACTACATCATTCTCTAAACGTTCTTTATACTATCCGAGGACAAAGTTCAATCAAAAAAATTGGAGTCATTTTTTAGCCTTTTTTTTAATGTTGCTGATGCTTCATGGAAATTACCTTCAAAAATCAAAACACCCGTTTCAAACCCAGAGGGCCTCCAGTTTCTTTGAAGTAATTGAGGGATATCAATGTGGGAGAAAATCGTTTGAACGGGTTTGCCGCGATTTGGCCACAAACGGTTGGATGGACGGGCGTTTTTCCATCAATCGGTTTTAAATAAATTATTGTAGACTTGAGGGCATCACACTGGTCCTTACGCGTTCAGGGAGTCCACCGGAGGAGGTTCCGATGCCGCTGCCCCACCCGCGCGCGGCGCGGCGCCCGATTCGCAACCGCAGCACGCAGCGCCGCCATTTTGGAACAAGCGCAGACAGGCGCTGTTGGCGGTGGGGGGGGGGGGGAGGGGTTAACGACGGCGCCGTCGGCGTCGCGTCGCGCCGTGCAGCGCCGCTGAAAGCGCGGGGCTGAATGGCACCGACGCGACGCGACGCGCTAACTCCCGCGCCCTTCTTTCGCCTTCATTAAGTCCTCCCATTCACGGCAACCTCGACACTTGACGCCACAGCCGCCGCCGACGACGACGAAAATTTACTTATTGCTATCACTTTGAACATAAATTAAATACTAGTGGTCTGCAGCTGCAAAAATTGCCTACTATCCTATATATAACAATGCAGCAATTTAAATATTTTCCCGAAAACAGTCTCCATGTATATTGTAATATCATTGAATGGTATTCACGGATACAGAGTACAGTAGTTCTTTGCATACGAAAAATATTTTAAAAAATGTTCGGTTCTGCAATATGTCTTAAGAAAATATTTCCACAGCTGGTGGCCTCTTCCTTAAAGCTTTGCATGCCGCCTTGCATATCATCACTATAGAAAAAAAATCCCCTTACTTAAGAAAATCCAGTCTGTTCATAAAGTGTGATAATACGCTGAATAAAAAAAATATGACTAAATCAAAACTCATTTAATTATTCCCAAGATTCTGGGAATAAGTATCTAACAAAACCAAATACATCTCTCACGTGGTCGGAGGCAGCATAGTTTTCCGACATGCGTATATTCCAAGTTAGCACAATAGATGTCGAAGTCCCTCCCGAGGAATTACATTTTCAGAATTCATCTTGTGAGGGTCTTCCTCGAATCAAAGTTCCGCGCTCCTTGGCCCCGCCAGCTGCCGCCGGGTCCCGTCTGGAGCCTCGCGCGCGCGCTCGGGAGCTCCGCACTCGGAGGCGGTGGCTGCAAAAAGCGCGCGGCGTAGAGGGACAATAATTACTCTGTAATTAGAGAGCGGGCTAAACTCCTGCGTTTCGCGAGCGCTCGCGGTGTAGGGATTGGACGAAATTGGAGAGCGCGTTTCAAAAGAAGGACGACAAAAAGCTGACTTGCGACTAATGCGTGAAGAGCGGGAGGAAACTACACTGGGTCGGGGAATGAGGCGGGGCGGGGAGTGTCGGGGGGTCGGGGAGTGGCGAGGTGTGGCGGGGAGGGGCGTGGGAGGGCGTGGGGGGGCGTGGGAGGGGCGTGGGGGGCGGGGGGGGGGGGGGGGGGGAAGGGGCTCTGTGGGGAGGGACGGGAAGGGCGGGATGGGAGGGCCGGGGGGGGCAGGAGCGGGGGGGGCGATGAGGAGTGGCGTGTGCGAGCTGCGTGGGCGGGAAATGCTTCGGGGGTGCAGAGGGAGATGGGGGGAAGCGCTTCCAGAACGCGTATTCTGTTTCTATTCGGTGCGCACTCGGTTGGTCGCCCTCAAAGCGGGAAGTCCCCTGAGTCGAGTGAATGCTTCCGGATAAACTGTGTAAAAGGATGAAACTACGCATGCATGTGTAGGGTGTGATTAAAATTCTTTATTATATATCTTTGTATCTGGATGGATACTTTATATGCCTTGTACAAAACATAAATGAACTTAGAAAAGTATGTAAAATTAAAAGATAAATGTTTAATATTTAATATAAAAATGTTTTCAATCTGATATAAAAAAATAAAATTTGTATTCAAGTAGAATTATAAAATATTCAGCTTTTCACTGACTAAGAGTTCTGTGTTCATGAATATTAATTCAGATACAAGGTAAATGACATTCATGAAATTGATCCCAAAATAAACAATGTCCATGGAGATATTTTATCTTCCGTGTACAACGGAAAAATTACCAAATCCGTATGTCCAGTGGGACATAACATTTTTTTCAATAGCTCAGCAATATTGCTCAATTGACATCGCTTTAGAGTGAACTTTTGAAATATCATCTGAAAGACATTTTTTAACAAAGAGGTTGCTGATGACAAATATGAATGTCAAGAAAGAAAAAGGACACAGTATCGACCTTTAGAAACTTCAAAGGTTAATTGCCTTTACCTGTGTCGCTTAAAGGACGCTTGGTGCTTTTTTACCGCTCAGAAGGGATTTAAGAATTTTCCATGTGTTAAGTAGCATTTTCACTTCCGTCTTCTACACAAAATGAATGTAGAGCATCTTTGGTGATTATTTTCTGTTAAAAGCTAACATCTGTTCATTTAATTTTATGAACATTCAAAACGTTTTTTAATTGCGTTTTGGAAGCTTTCCCTTTAAGAATTATTATACGTTGTTTCCAGCATATTAAAATTATACTCTATTTATGCATCATATTCTAAACAAAAAGCAAAATTTGCATTGAAAACAATGAATTGTCAACTTTATTATTTCTTCGTTCTTCCGTTCCCTTAAACCCCCTTAAAGAAAACGAAATGCAAGCATTAAAGAAAAAGAAAAAAGACATAAAAAACAAAAAGGACAAGTTCAACTAATAATTAATGAATAATGAATTTTGTAATGTTATTTGTGATTAAAAGACTACGTGAATTTAGATGCGATATTTCTATGATTTATATACGGTTGAATACGGTTTACATGTTATTCAAATACTTTTTCCAGTAAAATTGCGTTACCCAGGGACAAGATATAAAGTTTTATTTTATTTATTCTTTGATCGAAACTTTCATGCAAGACCAATAAATTCTCTGTACTTGTAAATATGTTTTGCGTCAATATTTCTTTCTTTTTACATCTATTTAACATACTACTTATCGTATATTACATTCAAATATTTTTGATTTGTTTGATATTATTTGTCCAAAGGGTACTCTTTGTACTATTGTACCTAAGGGTGCTATTGTAACACTATTACAAAATATATACTAAAAACTGAATTGCAGTTTTTCCGAAATCATTTTCTCACATGCCGTTAGCTAGAATAATGCATCAATTAATAACAATAGAAGAGATAAGCTTTGAAGCGTTTGACAAAGTAATGCAGATTATCGAATCTTGAAGACTGCCAGTGTGGCAAGTACCTGCTGTCAAGAAGTTAAGAGGAGTTAGTCTTAATTTCAACCTCAAGAGAATTGAAGAGGGAAATGGAGTGGCCGCGTAGCAAGGGCAGTGACGTGCTGGGTTTGCGTCTGTGTAAGTTTCGTATCACGGGCGAGATAAGTGTCTGAGAGGCTCCTCGACAAAAAAGCAACGGGGAACAATTTCTGTCTCCGTATCGTGCTGTTCTTGGAAAGAAGACGTAGTGCCCAAGGCGGATGTTGGCATGTTCTTAAATGCGCTCAACCAATGAAGACCTGAAAGCTGAGGTACGGAGGACTCGTACAATACCTATGGAGCCAACATCCCTTCGCCGGTGTAGGCTCCGACTTGTGTCACCCTTCCCCCTCCCCGCGGCCCGCTCAGCGCGTCAGTCTCGCGTCAGCGCTTCGCAAGCGACCTTCCCGCGACGGCGCCCGACGTCACTCGGCGGCGTCATACGACGTCACACGGCGTCACACGGCGTCGCACGGCGTCGCTCGGCGTCGCGCCCAACTTTGCATAAATCGCACGGCAGCTTCGGCGCCTGCGGAACAGCCTCGGCTCCACGAGATCCGCCGATGCTGCAAAGAGTCGGAAATGCCGGGAGTACTTGCCTCGGACAACCACGTGACTCTTGTGATGAAGAAAACGGCTTTGAGTCCAAAGAATCTCCACATTCCTCCTTTTCGTTCTCTCTTTCCTCAAGTTATCTTCCAGCAAACGGTGTTCAGCGAAACATTGTTTGCTTGATTGCAGGAGTTTTTCTTAAGCACCTGTAGTATGGTCTAACGAGTGGCTTTGTTGAGCAGCTTTTTGTTGCAGCTTTAGGAAAAGGTTTACGACACTGTCTTATAAATCAGAGTTCCCCAGTTGAAACTCGGCAAGGGGCAGTCATTTTTCAAACCATCAAAAAGACGCTGTGTAAAATGTAATGCTTGTGGCATCCCTGGGCAAAATATTCATAAAAATAAAATTCTCAACCAAATCTCGCCCTAATTTCGTTTTACCTTTGCTTAGTAAATAAAACAGTCGCAAAAAAAGAAATAGTTGCAGACACGGTCCTGGCGAGCCAAATATGTGGTTTAAATTGTATTTAAAGTTTTTATTTTCGATTTCAATCTATTTGGTAGCACCGGGAGCACATATGAGGCCAACTTTGAAAATTTGAAAAAAAAATTACAGTAATTGTCGAGGGTGGGCGAGTGGTTAGAACACGAGAGTCAAACAAAACAATTGCCATTACTTTATGTCTTTTATATTTCCGTATATTTATTTACTGTGCCGTTGCTGGAAACGATAATGAATCATTTAGGTTAACATCTTTCTTTTACTGTCCGTCATATTTTATTGCTTACTATTGCTTGAACACAGAAACTTTAGGGATTCTAATAGTACACAGCAAAACCTTTTCCGTGTGAGCAATTAAGTGAAAAGGTGGCGAGTATGGAGAGAGCGAATGAAGAAAGCGGGTGAGCCCTGCATTCCGGAGGCAGAAGGCAGTTCCAACTGTGAAGTACGTTATAAAGAGCATTGGCCATTCAAACCAGTCACCAAAAAAGAGTTATTAAATAAAAGTATCGAATGTTATATTAATATAACACAGAGGCAATGCTACAGAAATATTCTGTCGGTTACTAGAAAAAGGGTTTGGTAAAGAGTGACTAAATACAATTTATGAAATTGAAAAGAAACAACAAAACAGAAAATAAATTACCAGGGTAGTGTGGATTAAGGATTTCTTTGAAAAATCGTATTACCTTCAGATTAAATAGACAAAATTCAAGCGCACAAAAGCCACTCTGGTGTTTGCCAGAACTATCAAGAGGGTCAGTCCGATCCAGGTGCCGCGAAGTGGCAAGGGGGTGAGGGGGTGGGAGGACGAGAGGGGGTCGAGAGGAGACGAGAGGGGCGGGGTCGGCGTCCGTCAGGCGGCAAATTAGGCGTCGGACGCGCGCCTCTGTGACGCCGGGAATCGAGTTTGGGGCGACCGCCTCGTGATTAGCGCTTCCGCCAGCGACGCCGTCGTCCGCCCCGCCCTCCCGTCCTCCCCCGTTCGTCCTCCGGCGCGCGCCGCTTCGCCGCAGTCGCGAGCGCTGACACACGGAGGACGGATGCCGCTCTACTACCTTGGAACGAATTCCTTGCACCAACAGCAACGACTGCTCCCACGGCGAATATTTTAATTATCTTTTTCCGCGGTGGTCATGTATTCAATCATTGGGGTTTAGGGACGCATAGATGCATCTTACCATCATCTGAACAACTATGCGATTTGCGCTGTCGTCAGACCGTCTTTATGTCTATCAGAAACATTCCTTTAATCTCAATGAGATGAACAAATTTGTGGTAGTGAAACAGTTGCGTTTCTTAAAGCTGTGTGTGTACACGCCCTCACTATTGAAGACACTGGACCGGGTTTTCTCAATATCTCTTTGAATCGTAGAAAAAAACTTGTGTTCTTTTCTATATACGAGTAACTGTTATTTATACACCAAATGTGTTAAAAGAGTTCAAATGATCGAGCGGTAACAAAATGCCCGATGGTCTTTGGCCTGAGGGCTTTTTGTTGTCCGAAATCATGAGAACTGATAATGTCTGTGGTGCAAACATAATTTTACTTTTTACCTAATTTTATTGATTCTGATTAATTAACTACATGTTCACTTAACTGATTTGTCTTTTCATATTTCCCTCCAATAGTTTACTTTCGTATTTCCCTCTCATAATTCTCTCCATAGAAGAACATGCTCAATAATTCAACTATTTTCATATTTCCCTCGAACCACGAACCTTTCAATCCAGGAAAGTTATGCAGGTATGTCGATCTCCATATCAAAGGCACTAACAAACAAAAAAGAATCGTGGACCGGGAACGGTAGCTCAGTGCATCAACAGATGTCACTGCAGCGCCTTTGACCGGGAGGTCTTAGATTCGAGTCCTGACGGCGACAGGATTTTCAACACTAGCTTTCCGGCTAGGTCGAATTCAGTCGCTGTCTGGAGGAGAATTCTAGCGACCGGCTGCTCTTATCGGTAGTTTTCCATGGTTTCTCCGATCAACACGAGGCGATTGCCGGAGCAGTAGTCGACCAAACGGGCCACGGACCGCACGGGATCTGTCCTTCCTACTCCTTGTCCTATCCTCTCCCCTTACACACACACTTACATTAACATGCACTACACTAGCACATATTCCGAGAGTTCGGTCGGGAGCTTAAAGCTTGTTCCGGCTGGGGTGGTGCCCTGCTGGTGGGAGAGTCTTGGTTAGGGGGAAACCCCGCTAGCCGACGGCAGGTCGGCGCCGAATTTCGCCATCCAGCGGGGGAAGATCACCGCCATCTCCCGAGAAAAAAACATGCATTACACTAACGGGACTAATGACCAAAGTAGTTGACGCGCCCGGAAACACGATCAATAAAGTATCGGTAAAAAAACAAATATGTTCTAGAGCGTACGTGAACAGGCTGTAGGTAGATAATTAAAATATTACAAGCCAAATAACTGTGGAAAAAAATGTTATGAGATATCATTACACAAAAGTTTTTAATTTTATGTAATTGAGAATATTCAAACATAGGAACCCAAATTTAATCAAAAGTGGTGCGTAATCATCAATGTAAGCAATTATAACCTTCTTTGCGATGAAATAATAGCAAAGGGCATACATTTCAAATGTTCCGCGTTCGAGATTAATTTTCCCTCAAAACCGCCGAATGCGTTACAGGGAGAAAGAGGCAATGTCTAAGAATATACATGCTTGAACTACTTCAAAACCTGGACAGCAGCACCCCCCGGGACCGGCTGAACCATTGAATATTGCTCACTAGGAGCAAAAGGCATCACCGGTATTCCCAGAAATTTGGCGGCTTTTCAAACTGTGACGCCACTAGCAGCGTTGTTACAACTAGCCAGTCAATTCTGCGTCATGCAGAAACAGAAGATAATCGCGCATACCTCGAAGCTCGAATTTATGGACGCTCGATACTTATTAAAACTCCGTGAATATAAGTATTCCTAGCGCAAGCAGGCCAGAGTCGGGCCAGTTGGCGACAATTTACAAAGACTTTGAAGGAATGTAAATGCTTCCAGAACAAGTAACACATCATGGCTTCCTAAAATGATCAATGTAAGAAATCAGCTTGTCATCCCAATGTGTGCCAAACAGTGTTAATATTTATCGTTTCAGAATACTCTCTTCCACGAAGTAAGAAAGACTTCATAATTTTTTTCTGCCCAATTATGGATCTCTCTCAGCCACTGGCCATTTCGACACTTTAAAAGAGGTCATTGGTTGTCTGTATGAGACCATCCTTCCGTAGCCTCCCCACTTCACAGGTTCATAAATTTCCCCCAAATGTATATTATTCACACGCTTATCCCTTTCCCATCCAAAGGGGAAAATGGGGTTGTAAGTGATTAAACAGCTCCACAAGACACATCAGGCCAAAGTTGCTAGTCCCACTGTGGTTCGTGCCGGGACAAGTGTGTCGAGGGCAAGAACACACGATGCTCCTCACTGGTTAAAGAGAAATGCAAGGTGGGAGATCGCGTCTTAAAAATAACAATAAGAACATTTCTTTATTTACAATACTCCTGAAAGACATATGTCGTGGTCTTGTAAAAATTAATCTAATAAGCACTTGAAAATGAACAACACTTTCAATATTGCTCAACGAGTCACACCACAGTGAGTGTGCAATTTTCCGAAATTTTATCTAGTTTTACCTGTAGAGCGCTGATAATTATTCAAATCCAATTAATATATATTGTAATCGCAAACAATACATTATGTGAATATCTATTTTGCGTAAATGTCACTTAAGTGTTCATTTTCGACGAAAAAACTTAATTTGCAATTCACAATAAGCTCTGTATCCGTAATACGGGGATTTATTCGTTTTGTTTTTCATCAGAGAAATTAGCTTAATGCTCTCCATTTCCGGCAGTTTTTATTGATTAAAGGGATGGTCAATAAAAAGAAATATTACAAATATTTAAATGGAATTTCTAATAGGGCTTCTAAATGAAGCTTCTAATATTTATGTAGGACTCAATGATAAATTTAAATACTCAGAAACTAGTTTATTTACAATACTGCATGAGATCATAAATTCTTTAATATCAGCTGTTTTCCTTAAAAAAAAACTTTAATGTTTGGCACTTTCATGGTTCATAAGTCAGGGGTTAAAAGTGGAAAATATACCTACATAAGGTGTTTAAGATTCATTATATTTTGTGTTTTCTCTGCGCACCCTTCTTGTTCCTCTTTCAATTAACAACTATGTATGTTCTTATCAAGATCGGCGGGTGACATCAATGCAACCATGGGCGTGGCCGGTCGCGATAGGCCCCGTTGCGCTGGGGCACAGATGTGGCGGTCACGTGGCAGCCACAGCCAGTCCTGTACGATGAGTCATCACATCATGGTACGCTGCGTCATTTACACTTATAAAACCGCACTATTGGATAGGTGAGTAGAATATAATTCGATTCTACTCTTCGATGGCAACATGAGTAAATACTGCATACGTTAGAGAGAAGAATGGTTTGCCCCTTGTTCGGCATTTATGGGGAGTTAAAAAGCTACGAGTACAATGCCCTTGAATGTGAACTCAAGGACAATAGAGAATGATATTTCAGGGACTCGACAAATAAAAAGGCTGTATAATTTACACGACGTCCGTTTCATTTGTTCTCTTCTATTAAGAATAGCTCATTATTCTGAGAGCATTCTTTCTCGTAATTGACGCCTTCGCAACACCTTTGGTGTTTGTGAATATTGCTCTTTAGTTACTTACGAGGCTTCATATCTTCAGGCATTTCTTTTTCATATTTCATTCCTCACCTCTTACTTCATCAATATTTGAATTTCATCACTTCCTTCCCTTCTCCTCTTCATCGCCCCCTATCTCTCACCTCATTCTCGGTGTCTTCATCAGTTCCCGCCGCCGCTGTTCGCCGCAGGGTCTCATCCTGCCCTTCTCCTCCATAACGCGTCCTGGGCTCACATTTCGCGCAGACTTGAAGCACACCCCCTCCCCCTCCACCTTCCCCTCGCCGTCGCCCCACTCTTCGCGGCGACACCCTGACATAAATACCTCGTTACGACAGCCCCATCAGCGCCACGGCGATATTGTTTTCTGTTGCCATTATCGCCCGCCGCGGCGCCACCGGCTCCGCTTGATGAACCCGGGGGGGGAATTTTTTCCTCGCCCGCGGGGATCGCCTTCCCGCCGCCGCCTCTGCGACCGTCTTACCTCCGGCGCCAGGCCTGCCAACCGCCCGACATCGATCGCGGTCGCAAAGACGACGCCTCGCCCTCTTAATTGCAGTCTTCAAACCGTCACCTCCCCTCCCTCTTCAGAGCTCCGTCTTGGAACAGAGCTACGAGGAGAAAGCCTCTTCTTGAAGTTGTGAGAGAAGAAGAACGTAAAAGGAAGAGAAACAAGAGAATCGTCTTTACAGAAAATTGAATCATATATTCACCAATAAAAACAAGTGTGTGTGTGTGTGTGTGTGTGTATGTGTCAACATTTCCATAACTAACCATATCGTCGCATGCTGTAGGTGGGAAGATACCTATACGAAATAATGTATATACGAAATAATATATATATATATATATATATATATATATATATATATATATATATATATATCACATAGAAATCACAATTAAGCAGGAATATTGCGCATTTGAAAACTCAACCGTTATATAAAGTGTATTCTGGAACAATTATTGCAACAAATAAAGGATAAAAAATTATGAAAAATTATTGTTATATAAACAACATACATCACAACAACTCAAGTCCAAAATATTTTTATTCTCAAATGCAATTCTAATAGTGTCATTGAAATAAGATAATTATGGCCATCATAATGAAACGAGTACCTCTTTTACACTACCAAATGTTGGCTGTATGATGCAAAAGTGATACGACTTCCATTACGTTACGTCAAATGTGCTAAGCAAACATTATCGCACCGTTGCAGTTAAAAAGATGTATATGCTAGTAATTAAATTTTATAACATTACATTATAATAAATAATGATAAGAAATTACGAAAAAAAACTCATTCTTAAAGGCGCACAGAATAATCTTGCTAACTTCGCAGAATATTCTCTTGGTACCAAATCTCTTTGTTAGAATGACATTCTTTCGTGTAGGTATCTTCCCGCCTACAGCATGGGACGATATGGTTAGTTATGCAAATGTTGACCGAATATTAATTAATTGAGAATAAAGCGAATATGGGAACAGTTTTTAGATTACGATAGGATATTTAACGTGAACTTCATGGCACATTGAGGTGTACAAATTTCATAGAAAATGTATTTGAAAGGTTTGGTGTTCCTCCTGTGTTCATTCCATGAGGTAAAAAAGAAATTCAATTCTTGAAATTGATTATTTAAAATTTTTAACTACTTGTTACTATCTGAATTCAATATCTTTGTTTTCAATTAATGATACTAGTTTCACAGTTTACATTCCCTTCTAATGACAATGTTCGACAATCCATAACATTTTTTTTGTGTGCGGAGTGAATAAGTAGATAAATTACTTTTCAGAAAACAATAACTTTTAACTTATTTTATAATTGATTACCAAACCTACATCGGCTTTGTAACGATTAGAAGTTGCTAACAATAGAGTATATTTTATCAAAAATCATCAACATATGATGAAATCCCGATTTTTCTCTTCTAGGTAAACATTAAAAGTTGCCCCTTAAAAGTGGGCAAATTTAATTTTACCACTTATTCACTGCGCACATAGACTGATGAGGATGAATTTTATTCAACTGCTAATAGTAACACATCGTCATGAGTGTTACATTGACGGCTCTTGAACTCCAACGTGCCAGGGTGTATGCAAGACAACTGATCAAACTGCTCTTCCACTTCATCGAATAAATCCGACATTCGAAAGATACAACAAAAATACAAATATAAAGTATCAAAATTTTGAAAATGTATAATGTATTAGAGAACCTAACTTGAAGCCACCTTGGGTTTGCAAAGTTTACAAAATAGTGGTGCAATATATGTAATGTGCATGAACGTAACCAATATTGCAGGAATGTTTTATATATACTATAATTGTGTTCATGTTTTTAAAATATTTTCTTAAAAATTTTGAAAGAAAACCAAAAAAACAAGAAGTACAGATAATTTTTTTTTTAAGGACGACTCAAAGTATCGCAGTGGAGGGGGGACGAGCGCTGCCCTGCGCACCAGCTGAATCGCAGCGATGTGTGACCTCCAGACGCGAGGGAGAAGTCGAGAAGGGAATAAACAAACTTCCGAAGCGGAGTTGCGTATTAAGCGGCCTTTGACTCTTAGATACAACAGAGGGCGACGCCGCAGCCGCCGGCGCGAGAACGAACTGCCTGCGGCGACGCGCGTCTCGGGGCGGCGGGGGAGGGGCTCGCGGGATATGAGGAAAGTTGCAGAATGCTTCCGCGAAGAGCCCTCTCTCCCCCCCTCTCAGCCTCTCATCCCTTTCCTTCCTGACCTCCCCTCCCCTTCCCTTTCCCTACCTTCTCCTCTTCCGCTTCCACTCGTCCCTCTTTCCGTTTCTCCTTCTCCTTTCCTTCTTGTCCCAAATGTTCCCTCATCTTTCTATCCCGCTTCCACCGCCCACCCTAGACTTCTTCTCCTCCAGTTTAGTCCTCTTAAGTTTCTCCTTTTTCCGCGCTTTCTCTCGCGTCCACTCCGCTCTGCTGTCCCCGCTCTGCCTCCTCCTGCGCCGCGTGTGCAGTGCGCAGGGAGGATGCAGGCAGATTTCGCGGAACTGAAAACGCGCCATTCGTTGCGTTGCGGAGCAGGCGTGAGGTACAAGGGGGCATCGGCTTTCTCGAACGGAAAAGAGTGAAGTGAGTGGATAACTATGAAATAGAATTGAAAGCTCGGACGGACGCAACATATTTTTGAAAATATTGTGGAAATTCCGTTCTAGTACATCAACTCAAGCAGATGAACGGAAAACTACTCACAACAGCTAGCGTCCGCTAATGATTTTAGTCCACGTCCGTTGATAACTATCGAAATAAAGTTGTAAAGATAAAAATGAAATTGAAATTACAAGAAGTTTTCTTAAGAGAAGGTGATAGTACGAAAAATATTGAACAAGACATGACCGTTACCACAAATAACGGACTTTGTTTATTACAAACAGCAGCTAACGCCTCTGCTTTATAATCTTAAACGGCGTCTCTTGTTTGCTCTTTTTTCTAAGGCTTTTATCCAGACGACAGCCGGTTACCCTTTACATCCCAACAAGACGTGTATTCAACCATACACACGTACGGGCTCCTCTCATCTGGGATGAGAAGAACGCGAGGCCTTTTGCGACATCACATAGAGAGACAAGGAACACACAACCATGCCCTAGGCGGGGCTCGAACCCACGACCTTCCGGGCCGAAGCGTTGAGTCGGTACACACTATTAGCCACCTCAGCCATCCAGGCCGGTTATTTGACTCTTTACAGTCTAATGACATTAATTATTACATGAACGGCAAAGTTCATCTTGAAATGGTTTTGGATCGTTGAACATTTCAGAGATAATATTGTGTTTAAGGTGGGAAATAAAGATGTTGCTGCTTCTTAACGCACAGATTATAGGAAATGAAAGCGGCGAACAATGCGCCTGGCGCCGCCTAGGAGAGATCCCGAAAACGCTCAAGTGCTCACTTCTCCAAAGAACAGTTTGGGTTTGTTTTATGCGCACATCGCGAGTTTGATTCAGCAGGGTTTAGTGAAGCAGCAATTTGGTGATCCATGTCCGGAGTTGAATGTTGCGGGTACCAGATATACGACACAAACGGGTATTTTGACCACATGGTTGTGATGTGGTTGACTTATTTCACCACAATCGTAATACATGAAATAGCATACTTTTCATAATTATTATCTCATCACCTAAAGGTCGCCTGTACCATGTTGCTTTCAGAAGATGTCAACGACCGGTCATACTCTGGTCACCTGAGAGAAAAAGAAGGCCGTGAGTCTCCTCACGCATCTAGCCTTAATCATAAGTCTTTTTCGCACAACACACATTCTGAGAATATAAGCAAAATCTTTGATCATTTCATTAGTATGCTATACAATTTAAAATAGAAAGGTGATTTTGCGTTAATTTAGTAGTATTTGTTAGAAACATTTCCATCTGCAATTCTATGCCTTCTAAGATGAACCGAAACGGCACACTTTCATCTGGATATGACAAAAGAAATAATCCTCAGGAAAATTTTGCGTATGTTTCTGGTGGAAAGCGTGCGGTTCGTCTGAGACGAAGGGGTGACTTTCGAAGCGGGAGGCAGGTGAAGAGATGAGGCGGAGCTCATCCGGAGTTCGGGAAGTCGCGTGAGATGGTGCGGGGCGCGTGGCGGGGCGAAGCGGGGACGGTGAGGAGACCGCGGCCCCGCCCCTCTTCCCGCCGCGCTGGTGCACGCACATTTAATACATTCCCATCCTCTCTTCCTCCCACCCTTTCCCCACGCTCCGTGTCGCACCAGCCCTCTTCTCCCGCACACTTCAACCGCGAGAGGAAAAGCATCTGGGGTGCAGCAGTTTGGAGGTTACGTTTTTAGCGATGTACTGGGTAATTTCTAACGCAACTCAAAATTTAATGTAATTCGTAATTGCCAGCTTTTATCATCATTTACAGATTTTCACTTTACTGGAAAACTCCAGAAAGGTGTCACTGCAGCATGGTTCTACATCTCGTAATTAGCATTGTACTGCTATGTTATAGTACTTTATGTATAATAAAGTACTATAACATAGCAGTACAATTCTAATTACGAGATGTAGAATATACTACCAATTGATGACTACTATTACTATATTAGCTCTATACTATATTAGTTCTATTACTATATTATTGTGTTCTATTATTCTATTACTATATATGTGAACTAGTAGCGTTCTCCTACTAGCTATTCATCGCCGCCTTCCTTGGAGTAAAGACATAAAATCAGAAATATTGATTCACATTTCCGCCTAATTTCTTCTTCATTTTATGCTTTTATGAAATCTAGAAGAGAATACAAATCTTCCGTCGTATGGTATTGTAAAGCATGAGCCTCTTCAGTAAGGCTTGAAGCGTCACGTTCTTAACTATATCACGAAGCAGCAGCTAAATCACCATCAAATGTATCGAAAGAGATGCTTAAAACTAGCCAGCGATGATTTAAATCAAAAGATTCAAAACCACTGATATAAAATCCTGATTGATCATTGACACACACATACATTGAATCCTCTCTTGAACAAAAGTGAACACAAAATGCTATCAACTAACGTTTCCTCACAATGATCGACAATTCTAGAAGTAACCGTACATAAATAATTATTCACAGCAACAGGTACTGATTAAAATCAATAAAACCTTCTTTCTACATTTTATCAACTTACTGTGCCTTTTCTACGGCCCTTTTAACTAATAACACGCTAATATTAGCAATTACAAAAGTCTACAGTTGCAGTTGACAACTTTTATTCGAAATTCGAAAAACAAGGAAGCATTAAGTTCATAAGTAGACAAAACAAGACATTCAAGCAAAAATTTAATTTATTTGTGTACTAAATAGTGCATTAATTTTCTTAAATCTTTAATTTAAATAAAATAATATTTTAATTATAATAGAGTATTAATATCGATTCCCGACCGAGGCAAGTTATATCTGTGCGCTTTCCTAAAAATGTCCCAGTATCTAGTGCTATGTGACGATGAGAAAGCCCAACCTAAGGTTATGAAGACCAGTGTGCACGGCGAAAGGAGTTCTTCGTGCTAACCCCTCCATGAAAGAGGCTGGGTCAGCGCAGGTCGACCAAGGCCCGTAGCGGGCTGTCTAGCCAAAGAACAGGAACAGAGTTTTAAAACCGGTAAAAATAAATATTTCTTATTACTTCAGTTTTATTTGTTAATTACAGACAAACTAAATATTATTATATACATTTTAAAAATTATTTTAAAGATATTGTCCCCTCACACAATCACAGAGATATACGTCAGTTTCACGTACCAACTAATAAGATATTATTTAATCAGTCGTTTTAATTAATTATTTGGCTAAAAAAAATGAACAATATTTCCATATTTGTTTCAATTTTATCAATTAAACAAAAAGTATTTCTTAATCGATAAAAATATCATCAAAAACAAAACAAATATGAATTCAATTTTTATTTAATTAAAACAATTGTTCCTTCCTACTTACACCCCCGAATGATACGGAGTCTCATTAAAATATTTTACTGCACTAGTAACAGCAAATTACTTATTTATCGTCGGTTTGCCAACGATTCACTTAAACCACCCTTAAATCTAACTAATGATTTTCAATGTTGAAAACATTGGAACTTGGTTCCCACATTTTGGTGGAATTGTGTCCATACAGAATGGACTATCTGGATTTTAAGAAACAATTTCAAAACGTTTTCCCTCTTCGCCTTTTTAACTTTCTTTTCTCTTAACCATATTAGTTCATGAACATGTTTGTTTTAGATCCTTCTAAACATTTTCAATTCATCAAACTGTTCACAGGTTCATGGCAAACTATATCATCCATGTGTTTCAGCTGAAGATGTTCCTCTGTGAAGCAAAATCTCAAACGTTAATATTCTTGCATTTATAATAATTATTTTATCAATTTCAATGTGACAATCACTTCGTTTACGTTCTCACACTTAAATGAAATTGCTTGAGACGTTTTGTTGTTCACGTGGAAGTACTGCTGTGGTCTCGTCGAGCTTGTCCCCTGGTGAGAGATACTGGTGGCAACGTTGCCGTAATCTACAATGTTCTGGTAAACGTAGAGTTGGGCCACTGTTCTGCTCAATGCCGCAATAATTGTTATGCACATATTCATTTTACCAACCTTTTACCGCTCGATAAAATGCACACTATCTTACGGCTTCCGCTCATTTCCCTGCCGATGCGTCGTTCCACATGAACCCGGCGCGCTTGCGTTTCTACCTCCCGGGGTCGTTTGTCGCTGCGCGCTCTAGCGTCGAACTTATGAAATTATGAACTCGACAGCGCGGCGCGTGGAGAGCCGATAGACTATTTTATGCTCTCGTAAAATTACCCTAAGGCCGGATCCAGCAAGAGATATTAACTTTGTGCAAGTTTCTTTTCCATGAACTCGCCTTTTTCGAAAATAATCTGGGCGCGTTTACAATACTCCAAGTTGATTATCCGAGCGAGATTTAATTTAAGATAGTTTATCGGACGCAAGCACCGCGTTTTACGAACTCCGCTGCCTCCTCGCTGCAGCCGCGCTCCTTGTAGTTTTTATGCGCACGTAAAACGAATTGTGGATCTAAATTTCGCGGAGGACCAGCTTACATCGCCGTCGAATACATTTTTACGCTGGATGATAGCAAATTTTATGAAATCGAACAGCGAACACGCGACATCAAATTGGACGATGTTAATAATTTATAAAGAAACATTAACTAATGAGAGCGTATTTCGACTCGTTTTATATAAAAAACGGTGCATCCGATTTGAGTGTTACAATCGCGCGATTACAACACATTTAACGGAAACCATACTCTCACCCTCCGAAATTGCTACCTCTCCCCCAACGCCGTCCCCGGCCCGGTCAATTCCGCAGACAACGCCATGCGGCCAATCGCCACCAAAGTTAAATGACAAATCGAAATTACAAATTAGTGCCGCGTTTAAAAATAATTTTCTGCGTTAATGTCGGGGCCGCGGGGGGCGGAAATAGACGCCATTTCCGAGATGGCCACGGCTGCCTCGCTATTACCCGCACGCGTGTATCAGATACACGCGCCGCGGCTGCGCCCTGCGCGCCACTCCCGCCAATACTAGGGCTCCGCCGCTAACGGCGAGCATTAGGCATGTAAAACAGAAAATAAATTATGCAAAAGTGTTGACAAAAAATATCAAAGCACAATCCCAAGCAGGAACCTGCATTCACTCCCGATTGAGCAGCGCTATTTGTGTTGATTTTATTCTGGGCAAGTACGCAGCGTTGTTGTCGCTGTAGTCGCCGCGCTGCAAATTCCCAAACAAAAAGCCAATCGATTTAGCGAGGAATCCAGCGGTGGCGGCGGCGGCGGAGGTGGTGGCAGCGATGGTGGCGTGCGCGTGCAAGCGAAGGGCGTGATTTAATTTTCTTTCAAAAAGTGCATATTACAACGCGGAGCTAATTTCACGCCCGTGATGTGCATTGTGTCTCATTAAGAGCCCGACACATAACGGTAATTGCACCGAATCGCTCTGGATTTCTCATTGGCGGTTTTACTGGCAAACCTGTGTTATTACATAAAACGAGTTATTGCGTCGAAATTCTGTGCACTTTTCCATCGGTGTTGCGCAGGTGGGTACAATTTTGTGTCACATAGTAGTGGTACAGGAGGTATAGAAAGGCCCACATTCCCCCAGCTATCTCATAAAATCGGATTTTCAATAGCGAATACACGAAGAACATTAATACGTCTCAATTACAGCGCACTTATTACGCAATAAAACCTATCAATCAACAGAGTTATGGTCCCTATGGGGGAGAATTAAAACGTGTGAAACAAACGCGTAAATTACTTGCATTTACAAGACAATCAATTGCGCTATTGCAAATCTCCAAAGGGCAGTTTCTGCATTCCAATTCGCTAAAACACACGGTTTAATGCCGGTTTTCTTCTGTTTTGATTGTCCTACACACTGTCGTACACACTACACTGAAGTTGCCCGTCATCTTTTTTTAAGAGATATTTCGTGCGAATGATTTAAAGTAATCGACAGCTGAGTTCCGGGAAACGCCCAAAAATTCAGTCACTTGCATACACCATTGGGATTGATTCTGTAAGTAAACACGCTTCTTTTCAGAATACGTCCGACAGCACACAATCCCAAAATTTATCTCTCATTCATTCATTGCGGCGGCTGCCGCTGCAGCCTCCATTTAAAATGCCCATCTATAAATATCTGCCGTGCGCTCTCAGCGGTGATTTATATGGTCGTAAATGGCATCTGTTATTTTCCTGCCGCTGCCAGGACGCCCCCCCCGTCCCCCACCCGCCTCGAGCTGCTTCCCCGCCCTCCGCGAGCGAAATGGGAAGCGGAACCGGAAGCGGTGACGGGCGGGGGAGGGGGACTCCGCGATGGACGCTATTCATCGGTGAGAAGATCACCGCGATCCCCAGGCCGCGAGGGGGACACGACGCGCGACGCGGCGCAGCGCGGCGGCGGCGGGGAGGGAGTGACAGGGGGAGAGGGAGACGGCAAAGGATGTGGAGGAGATGGTAGCGGCGGGAGAATGCTGTAGGCGACGACAGAGGTTGGGGAGGGACACGGGGACGGGAAAAGGTTAGCGATAGAGGCGGAAATGGATGTGGAGGCAGGGGCGAGGATCAAGAGAAGCGCCAAGGCTAGTGAGCAGGAATGGATCTGGTGGCGAATGGAGAGGCTGTGGCGGGATGAGACCGTAGGGTGAAGATGCGGTTCAAGGGTAGCAGACTCTGAAACTGGGATTGGTGGAGATGGCTTAGGGAAACAAGTATTTTCACTGAAGCGCTTCTGATCAGAAGGTCCTAGAGTTCGTGCCCCAACGGTGATGTATTTTTCACACTACCTAGAGACCTAGGCCGAATTCAACGACTGTTGAGAGAATTCCAGCTGCCGCCGGCCGGAACAGTGGGTTTTCGAGTTTGTTTCGATTAATACCAAGCTATTTTTTGTGCATAACTGTAACACACGTGCAAAGGACAGCGCGCAATCTTTCCTTCGTCACCCTTGTCTTATTTTCAGTCCTCACACAATTACGAATATATGCAGTGCACTACCTCAATTGTCAAGTGATCAGACGGGAGAGTAGAGTTTGTTCCGCTGAGAAGGTTCCCGTCAAGCGGAGATATATCTGTGAGTGCGGCAAAACTCCCCGCAAGCCTATATATAGGTCGGCGACCGACCTCACGTACCTCTGGAGAAGGAATACCGCCACCTCCCGCGATAAAATTAGCACTAGGCTTTCGGATTAATGACACTCGCAGTTGGCGCGTCCGGAAATAACCAATGTATACAGGAGGGCACATTGACGCCACCGTTTGCGCAAGGCACGAGAGGGCGAGGCGGCCGGGTGGAGATGCTTGACGCTGCAGGCGCCCCTGGCGGCGAAGGGGCGGGGCTGGAAGAGATCTTGGGATACCGCCCCTCCGCTCCCCCCCGGCGCCGACATCCGAGATGACAATAGATTATCGATACCAATCTATCGACTTTCAATTGTATTACGCCGTGTGCCCTCTGTCTTCCCGTGGAGATCCCTCACTCTTTTTCCGCGCGCGAGTCTTTTGTTCGTTTTTGCGGAGGGCGGGCGCGGCCGCCCCGCGGCTCTACGCAGTGGGCGAAGCGGCCGGAAGAAAGGCCAAAAGACGCAGAGACAAACGGAAGAATGGGCACTACACGACCAAGGGCAAAACGAACAAACGCTCAAATGGCATGAGAGGTAAACGATGAAGAGCGGTGTGGTGTGTACAGAAAGAGAAAGAAAATGCAAAAGCTCATAAGTATTTAAAATGATTATAAAAGCTGCGAACAAAGAGTAACATTTTAACTGTAATGATGTACAGTTAAAAGTACTTTTGTAATGCCTTTGTAAAGGCTTTTGTAATGATTTTCGTTGGTATGTGGAAAGGAAAAATATAACGTTAGTAATAATCGGACCATGTCACTTCAATATAATAACAGTCGAAAATGAAGAGAAGCCTTGAACACAACCAAGAAAACAATATTTATTTTGTTGTTAGAATTTATATTATTTATTCAAATACGTTTTAATTTAATTAAATTTTTTCTTAATTAATATATATATATATATATATATATATATATGAGAAAATAAACTCTGAAAATAAACAAACACTTTGAAAACAGATCAAAAGTGAAACATAAAATTCATTTATACTTTATCAATTAATACGTTGGGGTATTGAGAAAGTTAAAAACGCATGAAAAAATCAAATACAGTATTTCAAAGAAAATCCACATTTTCGAGAGTCCCCCACACAGAAAAATTGTTTGTCAATCATCTGTATGACTTCGATTTGTGCGATTTGAATATTACAAAATGAAAGCTTAATACCAAGCAAACTAATGAAAACGCTATGGCAAGAAGTGATTAAAATGTAAGAATTTTATAATTTAATAGATAATTATACACCCACCACACACACACACACACACACACACACACACACACACACACACACACCATACTAATTACTTGATTGCATGTGGCTATGCATTTTTAAACCATTGTAATACCTACATCCTTATTCTCTCTAATCTTTCGAATTCTGGTTTTCACCCAAATGGTACGGCTAAGGGAAGAAAGGAAAGGGAAAAACCTGCAAAAGATGGGTACATGCTAATCGAAAACAGTACATTAGTGCGTACGAGAAAGTTCTTGCTAAGATATATCACCACAAGTTGGTATTTTATAATTCTGTTTGTAATGTCATTTGTAGTATTTTTCGAATGAAAAAGACGCAAGCTCGGAAATAAGCTTTAGGTCATTCGGCCCACAGAACGGATGAGGGCTAGGATGCAGCGCTTGGGCGAGATTCTCGCGGGGGCGTTAGGGTGATAGGGGTGGTTGAGGGCGATGGGGGCGACGGGGATTGTGGCCACCTGGTGCGCGGGAGAATGTCACCGCTGTTATGGAGAAACGGTCCAGGAAATGGCGAATCTCTCTTCTTCGGTTCGAGACGCGCTCGCGGTACGAAAAATTAAATCGTTATATCACATGGTTCTTACGTCAACGAGGTCCCTAGTAAAAGCTGGTTCCCCTTATACCAGGGAGGATTGCTATAACGATGTTTTACATGAAGCAGCCGAGTAAGAATGACACTTGGACAATGAACACAGCAAGGGTGTTGGTTATTATTGTAGTACGTAAGGAAGTTTTTTTAAGACTTAAGACTTTGTTCCTGTGATATTACTTTAACCCAAAGCGAATAAAATACCGAAGCACACGTGCTACAAATTGATTAATACGGACTCGCATAGCATGCGTATTAATCAATCCAATATTAATTCGTATTAATCAATCCGTATTGATCAAATCAATATATGCGGGTGTTTAGGTTTAAATAAATGCATTAGTTGAAATTCGAGACCAGAGTCATGATCCTTGAGGTTGCAACCAATATGCATTGTCCGTATATAGGCTTACCGGCGGCGTTCTTGCCCCTGATTCCCTGCTCCACATGGGTGGAAGGTGCGAGTTCCGTCGACAGCGCATGGAAGTCATCCTAAGAAAGAGTGTCAAGCATACTTATTAACATCAGAATTTTTCCTTATGGTGGGTTGTTAATCAGCGCAATTTTGAGGCGGCACAAAGCGTTTCCAATCATTTGGTATGGAACGCTAAAAAAATCCATTTTGCATGTATCAAACTTCTAATTGATGGCTCAACAATGGAGGTGGACAAATTCCTCTCCGTTGTTGAACGAAGTACCGTCACGCTTTAAGTATCGATGATACTTGATGTCCAAGAATGATTGCATCAAATGAACATTTCGCTAACCGCATGATTGTTGCATAGCATCACTAGCAATCGCTCTCTTCCTCGCATACCGACTGGATAACTATTTAACAGACTGTCAGGCGACGATAGGACGAAAAGTTCGCAGGGGACTCTTTCATCACGGAAGAACACTGAAGTTTACGGAACAGCCCTTCCAGCAAAACGTTCTTAGGTAAACGGAAACTGAATGATAAGATATGATAATCAACAAAGTCTATTCACAGTTCACTGTGATTACATACATTTCCGATCGTCCCGACAAATGAAAATTAAGTAATAAAAGAGAAGTATAAAACGAACGGGAAAGCCGTGGGTGAGGAGGCGGGGGTAGGTCAGGGGTGCAAGAAGGCTCAGGTCGCGGAGAGCCTGGGGGGGGGGAGGAGGGGAGGGGGTGATGGAGCAAGTGGAGGAGGTGGCTGCACCTGCGGAAGCGGCGCCGAGGCGAAGTAATTGTATCCGGATCGATCGCGGGCGCCGCCCCGCAGTCACCGCCCGAGGCGCAGCGGAATCGAATCTGCTGCACCGCTCGGCTCCGCCCCTCTGCTTGCCCTCGCCCGCTCGCTCTGCCCCCCCTCCCCCCCCCTTACCCCCTTCACCCGCTCTGCCCTCTTCGGCATTTACTGTCCATATCACTCCTCTCCGTCCCTCTCATCCCTCTCCACCACACCTAACCTTCTCCCCCCTTTCTCCCTCTTCGACGCTCGCCATCCCAATCTACTCCCCTTTCTTCCTTTCCCTTTCCCCCTCCTTTCCCCCAATCTCCCCGCCCGTCCGTCTCTTGGCGCCCTCTTTGCCGGCGTTCAGGGCGCGCGCCGTCGTCGCTGCCGCCGCCTCCCCGCGTTTCCTCGCGGCGGCAGAGGCGCAAATCAACATCCGGGCGATGGGCCATCGGGGGCCGCGCCCGCCAAGTCAGCCTTTGCGAGGGGGAGGGGTAGCCCCGGGGTGTCTGCCCGGCCACGCGGGGCGGACGCTCTACTCCGTATCGTGCGCTCTGGAAGACCTGTGTCACAAGACGCTGTATGCTAAGACGCAATTCGCGAACAAGAGTAAGTAAAATGCGATGGTACTGGATTTAATAATATGTTTTAATTTTGTGTACTATGTATGATTTAAAACCACGAGGAAAGTTCACGAGGAAATTTACCTATTGCAACACGCAACATTCAAAATATCTACGCAACTAATATCCTGATTTGTTTAACCTTTGTTTTCACAAATCTGGAGTTTTAGTAGGGATAATCTTTTTAATGCTCAATTTAATTTTAATATTTTTAAATATAAAATATACAAAAAATATAATTGCATCGAGGAAAAAAGTGATATTAGGAGTGAAACTTAGTGTTTCTAACTATAATGACAATAAGTATGTCTTATTCGTATATTTGTACGGAGCATATTGAAACAGAGATCGGAAAAATCCTTAATAATTAAGCTGCCTTTATCATATAATTTAAGTTAAAGTGCAGTATTAACATACACTACATATTGATCTCTCTTCTGAAGTAGTGTAAACATTTTATACCTGTATGTCTCTATAAAAATGTCCTGATTTTTTGATCCAACAATCCTGATTTTTCCAACTAGTAACCCTAATTTTAGGACGTAAACATTATGGAAAATACATTTCCAAAAATGAAGGTTTAATATCAATTGGGTTTAATATCAATTTAATATTAATGGCGAATGTATTTTCCTTGACGACACTATGTAGTTACAGTCAAACGTCTAATTGTTCCCTTTTATAACAAATTGAACTTTATTTCTGTTCAAAGGAAGACGAAGTTATCAGCAAAAAAAATAAATAAATAGTTTGGGGGTTATAATTGCAGTGGAGTTCATAGTCTCCGTGGAGTTATTAGATATTAAAGACGTATGCCATCTTACTCGGTCGCAGAAGGCTGTTACCGATGCAATGGCAGTGATGTGGGCGGAGGTCGGGGGTGAGGAGCGTGGAGGGGCTGCGGTGCGGACTCAAGGCTGTGGCGAGTGGGGTCGGCGAGCGAAAGGGTGGGAGGGGATCGCGTACGGGGCGGTGGGGGGCGGAAAGGGAGGAAGGGGCCGCAAGGACTGTGTGTTCACCGCCTCCTCTCTGTGAGTGGCGCCGTTATTGATGCAGTTTGCCGCCGGAAACCGCGATATTAGCTGCGAGGGCCGCTCCAGCACAGCTCCGGCGCCGCCGCCCACCTAAACGCACGCCCACTGCCCGTCCGCCTCTCCAGCACTGGTGAAGACACTCATTCTGCACGCTTCATACATTGAAATGTTTTGTTGGATCTACTCAAGAGTAAAACTGCAAGAATCAAAAGAAAATAACATTTCGAATCGTGCAAAACTGTAAAAAAAGCACAGGAATTTTGCTCTATTGTTATTACCGCAACAATAGTAAATAAATAAATAAATACGGTATTGCAGACTAGCCCAGTTGAACATACTCTTCCAGGGAAAATATTGTAATTGCACATAATTTCTCAATATGACAATTCAGGCGTTCCTTACATTTGTGAAACATCTTTCCCTGCGATGGACTATAAGAGCACACATCGCAGGTCACCAAATAGTACACGCAGGTCGTAGCACATTTTAGTATTACAATCTACTGTGTGCGACGTTTATTATTAAAACTGCGAACGCTAGAAGAACAAGTTGTAAATCAAATCGCGCAGATTCTGTTTGATGGAAATGAAGGGAACTGAACGCCCGGAACCTCCTCAGTGGGGATAGTGGGGCGGGGGCCGGGAGGTAGCGGGGCCCATGCATCACGTGCAGCACAAAGTTTGACGCGCGGAAGCTGCCCGGCAATAAGCCCCTGCGCGCAGCAGCTGCGCGGCCCTGCGATTAGGATCTGCGCAGCCCCCGTCCCCGCTCCCGCCATCACGGCGCACAGCATTCCGAGATCGGCCACTCACATCTACAAATGCCAATGTCGTGAGCGCAGGAGCAGTAGCCTTTCAAGCCAATTTCATGACAAAAAGCTCTTCGAGGCAGGCTGTACAAAGATTCACGATTCATCAGGGACAATTTAAATATATTTACTACGCAAGTTTTTTGAGCTGACCAATAAAAAATATTAACATTACTCACGTAAGTACGATTAATACTACTATTTATTTTTGTTTACAATTCTACTCACATAAAAACTACTCCTATATTGCTGTAGTACCCATTAAATTTTGAATTTATTGTGTTGCATTTTTTATAACTTGCCGACATTATGAAATTCAGTAAATCACTTTTATTGTGTCATGCGTAAATTTAATTAAAAGATAATATATATTAAAATTCTGAATTATGTTTATATTCAATAAAAATGTTTTTTTTTTAATATTCATTTACTGGAGCCCAATTTCAAGCATAACTGAAAACCAGATGTCATTACATCATTTCAGCTAAACAAGACGTCCTCTCATTCCATATTATTATGCAAAATGCATAATTATAAATTTAAACATCACATTAAAGTAACGCACATATATTTTTAAACGAATTAACTGGAGAAAGAAAGAAATGCAAATAACATGTAGTACACTTTCAAAGAGGAGATAACGCAGTGTGTAAAAAACTGTGCAATCAATTGAACTACCAAAGTAAAATGTAATGTTATTCAAATCTGAGCCGGGCATGCGCCAGGAAACAACGCGCTACAGAGACGATAAACTAAGATGGATTTACGTTTCTAAAACAACGAATTACACAGTGAATTACGAATTTTCAAATCAGGTAAAATTTCTACTTTTAAAGAATATGATTAACATAATTTGAATATTTGGTTATCGCCGTGCTTTGAAGTAGCACGAAGATTATGTCCTAAATACAAAATGTAAATCTTGGTGTTTAAATGTGGTGCTAAAATACAGACATTTTAAAACGATTTAATTGACGTTTTATTGATCGACTCAAAAATAAGGATTGATGAGCAATTGAATACATAATCTATATTACTAATATCGAATATACGCATAAATTGAAGGAAAACTGCAAAACCTGTAGGCAGAGGAGTCAATAATTTTGTGAGATACCCGAAAAAGTGGGATAAATACCAAAACCATGAAACAGTTTCATTTTTGATTGAAATGTGCAAATATTTGATTATGTTAATTCACAATTGCTCGTGTTACTATTATACGACTGTTACGACTTCTCATGTTTCTGATGTTAGTACTAAATAATCATACTAATTGGACACCACTTACATCATAGCTAGTGTCATGTGACGGAGAAGCAAAAGATTCCGTATGCTGTTTAAAAACAGACAATTGTTGCCCAGTTTCCGCACATCGATATCAGCATTGTTGGTGGTGCAGGCCATTAGTCATTAGAATACGCAGAAGAAATAGAACATACTGTATTTCACTGACATTTAAATGGTCGAGATCGCGAATAAGGCTATTAAAATTCAGAATCCATCTTCTCCCGAGAGGAAGAGCTTGATCATGAGTTGGCGCCAACGGATTAATGCACGACAGCCGCGAGCCTCGGATTGGGAATGGCGTCGTTAGAGGGCTGTCGGGCGCGCCCTGCCACCGCCACGCGCCTGATAACTCTGCGCGGCCCGATTTCCGCGTGTGTAGTTGTAAAGCAGCCGCTGGAACATCGACTTGTGTTCATAAACAGTGCAGTGGACATCGTAGCGGCCATTTTGTGCATAACGACTACACAGGCTCCGCACGTTATTAGTTCGCGCTCTCCTATTCGAGACCGAATTGGAGATAATGAACAATGTATACATTGCTCGAAACATTCCTGAAAGCCATTTTACCTCGTTACATTAAGTTTTTTAAATTTATCATTTCAATTATTTTACTTTTTTGTGCGAATATGATAATTATGTTTTCAAATGTATTGCGAAACGATAGTTCAACTCCTCAAATTTATATGTAGCGTACCCTCAAATGTATAGTGAATATTAGTGAATATTTTTGGTGACTCCGACGCGTCGACGGTAGCAAAATTTGCTCTCGGCTGTGGAGGCTTTGTTGCCCGCTAGGAGTGCCTCTGCGACATTAATGTGCAGGTAGATTATAAGGGAAAAGCTATTAAGAGTCCAACTGCATGCATTTGACAGGAGTTGAATTCTAATTTTTAAATGACACTAAAATACAGTGAGAAATATTTATCTCTGCAATTTCTTGTACGAGACGATGCTTTTTTATGTGTTGTATGCTAGAACGAAATATTTGAAAGCTACAAGAGAATATTTTCAAGATCTAAAATTTCATGAAAAGTGGACTTGGTTTTTCCCCTGTGCCTTTCACATGGGCAGTGATTTTAATTCGCATCTTTCTTACACTGACGAAGAAGCTGCATATCACGCGGAATAGTAGTAATAAGATTTTTAATGTTTTCATGGTTTTCATCTAGGGGTGCTTTGCGTATGCGTAATCCTTTAAATATACCGACAGTAATAAATCACAGATGGTAAGATCACAACATCTGGAAGGCCAGAATATGTGGCTTTAATATTATTACATCGTAGATTCTGCGTGATTTGCTGCACCGAGTTGACCAGATTGCGTAAAGGGGATGTGCTCAGTCGCGATCGGCCCTAATCTAGTGAAACGCGACTGGCATGCGAGTCAATGCAACGGGTTCCGCGGGCTGCTTGACCCGAATTTCAGAAGTCATGGAGGAACCTGTATTGCGCTCGGATTAAGGTAGGCAGTTCAGTGAGTGGAACGCAGTGAGGTTTACGTCAGACCGCGGGTAGCGTGAGATGGGTGGCCAAGAGATGTCTACGGCGATCGGAAACTTAAAATCGGTCGCTCTGAATCTCTTATCTGTTTCTAAGACTCTAAAAAGCTCTGGTTTGTGGATTTTGTTAAAAATAGAAATTGATTTCTTTTTATAAAAAATATTGTTTGATGCTGATGTTCGGCTTATAATTCCAGACTATTAATAACGTACAATATAACAGAAATATTTTTAATACTACGACACGATGCAGCAATGTCATAGAAATAATCATTAATACGAAAAATTCCCTGTCACGTTTCAGAAATTGTATTCGCTTCAGCCAAGTTAAGCGGCAATCACCTCAGCTCTTCGCATCGCCCGAGAACAGGGTGTGGAGTGCTCATCAGGAAGTATATTACTCCAGAATCTCTCTTGAGAATTTCTAGAGTAATATAGCGGAAAGAATATGCGGGACGTAAAATGGCATGTGGCCTTGCAGGTTTATTTTCCTCCTTCAGAATGTCAAAGCAAAGAAAGCACCAAAATCCTGAAAAGTATTGATCTAATAACTAATGATACAAATTGATAGCAATAAAATCGTTCAGGGCACTACATCAGTATTTTACTATACCCTTTCTGAAAATATATGTGGAAAATGTTTAAAGCTGAATCCACTGCAAACAAGCGATTGCCTAGACGTACAAGAATCTTGTCAGATATCAGCATTTCTCTGGGATAGCCTCCAGATCGTTTCATTCTCTCACTATTTCATATCCACTTTAGACACGGTGCTGACAATTCACTAGGTCACGAAACAGCGATACACTGAGTCACGCAACTACTCTTTGTTTCTCAAAGATGTCGTTCATTGAAAACAATTTTAAAGCTCATAAACTGTCAATTTACAAAACATTTCGTTTCGAGTCTTTCAGTGAACTCTTTCTACTGTAATGTAGAAATTTTAAGCTTTTATACACTTTCAAATAAAACTCTCTGAACACATAAAAGGCGCTTAAGCATTTCTGCCCTCTGGCGAACTGTCGAGCTGGCAAGCTGCTTCTCAAATAACGTACTATTTCTGCCACTCCCATATATGAAATTATAATATACGAAATTAAAATGCTCTTGTCACTTTACAGAAGTACGTATATCGAGAAACGAATATTCTTTCATAAGTTAGAAGAATTCAGACATAAACTAATTAATGTGCAATCAATAAATAGAAATATTTTAATTGCAGTATTGGGTATTGTGGAAAAAACGAAATAAATCATTGATGTTTAATGACGATACTGTAATTTAAGGTTAATACTAAAAAAATCTTGAAAAGATAATAGGAGTTTGCAACATTTAATTCTTAAACAAATGGCTCAATTTCCATTCCTTTAAACATTTGTTCTTTGGCGAACGAATCTCCTGTAATATTAGAGACGAAAATTTCATACTTTTACTTGTCTTGCCTCTCAACACTTCATTATTCCTATTCTTTTATTACTCTACACCTAAGATTTGTTTCGAGCAACTTTGTTAGCAACAAATCCTATAAATGGAAGTTGTTAATTTTTGTTCGAATCAAAAAGACGAGGAGTAGGCGCTTAAGAGTCCTGTTATTTTCTTTACTATACCTGACATTTATGCTTCCATCACGCAGTGAACTGCCACAATATTATCATAACACGCATTTTACATTGCAAAATTATAAAATTCAGTTTTACCTCATTAAGAAGTTTTTCTAATGAACTAAAAATATACGCTTCGAGGACTGAATCCA
Organism: Teleogryllus oceanicus; assembly: GCA_964035755.1. Lineage (NCBI taxonomy): Eukaryota > Metazoa > Arthropoda > Insecta > Orthoptera > Gryllidae > Teleogryllus > Teleogryllus oceanicus. The sequence goes on along the minus strand of CAXIVR010000007.1, from coordinate 26,995,680 downwards.
ATGAAAATGTGTAAAGTGATATTAAGTATCAAATGTTTATAGAAGGGACACCATGTTCGTTAAGAAACGCGTTCCACGCCGACGAGGATCATGAAAAAACACATACAACACAAAGGTCACGTATCTTTTGAGGAGATTCATTTACTGATAGAGAAAACACGTCTGTTGCCGGGTGAAGCAGAAGGGTAGAGTTTTGTGCAGGCCGTCCCGAACTTCTTCGGGGGCAGTCTATTGTTGCCCTAACCCAGACGGAGCGAGGTTAAATAGAAAAAAGAAAAGTACGTGGCGCGCACAATCGGAGCGGCGACTTCCAATATTCGGCCCGGGGCAGCGCCTCATGAGGCCCCTGGGCAAAGGACGCCGTCGGCCACCGCATTCCAGCGACGCCATATTGAGCGGTGCGGTGACCCTCCGGGCGGGCAGTGGGCGATGGGCGATAAGCGCGGGTGGCGAGCGCTCGCCGGGCCGAAACCGCCGCGCGCGTTCCGCTCGATTCACGCTCCTAATGACGCGTTAACGCCCCGAAAGTCGATGCGGCCGCCCGCGCCCGCAGAACGGATTAAATCGAACGCGGCCGAGATATACGCGCCGCGCGCTATAAATATCCCGCTACACTTGTGAAAATAACAATGTTGTCGATTACAGACTCACCCTGCGTGGCGGACAACATCGCTTGTGGACCCGCGAGCGCACTCACCTGCAAAAGACAAAACGCGCAGTTACAGTGCAAGGCGGAAAATGAAGCAATACATTTCGAATACATTGGCAGCAATGGCGATGTGAAGCGTGTGCTGCTGAGCGAAATTCGAACAACATATGCGCTATACAAATAAACACACACCGGAGACGAAACGTACCTCTGATTTGTCCAGAAACACAGCAGTATTTACTGTGTTTCCATGCATGTTTTCACGAAATGTAGAAGTCGTTACAATTCGAAAACGTCAAGTGTTACGAAACGACCACTTAGTAAAACAAGATTGTATATATGAAATCGCACATGATTATTTTATTCATACTAGTAAATATTTCTTGGAGAAACGGTTGGAGAAATACGGATTGTGGAAACTGGATTTAATTGCTAAGTCTTCAAAATCAATTTTGTTTCCATATACAGTATCTCCTACGTAATACCTGACTTTAAATCAGTTTTTAACTTTTATCTGTATATACAAATCAATAATATAAAATATTTTTGACTATTGAAATTATTCCAAATACTTCCACAGGTCATTGTTTCAATTATTTGTTTTCAGGAATATCGTATTTATTAACCATTGTTTTAACTGAATTCACTTGTTGCTAATAGTAAAATATTGTATCGTCATGGAAGAACTCTTCTGTAACTGTAATTGTGTTAATAAGAACTTCTGATTAAGTTATATAATAACAGTTCGCAAATAGCGAAATGCTATTGATAGATATTTGTCGAAGTTTGCAGAATTAAAGTTCCCCGAAAGTAAAGTTCCTTCTTAGAAACCTCTCTTTTCTTTTCTTTTCTCACCCATGCACACTTTGGTTCCCCCAACTGAAATATGAAACATGAACAAACCATATTTCAATAAAATAGGAAAGAAAATACAGAGTGAGCATATCGCATGATCTGAACCACTCGAATATTCCAGTTCTTTTAAGCGAACGAAATACGAGTTCAATCAACAGCGGAAGGACGCACCGCAGCCGTCGTAACTCACGATTCACATTTGCCTCATTGCTATTCTTCCACCGGCGCCATCCGGTTATTCCTTAGATTGCTTCCCTCCAGGCGCATGCAGATAACGCAAAGAAACGAACCGTCAGATTAAACGCAGATATATGGGGAACCAGGCGGAGCGGGGTAAGGCGGTCGGGGCGAGGCGGGGCGGGAAGAGGCGAGGTGTGGCGGGGCGAGGCTAGGCGGGGGAGGGAGTGCGAGGCGGGGAGGGCGGGGTGGCGCGAGGTGGGGCGGGCGGGGGGGGGGAAGGGGAGAGGCCAGTAAGGGCGGGGAGGGGCGAGGAGGAGCAGGGGGGAGAAAAGGGCGGGATGAGACAGGGCAGGGCAGGGCCCGGCGCCGCACAGGCAGCGATGTGAACTCACAGTTCCACCTCAAAATGTGGGAAGACATGGTGAACGGTGGTGGGAAGACACGAAGAAACGAGAAATATTCTCTGATTCCAAGGCAGAAACTTTAGTGCTCTTCAAAATCTGAGAGAACACGCCAGCATTACAATTCTTTCTCTATATTGCGTAAGCAAAATGTAAGAAAGTAAAAACTGAAGACATACGAGAAGACTCGGGCATTCCAATTAAATGCAATGCGTGCTTTCATTATTGTACTACGTAATCAGATTTCTTCCCTTGCTCTGACAGAATTCCTTAATGGATGTAGGTCGTGATAGTGGTTGTGAGTATTAGTATTGAAAGTTATATACTCATTTTGAAAGAGCAGATCAATTCTTTACAGACATTTTTCAAATTCTTCCTTGCTTGTTTGCAGAATCATTGTTCACCATTAGTTTTTAAAATATGCAATATAGGTAATTTCACTTATTTTATAAATACAGAAAAATAGGGACATATTGTAAGTATATTTTTATCTTCTACAAATACGTTCCTAAATATATCTGAAGGAAAATAAAACAAATCTAATAACGAAAATGACATCTACGATTTCAAAAAGTATCTAGACAACAAAAGCGCATGACTCAGCATTAGCAAATTCTTAAAGTCGAATAAAAACAGTTATTTGAGATCCGTTACTCATGAAATGTGAAATTATTTTGTTATTGACTATCCAACATGATGTCAAATGAGCTGGACAACAGAAGAAACATTTCTGCGCAATCTCCACGGTAGAATAAAATGTTCGTAATGCAATAACCGCCCTTGAATGTTCACATTCACCAGCGCACAGAAGAGGCGTGTGTAGGTTGTTATGTAATTTCAGTCAGTTGGATAAAGAAACTGTGTAAGGGGAGACGGTTACGAACACTCAAAAGCGCACTGGACTGCATCCGCCCCGAGATTAAGATTAGAACAGTAAATGTAAACAGCATTATTAGTAGTAAACCAGAAAGTATATGTGACAATTCGGATCACCTTGTTTGGAAAAACGTGCAGTTTGCTGATTGATGCTTGAGCTCCTGAGCACAGGGGGAGCAGGCGTGTGTGATGCGGCCGAAGAATGTGCCCGCCGCCAGCTATTCGGGTCTCGTCGCCTTGCGAGGGTGCAGGAGGGGTAGCATACGGAAGGAGGCGCCACCGGCGAAAATAAAGCATCCAATTCCTAGTCCATTTCCCGGGGACAGGGCCGCGACCCGCGGGGGCGTGGCCGGTGCCGGGAACAGGGGATTTGCAAGGCGTAGCGGGGCGCGGCGGGGGGGGCGGGGGGGGCGGGGGGGGGGCGGGGGGCGGGGCGGGGGGCAGGCGCCGGGGGCGGGCGCAGAGGCCGAAAAACGCGGCAGGGGTGTGCGCCGCGGCGAGCGGGGAGGGGGCTGAAATCAGAGCCGCCTGAGAAATTGGCGCCGAGGGAATGAAACAAAAGGAAACGGCGCGGAAGGCGGGCGGCCGAGGCGCAGGAATACAATGTGATTTCTCAACGTCGAGACAGACCGACGCGTCGGTGGGAGGTGGGGCTCGGGGGTGGGGTGGGGGAGAAAAGGGTGGAGGCAGAGAAGGGGAGTGGGGGTGGCATCTCGGAGGCTTCCCGCAAACGGCGTGATTTATTTACCGAACAAATTCCTCGACTTACATTTTATACACAGCGCGCCGCAGCCACCTTGCGAGGGGGTGGCCGGTGGCGGGAGAGGGGGAGGTGGAGAGGGGGATACTTCGGGGCAGGCAGGGGAAAGGAATCGGGGCGGAGCGGCGCAGAGGGAGGTAACCAGGTTTAAAAGCCGAGGCATCCATTCCCGGCGTCTAATTCTGGCGCAATTTCTCGTTTATGCCGGCGGCTGGGGTCGCCCGGGTCGGTGGGCGCGCTGAGGAGCGGGGAGGCACGCGGTCCCGTCACCTCACAGCCGCTGGCTCACGAACGCAGGAAGAAAGCTTCCCCTGAGACCACAAAAATGTCTTTGAAACTTTGTATTTACAAACAGAGAATCTTAATAATTATACACAAAGGAATCTTCAATGATTTATTAATTTTACATTCTTTGCACCAGTTCTTGTAGAAATTTCTTGGACTTCTATTTCTTATTCTTCAAATAACTTGTAGTACACAAAATCATTTTTTACAACCACATTGTCTTGTTTGGAATATAAGGGTTTATTTATTTTCTTCTCATGTTTAGCAGAATTAATTATTCTTTCTTCATTTTCATTCACTGAAATTCTTTCCCGATTTCCATGGAAGCATTTGATTTTCACGAGATCCACCAGTTTTCGGAAATTCTCTTCGTGGTCCATTTATTTATTTTTTCGTTTAGTTAACTAAATATGCAAATTAATTCCAAGAAAAATTGTTGATTATTTCTATATTGCGTGCAATTAAAATTCCACCGTGCAATTAAAAATGCATACCTACCAATCAGAATGCAGAGAAGGAGTCAAATCGTTTAATTAAGAAACTATAACACAGATATATCCAAGGTTTTTGCAGACAGCCATGATCAAAAATATACGTAACATATTACGTACTACCTACAACACCTACATATAAACAGAGAATGAATTGGTGAAGTATTGGTTAAACTTATGGAAGTAAACTTGAAGCTTACGACTTATGGAACAACATAAAATATTTACTGTGAATAGATGTTTTACGTGTAAAATATTTGGTCATAGAACTACGAATGTAAAAATGTAAACGTCAGTTGTGTTTACCAGTTCTAAAATGTAGCAAAACTGTATCAGACTCATTTTTTCCTCAATATTGTTGAGGAAAAACACGTTGAATTCTTTCTCTTACCTGTCTTTACTTTTCGTGGGAAGTAATGTTTTCATGACTTTGTCAGCTTCTTTTAATATTTTATCCGCAATATCGTCAATACCTTCCATATGTAAATATTTCATGCAAACAAACACAATGCAACGCCAACAAAATAGATACTTTTCAGAAGCAATTTGACGTCATCGAACACGTCTCGAATTGTAAAGATGTGCTTCAATTTCTCAAAACTTAGATTATTCTTAAATGGAAACGAAATTAATATTGAACGTAACGTAAAGGAATATAATTGCACTCGTAGTATGTAAGAAAACTCACTCCAATTGTCGCTCGTTTTCTTGAACATACCACTTGTTCAATTAACCCCTCTTTATTCACTCTTGACCTGCCATTCAGTAAATAACCCGAACATACTTTTTTTTAAGTCGCTTCTTTATTTTAATTATTGAATATATTGCATTATAGTAGTAGTAGTAGTAGTATGGCGAGTTATATTACACCCTAGGGTGTCTCCCGCATCCCAGCCTCCATATCCCTCTATTGGTGTAGTCTTCATTGCTCAATCCTCTTTTCATCATTGCCTCTTCTACTTCTTCTCCCCATGTAAGTCTAGGTCTTCCTCTTCTTTGATAGGTAGTTGGTTGCCATTTCCACGGTATTTTGGGCCAGCGTTCCTCGTTTATTCTTTGCATGTACCCATACCATTTTAGTCTTTTCACTTCTTTGGTGTCAATTATATCAAAACTTACTTCCGCTTTACGTATAATTTCTTCGTTCTTCATTTTATCCAAGTCAGTCCGCAACTTCGGCGCCAGATATTCATTTCCATTGATGTCAATTTTTGTTTGCTCTTTTTTTTTACTTCCCATACCTCAGACCCATAAGACGCAATATTCTCTACAACAATCTTATACAATTTTCTCTTTACACTTTTACTTAATTTATATTTTCATCTAAGTGGATGTACTTGTCTTATAGCCACTCCGGGTTTGTATTACATTATTAAATGCAATTAAACGTTGGCTGCCACAATAGTCAAGAAAATGACGAACCTTCTGTACGAGCTAATGTTAGCACATCATGACGGAGAATCAACTGTTGGTGCTCAAAGCCATACAGATCAATTCAGTGAGCACCACGTTATGCTTCTCACGGCAGCCAACGAGTTAAAAGCGGCTCTACATATTTGTTTTAATCAACTGTTCACGTTACTGTCGTTAAACAGTGCACTACACATGCAGTTTGCTATGTTGACAGTTTATAATAAGTTGATAGCATCAACTTTTACAAAATCATTCTAGAAAGGAATAAGCAATATCACTAAAATTAATCTAAATAAAGAGTTTGGCAGTCATCATCTGATTTGAGACCCGCGAACTATACTTCAACTGATTTTCCGGTCACAAGGCTTCACTCTATGAACCGATGCAAGAAGAGCACTAGTCATCAGAGAGTTCCTCTGCTGCTTCGGCTTTCCACGCCCACAGACGCCTTCAGAGCGATCTCCTTGAATTACCCTACTTCCAGGGAAGCTCCCAACGGTCCCTAATCGCTTCTTCTCCTCGACGACGGCAACCTCCAATTGAGCGGCCGAGCATCTCTCGACGTCTCTGCTTTAACCGTTGCTTCGCCCGCCCGCGCGGCCGCCGACCGCTCGCCTCCAAACTTCGACGCAGACGCGCCAGCCCAGCCCAGCCCCCGGCCGCCTCTGCCTTCCGCCAGCGCCGGTGTCAGTGCCACCAGCCAGAGGCAGCGGCGCGCGTCGCGCCCCCGCGCCGCCCCGCCCCGCCCCCCCAGCCCCGCCCCCGCGCGACGCCTCCCGAGCTTAATCTTGGCTGAGCCGTGCGGGCTTTGTCTTCGAGATGGGAATGAAATAAAGCCAGGCATTAGTTCCGGTTATGAAGCGCTGCTGCCGCCAGGCCCCGCTTTCCTCGAGTTTCTCTGCGGGAACAGGTGTCTGCGCGGTGTAATGCCCCCCCGTCGGCCCCGGGGCGTTTTCCGCGCCGGCGCGCTGTTATGCATTCGGATGATGCTGACTGCACCTTAACGAGAATCCTTTCCCCCGCCCGCTGCAGGTAGATTGCCCGGCGGCCCCTGGGAGGCGGCGGGCGCATTGTTTGCAGGCAGCGCTTAGGCATTCAGCTGTCGCGAAACTCGCGCGACTTTGGCTATTACAAAAATAGCTATTGCCTCTAGTGTTTTCTGTGAAAACAAGTACTCGGATGGGATCAAAATTGTTAAAGAACTACAAGAAAAATGTTATTTATAAACATTTATATTATATATTCAATGGTTTATTTATGTTTCGTACTGCGTAGTGTCCGGAGGAATCAGAGTTATACAACTATGTTGCTGGAGTTCGGTAAAGGTGCGTTTTTAATCCCGATATCAATTAAAAAGTAATGAGAGTAAGAGGAAAAGTGATGGAGATTCATGATTATGTCGATGAGACTGTAAGCAAGGCAGATGGAAAGGATGGGCAACACCCCGTATTTACACACAGATAAGAAAGAATTTTAAAATGATATACAGCCATAAACGTATGAACTCTGAACAAAATTGCCCCAAATACTGACGAAATAAATAATTCATTTCTAATAAAAATGTATCATAAATAATGAAGTAACATTAACATTTTTGTCCTTAGCGGTTAATGCAGTGTAAGGTTGTTTCTTCTCAGACCCATGCAGCTGACAAGTGTATTTATACATGAGACGTTTGTTATAAATAAGATGGTCTCTATAAATGTCATTGTAGTACATTACGAGGGCTTTTATTCCAGCTCAAATTAAGATTTATTTGGTCAACTCACTTGAAATGCATTTTGTTTCCGCGTTCCCCCACTCGACTGCACCCCAGATTTACGACGCTTGTAGAACTTTTTAAATATCATAGGAAATGAGTGAAATGAGGATGGACTGTTAAGCCCATCAATGAGACTGAGGGTATGTGTGGTACAAGGCAGTGGAATAAGGGATCGCGCGTTGGCCGTGGCTCATTTTTTCGGATACCTACTACTCCCGCAACCGCATGAAATTGATTGAAGGAAATCACAGAAATAATGAGACCTGGGATTTTCATCGAACTCCTCTAAATTTTCATCGAACCTCAGGTCGGCGTTGACTTTACCATTCGGTTCATGACAAAACTGAGCGAAAAGACTTGAGTAACGCTGACTTCACAGTCGGAAGGTCTGGTAGTTCGATCGTCGGGCCGGCCATCCTAACCGAAGTTTTCGTGGTTTCCCTCGGTCACTCAGTCGACTGCTGGGATGGTTCCAAAATGCCACGTTCATCTATCAACATTTCACTTCTTAATTCACAGGCTGGCATCCAACTGCTTTAAATATCCACTGAGGGGGATCACCAAGGATCGCATACTGTGTTACTATTATTAGCACTACTAGCACTACTACTACTACTAATACTACTACTACTACTACTACTACTACTACTACTACTACTACTACTACTACTACTACTACTACTGCTACTACTACTACTACTCTACCTACTGCTACCACCACATACTCTACTGCAACCACTCTACTGACTCTACTCTACTCTACTACTACTACTACTGCACTGCTACTACACTGCACCACTACTACCACTACACTCTACTCACAAAACTGACTCACTGCTACTGCACTACCACTCCACTACTACTGCACCACTACTACACCACACCACTGCACCCTGAACTCTCTACTGCCTGCTCACCTCCACTGCTACCACCCTACTGCCACTGACCCACTGCCACCTGCACTACTGCTGCTGCCTGCTACCTGCCACTGACTGCTGCCACTGCCTACTGCTACTAGCTGCTACCCTGCTACTCTGCCACTACTACCACCCTGCTCTACCACTGCTCACTAGCTACTCACTCCTACTACTACTCACTGCTACTCACCACTGCCATCTACTCACTGCTCTGCTACTGCCTCGCTGCACTGCGCTACTCGCTGCTCCCTCCTGCCACGCTGCCACGCCTCCACTGCACTGCCACTGCACTGCCACTGCCACTGCTCTGCACCAGACTACTGCTCTGCACTGCTACTACTCCACTCACTACCTACCACTGCCACTCCACTGCACTACTACTCTACTACTACTACTACTACTACTACTACTACTACTATTACTACTACTATTACTACTACTACAGCTGATGGAAAAATTCTGGAACCATTTTTCCTCCAATACTTTTATTTCACGTCCAGCCTTATCGGCCTAAAGATCTCGGAAACGGAGAGGAAGCAAAGCGACTTCCTGCCTCCCGGTCCCCAAAGCCGTCGCCGCCGCCGAGCGCGCGTTTGTGGGCCGTGGCCCCGTGCGGCACAGGCGGCGACGGCGTCGGCTGCGACGAAGGGCGGCTCGCGCGACAAGTGAAATATCTCCGGCGCATAAATTCACGCGGGCATGAACCCACGGCGCAGCGCCAGGGAATGGCAGATCCGCGCCGGCCCTTCACTTTGCATCTCATATTTTCTTATTACGGTTATCGTTTGCGGCTGCCGCCGAGGCGCGGCGGGAGGGGAAACGCGCGTGCGAAGGGCGGCGAGTGGGCTCACTGTGGGCGCACAGCGAAAGGGATGCGAGGGTAGAAGCAGGCACACCACAAAATGCTCTCTGCGTGAAAGATAAATGTAAAGGATCGAAGAAGCACACAAGAGGGCTGCATGGACAGGAAAAGCATTCGCAATATCTGGTGCTTAGATAAAAGATAGTTAAGTGCGATGCTTAAAATCTGTCAAGAGTTTGCACGTATTCACACCATTCATTAAAGTATTTACTTCTCATTTCATGTAGGTGATCTCAGAGATGCGTTTTGTGGTCTTATAAAATAAAGACTTTCGTGTGAGTAGGATACTGTACGAATGAGGTAGAGCGGTTACCCTGTAGAAAGAGGGAATGTTAAGACATATCAAATAATATGCCAGTTAAAACATATGAAATAACAGGTTAAAATTTCCTCATTCTATATACACTGATCAAACAAAAGCAAAAACAAAGAATAATGTAGAACTTGAAATACACGGCACTCTCACGAGCATTTCTTGTGAATGTGAGGCATCTCGATGGTGTGCTAAAGTAAAGATCAGAAACTGGATAGGGCTATTGGAGAGAGTTCGCTTCGGCACAAGCCAATGTCCAAGTGAACTAAGTCGATCTAATAGAGAATTTTACAAAAAGAATGGCTACACGAACACTTCAATTTTCTTTGCTAGTGAACTCCGATCCGATCTTTGCAAGTTAACTTTGTGCCGAAGGTGACGTAAAAGTCGATGCAGAGAATAGGACGTTGCGATTCTTCAATAAATTTGTTATTTGTTAACGATGTCAATCACGTAACTTATTAGTACGTCGATATTACAGAGCCTCTGAAACCGATTTTTCCAATATCGATTGACATGGCTACTTGTTAATGATACATGTTTTACTTCATAATCTTCAAAACCTTCATAATATTTTTATTTTTTTCTGAAACGTTATTGCGTGTTATTGGATTCGATACGGAGATTGATATTCACTGCATAACTTACCTCGATCGAGAGGACCGTGGTTACGAGGAAAATGTGCACACAGTTGAACGATACTACATATCCTCTTATGGAGGGAATTATAAAAGGGAATTATGGGACGGAAATATGAAACGATAAACCGAATCAATTTAATATCTAGTTAATAAGTAAGAGTGGATAATTAAAATTAGGCAATAAATAAAATAGTTTATATACCACGGACATTAACTGATTCTAATGATCGAATGGCAAAAAAAGCACGAGGATCTTTGACCTAATTGTTTTTTGTCGACCTTATAACGCTCTCGTTGCATAAATAAATATTAATAAATTATAATATAATATCTTGCTATTTTTATATTATTTTCTAAATTTATTTAAATATTCTTCATTAGGATTGTATATTTTTCTCAATCATATCATTAGAAAGTTTTACATTTCTCCGTGACAATACTACAGAAGCAAACATTTGACATAACGTAATTATTCAATGGATTCATTATTTGTCAGTGAACTTTTGGATTCTGTTTTTTTTTAGTTTTAGTTGATGTGAATCAAATGTAATCATCGATTCAGTGGTGGCTGGGTGGACGGAGGCGGGGACGAGAGGTGAGGGGTCAGTGGCGAGTCGCAGTTAGTTCGGTGGGGAAGAGGAAGAGTCAGAGGTGGGGATTGGGGCTCGAAGGTGGGGGAGGTGGTCGTAGCAGCAGGGAGAGTGACGGAGACGGAATGAGGCTGGAGATGACGAGGGGAAGGGTAGGAGGTAGGGCTGGGGCTCGAAGGCAGAATGGAGGAGGGAGTCCTATTCTGACCCAACTTCACAGGATTCGCGACTCTATAGTTACACATTCATTCCCTCTCAACAATTCACTATTGTAACCCTGAAAATTCACTATTTGCCTACACTTCCATTCCTCGTCCTCTCCCTCGTTAAAAACTAGGGTATTCCATATCAGTACTTTGCATCTGCATTAGCACTTTGAGATCCCCATGAGCCAGCCCCATCCTCACAGGAGTTCTCGGAGTCGTCACTGCCATCGCGAGGGCGACGAACGCCTCGTCTCGCGCCCCGCCCCTCCGCCACGCGCCCTTCCCAGCACCCTTACCTAGCTCGAGACGAGGGAGGGCGCCGCCCCAAGACATGGCGAGCCTAAGGCGCCGCCCCGGCAGAGGCGGGGGCGCGGGCGGAGCGGCGGCACAATTTGCATACTGATGAGCTGCTTAGCCACGCCCCGCCCGCCCCCGCGCCGCCCGCCTGGATTATTCATCCGGCGCGGCTTTCCTTTCCGCTCGCGCGGCCATTTAGCCGCCGCCGACACGACGCCTGCGATATTTATTAAGATCGCGCCGCCTCGCGCCGAATGGCTGCGGTGCCGCTCACAGGCGACAACGGGGGCGGCGGCGGCGGTGGCGGCGGGGGAGGCGGCGGGTTGGAGGCGGCGGAAGCGGCGGCGGGGGGGGGGGAAAGGGGGGGCAGCGTTGGAGGTGGCGGAGGTGGTGGTGGCAGCGGGGGTAGCGGCGGGAGCGGCGGGGGTGGCGACAGGGTGGCGGGGGAGGCGGGGGCGGCGGAGGCGATGGCAACGACAGCCGCGAAAAAGGAAAAGCTGCGATGCAGCTCCACAAGGCACACGAGCATCTACTGCAGATACATTTATCAGTCTCTCTCAAACTCTATCTTTAACATATGTTTTTCTTCATACATTTTTCGAGTGCGAAAATATGCAAAAGTTCTTACGTGGATGCCCTTGTCACTCTAAATAAAATTGAAGTGTATTGTTGTCATAAATAAGAACGGATCTGCTAGGTTTTCTTCTGATCATTACATTTTAGTATCAGCTTCCTCTTCACAATATCTAATATAGGTTTATTTTTTATTGACCGGGGGCATTTGCGCATGTGATGATGTGCCAAAAATGAAACTTTAGTCCATGGTTCGTGTTTCGACAGTGACGTAATTTCAACACCAGCTAAATTCCTCGTGCTAACTTCACCTAAAGGAAAGCTTCTGAATTCTGAAATGAGGCCGGTTCATGTGATTGGACATGTTTCCCATCCTTACAGTCGGTTGCCGGAGCTGCACCTTAAGTCTCCGGCAATACAGAGCACGACTCTTTCCTTCCTCTTCGCCCCAGACTCAGAAACGGGTTGTCCTCCTCCAATCGTCAAATTCCTCCTTGACTCGATCACCGTAGCCACAAGTGGAAGTACGCTCTGCAAATACGATCTGCTGGCAGAATCCGACCTCAGCTACAGCACCACCGCAGTGAAAGATATGTTATTTTATCATCGATCTCCCTGCCAAGTTATAGTAATAGATCATAAGAAAAATGAATAAAACGAAAGAAGAGCTATGAGGATTTTTTACCTTTCTGAGGATGTATCTCCCTCAGAATAAAAAGACCACAGAAACCTCTATCAATAAGATGGTTAGTGGCCAGTCTCGAAAAACGATATCCAAAAGAAACACAATACGACTTTTTATGCTTTGTTATTTCGTCTCGCGGGGGCTTTCCAATACCGTGTAAAGGCCGGTTTCTTCCGGTCAAGAACCACGTCCAGGGGCCGTAAACATCCCCGATGTTTACTGTTGAGTGCAGCGCGGAGCGGGGCCGCCGCGGCCGTTTCATTCCCCGCAGTGAAAGGGCCCCCGCAGGGGAGCGGGGCAGCGGGCACCGGGGGGCGCCGTCTCGTCAGCTGCGACTTATGGCCCGGCCGCAAAAAGCGAGCGCGGGGTTTGATTCCTAGAAATGGTGGAGTCCCGCAGTGTCCCTCTGGAGCCAGTTCCTCAGGAGTTTTCGGTTGTCAAGTTGCTCAGAGTTAGCTAACAAGGAATGATACCGAACAATCTTTCCGATTTTACTGAATTTTGGATGTGAAATGAAGTGAAGAAATTAGACGTGGTTTTTGTTTTTAATTTTGCAAAAAAAACCCTTCAAAGAAGAGCGCTTTCGCGAGAGATGGGGTATGTAAAGGGATGATTAAACAGTCTTACACACTCGTAAAAAATCCAGCAAATGTAACAACAAAACTTAAATGACTAAAGCGTGAAACATTCACATCAGTGCATTATTCTAATCATTCTTCAAGCCTTGAAATTAGTACATCTGATTATTACGTTTTGTTAGGTTTTCTTAAGATTTTTAAGACATAGCATTATGAGGGTTTTCGCGGATAGCTCATGGTCAGCCCCTTAACCCATGCCCTCACAGCCTGAGGCGCCGTATGCAGGCCCAGATTTCGTCAAAGGTTGTCGCGCCGAAAGATAGACAGCATTATTAAGTAGTTAAGTAAGAAGTTAGTATTTAGAACACTTTTTATTAAATATATTTTCTCTTAACACCCAAAATCTCTATCGGTCCTACACTAAATGTAGAACCTCTCGAAGACGAGAATACCATGATAAGCAAGTCGTAAAATAAAAAGGATGAATTATTATAATGTTCAAAAAGCGCGACAATCTCAGGCGCGATATTTCCTAACAAACTACAACGCTGCTACTTCGTATATTATCCCAAGTGAGGCAGCACGAGAGAATATTTCCCAATTTTGATTGATTGATTACTGATCTGATTGATTCACTACTGATACTGCGGTGATCTTCCTCCACTAGATGGCGAGACCTACTGTTGAGTAGCGGGTATCCTAACCAGGTATCTCCCACCAGCGGGGAACCGCCCCAGCAGGGACAGGTTCTAAATCCCCAACCGGTTTCCCGGCATGTGCGGTAGTGCAGTGCATGTTAGTGTGTGTGTGTGTGTGTGTGTGTGTGTGTGTGTGTGTGTGTGCGTGTGTGTGTAAGGGGTGAGGATAGGGCAAGAAAAAGGAAGGATAGATCGCGCTCGGCCCGTGGCCCGTTTGTTAGGATACTGCTACGGAATTCGCCAGGTGTTGATCGGAGAAACAACGGAAAACTACCGATCAAAGCAACCGGCCATTAGAATTCTCCCCCAGACATCAGCTTGCTCACAATTCAGTGTCGAAAATCCTCCCGCAGCCGAGACTCGAACCTAGGACCTCCCGGTCAGAGGCACTGCAGTGGCATTAGTTAATGCACTGAGCCACCGCTCCTAGTCCCAATTTTGAGTTTCTCGGGACTTGTATCCTCAGTCTCGAGTACCTCGGGAGACAGTTTCACATCCCAGAACGAACTGCTTTTCACAAGCATAACGGACGTGACGTGTGAGAGCAGAGCGGTAGTTGCTGTGCTCCGCCAATGCACCCCTTCCCTCCTCAACCCAAAGGCTCAACAGCCTGCGTGCATCTGCGCATTACCATCACGCCACACAAGACGTTGCCCATACAACTCCCAGCGCGAGGCGGCGCAGCGCTTTGGACGATTCTCACGGGCTGCGCGCGGGCGGCGGCGCGCCGCTCCCGAGAGGGCTCGCTTTCAGAGCCCGTGCGCTGCGCGCGCAGATTAGCTGCGCGAGCGGCCAGTCAGCGCTGCGCCCCGCGCCGAGCGGATCCCCAAACCGCCGGGCCCGGGGGCGGGGCGGGGGGGCGCGGGGCTGGGTCGAGAGGAGCAGGGCGGGAGAGAGTGAGGGAGGGGTAGGGTGCGAAGAGTGGGGTTTCGGGGGGAGGATTGGTGAGGTGAAGGGGCGGAGCACAAGAGGGCGGAGCGGTGCAAGCCACAGGACACCCAGCAAGAAGTAGTGAGGCGAAACAGTGGCATGGTCGGCTTGAGAGATGCGTGACAGGAGAGGGTGGAGTGGAGGGGAATGGAGAGAGGTGAATAAGAATCTGGAGGGCGAGGGGATAATTCCGGGGGGGGGTAGGGCAAGGTGGGGCGAGGAGAGGCCCCTTGCCTGCCTAATTTATTCCTCTTGCGCCGAAGTCATAAAAATAATGTCTCCCAGCTTATTGAAAGCTCCCCCTCTGAGTAGTGATTAGACCCCTGGTGCTCCGGCTTTGCTGCGGGGATCCGAACTCCAGTCAATCCATGGGGATTTTGTAGGGGACAAAGCAGGTTTGTAGTCGGTTTTCAGAGGGCAGTTTCGTTTATTCACCTCGTATTCCATCGCAATCCACTTCTCATCCACTTGGACTCCACACACGTATTCATGGCCAAACCAATCAATTTGTTTAAGGGGAAGGAATTCATTATTTCATTGCGGGTTTCTTACATTTATTCAATCCATGCTGTCTTAAAGTAAAATATTTTTATATTAAATTATTCTGAAGGGCATGAATTGAATTTTTTATGATCGTTGTATCGTCAGTTGTGCTCTACACTGACGAATAATGCCTTCGTTATTTGTTACTTTTTTGTAAAATCTCGTAACCCAAAAAGGTAACAATTTTCTTGCTTTACCGTTTGATTAACCCTTTTCATGAATATTCACTGAATATCACTTAATGTTTACATTTATTCAACTTCTCATTCAACTTTCTCCAGAAAATATACAGAAATTGTTCGATCAAGGAGTATGAAATAAAAATCGAATGAAAAGAGGGTGAGTGAAAGTGTTCATATAAACACAGCTTCGAGAAAGTTTCAGGAAAAATAAACTGAATTTCAACGCCGTTGGAAAAGAGGAATATGCGATGATGAAGCAAAAAAACGAAAAGAAATATTAAAAATGACATGGGTTGTCCAGAATAGCACACAGCACTAGAGAGTAAACTGGGAGAAGGGAAGTGAGTTGTCGGGATGTGGCGTCGGGGGAAGCCTTTCGTCGGGCGGTCAGGGGCGTTGTGCAGCGGGCGGTTAAAGAACGGCTTCCCTCAAAGGCACGCACGCACACGCCGCGCCTGCCGGTCGCCGCCCACGCCACCGCGCGTCTCTTTGTTATCAGCCAATTGCCGCGCCGCGCCGCAGCCTCCTGCAGCTGTTTCACTTTAATTGGGTTGGCGGGCGCGGAGGCAGCGAAGCGCCACTCGGGCGGGCGGGGAACGGCGTGTGCAAACAGAGGCGAGGAGAACACAGCCAAGGCCCCCTCCAAATTGAACGCGACACCTATCTACAAAGCGTAGCCTTTAAATAATTACGGCGTTTTAGATAGAGTGGCATCACTTAGTATGCGGCGCCATGGTCGCCACACACGTATGACTTACTAGTCTATTTACATTAGCCCACGATGTACCAACTTCAGCACGTTTGGTTTACCCTTACCTAGTAGTAATTACGACGGATATGAAGTGTACTAGCACGATGTGCAAGGATATAGAGAAGCGAAGGGTATTGGCCTGGTGCATTAGCAGAAAGTTGGAAGGTCGATAAAAGTAATAATTTTTCTCGGTATACGGATAATATATCCGCAATATGACCTCACCATCACCTTGCTTTCAGTCTTCAGTCTTGCTTACTTTTCTTTTTTTTCATTCATTTTGTATGGTGCTTCATTTATATTGCTAAGTCAGACTCAAAAAAGATATAAATGTTATCTTAGTTTCTCGCTGACAGTCATCTGCAAACGTAGAAGTGAAGATATATAAAAATTAATTGTAACGTGTTCAGATTTTTTATATTCTACAAAATACTGAAATCATAAATAAATTAGAAAATTGAATACTACGTTTCTTTTTCGACAAATCCATTTGATTAAAAATAGTTACATACATTAAAACCCATTTTGTTAGTAGAAATATCTCAAGTTCTTTTATTTATTTTAGTTTGCACCAATAGTTGAAATTCCAAAGAAACAAACTCATAATCTGACTATAGAGAGTTGCTTGATTACAGTACCTTGGTCGTCACTATGCCGTGGATCAGAAAAAGGACATCATTTTCCTCCGATAATTAAAATTTTTCTATGTACGACACCCAAGAAAGATTGTTATTTTCCCACTCACTCAATAGTGAATTTATTTTACTGTAAAGGACTGTAAGAGAAAACTGTTTAAATGCGTTTATATTCAGTCAACAAAAAATCGGAGAAAAAACAGACTAAACATTTACGCTTCATAAGTAACAATACAAATGTCTGAAAACAAGAACTTTTAATCATCTATATTTACTTCCTACATATTTACGTAGAAATATTTTTTCTATTCTTTCCAAGAGAATAAAAAATATTTTTAGCAGCTTTAAAATATTTTGTGATACATTTGAGAAATTCCACATGCTCATGTATTTCAAAGGAAATTAATTTTAAATTTTAAATTCTCTACTATTTTTTCATAATTGTTATCTCCTTTATGAACATACAATGCGAGTACAAACAAATGAGTATGAGAGTTCGTATCACAAAAAAAAGTTTTGTGCTTCTTGAAAACTGATCAACTGACACGGGAAATATCTCAATTTCGTGATTAAAATAGAGTTTTCCCTTTTGAAAACAAAATGGAAGTGGTTCAGTGTTCTCCGGAGACAGCAGGCAATTTCTCTTACAAGTAAATGAGCTAAATATCAGTAATTAGTGTAACGATGTTACGAAAATCAAAGTTGTTCAAGATACTCATGGTTCTCGTATTGTGAAATCGAGGAATGACATTTACACTAATTACTGACATTACTTTGCAATGTGATTTTTTTCCTGCTAAGTGCTCAAAATTTGTTGAGAAATGTTTACATTTGGTGTAATTAGTTCACCAAACAGGCAGATTCAAGGTAGTACACACAAACCTAACGTAAGACATTAATGCAGAATGCCAGAGAACATGAGATTTGAACACTGGTTGAAATAATATTTTTTATTCTCTGTCATTAGTGACAAATATTATAATCATAAACATATGTGTTGCGGCGATATACGAGGATTCGTATCGCGTGCCAAATCGGCAGCGCGGGACGCAGGCTACCGAAGGCAGCAGGGGCACAAACCGGCGCGAAGGGCGGCCAATAGGACGGGAGCGGCTGGCGAGCGGATCAGCAGCCACGAGGCGAGACTACGGCGCGGCGTGCTTCTTAACCGGCCGCGCCGGCCAGAGGAACATACAGTTCTGAAGTGCGATTCAGCAGTGACCCCGTGTATAGTGTAACTAGTGCGAACTCGGCAAAGTAATTGGTTTCTCTCTCTCCTGGTATTTTGGACGACTGTGCGCGCATCTTGGGACTTCTACTGGATATTGGACACCGTGGTATTGTACAACGGACTACGCTTCTGGATTTTGGTTAACGAGATCACCACTGTAAAAAGCTTGATCAATAAATTGTTATTGTTGACTTGTGTCTTTTTGCGTACATAACAATATGAATAATGAAACTGAAAAAGGTTGTTGCTTGTTGTCCAAGATTCTTAAAAGATTAATAAATATTTTCCAAATCAACACCAAATTTCCTGTCAGTGGAAGATAATGAGAATGGAGCACATTTAACTCTCCTCGCCACTAGGGAAGGAAAGAGTCCTGCTAATGAGTGAAGGCAGCATTAGAAGTGATGTGTTCCTGTTTGCCGTCCCATTGGCCACCCTATTCCATTCGGAGAGATGCGTAAGTGTAGTACGTGTGAGGCGCTGTGCTCCACGTAGGTAAAGAGGGATAGAACAGGACAGAATACATACTTTATATTCCGTGAAATAAACGTCCGGTATGACAATAATTATCTACCAGAATGTGTTTCTAGATTTAGCGGACATATTGAGACATGACATTACTTATGAATTAATAATACTTTTCCTGAAATATATTCGAAATATTTCTTCATTGCTCAAAATAATTGAGCAATTGAATGTTGATCCACGTATATTCTTTGAATAAGAATTCCAATCACCGACGTAATAAATCCCATCTTAATCTGCAAGATAAAATGGCTTCGTAACTCTCCAGATAAAAGTTCCAATACCATTTGAAGTTGATCCGCTTCATTATGCTGATATCAAACCGCTCCCAACGGCTGTGGTAGTGGATGGATGATGTGCGGGCGGGGCGTGGGCCACTGGGCCAGGAGGCCGACCCGCTGCTCGCCCCGCCCCGCCCCGGCCCAGCCCGTGCGCCGGAATTGAATTAAATCTGCGCCCCATAACAAAGTGCCCGTGCCCGCGCGCTCGGCGGGGCTCCTCCATCTCCGTCGAGCGGTAGGGGCGGGGCGGGGGTGGGGAGGGGAGGACTGGTGGTCCCGCTGGAACAGCCGCCGCCAGGGCAGAGCTCGGGAGGAGTCTGCGAAGCGCGCCCGAAATCAGAACAAGGCAGCCTCTGCAAAGCAGGTCCACACAGATCGCGCTCGCGCCCTGAAGAAGGCTGGCATGTCAAAATAGTTCAGGTTCAGTCCTACGCCGTTCCGATATTGGAACTTTTATCTGGAGAGTTACGCAGTTTCTACGTCGTGAACGCCCCGGTTTCCGAAGAACATCAGGGGAGAGGATGTCAACGCGAACCCCAGAATAATTTCCGGTATAATTGAAGGAACACTTGAAATATTTAAGAGCTATTGCTACATAGTTTAGCAATATTCTATAACCATTTTATGCACATTTGCGCTAAAATATTTCTAGTTTTGAAGGTTTGGTAAAGGAAAATATACGTTGAACATATTCTGTACTTGCAGTTCTTGCCGCGGAGACACATATTAGTGTGTCGTTTTCTTATTTTTAAGAACTAGTTTGACACTTCCAATGATGTTTCAATTGAATAACCTTTATATGCATCGAAACGTGCTAACATAAGATTGCAGTGTTTACGAGTCGGCCTGGCTCGAAGAGCACGCCGGAGTTTTCGCAAAGCTATTAACACAGCGAGTTTCGATTATTTCAGTATCTAATGGGCGACAAAACTACCGATCAGAGCAGCCGACCGCTAGAATTCTCCTCCAGACAGCGACTGAATTCGATCTAGCTGAAATGCCAGTGTCGAAAATACTGCTGTCATCAGAACTCGAACCTAGGCCCATCCGGTCAGAGGCGCTGCAGTGACATCAGTTGATGCACTGCGCTACCGCTCCCGGTCATCCCATCATTGCTCTCCGGATATCTGAGTGGCGACTGTTATAACCCGTTGACAAGGGACGTCCACTAATCTTGCGTTTATGAAATAGAAAGTGCTCTGTATGGCAAGGTGAGATTAAATGTTTAGTTCGAGCACTCTGATAGCTCATTAGAATAAATATAATGGGATTTGGTCTGCAAAACCTTCGTTCATAGTCATGCGCATAAACATATTTAGAACAATTAACACTTATTCATTACAAATTCACCAGCGTCAGTGTAAAAAAACATGTTACATAATATCTTAATATGTTGTCTGGAGACAATAGAACTTAAATTGCCCGAAGACATAAAACTTCACGTTGCACGTGGATACACGTCCGTTCATAGCGGAAACTTAAATAATTCTAACTTGTAAACCTCGTTGTTCCAGCACAAGGCATTGAATCATCAAGCATGTTTTGACCAATAAAACTGAAAGATTTGGTTCCTTCCTGGAAGCTTCTAGAGCGGTTATTCACACGACACCGCCGAACTCGTGGGCAGAGGAGATCCTGGGGGCCGGGTAGCCTACGAACCACTTGCAAACGGCTGTGAGGGACACCCACGTCTCAGGTCGACTAAGACCTGTCATCCTGCTGCTGCGTCCGAGGCCCAGAGAACACAGCCGCGTAATACAAGGCATAGCCAAATGGCTTAGAAATAAAACGAACAAATGAAATTATAGATCACGCGATATTACCTCAAACGGAAGAAGACTTTGCCATTTTTGACAAGCCCCAAAAACCAAATGATTAAAAGAACGCATATAACAGCCAGCTACTTTTGTTTGGCCGACGGTGTGGAGCACAGAAATACATCCTATGAGTAAGGGGAAACCAGAAAATGAGGAAGTAAATCTGTCGCAAGAAAGACGGAGCGGCAGTGAAAGACCGGAGAGCATGGGTCTAGTATTTAAAGTGGTGCGTAGTTGGGCGGGAGGAACGGGAGGGTGGGTGGAGGGGGTGGGGCGGCAACTGCTCCTCGACTATGTGGAGGGGAAGAGAGCTCCTATCTCCTCGTCACGCTTCTCCGTTATCTGAGTTTCTCCTCTTCCCACCCTCCGTTTCCGGCGGCGTAAAAAACTCCCACTGAAGAAAATTAATTGGGGTTCTTGCGTCTCGCCGTGCGCCAGGTAGCGCATACGTCGCCTCGTCGCCTCGCTACTTTACTGCTCCATTCCCTCCCGCCCGCCCACGTATTACCCCAGCCCTGTCCCGCCCCGCCTTGCTCACCCCAGTCCACCTTCGCGTTTCCCTACTCTGGTCCCCTTCTCGGTAACAATATAGCTAAGTCAAATACAGCCACTGAATGGAGGAGAATTCTAGCAGCGCACTGCGATCTCCAGTTTTCCGTGGTTTTCTCCGATTAATATCAGGCGAATACCGGAGCAGTACCTTATCAAACGCGCCATGGAAAGCGCGATGCTTTCATTGTTGTAGTATCATCCTCTTCCCTCACATATGCACAATTACACTTGAGTGTACTAAACTACCAAACATGCCAGGAGACCAGACGGGAGCTTAGAGGTTGTCCTATCTCTGGCTGGTGCGGTGCCTCTCTAGAGTGCAATCCAAGATGGGGAGAACTCGCTAGCTGACGTGTAAGTTGTCGCTGATCTCACTTTTGGATTGTTCGATCCTTTATAAACGAATTTCTTTTCATATTTTTAGAAACTTTACAAGAGTATTTGGAGGTTTGCTGTTTATACATTCAATAATACGTAAAAGGATGAAGAATAAAGCACATACAAAAATGTACAGAAAAAAGTTTGAGCCGTTTTTGAAGAAAGTCTAATTTACGCATTTATTTTGAAAATTGGATCGATTTGATTCAAAATTAATCCAAAATTACTGATAATTGAAGTTGGGCGTAAAACGATTTAACAACATAATGAATATATTATATTCTAAACAAATCTCTGGCTTCGGTAATGAAGATCTTGATAAAAAACGTTTCCAATTTTCGAAAATTGATAAATTTTAATGAATATCTCTTTTTTACCATTTCTATAATTTCATCGAATTTTATTCGACGAAAAAGGTTAAAGAATTTAATTGAATCCATTTTGAGAAAGTTTTCTTAAATACCATACGTGGTTGATATGAAATAAACCCAAAAATTAGCAAGTTAGCTGCAAATTCTCAAGGTCTTGATTTCGAGCAGATATGTCAGAAAATATTATTTTTTGGAAAAAATCTATGTACTGTTTAATCATTAGTGTTGTTCATAAACAGAAGGTCAGAGAGGATTCCGAAAAGAAACCTTTTAGTGTCAGCAATCTCCTAAACCTACACTTTTGTCATAATTTCTACATTAAATTTAGTTGCATCACGTAACATTCTCAATACTTTTTATACACTCGTATTCGATAAAGTAAAAAATAAAACTTTAAGTGACAGCAGCCGATTCGCACGCAGGGCCAATGTGGCTGACGAAGCGAGTTCACACTGCGAGGCGCTTCGCGGCTGCGGTGCGATGGTCGGGGCGAGAGAGGGGGCGGGGAAAGGGAGGGGCATTGTGGGCGATAGGGAGAGTTAGCGCTGGCCGTATTAAACTAGTTTTATCAGTTGGCCTCGACGTTTACACCCGGCACCGGCGGGCGCCGTGCGCTGGCGTGGGCGTTGTGGGCGGGGTGGGGGGGGGGACGGAGCGACCACGGCAGGGGGAGGAGGGGCCGCGAAGGAGAGGGAGAGCGGGCGAGGAGAGCGGAGCGGCGAGTGCGTGTAGACGAAGGACGCACCAGCGGTGCGGAGGAAGCCAGGTGGAGGAAAGGAGGCGGTAACGATTCACGGTGAAAGTTTACCAGGACTGATTGCTCGAAACATCGCAATGGCGTCGGCAACAACGGACGATTCGACGGACTAAAAATATCCTCGCAATGAGTTACTAAGCGCTTTGTGTGTAGACGTTCGTTTATAAAACTGATGCCTTCTGGGTACTAAAAAAAGGTTTCGTAATAATGTACTGGTGCTACCGTTGAACGCAACCAAACAGAGGAATGAAAAGCCTCTTTTTTCGGTTGGAGATCGTTAAACATTAAACAATCAGGAATCCATTACGAAGAATTGAAAGAAATGAGTTGCAGATAAATATGGTGTGTTAGTGCATTTATTCCAACATATGGTATTTCTTTTTGCTATTGAAATTACCTCTGTATTTCCTCAATTTATTTTTTATATTTTTTGCCTAGTTCCACGCCATTTATCACTTGTCACAATCTCCTCACTAACATTTGGAATTTCTTTAGCCGTTTCTTTGTTAATAATTAATAATAAAACCATTAAATTAACGTTTTTAATTATAATGACATTCTGAAGTTTCACAAAATACGCTGGAACATTTTTCTTTCATTATTAATTTCTACATCGTCCCTGGGAATGGGGTTCTCTCTGATTTTCATTCTTATCTTCGTGTCACTTCAATGGATTCCTGTTTTGACTTTTGAAATTATGAATATTTTCTCGTATTTGCAATGAGATTAATATGACGTCTCAAAATGAATATTTTTTAATGGGAAAATTTTATTTCGAGATGATTTGAACGTCACACTGCCGATAACACAAATAAGAA
Source organism: Teleogryllus oceanicus (assembly GCA_964035755.1). NCBI lineage: Eukaryota > Metazoa > Arthropoda > Insecta > Orthoptera > Gryllidae > Teleogryllus > Teleogryllus oceanicus. The sequence continues at coordinate 26,971,877 of CAXIVR010000007.1, read as the reverse complement.
ACTCGGTTAGTTATTTGCTGTTTATCGGCCTAATGACTTTAATAACTCTATGAGAATTTATTTATTAAACTATATTTAATAATAAAATCTCAAACAACATTCCAGAAAAGACTTTTGTTCATTCCGAATATGTCGGGATTGGAGCGGCGGTCGAGAGATCAGGAGGATGGTCGTTCCCCCTGGATTCCTTTCACCTACTTCGCACATCCAGCCACCCAAATTGGGGAAGCACGAAGGCGCGAGGGTGCGTTTCCCATTGGCCAGGGTGAGTCCACTTCGCCAGCAGGTGCTCGCGCGCTCCGCCCCACTGAGCATCGGGCAAGCGATGGCCGTTTGGAAGGCGCTTCTCGCAACCCCGCATCCACGAACTACTCAAGTGCGAATGACAGCGGACGGACCGGCACGGATCGTGGGGAAGTGGTCCAATGCATGTAAGAAAACCTCGAGAACGTACAATATGGAAATTTTAGGGAAAACCTTCACTTAATGACTAGCAATTCATTAATGAGCAATAGTTTTCCTATGTTATAGTGTCGTGACACGAGGAAGAATGGCATAAGATGCCCTTTGCGACTTCGGTATTGAAATGAGTAGGGTTTGAACTGGTATGCCCAAGTTCTCGGGTTCAAATCAATAGATTTTAAGGAGGAGAGAGAGAGATCCTTCGTACGCCTCCCCTTGGTAAGTAAAGTCGCCTGTCCCATGTTGTAGATTTAGTGCTTGTAAAAGTTCAAGACTAAAAGGAGCTTTAGAGCTAAAATCTAATTGTCCACGCAACACCTTCTTTCGATGGTAGGTGACGAAAAGAGCATAGTGGCTAGATTGCAAATGTGCGTGGTGAGGTGGAAGGTCTAGCTTGATTGCATGTAGTTAAACTGAATTGAGTACTTGAAAAGGGATGAGAATGAGAAACAAAAAGAAGAAGAAAAGAGGTTTCCGGTTCAGCTGTCTGCGCAAAACGATACACGACCCAACCCAACGCCGTGAAGTACTTTCTTTAGTTTATATGATCCAGTTCCATGATCATTTACAGTTTACTTGAAAATAACACTATATTCTTTAAAACAGTAATCCCCAGGTTTGTTGCATTGATATCAATAACAATAGAATTCGTATACTACAAGCAACTGTCTTATCTTAATTTGTAGAATACTGACAGTATTTATTATAACAGAATGCGGACAATTTATCGGTGGGGGAAGAAACGAAAAACGTGGCTCGGCGAGGTGTCGGTCTCACGGTGAAGCGCTGACAAGTGAAGTTCGTAGATTCGAGTCAGTTCCACCGCGCTTAACATACCCAGAGACGATTTTAAAAGTGATGTTCCTCGACATGAACAAATCACGCTGTATTGCGACGATTTTCTGATTAAAGAGCTGCATCTTATATCTAAATGAAGGTTTCTTATGTACACGTGATCTTTAAAGTATTCTCCAGGTAATAAGTTACAAGGTAGTTCTTGATGAACTGGGCGACTTCAATTCACAACTGCAGCAGTAATTAAAATGTTCATGGATCGAAAGCACTATGATCAGTTGCGGAATTTCGTTTTACACGCTTTTGGCGAATGATCCGGGAGTTCACCCACGCACGCGCAAAGTGGTTCCTGGGAGAGCCCAGAACCCAAAGCGCATGCGCTCGTTCGCTAAAATGCCGGAATTGTTCGTCAGAAGGAAGTGTGTAAATTGGGTCTAAGTGCCATTCTACTGGTGTTTATAGCGCGAAGATTGGCGTCAAGTTTGTTTTATGTCAATATCAACAGAAACTGAGAGTCTGCACAAGGTGTGGTCGCCTCATGTGAAACATTAGAGCCCGGAAATTTAGAGTTAAACTTCTTTCGACACTTTCTGGCAACATTATATCGAAAAAAAATATGTCACAGTGCTGTCAATTTTCTGTGCTCCAAAGAAAACAATATCACGTCTGCTCTGTTTCAACGCTGGTGTAGAAGTGGGGTAAAGGGATCACCGCTTCTCGAATGGGCTCTTGGTTGCGCAGTTCGCGGCCGGCGTGGGCCCTCTCTCGGGACGGCTTTGGCCATCGCCAAACACACGATCATATATGTCCCCCTGTAGTACCTGGTCAACATAGAGAGTACTTATTATGCACATTTTGTAATTATTCTTATTTTCAAGTGTTTTTGCGAGGACGCATCAGCGCACATTTCACACTTCACACAAACATTTTCAATCTCAGCCATTAGCTCCGGGCTATTATCGGGTGGATTTGCTTCTCTCCGCTCTGCAGCGTGCCAACCGGATGGTGGGTCATACCGAGGACCTTCCGTTTCCTGGCTTGCGCGGCTTCAGAGAGCGATACTCAGAAATACTCGCGCTGCCACCGCGAACAGCTAATGTTTCATGTTCGAGTATTTTGGAATATTGCGAATTCGTTCATTTAATCGAACGTAGAAATCGAGACGTAGAAAGAAATAGTGAGCTCCTCTGCCACACGAACGGGTCACGAAATATTTAGTTCTGCGTTTCTCATCGTCTCGTAAACATTGTAGTACAAAGCAACTCACGCCAAATTTCAACCTGTCTTATTGAGGCATTTTAGAATTTTGGTTAGTGTACCTTTTCATACAGTCCATTCTTTATTTATCTATGTAATAAGAGCAACAGAAGCTAATGAGTGGTGCATAGATGAGCGAAAGAGTATTTCTGTGATATATAGCTAATAATTTATGGTTTATAATTACATTTGCGATATTTTAAATATACAATGTTTATTTATGGAATAATTATATTTGCAATATTTATCATATTTACCACTCATATTATTTTCTCGATAAATTACCAGATTGAAATCATAAAAATGTAAAAAAAAACATGTTGCTCGTAAACATCGTAACGTAGTAAAAATACGTTGCTCGCAGAAGTACTGAGAGAAAGAATAGAAAAATTATGGGACGATACATTAAATTAGAAGTTATTTTGAACTTCATCCTTGGGATATAAATTCACGCCAGGTTAATCGAATGCAATAGATATGATGTAGCGAATAGGAAATAATACTTCTTGTACAGTGATATTTCCTTCATCAATACAGTTTTACTCTCAAACAAAAATACATGTATTATATTAATATCTAGAAAGACAAATTACTACGCATTTGCATGTCACATTTTGAACCAAAAAATTTCAATTTTTCCTCTCATCGATTTTAAGGCGCTGCAATACTAATTTCGCGCGAGCGTTTGGTTAATGGTTCGAATGCAGGTGACGAGAGCATGCGCGATGTCACGTGAATCACAGGAAAAGTCAGATCCGCTCATTCCAGCCCCCGGCCGCGGCTCCATTCGACCGGAAATGGAATGCAAGGGAGGCGGGCGAATTAATTCTCGAAGCGCGGAATTCCCGCCCCGCCCCGCCTACCCCCGCCCCTCCACCGCCCCGCCCCTTCCCCGCACATGCATTTTCATGACCGCCGGCGCCTCGTCGAGAACGGGAAGCTATAAAATATCAATAAAACGACGGAAATGGATAAAAAGCGGAATTTTAAATGCCGTCATTACAACCCCTCTCATTCGCCCCGTCTCTTGGGCGATTAACGGTTGTTATTGCAGCTCCATCTAGATTTTCATAGTCAATTAAATGAACTAATTTCATCGCGTAATGCCTGAGAAGCCAGAACAAATATTTAAAATTTCCCACTTTCCGTGCGGGTTCAAGTCTTCTACAGGCAACCGCTGCTTCCGCGTTTCAAATTCTAAAGTGATGCCAGTTTGCTACATCGTTTTGTGTGTGTCGCAACGTTGTCAACGGGAATAAGTTTTGCATTGGATTAAGAAATAAATACATAATTTCATTGAGTCGACATTTTGCTAATGACATTCACCAGCGATTTCTGTAACATGAAGCAACCAGCCGTCAGTTATTCTGTTTCACTCATTTTATTTGAGTTGTAGTATACACGCACTGTGATTCGAATTTTAAATGAAACATTTTTAAACACAGTGATAAATACGGTATAATGCTTTTCGTCATGTTTTTAAGAGGACGTCCTCTTTGTATTGAGAAATGTTGGTTTCACATATAATTTCATTTTTCCAATTTTGGATCGGAAAATTATGCAATATACAAATAAAAAATATTGAGACCATCACAATATCGAAGATAAAGACGGGTGTTTGAATGGTCCTTGAATGCGGTGCCGAAAAGAATGCAATTTTGCCATTAAGTGGCAAGTTCGAAATGCTGTAACATCATTGTGACACATGCACGAGAAGTCACTCTTAATATACGAATTTAAAACATTCCAAATAAGGTAGGCGAGAGTATTTAGGAGAGGGCGTCGTAATTTATCGACTCGAAAGGTCGCGAGTTTGAATTCCATCTCGAGAGTGAATGTTTGCTTATGTGATTCGACATAGTAAAGCTCTCTCAACTATCACGTATCATTCTTAATCATATATCAACTATCATTTTTCGACTTGTCAAAACCTTCTTGACCTGTCAAAAAGAGGGAGAAGTTCAGGTGCGCCAGTACTTAGGGGCCGCAGTGACAGCGTCATCTTTGTGAAGCCAGTCTCTCTTTCTCAAAACAGAAGTAACCGTAAAGGGCTACTTTTGTTCAAAAGTATGTGCAACGATCCATACGGTTAACTATCCGTGTGGGTAACTCTCTGCTGAATGAAACAGAAAACTAACCTAAATGAGTTCGCGAATTATCTGGTTCGTCTAAGGCTCCATTTCCTTGGTATTGAAGTGGGATGGTTAAGGATCGAAGGAGTGCCTGCAATGAGCCCACGATAGGCATAAGGAGGAGACGAAATTTTTATGGGAGTTGTACAGAAGCGAGACGTAGTAGCGATCTAAAATAGGTAATCTATATATAAATAAAAGAGAATGTGCGTATGTGTGTTGAACACAGACGCATAAAATACTCAACCGATTTCGCTAAAATTTTGACACTTGCTTTTTATTAGTAATGGGAATGTTTAAATAGTGATGTGAATTAAATCGAACATGTGGGAATTTGTTGATGATGATTAATTCGTCTATGACGACTCAAACGGCCCTGAACTCTATGCAACCCGCCGCACGGTCAAGGATTGCGTCCTCAATGCAGATAACTATTCTTTCTGGTATTGTAAAACATTACTTGAATCTTTGATAACAAAATCAAATTCGTCCAAGATAGCGTCATAGCGAACCCATGACCAAATTTGAGGGAGAATATTTTAACAATAGGTCTCAATATTTTAGCAATTCGTCAAACAAGTCAAAACCAGGACATAAAACAAACCCATACTTGCGAGAATGTCTTTCATCAATTAGAATTCTTGCAGAGCATAGCGTAAAACGTGATTAACAGTAACTTGCCCTGAATTGTGTAATGTGTAATACCCTAGAATATCGAAGCATTGCCGGGTCCAGTAATAGCAATAATAAATAACACGAAGGACTACACAAGTAAGAAACGTGTCGTCAGGATAAAGGCAGAGAAATAGGGAAATATCGTAGAAGTGAATGTCCAAACACACCTGTGGGCAAGGCTGTACACTGGTAAATGCATGACTCATCATGATGTAATTTAAATACCGTAGGTATTCCTTTTTTATTTCATCCACCCGTAGATATATAGGAGATGCAAGTGAGAGCAACGCCTAAAACAATGAGGTACGAAACCCCAATGCACTTTAGGAAACGGACCGTTCAAATTTATGGAGCCCTATTCCGCAGCTCGTGGCCTTCATCTGCGGATGCGGTGTTCCTGGTTCGCCTCGGGTGCAGTTTCCGAAAATTAGCTCCCGAGGCGCCCGGCCTGGCAGGACGCGGCGGGTGAGGAACAAGTGACGGCGCCGCCGCGGGCCGTCGCCCGCACCGTCGATACACAGCGCACCCGGCAATAAACGCGACGGGCTCGCCCCTCCGCCTTACGAGCGCTGCGGCGACAGGCGAAGAGAAGGAAGAGGAAAGCAAACGTGAAGAAAAAGAAGGGATAAATAGAAAAGGGGAAAAGAGGGAATAATGTAAAATGGAGGAGAAATAAAATGAAGAAGAAGAGGGAAAAGATGGAGGTAGATGAGGAATATCAAGGGAAAGGAAGGGGGAGAGCAAGAGGAGGAATAGGCCGAAGAGAAGAGGGAAATGAGAAGATAGAAGTGAAAGAAGGGTAGGAGAACGAGAGGATGAACCGGAAAGGAAAGAGGAAAAAAAAGGAAGGGGAAGAAAAATGGGAAGGAGAGAGAAAGGGGCGAGCGGGGGGGGGAGGAAGGCAAGAGGCTGATCGGCGGCGCCTACCGCCATCGCGGGGGTGGGGGGGGAGGAGGGAGCGGCGCAGGGCCCATCCCATGCAGGGCATTCGCGCTAGGCCAAGCGAAGCTTTGCGATCGCTACTACTCGCCAGTTGGCCATCTTGAACATCCCGAGGTATAGATTCGAGGGCATTTCAAGAAACTAGGGCGACTCTATTATTTTGGATGATGCTGCGCCAATAGAAAAAAAAACACTATAAGTGATTGAAGGCCTCTGGAATGTTCTTCCATATGCTAGGAACCAAAGTGTTTCCTGGCAATGGAGTCGAGTAGGGGAAATTGAAATACATGTAAACGTAAATCGTTTTTATTAGTCACAACGCAAAACAAAGAAAAACGTGTTCGTCAAACTAGTTAATATTTTTCAGAATTTGTCCAAGCGCCAAGAATTTGTCCAGCCAGATATTGTCCAAGCGTTTTCTCTCATGTGAACGATTGTACTTGTACGCAACTCACCCGTGAGATTATCTATCTGGCCACAAACTTACCCAAATAATACTTGAAATTTAGTTCGTCTTCATGACATTGTTGTTAATAAATGTCCTATACTAAAGTACAAAATCTGAATTGCCCATTCATATTTACTTAACTAACAAAACTCGAATAACCTATTTTCCTTACAGGTTGCACTTTCTTTATAATTGTTAATGTCATTTGGCTAAATAAGAAGCGTTGAAAGTTGTTAACGGATGTTTATAACCGAGAGTTTAAATCAACCGAGATTTATTTTTGGTATATACCGTGTGTCGTCCAATACATTCCATTTTATAAGAAAAATCGTATGAACAAAAATGTCATTTCTTGGAATAAGTACATTCACACGCTATTGCTCTCTTCCGTCCGCCAAGTTTTTTACTCATACATCATCTTTCAGGACAACTCCTTTGTATTTTAACTGTTTTCTACTAAGAGTAACCTTCATCTAATCGCATTAATTTGATATAAAACTACGAAAAACAAGTAATTCGAGAACAATAGTGTTTTAATGTGTTTATCTATTAAAGTTTCACGAAGTCCTTCACTCACAACGTATCATCTGATGTTTCAAAATATAAACGTAACATAAATGTTGCTAAAACAGAGCCAGACATGTAAGAAAGTAATCAGAGCCTATCTTTCGAAGAAGTGATTCCCAGCATTACTAGCAGTGAGAGTGGTTCGTTTGGTGGCGCGCGTCGAGGGCACTAGCTCTGCCTGTCACCGCCTTCTGCCTGGCGGCGCCTGGCTGCCGAAAGACACGAGCGCGAGCTGTCCCGGAGGGAGGAGTTTCAGCGCGCTCCGGGGGCGCCATTTGCTTCTGTCTGGGCGAATTCTTGCGGCCTCTCTCGCCCACCGCCCGCGCCTGTCGCCCCGCGTTACCCTCAGCGCCCGCCAGCACGCGTAAATAACTTGAAGACGCGACAGCCTCAGCCAAAATCAGCTGCGCCAGGTTTCGCATTCAAGTACGGTACCACATTCAAATGAAATAGTGCGTCTTATGAGTATGTTCTGAATCCTCCCAGTCTTCTAAGTAACTTTCATGTGGATTCTATTATTCTATGAGTTTTTTGTCTATTTTCTCTTCTTTTATTCCTTAAAATTATTCAATGTGCTTACAATTCAGAGCCAAATGAAAAAAACATCATTTTGGAAAATGACCTGGCCTAGAAAAGGGGGAACAAAATGTACGTATCTTCTCTCCTCATAAAAGAAGGAACAACGGCACAATCATTGCTTCAATATTGTCTTAATTATTATTGCATAAATAATTAGAATCTAGGATAAAAATGTTAACATATATTCACACTGCTTCAGAATAGACGTTACACACTTTCAGGGCATACATGACACTTGAAAATAATAAATTTTTTGCCATTGAACATATGGTGGAAATTTAATAAAACGTTTCCCACAAGGCATTCCCCTCTTGTTGGTGGGTAACGCATCCTGCACTTGTGTTTAGCAGATCACGTTCTAATGCAGTCAGATACTTCATATGAACAAAGTGTCTAGAATTCAGAAGCCAATGACACACCGTCATTAGTGTTCTACTACATGTTAACTGGCAAAACGTGATCATTTTGGATCTCTCCAAAATCCCTATAAGTTTGTAACATTTATTCTAAAATGCTCTGTTAATTAATGACCTAAACACTTAACGCCCTTTGTTTCTAACCAGAAAAATGAACAAATCTAAAGTTCGCGTCAATTATATATACATGATGAAAATAGTTTAAGCAAATGACATGCCACGAAAGGATCACACAACACTTCATTCCCTTACGCGCGCGAGGAATTTAGTCGACAGGTCCAGGGTTATTCTTCTTTCAGGTTCGTAAATAGAGAAACATTATTGTTGAATTATTCTACCCAATAATAATTAAGATTTTCAAAACCCTTTCATCTAATAAATGTATATTTGGTTATTACTAGGGCCAGGATTTTAATGATCTAAAAATCAGCAAAATATACAAGCTTTTATGACCAAAAACTTATACAAATACCTGAACTTAAAAATAAAATATGACGTTATACAAGTTTATTTAAAAAGAATCCTGTTAATTTTTTGGTATAACAAATACAAAATTTACTCAAGAACAGATTGTGAGTACGGTACAACGTCTTGCAATCTTTGGAACTAACTAGCATTTAAAAAAATTGCTTGTGTTCGTAAAACAAATCAAGTTCAGTACAATAAAACCCATCAAACCAATTTTCTTGTTTTACTACTGTATACTTCTTGATTAAAATAATTCTTCTGTTTCAAATAATCATTTGTAGTTTATTTTTTTAATTTATTTGTGACAATATTACTTGATACATTGTCATGCAAGACACATTTTCAAGCCTTTTATTCTTATATCCTTAAAAATATGACATGTGTATGCATTTTGGGCAAAATTTGGCCAAAATATGACTTTTACTAAAAACTGTGTAAGTATGACTTTATATGCACAATAATAATACGTTTTTCTAATCGACAATACCTGGATTCGTGCATAAATTTAAAATTCACCCGAAGGTTTAGAAAAAATATATGACTTGTCATTAAAATCCGGGCCCTAGTTATTACAGCTAGTGAAGATAACGCATCAACAAAGCGGCATGTGTGCGCGGAAAGAGCGGCCGTTAGATCGCCTGATAGAAGCGCACTGCGGACGGAGCGACAGAGCTGCCGCCAGCGGATTCGGCTGAGTGCGGAACGCAAAACAATGAAGTTGCAAGGGCTGCTGGCAGCGCCGGCCTGTCCATTACGCAGCGGTGACGAGGCGGGGCGGGGCGGGGCGGGCGAGGCGAGGCGCCGAGGCAAAGCCTGTCCGCTCGACACGGCGACGGCGCTGCGCAAGGACACACGCGCACACACACTTGCGCGCCAGCGCACACCGCCAGGCCCTACCGCAGTTCAGGGAGGGGTGAGGAAGGCGTGCGAGGCGGGGCGAGGCATAGTAGTGGACGGGGCGGGGGGACGAGGAAGTTGGGAACGGGGAAGAGTGGGGAAGGACGGTGTGGGGGGGGCGTCCAGGGGAGGGACAGAAGAGCCCTGTTGGGGCGTGGGGTGGTAAGGGGGGCGAGGCTGGTTGGGGTGGAAAGGGATGGGGAGTGCCGGGGAGGGACGAAGAGCCCTGGTGGGGAGTTGTGGTGGGTGGTAAGGGGTTGCGAGGCCGGGTGTGGAGGGACGTGGGCGGCTCGTGTTGCGGCGGCCACAGCCCTGTCAGTGGACCGCCGCGCCGCGCGTGGCGGCTGCCTCCCCCCGGCGGCCTCACCTTATCGCTTTGTCACGCCAGCCCCGCCCCCTCCTCCCGCCCCCGGCCGCCGTGACCCCCGCTCCGCCGCGCTAATTAATTGTGTTAGCAGACGGCGAGCGACGCTCGCGCGGATCATCCGGCAGGTGGACCGGCCCGAGGCAGCTGCAGGGGCCGGCCGTTCCAATTGGGGAGCGAATTTAACGCCCCTGAGAGCAAGGGCGTAAACGACGGCGGCAAAGAATGAGAAACTCGGGAGAAACATTCAAGTGAATCGTCGAAAGTGGTGCAAATGGAAACGGAAACCGACGGGCCGGACGGAAGCGGTGAATATCGTTTCCGAGCAGAGCGCACGGGGCGGGTGGGCAACACGTAGCGAGGAGAAGGACGCGGGGAAGCGCCGAAGGACTGATGAAAGTGCCGATCGCTGTCACGGATCTCCGCTGCCGCATTGGGGGCATTCTGTCAGGCGCTGCTAGATGAAGGCACAAGGCGATTCCTGCACGGAGGTGGTCACACGTCAAAAGTTGCTCCAACATACTTTCTCGCATTGTTTCTAAACCTGAAATTCTCGAAATTTCAGAGAATTCAATGGAAATGACAAATGACCTGCTACATTCTTTTTAGCGTTCCTTGTTCTGTTCTTGGAAAAAATTGAAAATAAATGTAGACAGAATTCTTCACAAAATTATTATTTTTTATCAATTGCATTAGTTTCATAAACAAATTATCCAAAAACAAATCGTTTTTGAAAAAAGCTGTACATACCTGTTTTTAGGCTGAGTTTTTAGATCACATTTTTTTAAGGTAAAAATCTCTTTCTTCAATTTTGTAGTTTTGAAATATTACCTGCTTGTTTTTTTCGAAACTACAGACGACGAAATTGAAAGTAGCACTAATTGTTTACCTTTCTTTGATACGTAGCAGAAAATTTAAAGAAAAAAAATAGGAGCAGTTAAAAAAATAATTGTTAAAAATTATCTCTACTTCAAACAAAATATATTCATATTTTCGAAAAATTTTACAGGATCATATTTCAAGATATGTCTTTAAAGAACATATTCCAAAAGAAAAAAAATATTTATCTTCAATATTCTCTTTGTAGTAAGTCCTTAAAAAATTCGAACAGATGAACTTTTCTAAAAATCAGAGATTACACCAACAACGGTATTATTGTTTTGAACATATTGTACTCTCTCCGAGGGGAAAAGTTTAATCAATAAATTTGAAACCATATTTGAGAGAAGTTTGAAAATGTAAGAGACTTCATGTCTCTTCTATAATGTTTTTTTATAATACCCTTCTATAATATTCTTAAAGTCATATTACAATTATAGTATTATTGATGTGAAAAATTCACAAAAATGAAAATGTCTTTCAGGCAACCAATAGATGGCAGCCGAAAAAAAACACGCAAAACCGTAAAGATAGTCCTGAGTAAAGAATAAGAAAATTAACTAGTACGAGAAAGTCTTTGCTATTCTGTAGCACTAGTGCTTGGAATATGAATTGAGGCAACGGCTTTTTACCTACTACCTACTGTAAAATTGCTCCCTCAACCAACCGCCATTCGTGTCGGCACGTATGGTAGGGACGGTAAGTCGTAAGTGGGATGTGGATGTGGGTGAGAGGGGTAGATAGGGGTGAGGTGGAAGCGGAGAGTGGCAGGGGACTGTGAAATATTGGGGGAAAAAGGACTCGTAAGAGGAAGGAGCGGTTACGGTGGTGGTGGAGGAAGTAGCTGAGAAGTAGTGACTGTGAATGGGACTGAGAAGAGGGGCAGAGAAGGGGGGCTCAAAGGGGGGGGGGGCAAAATGGGGTCTGAGAAGGAGGGCTGAGAAGGGGGGCTGAAAAGGGTGGTTGAGAGAGGCCTGGAGAGAGGATTGGAAAGGGGTCTAAGAATGGGGGCGGGGAAGGGATGGCTAAGGAGAAGGGCTAGCAAGAGGGGCTGCGGAGGGGCTCAGAGAAGGGGAGCTGAGAAGGGCGGCTGAGAAGAGTGGCTTAGAAAGGGGCTAGGAAAATGGTGGCTGGGAAGGGATGGCTAAGAAGCGGGACTGGGAAGAGGAGCTGGGGAGGGGGCCTGGTGAGGGGTCTGTACATCGGGGCCGGGGCATCTGCGACGATCGTAAAACGCAAAGTGCTCCTCAAGGGAACTGCTCTGTGGAGAGCAAGAGTTTGTCCCTGGGAATGGCAGCCTCAATTGGCGGCGTCGTCACTTCAGCGGGGAAGGATTCAGTTTTAAGTCATGAACAGACCAAAACAAATTTCTCCAGAGTAATTGAGATTACGCAAGAATCTCTACATTTTAGAGATAAATCATGGCGATAACACCAATACCGTTTATTATCAGTAATTACTTCAAAACATCACACTTCTTACAGTCATTACTAATATCATATTAGTGTCGGAACACAATTTAAGGAGATGCACCACCCATTATTTACAAGTTCATTGAATCTATTGTATTACATCATTTTATAAGTTGCTATGTTAGAAGGCTATTGTAATTCGCAAATAAAGGACAATAGTGAAAAATTAGAAATCACGGAACACACGAACGAGCAATCTGAACTTGCACAGAAGCTCCTACAAAATAAGCAATGGTTGGAGTTTAATTTAAAAAAATGCTAGAAGTTATGAAATATCACCGCGCACAAAACAATAATGATGACAATGATGATAATAATAATGATAATAATAACAAAAATAACAGTAATAATTTTAATAATAATAATAATAATAATAATAATAACAACTATGGTACTATAAATACTATGAAACCTAGACGTTAATATCGAATGTAGAATATGTCATCCATCAACAAAGACCTAGAGATCACTTTCTCACTGGGTGCACAAATCTCGGCGACATAGATTATACTTCAAATATTGTATACCAAGCAGTGGCAACGACGTCTAGAGTATTGACAGGGGAAATTATCTCTTATTACGAGTATAAAATCAAGCACATCATAGAGAGTAATCAGTTCGTAAAGTATTACGACCTCACAATACATACTGATTAAACGATTCCGAACCAGACATTCTACTACATAACGACCAGGAAAAGAAAGCATTCATCATTCATGTGACACGCCTAGTATATCACAACAACAATAAAACAGAAACAAAAATAATTAAAATCTATTCCCTGTCAACAGGAAGTAAATAAATATAAAAACTAAACTCTGTTAAGATTATAACAATTAAAATAACAGTAACTGGTCTTGTTAACAAAAATCTCAAGTATTATTTGGAAAACTTAGCCCTTCCTCCTTACAAGCTTATACTACCAGCTCAAAATAAAGCCATTCTTGATACATGCTGGATTGTCCGCACGGTAGGTAAAGCTAGGAATATGCTACGCCTAAATGCTTCTCGAACCCGGAATCCCCGGCGAGAAAACCCGAAAACAAAGAAAATAAATAAATAAATAATAATAATAATAATAATAATAATAGTAATAACAACACCAACAACAACAACACATAATAATAATTCAGAAATATGTACCGCAGACTCAAGAGCTTCGTCATCAATGGAGACTTCAAAATATCGGTATATAGATAACCATGTCCGCCACAGGATTAATTCCAAAACACACAGTGCATGCACTTCAAGTGTTGAAATTACCATTTCCATTCATAGAGCAAATGCAGAAAGCAGTAATACTGGCCAGATGCAGAATAGTAAGAGAATTCCTGGGATGTTCTAGTGAGTTGGGAAATGATTGATTGAATTGTCTAGAGATTAACATTCTTTCGTGTTTTGTCTCTGCGAGATCGACCGAGCCTAGACCAGCAATGGTCTGGTGAATGTTCCTGCACATAGTGCAGAGAGTGAAACATTTGGAATAATAGTAATAATAATAATAATAATAATAATAATAATAATAATAATAATAATAATAATAATAATAACAACGAGACACAACATTCCTTCCAAAGATATTTTGCCCACCCTCAAGAGTGCGGTGTGGGACGGGGCCAAGAGAGGCGGATGAAAGCTTGCTTGGTGGGGTGGGCGGAGGAGGGCCCCATTGTGCACGCGCTAGCGCAGAGGGCGGGGGGGGGGGCTACCAATGGAATTCGGGGCGCGGCGCCGCGGAAATTATTGAAAAGCGGCGGATGACGTCCACTTTTGTGCGCGGGTTTCGCGGCGGGCGCGGGCGCGGCCGCAGGCGCGGGCGCGGGCGTGGGCGTGGCCGGGCGGGGTGGGGCGCGGCGGTGAGAGCGCGTGCGGGTGACACGCCACCCACGAGAGCGCGCCCCGATCGCGATGTGTCAGGCCGAGTGGCCGCTCGAGAGCGCCGCCGACGCGGTGCGTTCGATCCTCGTCAGGTGACAATGCGCCCTCTCGAGGCTCGCGGCGCCTGCAATCAACACCAGACACCTGTTCACGGACGTTGTTTTGACGTTCAATTCTTTGGAACGGTTCGTGACATCATTTACACGCCTAAAATGCTGGTATATTGAGTGTTCGCGATACTGGAAAGTCAAATTCAACAATAAACTGGATTAAAAAAGTTGAAGATCAAAACTCTACGGGAGGTTTGTAAAATGATGTGACGTCCATTGTGCATTACTCTAGAATAACATTTTTAACACAGATTACTATATTTTTCCAATAGTAACTTTTTGTATTAAAACACTATCTTTGCGCTCATTTATATTAAATACATCTTTTAAACATTAAAAAATACTAACAATCTCTCTGCTTGACTGTGGAAAAAAGAAATGGATGTCTTTGATAATTTTTATTTATTTAAAATTAATGTGAACATATTTGTCCTTAAATGATAAGAAAATAAAGTGATATTCAGTCTATACATTCGTTTTGCGAGGAGAACAAAAAGATCAAATTCTGACTGAATGAATTGGTATTTAAACTAATCGATTGTGAACCACAGTTAATAAAACTTTCTCGCCATTCCCTGTTATTAAGACTTTGTTATTTCTCCAAACATTACACAGCTGAAACCGACGTTCCACTGATTTTTTTTTTGTTTTCCGTGAAAGTGTTAAAATTGTTCCGAGAGAATTTTGTGTAAATTCATGAATTAATAATTAATTTTCCGCGTCGAATTTTCCCACAATTTTATCCTTACAAAACAAACTCGACGCAAAGGTAATATGTACGAAAGAATGTATTAATTTTAAAGATGGGTGTGCATATAAAGGCAGTTGAATGAGAGCTTGTAATTAACCTCTATTTATTCTTTCTTCTTTTATTGAACTTTTTGTGATAAAATAAACAACAATATTTAAAATATATAGCAATAGACTTAGTGAGAAGCAAAATTGTTAAATTCTTTCAATGGTTTGGGGTTAAGGTATGTAAACGTTGACTATATTATATTTCGAATACAGATATTTTCATATAATTACGTTAATTATGCTTTCATTTAGGGCGGATATCTAGAGCATTCAATATTTATATTGCTAATAATTTCGGAAATAATGCTGGTAGACGGAGAATTTTACAACACTTTAGACTTCCCTAGTCATCCACCCTGCACGCGACATAAGTAACAATTTTTCAGGATTTTCATTTACACAGTCTTTTTTGTTGGAGCTGGGGTGTCGAAAGGTGTCTTTAAAGGCAAAGGAATTGTTCTGAGTTAAACCGAAGTAACACATTCATTGAATCAGGGGTTTAGATCAGTCGCCTCCAACACGGGAGGAATATCAAAGGCGTACAGTCAAGTATATGAAATCTGTTTGAAGATTTACCAGTTTAAGATCTAACTCCATGTAAAGGTTATGATCGCCAAGTAATTTTATTTTCCCTACCTTAACTCTCGCACTGTTGTAAAGGTTGTGAGTGGAACGTGTGTGTGTGTGTGTGTTTGGAGAGAAGGCATGGCCTTGATCATGCCCGCTCGGTTGGACGACTCTCGCGTCATCGATTCTGCCAGCATTTGCGAACATTTGCGTTCCCCGGGTCAAACAAGCACTTACAACAAAGCGGGCATTTGTGCAATACGACTCTACACGCGCGTGAAAATCGCAGGTTGTTTGAAAAGGTAACAGCGCTCTGTGCTTTGTCCGAGTGTTATCCATGTGCACAGCATGTATATTGAAATAAGCGCCAATGGACAGGGAGAAATATGTGCAAATAATCATATGTTGCTATTTCATTATTTTGTGGACGTTTCATCGGAATATAGAGCATATTGGTTGTACGAGTTAAACCTTTGTATAGAAATATAAATATGGGAAATGTTCGTGAATCCATGAACCTGAAGTTAATGTCCATCTGGTCAATTGACAGAATATGAAATCACACTTTCATAGTATCAGTTATTTCAGTTCACTGAGTTTTCACGTGCTCACACACAGTTTTACCCTCCTCTTCAAAACAGAGTATGCACACGCTTTTTCTTATTTAGTTGACACACGTTTTCCTATGTAAACATTCACCAGAAGAAAAAGATTTTAAAAAATATGAAGTTTAGATAATTTTTATTTTATTGTTAACAGATGTTTGCCAAAAAATCAATCATACATTTGATATTTTCTGTATCAAAAGTTTAAAATTCTCATGAAAGTATAAACAAACTATATTGTAAATTATTCCATATTATCCCTATCATCAAAAAGCAAGGAATGGGCAAGGGAGAAAGTCATCATGTTAAAGAGCCATTCACTGAGTAAATATTTTCTTATGTCAGTATTCTGCCAAATGTGTTTGAAACATTTAAGAAAAAACACATGCAATAAGTAGAATGGTAAGTTTCTTTTTGGGTGCGAAAGAAACACCTGTCGATTTTTTTTCTTTTTAAGTAATGGCATCAAATGGACGAAATATAATATCGAAATATTTTGAATAAAACCAAATGCAAAACATTATCGTAAATGTATTTAAGTTATATTAAGGATCGTTGTTGGCACATATGCGACAAAATTAATTCAAATTTGGCGCCTACTTGAAATTATATTATTTACAACAATTCCTTGGCGCTAATTAACAACAAAGAGTATGCATTTTGAACGTTCCGCGTTGGACTTATAATTTTTTTTTAAAAAACCGTGGGTGGGCTTCCAGAGAGAAAGGCAAAGACGTCTTTTGTGTGAAACTCTTTGGAAGTTGAGCTGTTTTCATAGACGCTCGCGAGATCGCGTCAGATACTGAGCCCGTATTGTCGGTGTTTCTGAGAATCAAATGTTTTTAATAGGACGCTACCAGAGTCAATTGTTGGAGAATTTTTCATTCGACTATTGGCGCAGAAGATCACCTTGTCAGTTAAAAGGCGTAGTAGTAATTCATATCCTGGCTGCATTGAAAAAAATAGATTGTTAACTATTGGTAGCGGGGGCTACTTTACAGCTATGCAGATTCTGTGGAAAGAGTTTGCCGCGGAAACCAGCTGAAATTGTATTACGTATGAATCACAACAGAAAGCAATCTTCTGTTCGCCTAAGAGAAAGTAACATTGACACCTTCTTCAATATTCAATAATTTTACGTCGAGATAAACTAATAGTTCATAAATAATTGTCTTTCAGAATTTCCCCTAAAAGCAAGCAAGGAAGTTGTGGCCATGCTTTGTAGGCAACGCAATCCATCGTTCTGTGGCTCTCCCAAAACTTTGCTGAAGCTAATTGGCAACCTCAACAGTCATACATAGAGTACATTTACTACTTTAGCGCCGCAAAGCGACTAAGAAGAAAAGTCAAACATCGTTATTGCCTTAAAACTGAATATGCAAATTTCCGAATTGTCAAAAAATGCTTGGAATTCGTTATTTATCTTTCTAAAATATCATTCTTATTTTTCATCAAAATCCTTAGCTGCAATTTAAGTACGTACTACAATAATTTATTACTACAATCATTAATACAAGATGTTAATTCTCCCCCACATGTCACATAGACTTTTTACTGTTTTTTATTAATAAAGAAAATCAGTTTCTTCTCATAGAAAGTAGAATGAAACTTTGTAGAATGCAAATATTCTATCAATAAAATATAAATTAAAAAAACCCTGAATAAAAAGGACCGACAAAGGAAACCTATGTGTGCAAAAACATGAAAGAAAATAAGGAAAATGTATAGAATGACAAACAGGTGACATTTACGGAGAATGAATGTTCGTAAAATGGAAATAAATTGAAAACAAAGTTTACAGTCGTAAAACTAAAACTAAATTCAATCATCACAATAAACAACAACTATGAAAGAATGAACTCTCAAATAAACTCTATAACCTCTATCTATGTTATTAATAAGAAAATAAGATAATTCAAAGTAAATTTTAAATTTGCTAAATACTATTTTATATTACCTTCATTTTATATTAACGAGGAATAATAAAGGCACAGATTCCCAATGGATTGAATGTATGGAAAAATATTGATGACTATTTATATTTAACACATCTATTTACAGGATTATTCATTTTAGGTTGAAAAACACCACCGTCTTCTTCTCAACTGGATTAACAAATGTAATTTGGTTGTCAAGCGCTTAGCTGATTCATTCCAGTTTTTTGACAATTTCTCTTCTTTCATAACATTCCAAAGGTTGTGAATCGTGTGAGAGTCGAAGCGCTCAAGGTATTTCTAAATGTTGTAGAGAAATATACTGTTTCCTGATACAATCGACGAAAAACGCAAATGTGTTGGCTGATGGAGTTGGATGCACTGCGTTATGACCGACCCCGGCCTGCGTTCCCCCGCCCTCACCAATCGCAGCCTCAGAAGTTCCGAGCACTCGCTGCCCGTGTCCTCAACAGATCTTCAACTCTTCACAATGCGTACTAAGTTCCGCTGATGTTCAGGCTGTGCTGAAATTAGAAAATTACAAAAACAACTTTCTTCTGGAATCTGTGCTTCTTAGGCCAAAACGCCAGAGGAATTATTTCAGGCTAATATTACGATGGCTGGTATGCTTTTTAATCTGAAAGCGTGGTGATGCGTTTTCCAGCTATAATCTTCACCCTTTTCGTACGTACACTAGGTCAACCAACTTCATATCCTTTTGCTTTGCGGTGAATATTGTGAGGATACAAAGGTCTCGCAATATGCGACCAAGAACAAGTAACGAGCTCTTCGTCTCAAAGATGTCTGTTGGTTCTACCAGTACCCACATTGAGTGCGTGGGTACAGATACAGCCACTTGTTGATCGCAATTTTGACTTCGCGGTCGTTTCCTACTCCCTCTCCGTTATTTCTCCACTTTCTACCGTCCCCATCATGCCTGTCCCCGTCCCGCCCATCCTCAAACCTTGCCCCGCCTCTCGACTCGCTCTCGACCCCGCTCCACCGTGCACGGCGAAGGCTTCTTCGGATTCTTCCGAGGAAGTCCCGTAAAACCCGCTTCATCTTTCTCGCTGCGTTGCTTGCAGAGAGAGTGGGACCTGCGGAACGGTAGGCGCCGCGTCACGAGCGCGGAGGCAAGATGAATGGAGGAGTAAACCAGGACCAAACGAATGGAGGGTGTGAGAGAGAGGGGAGAACACGCTGAAAATGGCTCGAAACTCGTAAAACTAGTTAATACTCGCACATTCAAAGCGTGGTACTTTTATCTGCATAATATGCCCTGCGAACACAGCGCGAGGGGGCGGGGCGTTATCTGGTGCGGGCGCGGCGCGCGAGAAGGCTCGAAGCGGGCCCGCGGGCTGAGGGGGAGCACAGAGGATTTCATCGCCAGTAAGGGGGGGGGGGGGGGAGGGAAGGGAGCAAGGAACAGGTCAGAGAGGACGAACGAGGGGTGCAGAGAAGGGCAAAGGGCGGGGTTGAGCGAGGCAAGGCGAAGCGGAACAGGAAGTGGGAGATGCAGGGGGGGCACGCGGTGGCGCTCATGGCTTCCACTGCTTTAGCAGATTCTGCGCTACACGATCATGTGGGAGCGGCAATGTTGCATTACTACCTCGCAAGAGAAATATTTCTTACAGTCAAAATCCTTTCTTAATTTTTTAACGTCAGTTCAGCATGTACAGGATTCATTGTGACAAAAGACGGAGGTAACTTTTTTTTAAATTGCATTATACTTTTCTTCCGTAAAGGAGATTATAACACAACGCAAGATACATTATCTTTTTTTCAGTTCTTACACAATCAGGGGGTGGCAAAAAATGTCACTAACGAAAGCTTTCTCTTGATGCTGGACAATTGTTAGAAACTCCTGTAAGAAAGAGGTAATTGACAGTTATTGTTACTCTAGATCTGTTCAATATGGTAATTTTTGAAACTTTGAATTATTTACAATTGGACACTGCTCTAATATCATATTATTTAGAAATGACACACTACATCTCCTTTGGCGGGTACAGTAGTTTGTCAATTTATAAACTCTAAACAGGCGCAGAGGAACGAATTGATTTCCTCTGCCTCTGTTGATAAATTTCACTGTCTCTCTTATTTATACTTTATCGTTGCAATTTGTAAACTGCATGTATTTGTATCTGCTAATTACGTTGAGAGAATGGATATCCAATATTCTTGATAAAGACTAGAATAGAAAACTAAAACGCATTGATTGATTATTTTATATTTCCCGGTACACCAATTGTCATTAGACCCGAAAGTTCAGTGCATGTTTTTATCCCGTGAGGCGGTCGAAGTTAGTTTGTAAACTTCGTATAGAACTGCATGAAGATTTTTACAGAGGCTGTTGAGATATTTCTGAAGAAATCTGAAGACAAATAGAGCTGATATTCCACTAAACTCAGTAAAATATAATTCTTCAAAATTCAAATATCATGTGTAGTTTCACTTTCTATGAAAATGAAGGCAGAGGTGACTTCCATATAGTGCGGTATACTTACAATAATGTTCAGAATTCGCCACTGATATACGGACTGTCCGGGGAGGAAAGGTCGAGACTTCGAAAATAAGCTCTTAAGACAATTTTAAGCATCTTTTATCTATAAAACTACTTGGAAATTCTGAATGGTTCAAACGCAATAAGCAATCGAAAGTTGGTTCAAAGAGACGCTTTCTAGGAAAAACATTGCCTCATAGAAGCATACAAGCACTCCAGAAACATGTAAATTGTTTATTATTTACAATAGAAATGAATATACTTATACAATAGAAATGAATAAACACTCTTCTGGTTCTAAAACTAAATCAAAATTATACAATTGTTTTAATGTTGAAAGTTCCAATGAAAATCGGCCCTATGTAATACGTATAAATGCATTTTCTTCTATATGAGCAAAAAAATGGCCCCAAAAATATTTTAGATATTTTCTAGAAAATGTTGAAAATATTAAAAGTGCTTAAGGTAAAAAAACTTATGTATCCCAACTCTCTCTGTAACGGCCACAGCGAGGTCTTACTCTTGACGTATTCCCAAAGTTTCAGCCCAAACTTTTCTAATCTAACAAAGTAATGAGTGATGCACATCGGATTTTGTATACAAAATTGCATGCGTCTCCTCTCCACACACCATCTTTGAAACAGTATAAAAAGACCTCAATTCTGGCGTACGCGTGAAGTAAGAACTGAAAAAGATTAAAATGGATTTTATGGCCGATATTTGAGATCCTAGTTTTGAAGTCCAATAATTTTCTTACCTATACTACAGTTCAATGAGGAAAAGATAAAATGTTTTTTAAAAATTCGCATTTTAATTCGATGATCATGCATATTAATTAAATATTCCCCAACACATCTCCTGGAACAGTCCACACTCCACGCCCTGAATGCCCTCGCAGCCAACACACGTGCTCGCCTAAAGGTCGCATGCACAGAGTAATCGCTTATTGAAATGCAGCCAAGGCCAGCGATGCGCTCGCACGCATCTGGACGAACGACGGAGCGCGGGCCAGCGATTGGGTGGGCGGGCGTGTTCGCGGGGGGGGCGGTAGAACGGTGTGTGGCGGTGGGCGGGGGTTTGGGGGGGAGAAGGGTGCGGGGGGGGGCGGGCGGTAGGCGGCGCGCGGGGGTGGGCGGGTGGGACAGGATAAATAAATAATTTATCTACCGTTGACGCGATAAACGTGGCATACACGCAGGTGAATTAACGCGACGGACCCTCCTGCAATTAAAAGGCCCATTTGCACTGCCCGTCCGCCTCTCCAGTGCAAAGGAGGTTTTTTGTTCGCGCACAACCGACCCTCATTACAGTGATTCATAGAATTTCGCCCGCGCGATTCATATACCTCGTGCGTAAATTTCAAAAGGATGAAATTAAGCTTTAAAGCCTGATAACACTTTATGAGTATTTTGGATTCTAGTGAAAAATCACTTCTATTACATTTGTCTAATTATTTATAAGTGAGAGATTTCTGTTATCACGGTTCAAATAAATTTTAGATTTATTTACGCAAAGAGTAATTAAACATTAGGGTGTTTGGGATGCTGGTAGGAAATGTCACATAGTGCTTCTCTTTCAAGAGTAAAATACATAGAATTTTGCTAAATGAAATAGACAGGAGCACAAAATTTGAAAGAAGTTATTTGAATATTTTACATATTCAATTACATATATATATATATATATATATATATATATATATATATATATATTGTAACCGCCCATATGTCAGTTCCATTGATTTTTGAGACCCGAGAACGTCAAGTCACGACAAGATGCAATTATACTGCTACAAAATTGCAGGAGATCGCGCCAGCAGAAAATGGTATCCCTTGCAAGAAGTTTCTGAACGCACTCGTGTAGAATGGAACGACAACCAATCAAAAATCACCTTTGAAAATATCAGCACTAACGCAAAGCACCGCTACGAAAAGCTCTCTCTTTTGCTACCGACCGCCTATCTGGACGTACCGAAATTGTTCGTGTTGGCCGGAGAGGAAAATTCGCCATATTTCGACGATAAGAAGCTTGAAAAAGGTCATTCGTCTCATCATGATAAAATAACGATACCATGTATGAGAGAATTGAGAATTATAAATCATTAATATTTTGATAATTCACGTGAACGCATTACATAGAAATATACTATTTTTCTATCAACGAGGAAATAATATATTTCAACGTTCAAGAACGTATACTGAAGTAGAAAGCATGTGCTATAGAAAATGTTTCTTTCTATTTCCAGCTTTTTTTGTCTTTCGTCTTGGCTTGCCACGTAAGAAATTCATTACGCGGAGATATTGCAGTCATATTGTATAAAATTCGAAGGACTGTGGTAGCGATTCACCAGTGGACGTGTTCGCCGAAGCAAGAGGTTGCCACGACCTTGAAAGGATCTGGGTCGCCGTCGCCGCTCCAAGCTGTGGAAATATTTCTTCGAGACGGCGTGTTGTGAGTCAGAAAACTTCAATAGAAATTCTCAAAAAAAGAACTGTTTAAAGAAGCAAGAATTATTCTACAGGGATAGAATTCACCTCACTTACAGACGTAGATAGTCGAGTAATTATATTAAAATCATTTAAACGTAATCTTTTACAATATCGCTGTCGTAAAAGGAAGCCAGGTAGCTAATTCCGGTAAATAATTGTAAAAACCTATTTTTTTATTTTTCTACTCACGATGATATTTGTTCTTTTAGGGTGTGCTTTCAATTTATTGTTTAATAGTTTTCAAATTGCTCAAAACCAATAATTAGTAAAAGAGTTAATATTAATTGTACGTTCAGTGGATAGATCGCTTGAAGAACATAGCAAATCCATCCAAATTGTTAAAAACTCACAAACAGAAGTTAGCCAGAATATTGTTGAATTGAAAACTCTAGTGAAAGGTAACGAGCAGAAAATCCAGTTACTTAGAGTAAACAGGAAGTTGAAGCGAAGGTAGCTGATATTCAGGAGAAAATCGAGACCTCTTTTCCATCACATCAGACTGCAATAACTATTACACCGGAATTAACATTCAGTGCTCATAGTAGAGAAAATCCTTGCATATTTATTAAGGCTGTCGAAAACGTCTTCACTTTGTATAATTTCCCTGAGTATAAAGAGGTTTATCAGATGCTCTTATCAAGCGCAAAAGTGTGGGCAGACACACTGGATCCTTTACCTGCTACTATGAATGAATTCAAAGAAAAATTTTTCAATCATTACTGGAACTATGAAATGCAGATTAATTTTAGGCTTAGTCTGATGTACAGTACCTGGAAGAAAGGCACTATTTCAAAGCAGGACTACGCAACAGAAAAATTAGCTGGTCTGAAATTATGCCCACCACCAATTCCAGAGCATGAAACGGTATGCTTGCTTATTCGACATTTTCCAACGGGCATACAAAATCTCCTAAAAAGTCAGTTGCCCATGTCAGCAGAAAAACTGGTGTGTCAACTAGGATTGTACGATACCACGTTTGAAATGACCGAAAAATGGGTGGAGGTAGAGGTAGAGGTGCAGGTGGAGGTGGAGGTAGAGGTGTTGGTGGTGGTGGTAGTGGTAGTGGTGTTGGCGGCGGCAGGAGGAGGGATGGGGGCGTTTAGATAGCCGCCATCTGTAGCGAGGAGCCCTGCCACAACTTTCGCGCGTAAACCGAGGCCGCGATAGTAAAGCAGGCGCCGTGAGCGGTTTTACCTCCAAAACAAGCCAACTGGCGTAATGGGCTGCCGTTTTCCACCGAGTTTTAATATTTTCGATCCATATCTGCGCGAGGTGTCTGGGGAATTTATGTTTAGGGCCTGACGCCCCCACAGTTCCCCCTCTGTTCCCCCGCACTTCGCCTCCCGGCGACCTGGATTCCGCAAAGCCCAATCAAAGAAGTGCTTCTTGCATAGATCTGTGGCATTATTTTTAAGGTCAAATGTATACATATTGGAACTAAATAGTAGAAATGAAAAAAATGTGGCATTTCAGTTACCTATGATTGTAAGTGGCCTTTGTCGAGATCTTTCATGGAGCTTTCAAAGTTTCAAAATTGGTATGGCTAAGGTACCAGGAATGATGCGTATCGGAATTTGTAATGCAGACATCATAACATAGGGCGTAACACAGATAAAATATACTGCTTGCAAACAATAATGTTTTGAATAATAATAATAATAATAATAATAATAATAATAATAATAATAATAATAAATTATTATTATTATTATTAATATTATTATTAATATTTACCGCGCATACTGTAATTACCAGTGATTACTACCTTAATTTAATGAACTGTAATGGTCGTGTTTTCTACTATGCATGTATCTTCAAATTGCGTATTGGTTTGTAAACGAAATTATTTAGAGCATGTACAGAATGAATTCGTAATCTTGTGTGATCATTGAACACTACTTTGATAAGGACCATCTTATTCGAGCGTATCTAAAACTACTACGCTCCAGCTCTTAATATGGCAGATATGAAGCGTGCTCTTGGTGTTCACGTGTCTGCCGCCATGTCATCTGTCTTACTTTGCATCGAGAGGCGCCAGACCTTGAAAATATCTGAATACTAATTGCGTAAGCAGAAGAAAATGAAGTGTGGAAAACGTCCGTGGTCGGGACGTGCAAATGCTTGGCCGGCGTCCAAGGAAGAATTGCATTCCGAAGTCGCCGGGGGAGCGGCAACGCGTCGCCCTCTCCTCGGGGCTCACACCTCGCAAGAGGGCGCTCCCCACGGCGTTTAAAAAATAAGCCCACGATGGTGCACGAATATCCTAATCTGCCATCGTTTATTACTTTCGAGGCAAAATCTTGTGTTATGACGCGGGAGAGTAAATTACGCATGTAATTTGGGAATGTTTTGCATAACGATTGGCTTGTCAATTTTATTCCCTAAATCTAGGGTACCGTACATAAAACCTCAAACGTTTTATGTTTATATTAGAAAACTAACTATAACGTAGCTGTAGTACGAGAACATCTGTACTATTCCGCAGACTTTCTAGTTTTTATTTTGAAGCAAATTTTTCATGTTTTTTAAAATTTCTGAACGTAAGACAAATATACACCAATTTAAATAATAACAGGTTTACTCAAATAGTGAATAAAATCTATTTATCGGGTTAAATACAGTGATATCGCTTCAAAATGCAGTATATTTTGATCACACGTTGTGAAACGCTGCTTCTCAAATGCAGAATGAATAAATTTAATTAAGGAAAACTGATAATTGAAAATGATTACTAAGAAATAGTTTCAAACTTGAATTTTTTAATTGACTTAAATTTGTAATACCTGGGAATTGAATTACACAGAATTGAGGGTAATTGATCACTAGCCTGTTAAAAATGATAGCTTCGACAGTTATTTTCGAAATGAAAAATATCTTCGCACATACGTTAGCTACCTAGTATTTTATTTCAAAATAAATGTGTTACAATTATTGATTAGTAATACTTCTTTGATCAATTTATGATACAAAGAAATTTTGAGTTGTGATCACGTGTACATACAGAAGAATTGAATATGTATATTTACATACATACTACAGAATTGCTCTACAGCTGTCGCAGTGTCTCCGCTTTCTGTCTCCCTGCCTTACTATTGCATTTCTCTTGCCATCATAGCCTCTCGCACTCCCTGCTGCCATGCAAATCTGGGTCTTCCTCTCTTCTGACTTTCTGTCGGTACCCATTGCAGGACTCGTTTTGGCCATCTTTCGTCTGTCATTCGCGTAACGTGACTGTACCAAACTATTTGTTTTTTCTCTATTTCGTCAAGGATATATTTCTTTACATCCATTTTCTTTCTTATTTCATTGTTCCCGATTCTGTCACGTGTGCTGTAACCGCAACTTCGACGCCAGTAGTCTATTTCAAGGGCCAACAGTTTCCCTCTTGTTCTTTTATCAACTTCCCAAACTTCAGAACCGTACGTTGTAACACTCTTGACTAGTGTGGGAAAAAGACGTCTTTTAGGAGTGTTAGTGATGGTTTTGTTCCATAAGACAAAGTTTATACTTTGTGTCTCGTTTCTCCGCAATCTTATTCGTCTCTCAATTTCTTCTTGGCTATTTCCCTTTTTGTTAAAGAGTACACCAATATATTTATATTTGTTTACTCCTTTCATTTTGTTCTCCATTTTCCCGAAGATCTTCAATCTCATTGTTCCCAACTGCATTCAGATTTGTCCAGGTTGATAGTCCAGCTTTAAAAACATTGCAATTGTATATATATAATTATTATTGTAAATACACAATTAATATATGTATATTTGCAATAGTATATGTATATTTACAATTATTAAAACCGCCTGGACAGACTTCCTCCAGAGGCGTGCGGGGGCGAGTGGAGAGCGCTGGCTGAACTGCGGGTGGAGAGGGAGGGAAGGGGAAATGAAGGTGACTCGTGTGTATGCATCGCATGCGGCGCCAGGAAAACTCGTCGACCGTTCTATTTCCATACAGTTCCGAGAATAATGGATTAAAATGCGTTTGGGATTGATTTGGAATTAATATTTTCAAATGGACCTTTACGCTCTATCATTTCGAATGAAAATTTTTTCATCTTTATTTATGACTGTGTATACGAAGATTCACATTCACTAAGCGGCAGTAAACGTGAATTTCAAGAAAGAAAGAAATTAATTTGACAATTTTGGAATGTATGTTCTTTCAATTTTTTAAAGTTTATTTTTGGTCGCAAGGTCATTAGCGACCGCATCAATTACAATATCTAATATACAGTTTACATTTGTATTTCTAATACATAATTGCATTGTTTCAATACCATAATTATACATTAATACAGTATAACACTGTTCACAATAATTAGCATGTTGTTTTGATCTCAGATTTCTGACAAAATACCAATAACTTTACAAAATCTTTCAATTTTGTAAATGCCCATTTTTAACATTGGCTGTCTATTGCAAGCATAAACATTAATGCCTTCTATAAATGCAATGCCCGCTAACGCATCTTACCAAGATGATTCCTTTTGTCAAGCTTTTGTGAATTTAGTATAACCGTGTAAGGTTACTTAGTCA
The DNA here is from genome assembly GCA_964035755.1 of Teleogryllus oceanicus. NCBI lineage: Eukaryota > Metazoa > Arthropoda > Insecta > Orthoptera > Gryllidae > Teleogryllus > Teleogryllus oceanicus. Next base: position 26,944,105 of record CAXIVR010000007.1, on the reverse strand, counting down.
TAGTGCCAAAGCATAGTTAAAAATTTTGAAACAATCGCCATGAAGAAATTAAAAATGTTTAATTTGATTGCATAAATATAATATAACATTTCACATAAACAGAATTTCGAGAAGCACAAATTGATTGACCAATTAAACTAGTTGAAAGTAGTAAAACAGTAACTCCAGTACGCAATGCATTATCGCAGAGTATTTATTGGACCCATGAAGAGCACATTGAATGCTCTATCCACGCGTTACTTATTAACGACCATTGAAGCGGCGTAAACCCTACAAACACATTACCATCGGGAACTTCCTTCTCGGATGACCGCATCGCAGCGACTTCATTAGCAGAGCTTCGGAGCAGAGTCGCGGCCGGGGCAACGCCCGCCCCACATTCGGAGGGCACGTGGGCGCACGTGGGGCGGCAACTGGGTCAGCGGGGCACCGGGAAGGGAGAGGGGGCCCCACGGGCGCAGGCACACAAAGACGCGAGGAGGTGCAGAAAGATCGCTGATGCAACGCGGGTGCGACGGGGTGGCGAGGGGCGGGGCGCGGGCGGGCGGGCGGGCGGGCGGGCGATATATTAAAACGTTTTACTGCAAAATTTAACTGCGCGCGTAATTCACGTTTGACGCTAACAGTCGGTCTCGATGTTTCGTTAAAAGCGCGAGAAAACGTAAAAGTAAAATGAAGAGCGGGCAGGGCAGAGTTCACGGGAGCCGGGAAGGAGGGGGGGGGACAAGGGAGGGCAGGGACCGGCGTTCAAGGGAGAGCAGGAGACGTGAACCATAGCTGCGTCAGCGGGTGCGAATTTTACTAACTCTTTTTCATGGAGATTATCTTGAACGAGCCAATGTTCGCCTCATATTCTTGTGTTTCAGCAAATGCATGATTTTTCTAAAAAAATACATCGTGTGTTCATATTGTAATTTTTTTCTTTAAATTATCCTTTATATTTTTTAGAATGATAAAGAAAAGGGTATTATTTTTCCATAATATAATGATGATCCGGAGATCAGTTATCATTACTTCCGATTACTCATTAAATACTCTTTATATGAAAATGGTATCTGTAACTGAAATTTTGGTTGCGATATCCTATGCATGCAACTCATTATTTCAGAGGTGTTCAATATAAATCAGAGAGAAACCTAATTGTGATATTAAATTTTCCATCGCCCTCGCTCTCTGAGCAAAATTCTCATTTAATAAATATTTAATTTCAAACTATTGAAACTCAATATTTATTATTTTAATATTTTTTTATTTTCAATAATAATAATAATAATAATAATAAATAAAATAATAAGTAATAAGATTAATAACAAAATATAATAATTCCCTTATTTAAACCTCCACAAAAAATATAAACAAAAGGGCAAGAAATGTAGCGATTTCGTATCGAAGGGTCGCGGGTTCGAGTTACACCTCGAGCGTCGTTGTATTTGTGTTCGTCCTTTCACCCCTTGTCATCATCATATCGTTTCATTTTCACTGTTACCATAACCTTAACTCCAAAAGTAATCGCTAATGAACTAGACGTTGATTGGACCTTAAATAACAAAAAAAAAGTAAGAAATAAAATACAAAGGTAACAATAAGGAGTTTTAGACTAAAGATTTAATAAAATCTCAATCATCTATTTATTTTCAAAAATTTTAAATTATAATTTTTTTTATATTGCCAAATAGAGGAGATTACGAAAATAGTTCTACCGTACTACATAACGAAATCCGGCAGAATAGAAAAGAGTTGAACACGGGTAATTTTTTGAAAATCTAAGTTTTAATGACAATATAACTTTCTACCAGATATGAAGTGCATTTTGATATATTCGAACAAAATTAGTTTTCAAAATTTGAAGCCATTTTTATATCATATTGAAATTACTTTTATTCATAAAATTTACATACAAATAAAAGTATTGACTAATGAACTGTAATAGAAATATGCAAAATTAAATTCCACTAAATTTCAGTCGCGAGAAAAATGCGCCAGTTGAAAATACTATGAGCTCTCTCCACCAGCCGCAGAGGGAGGAGTGCATATCGTCAGCGAGGCAAAGCAGACTACTGAAAAATCGCAGAACATTCAGTTTTCACGAATGCACTTGTTTCGAAAGTATCCAAATATATTGAAAGATAAAGAGAAAAATGAAGTTTTATTGGCAAAACTGCAGAGCCAATTTGTGCACATGTATCATATAGTTAACAATATTCAAGAGCTAACGCATAAGTTTGATTTTAACACACTGAATTTCTGCCTTGAAATATTCAATCTATCCCAGCATATTTTAATGTAAACCCATCTTTGGCGAAATACCCGGCATTCCTGAGCGTTTCAAAAAAGCAACCGATAAAATTTGCCCAGAGATGAGTGGGAAGTGGAAGTAGACGTCCAGAGTACCCGCAGATTGTAACAACGCCTTACGCTCCTGATGTTAAGACGTCGCGCGGGCCAAGCGGCCCAAGGGGCGTCGAGCTTCGCCTCCGGGGCCTCTCGCCACCCATTCGTCCGTCCGTCGACCGCGGCCTCAATTTCCGCGCCCGTCCGCTTCGTCGGGTGGGGCGAGGGCGGGGCGAGGGCGGAGCTAGGGCGGGGCTAGTGCGGGGATAGGGCGGGGCGAGGGCGGGGCGAGGACGGGGCGATGGCGGGGCGAGGGCGGGGCGAGGGCGGGGCGAGGGGGGGGGGGGAGGGCGGGGCAGGGCGGGGCGAGGGGGGCGAGGGCGGGGCGAGGGCGGGGCGAGGGTGGGGCGAGGGGGGGCGAGGGTGGGGCGAGGGTGGGGCGAGGTGGGGCGAGGGTGGGGCGAGGTGGGGCGGGGGTGGGGCGAGGGTGGGGCGAGGTGGGGCGAGGTGGGGCGAGGGTGGGGCGAGGGTGGGGCGAGGGTGGGGCGAGGTGGGGCGAGGGTGGGGCGAGGGTGGGGCGAGGGTGGGGCGAGGGTGGGGCGAGGTGGGGCGAGGGTGGGGCGAGGTGGGGCGAGGGTGGGGCGAGGGTGGGGCGAGGGTGGGGCGAGGTGGGGCGAGGGCACGGGCGAGGGCGGGGCGAGGGCGGGGCGAGGGCAGGGCGAAAGCGGGGCGAGGGCGGAGCGAGGGCGGGGCGAGGGCGGGGCGAGGGCGGGGCGAGGGCGGGGCGAGGGCGGGGTGAGGGCGGGGCGAGGGTGGGGCGAGGGCGGGGCGAGGGCGGGGTGAGGGCGGGGCGAGGGTGGGGCGAGGCGAGGGTGGGGCGAGGGCGAGAGCGAGGAGAGGGCGGGGCGAGGGCGGGGCGAGAGCGGGAAGGGGCGTGGCAAGGGCGGGACGAACACCACTGAAGCGTGGGGTGAGGGTAAGGGGGAGGGGAGGGGAGGCGGGCTCTTGGGAGGGTCAGGCGCTGTCGCGCTGCGCGGGGTGGGATGAGGTGGAGGGCGGAAGCGTGCTATTAAGGATGCATAAACATCGGCGCCGGCGGAGGAAAGCGAGGCGAGCAGAAAGGCGCGCCCTTCGGCATCGAGCTGCTGGCGTTTGTTGGCGAGGAACTGTGCATTAGCATTATGGCAACAAAAGAGGTTGCTACGTATGCCCTTTGAAGACTAACTGTAGTCCCTGAGAGCGTGCCCAGCAGACAGGGAGCTACGTTATGCCGCCAGTTGTGATTTGGGACTTGTTTTGTTGCATCGCTCTGACAATGTTCGCTTGTGTCAAGTGTTTTCGCTGGGGAGCGAGAGTGCAAATTTTGTGTTGTTGTTCGTTACACTTCTCGGCACAATGATTGGCCTATCTCTAATTACCGTTCAGGCTTAAGTGCCCCAAAGATTAATTGATTTCACTGCAGTGCCTCTGGCCGGGAAGTCCTAGGATGCGAGTTCCGTAGCTACATAGCTACATTGAATTCAGCCGCAGTCTGGAGCAAACCGCAGTCTGGACAGACTGCTCTGATCGGTAATTTTCCGTGACATCTTCCGGGATTCAACACCAGGCAAATGGTGGACCAGTCTCCTAACGGACTGCACGTAATCTTTCCTTCCTCATCCTTGTACTATCGTCGCCCCTTTATTTACACACACCTACTCTTACCTACCCTACGCTTCCATACATGTCGTGAGGCCATGTGCCAAATGGGAGCTTAGACTGACCCGACTGAAGTGGACAGGTAGGTCGGCATCGAATCTCACCATTCAGCAGAGGAATCTCAGCGCTACTTCCTCCATAAAAAAACATGCACTACACTTACGAGAATAATGGCTTTAACCGTTAACGCCTGGAATAACTAATAAATTATTAAATCAACCTAATTACCGTCTTCTAAGGTATAACGAACATCACATTGTATTTAAGATCAAGTCCACTCACTAAATGTGTGTGCCATTACTAAAAAACGAATCATGTACTACATCTTATTTGAATTATTAAAATGTATACTTTGATTAAAATAAGATTTAATGTAAAAATGCAGGTCAATCATTTTAAGAATTATATTTTATTAGAAAAAAATGTATGTCACCTCAGACAGTGAAAAGCAACACCAAGTCCATGACGTAAATTATTGGATGATGTAATCAGAGGAAAGTACTAATTACTTTTTAATGATTGATAAAACCAATGTATAAAAACTTGATAGATTTTCCATTAAATCATCGAAGAATTTTTAGACACCTAAGAGTTTATAAAAATATATTTAACTAAAAAATGAAGTCATTATTTATTGCTTATTTGTTAATCCCTACACAAAAATTGATTTGTGATTTTTTTCTTTAATACGAACTTAAACAAAATAGCCTCTATATATCAGAGTAAGTTAATCATAGCATTTATTGATAATGAAACGGTTATGGCTTCACTGTAAATATTTTTATTAAGAATTTTATTTTCCGTGCAGTACATGTTTCAGTCGTATCTTTTCTATGAATGGCATCCTTGGTGAACCAAGCATCTGAATAACAAGATCAAGTGTTAGCAAACACGTTGAAATTTCTGGATATTTGTTATTCTCGGTTATAAAATTGCTAGTTGTAAGGGAGCATCAAGCAAGTATCAGAATCTTTTCATTTCCATTTCCGCGTATGATACACATTGTCTGGAGTCCAGACTCTAGACAGTGGAAAAATAATGGACGGAATTGTGGAATGGATCGATGGCAGTAATAAAATGACAAATTACATGTTTCCAATATTGTATGTTCAATTTTATTTTATTAGCTAAGAAAAACATTTTGGATCACATTAAGAAACATTTAATAACATGTGAATTTTGGCACATTAACTTCTTTACAAAATTCTTCTTGCTTTTCTTTATCATACTCACAGAGATCCTTATTGTTTTCACTAGGTAACAATCCGTACAACTTTTACTTCCACATTGCAACGATTGCAACGATCATGCAACAGATTTAATGCCATTGTGTGAGTTTTGCCTACTCATTTCGTGAGAATGTTCCGCTAGTATATGTCAATAAAAATTCAAGAAGATGAAAAAACAACATGGTGTGAAAAATGGGGATGCAAAAGCAGTCTCACTTACATAGGACACTTATTTTCAATAATAAATGCTTTTTGCATCAAATTTCCAGACTTCATAATTAGCCACAATAATAGAAGTTTTTCACTTATCAAGGTTCCATTTATTCATGTTTGAGTTAAGATATCTAAGAGACGTGTGTAGTCGACACGGTACATAGTGAACTCTAATATAGTGAAGTTTCGGGTATAGTGAACTGAAGGCACTGAAGTCGATTCAAATACGTAGCAAGTAACTATTAGATGATTCGGTTATAGTAAACTTTCAACATCGATTGCAGTGAATAAGTAAATACAACTTCCAAGGAAATAAATTGACCTCAGTTCCGCGAAAACATATAACCTTACGGGTTTGTCGATAAAGTTCTCGTGATATTTTTGCACATTTATAGCGCCTTGAGTAAGAGATGGTACGCAGAACATGAATATGATTGGCTTAGCTCAATCATATACTTGTATTTTTCGATCAAAATCGAAAACATTTCATTATTTTTGTATTTTTCCCTAGTCACCGGGTATCTAACAAAACCCTATACACGTCTCATAGGGTAGAAAGCAGCATAGTTTTCTTTGAATTTCTGCGCGCATTGGGTGTTGGAAGAAGTACTGTACCTCTGAAATGATAAAACCAACCAAAGTCGAAAATGGCATTATATGTTGGGATCGTCGGCTGCAGTGAAGCCAGAGCTCGAGGCCTCCCAGCGGCGCTTCGCCCACTGAGATCGCGAGGGTCGAGCGCTGCCAGCGGAGCGCGCGGTGGCGCGCGGCAAGTGATGGACGTTGATGGAACGGATCGCAAGCGCGAACGAGTTCCCGCACTCGATTCCCGAACCGAATCGAAAAGCGCCCCTCCGGGCCACGCCGGCGCGACCGCCGCTGCGTCACGTGAATATTTGATTTGCGCCCGATAAAATATTTAATCGGTTATTGTAAACACACGGCGGATCGCCGTTTCTATGGCGAGGCCCGGAAATAAATTGCGGCGGCGATGGGCGGCAGATGGAGGAGAGGCGTGGGGCGGACGGGATGTCGGTCGGGCAGGAAGGAGAGTAGGTAGGACGGGAAGGAGGGCATGCAAAGGGACGGGCAGGATAATGGGTGGGAGGGGGGAGGGCCGCCAGGCAGGGGGCAAGAGAGAGCGGGAAAGAGAGCATGCAAGAGTACAGGCTTGAGGATAGGTTAATGGGATGCCGGCCGGCCAGGAAGGCAAGCAGTGAGGAGGGGAAGGGCGACGTGCAACAGGACAGGGATAGGTGAGTGGGATGTCGGCCAGCAGGGAGGGGCGAGTGGTAGGTCAGGCAAGAGGGCGGGCGTACGTGCGGGGTACCCGGAACACTGGGGTCATGGGTGACGCGGCGAGATAGTGTTTCCAGTTCCCTGTGAACATTCGGCCATTTGGAGGGAATGAAGTGACAGGAGGGTACAATGTAATGTTTCCAGGCGTAGTTTTCATAGAAACAGAGAAATATTAAATTGGTGTGATAACTTATTGAGTGTTCGAGTGAAAAATTGAATATCAAACGTCCAAGATGATACAGCCCACTGAAAGCCGAAAGGCCTTTTTTTCCTAACTGCCTGCATGCAACCTGCAGGCGCTTGGCAACAGGAGATCCCGCATATCCCACGATCCCTCTTCCGTTAAATGAGCGTCAGTCTTATGTGAAAATGAAATGAATGTGAAAATGAGCTTCATAAATGAGTTTTATACATTGTTTTGGTTAATGTCAGGAATTTTAGTGTACGCTCTTCTTTCTTTCCAAGGTTTTCACAGTATTTCTACTGACAGTAGAAACTTTGTGAAAACGTTCTCTCGTATCGTATTGTATCCCAGATGTTGGAAGTGCAAGATGTTAGATATGCTGGAATATTGGAGATCAAATATGCGAAAACAGGAATTATGTAATAATGATTAACATAATAGATTATTAAAGTTATTTGCAAAGCACTATGGAGTTATGTGGGGGTTTTCCGTGACTTTCAAGAGCATAGACTTACGGTAAAAGTATTCATAACGTTATTCAAACCAGAACCTTAGCACGAAACCAATGGGCTATTGGGTTTCGCAAACCTTACTACCTAATATTTTATTTAATCTAGTTCTTTTCAGTTTTTCACAATGGAATATTTAATAGAGTACAACAGAAAGAGTGAACGGGCCCATAACTACATGATATTAATACATGTTTGCTGGTAGTATACTACAAGTTAGTGATTCCTGGCGCGTGAACTACTGAGGGCATTCGTCCCGTAAGTGGAGTGCATATTTTTTCATCGGAAGGTGGCGGTGACTTTTCCCAATTTGATGGCGAGTTCGGACACCTTCGATATTTGTCTTCCTTGAACATTACGAAATAATGAGTAATTATTTTGGACGATTGATTTCCCGAGCTTGTTGCCACTGCTTCGCACAATGAAACCAGCCTCGCTTTACGAGTGCGCGGATCGAAGTGGGGCCCCTTGCGCGCGCCTCCCCCTCACGCCGCCCCCGCCCGCGCTGATTGGTGGGATCATTAACTCGCGAGGAACGCCCCTTCCGTCCCAGCCGCTCTTTCCGCCTTCGCAGCGGTCGGGCTTGACGTTTCTGATTTCCCCGTTTCCGGGAACATCCGACGCGCGCGCGGCACTCGAAGGCGACGACAGCGCGCCGTGCGGAGATCAGGCGATACTCCCGAGTCTCATTACGAGGCGCTCGCAGTGCGGCCTTCGGAAAAGACAAAAAACGCTCCCTCGCGCACAGCTTTAAGCCAGTCGGTCACGAGACTAATGAGATACTGATAACACAGGTAGGCGGAATTATTAAGAGCTCGGAAACATATTTGTGGTTTGACAACACGGAAACAAATACGCAGCAATAGATGGTGGTGATTTCGCACCGGCAGAACAAATGAGTTCTGATCTGTTGAGAGATACGTGTATATTCCGATGCGAACATGCGGGGTTGAATAACAAAAAACATGCAAACCTGTTAGGTTTGTCGCACAATCGAATATTTTAAAGCAACGAATCATACGCTTAATTAAATGGGCTTAATTGAAATAGCTTGACTTTTGGCCTAACCACATAATATATCGTCATGTGGTTTAAATTTGCAATAAATGGCCTACTGAATAAAAAATTAATTGATACTATAATTTTGATTTTCCTTGTCTACCAACCGAACAACAACACTTTCTAAACCATGTTTAGAAACAACTTCTAGGACCCACGGTATAGTGACAATCCTGAATCGCTAATTCGAAATGGCTGCAACTGCAGGCTGCTGTTTATGAAGGACTGACGTAATACGTAGATACCAACTTTTTTGAAGGCTACAAACACGAAACTAAGTACAAGTACCATAGGAGAAGGGTCGTTAACTTTCAAAAGACCCTTGAAGTACGCAGAGACCAAGTATTCATGTTGGTTAACTTTACCATGCGATTCGTGATTTTTAGCTTGAGAAGGAGCTTCAACTCCAAAAATAGAAGTCCATCATACCTTGCACGAAATGGAGGTCTGGAAACTTTTGCAGTGGTCTTGCAACTTACCGCTGAACAGAGGGCATAAAATCCCTCTGTCTGACTGTGAATCCCTCACTATAAACATGTCTAACGGAAATTACAAGCTAGATATGAGTTTTCATTACTATCCAATAGTGTATTGCATTATTCGTCGTTGAGTGTTTTTATTTTTATGTAGAATTCTATAGTTGAGTAAGTATTTTCTTTCATTTTTCAAATGAAAGTATAATTATTTTATTATGTTTCGGCATCTCTTTGGCTGTCCTCGTTCAAAATATTCTGAATTTCAAGGTCATTTTAACTTGAATTCAACGTTCATAGAATCAACATTCTGTTTTTTTCTATCAGTTAATATATGTAGTATTTAACATATCACTATTAATCATTCAAGTTTATTTTAAAAATAATAGAAAGATAAAATAAAAATATAGTCAAACAGAGCGATAATTGTAGAATAAGAGCAATTACAAAACATACTGAACTTTAGGTAGAGAATTCATGCGTGTCTAAGTGAGGGGAATGAGGAAGAAAAAAGAATGAGTGCGAGATTTTCTAATTTCTGAAAACCGATCGTTCTCAATACTACTGACACTTATATGCATTCCGAACAAATTTGACGCAACTCTTAAATACTTACTACAATTACATTAACAAATTGGCTAAGAAAAATTACTTGGGAGTATTTGTTCTGGTTAATATGACCCAGAAACAAAAACTGGCAAATTCTTATTTCTCGATTCGCATAGAAATATTCGCGAAAGGCTGGTGCATCTAGGTGAGAGTCCAAATCGTAGAAACACGTGCGCCGAAAACGCGCTATGTACATCGCAGTTAGACGCGTAATTAAGCGAGATATGAGCAAAACAATGACACGCCCGGCTGGTGTCATAAAACAGACATAATCATAAATTATTCGCCGCCTGCGAAGAATTGATATTGGATTATTAGATGTGACAGTGTTCTGACGCTATTGGAATAACTCTCGTATTTCACGTTAATGCATACACAAGTAATTAGCCGCAAAGCACGCAATACGTTTGGGCTATGCACGGCCCCCTGGAGGGCGTGCGGAAGGGAGGTGGCGTTTTGGGGACGGAGAAGGGGGACATAGTCGGAGCGTCGCCATTTTGGTTTCATGGTGAGCGACGGGTAATTAAAGCATGATCGCTCGGTTATCTCTGAAAGCGATAGGGAACAAATATAACTCGCTGCTTCTGCAATTGGTCAATAGTTTTATCAGACGGTACAATGTTTTCCGTATGCAAGGAATTTTCCACACATAAGTGAATAATACCACCTTTAATGCTAGCAAATGAGGAAATAAAATTCAATGAAATTTTATGAGGCGTGAGGTGAATATTATCATATAAAAACCGACTCAAATACTGCAACACACGATTTTCACAGTATTATGTTTCTGTGACAGATGACGTCAAAGCATTCTGGAGGAATTAGTAGCCTGTAACAGCGGCAGCAAACGCAACTTAACTATTTAATGCCATTTTAAAAAATCGATTAATAAATTAGGTGAATAAAATGAAAAAGAATAACATTTCGTAAGGTCGGATAATAGTTAAAAAAAAACCAAAAATTAAGATATTGGAAAAGAACGCAATATCTTATGCAATATTGGGGATCGTCATTGAGGTCCCATTGTTACGCGACTGTTAATAATGAACCGAACCATTTTGCACACCTATGTGTATCAAAGATCTATCACACTATTTGCTCATTATTGGCATTATAAATAAATTTGAAAAGAAATTTCCGAAGTTTTTTTTAGTGATCTCACTCGTATGGCACATTACGATGGTTACAAAATAGCAATTAATTACGAGAGGTGTTTGTGGTGGAAACAAAAACGTGGTATACTTTCGAAAGTAAAATGTATACTTGTGTGGGATGATGTATTATAAACACTAGTGACTATATTTACTTTCTATACTAAACACAAAAAGGGAAAGTACTGTAATCACCTCAATAAATCTTTATTATTATTATTATTATTATTATTATTATTTATTATTATTATTAAACTGAGCAAAAGGGATCTGTTATTAAGTATCTTAGATTCTATTTGTAAAAATCTTAGAAAAATGTGACAAGTCTGAAGTAAGACTGCCTTTTATCCAACAGTTTGCAATATCATTGGTAGTTCCAAATTTCTAAAATACTTTTTAAATGTTTTCGACATTATTCCTTCCGATGAGATCACCAAGGCTTATATTAGAACTTTCTCCAACCGCCTTGTCTGTTTCAATTGCATTGCAAGCTCCTCGTACTTCCTGATCTTCTCTAATTCAGTTTCGCTGATGTTATGAGTCAGAGGAACTGCAATATCAGTTAGAGAGACTTCTTTATTGGTATTATCAATGAGGATTATTATTATTATTATTATTATTATTATTATTAATATTATTATTATTAATATTATTATTATTATTATACGATTATTTCAAAACCGTAAAATCTCTCTTTAAATTTTTTGAGATGTTACTCATCTCTCACAAGTTAGTCTATCAGTCAAGTTAATCTATCACAAGTTAGCCTATCAGTGCTGTTCCAAAGATTATTCAGATTGATGCATGGGGAGAAGAAATTAATACAATTTTATCCCCGAAAACCGGAATGAATGGATGTGCCACGCAATATACATAACTGTAAGATAGGAAGCATTTGAGCTGAAACTTTGTAAATACATCAGGTGTAAGATCTAGTTAAACATTTCCAGAGATCATTAAGATATTTCAAATTTGGGGGTAATTTACATGAAGCCTCTAAGTCATTTTTAATATTTTCTGGGAAATGGCTGGAAATTTTTTCTTGATATTTTTTTCCTGCAGATGAAATGGCCTTTAAAAGTGTGACATAGTTCCGATTTTAATTAAAACCTCTGAAATTTAGAAAATTGCAAAAATATTTACATTTAAAACACTAAGGGATTTCATTTAGAAAGACGTTTCAGCTCTCCATTCAACCAAATTTCGTGCTTTTTGCTTTACATCAAAGGCAGTGAACCCCACATGTTTTTTTCGCCTGCTATTATTAACTGGATTTAAATTTTAATATTGTAAAATTAATAGTACAAACAGTTATCTGTCGGTTTGTCCATTATTTTATGGTTCGAGTTGCAATCAATCTATTGAAAGAATTCGACTTTTACTCTGCAAGATCTCGTGGGAGTGCATGTTCTTGTTAGTGAAGCTAAGATTTCAAATTTGTTAACTTCGAAGATTTGTGAATTCGCCTGACACACATGCCTCTTTTACAAATAAATTTCAGTGATTATAATATGAATTCCATTATGTTTTTAAAGTAGGCTTAAAAACATAATGCATCACCCCTCCAGGATTTCTTAGCCGTATTTTGCTGTAATAAATGTGGACAAATCTTGGTAAATATAAAACATTTCCACTACATCTTCAGAAATATATTGAACTCTCTGTGGACATTGAATTGTGATTGTAGTGTTCCAGAAGCCTCTGCTTTTTCCTTAACCTTCGAGATTTAATACTGAATGTCATGAAAAGACGTTTATGGGGTTCTCAATTTTCAGTGAAGTGAATATGTAGAAATTTTTTAACTTTCCTAAAGCCTCATCCCATATATAACAAAAATTTTCGAGTGCATGGTTACTCCTTAAAGATTTGTGATATGTCCCAACTTTCCAAGCAATTTTTCAACCATATTGATTCAAGGAGCTTGGATATTTTCATATATTATATTCATTCAATTGTAGATCTTTAAACTGTGTCATACATTGTTTTTCTAAGTCTGAGTAATTGTTGAATAATATCACTCGGAGGAGAAAAGGTTTGTTATACCACGCGTTTCAACTAGTATTACGTTCGTATGGGTGTCAATTAAAGCAATGCTTCCAAAATGAACTGTGTATCTACCTCGTAAATGTTCAAAAAAAGAAAGCTTTAACCGTAACAGAATAAGTATTTATAAAAAAGAGTTATTATTTTCTTTAAACATACTACAAGAAAACGACACTTTATCTTAGTTATAATCTATTCATTGTTCAACAGATGAAGCAAACATTTAAAAGCTCATAAATTTAAAATAATAATACAAACTATATGTACTTGAGAGTCATGATTTACACAAAACCTTTCTTCACACAAAGTTCAGTACAATACTTATACTCTAGGCCGTGTATTAGGCCGCACTAAATTCGCAATATGGCAGCTTGAAAGATTTCCTGTCGGAATAGTCAACTTATGAAACTATAACTGGTCAAGTCTTTCGCTTTTGTTTTCTTTGTTCTCTCATTCACAATCCTCGCGCGGTCTCGAGTCTTGTCCACTGTTCAATAATACATGTTTCGTTTTTCGGTAGAATTAAAAAGAGATCTATAAACGAATATTAACTCTGTGAATAATTATTAAGTTAATTAAGAATTATCATTGTCAACTATTACGTGCTTAAGAAGTGTTAAAAAGTGTCAAGTGCAAATGAAAAATACAACCTCAAAAGTTATCTGCGGTCATACTTCTATGTTATTAATGCTTTTGATATGTGTGTCAACCGTTCCTTCACGTTTTGAACTGGTAGTAATGAGTTTTATTGAACGCAAATAAATACCACAATATTGAAGTTAATTAACGTGATACATGGTAGTTTTTAAGTGATCTAATGAATTGTTCCTAACATCCAGTTATGTCAATATCAATGCAAATGCATCCATTTAATTTATCTGTTCAATTATTCATTAGCTTTTAAAAGTAAGTTCAAAAAAATGATGAAAATCATCATTAGTGTAAGTAAGTCTTTAATAACTTATCCATTGTTATCAGAGACAGTCTTTGAATACGTGTTATCTTCAAAGGTTCAATATTAAGTATAGACCCAGATGTTGTTGGGCTATCCATATTTTCCAGTTATAATTAAAATGAATTCAGAAAATATAATAATAATAATAATAATAATAATAATAATAAATATAATTAATTTAAAACAAGAAATACTACAGGGACACTTAATAACAACAAATAATGAACTACTATAACTATTTCAATTAACTTGATTATTATTATTATTATTACTAAAGAAAACGATTGGAAAATAATAAATAAAACTCAAAAACGCCTAGTACTACTAAATAAATTGAACGATAAAACGCAAAGAACGAAGAGCACCAAAACGCAAAATGCAAATCTTTAGCAACACTCGTAAACTAACACAACTTCACTAGGATGGCATTGAATGTTGGCGGAATCTACGGAAGTAGTCATTGTTTCAGTGCAAACTTAAATTTTAAAAAATATCCCTACCGCTTGAAGGTAATATACACAGGGTATTTGTGTGACGGTTGGCAACAACTTTTGCCAACATAAAACGAAACGAAACTACCCTAAATCGAGTATAAATGTATGTTTTCAACCGACTGTGACATTTTTCAAAAGTTGTCCCGTTAGTTCGGCTTTTTAGCTGGCCAGCAGTCTACCTTTATCCAATGTATTGTAAATTGTGATTCCAGGGCCTACTTTGAATTCGATTCAATCGTGTGCAGGTGGAGGGGGCAGAGGCGGGAGGGGAGGGTTGAGGGCGTGTGGCGGGAGGAAGTGTCCGTCAGGCGAGGCGAGGCGCGTGTTCGGGCTCCTTGGGGTCTGAGGCGAGCGCCCCGGGCGGCAGCGCACGGAATCGCGTAGCCGCCGATGCTATCGCTAAGGGAGGGCTTCCCGCGCAAACGCTAAATAAACAGATGGAGCGATAAAATGCGCGGAACGAAACCTGCAGCCTACGACTTAATCGACGTTTCCCGCTCGCCTTTGCGTTTGTTTCGCCGGGCAATGCGGCTCTAAGCTGCGGTAATTAATTCAACTTCATTTTAAAAGGAGCTTCCAACTTAATGGGTTGTACACATTTAGCACTATATGAATACGTTCTGCAGTAGTTAAATTGTGTTAAGGGAAAACTACTTGCGGTTTCACTTTACTGTCAGAATTGACGCACGATAAATTCATGATTCTATATTGGTGAACAATGTCAAAATTCTCGAAACAATTTTAAAGATTACAATACCACATTTATTCTGATGTGCGAGCGAGGATGTAGCGGTGTATTGGTTGGTTGGACGAGGTGTGGAGGGGCGAAGTGTGATGGAATGGATTGTAGAGGCACGCAGTGTAATGGTGTGACGAGTGGCCGGGAGAGAGTGACAGAAGTGCTGTCAGGAGTGTGTGGAGGCAAAAATTCGTAATTGAACACTTGGAAGTGTTCAAATAATCAAAGAACATTACTACAAACTGGAATACTATACCTCACTCTACAAAAAACCCTGAAGATGTATAAAAATAATTTTGAAAAATTAGAGTTTGTTGGGATTAGATTTCCCTATTATAACGCAAAATGAAAAAAATATTACATGTAATATTACAACTTTCATATAACAAGTTCAATTATCATTTTCTCACCTCACTACCAGCCTACGTAGTAAAGAACAAGTATTGTGATAGTGATGCATAGGTGAATAGGTGATTTTTTATAGAAAATCTAGTAATGGAGGGTGCTGGTAACGAACGAGAGGATATATCATTTTACTACAAATAGTAAAGTACGTCTTCTAATACGTGTTAACAAATTCTGTTTTGTGGGTCATCACAAAACTTAACTTACAGCAGAACGTTCTTCCGCTCTTCCATTCATCCGTCCGTCTGTCTGTCAACCCTTGCGCCTAACCCGTTCTGTCGATTTCTTCCAAACTGATATTGCGGAGTCCAAACTGATTTGGAGGACATGTAGTCATTATAAGACTAATAAATGAGAGTTAACTTAATTGAATCATTCTTTGTTCATATTCTCCGTATGTAAACGCAGAGAGTGTGTAGCGATTATCTTGGCCCACCAAGAGTTGCCGGGTGATGTATGGAAGCAACAAAAAGTCTGGACGCGACGGAATAAGACTGAAGACAAACGTCTGCGAACCGCTATCGAATGCTCGTCGTCCAAACAACCATTTCCGATCTGTTATCCAATAAAACTCATTTCCTTAGTTACCTTTCTCATTAACCTTTTTTTCGAGTGGTATGGATCAATACATTATTAAAAGGCTTCTGTATCACGATGTCAAATATAGTATTCAAAAAGGAGTGTTTCTCCTATGTTAAACGATATTCAAAAACTAATCTTCAACTGTGTGGGTGAAGTATTTTTCCTTCCCGAAAATTTGTATTTCTTGGAAGAATGGCATTAAGTAGAACGGCAGTAAGTAAGTAGACAAGTAATAATTATGCTTTTTAGTGAATTTTTAGTAATTAATATTGTATTTGAAAAGCGCTACCACCGGAAGTATTCAAACACAATCCTGGGTAGCGTAATAAATATTCTATTCTATTTCAGTTGCACTGCGGAACTCTGTGCTTTAGAGGTGGTAAACCCGAGACGGCCGGTGTGCTGCTGACTCCGTTTTTAAGTAAAAGACACTGTAACGTAGTGGTTTGTTCCTGCCTAGTGACATGAGGCGTTGTTGGGGAACATGAAAATAAATACCCAGAATTCTTTGAGAGGTCGAGGTAAGCAGACCTGCCTAGCAGATCCACGAGGCTGTGGCTGCAGATAGGTTCTGAAATATGCACTGGAGCACAAATAATAAAAGTGTGTTGTTCTGAAAGACATATCATTTCTGGGAAATAGTTGACTGGTGGTCAGCTGGCCCATGACTGACCTTGGCAGCGCTAACGATTGTGACGCTACAGTCGTGTCGTAAATTTGGTTTCAGCGGTGGGATTCGAACCCATGCGTTCGAATAGGAGCTACAAATATCTCTCCGCGATTGGTAGGGGATGAGGATTACTGGTGAGCACTCATTCTGTTGCTTTGAGTTCTAGTCTCTCTCATACTTCGCTCTTCGCAGCCGCCCTGCGCCTCCCATCCTACCCATTGCAACCCGCTCCTTCTGTCCCAGAGGTCATCCCCTTTCATCCCTTCCCACCTCACCCCGCCTCTCCTCGCTCTCCTTCCTCTTTGCCCTTCCCCAATTTCTTCTCT
The DNA here is from genome assembly GCA_964035755.1 of Teleogryllus oceanicus. NCBI lineage: Eukaryota > Metazoa > Arthropoda > Insecta > Orthoptera > Gryllidae > Teleogryllus > Teleogryllus oceanicus. Next base: position 26,927,136 of record CAXIVR010000007.1, on the reverse strand, counting down.
CCTCTCCACGGCCTTAAGCATCATTTCTTGGCCTTCCTTGCCCCACCCTGCTTCTTCCCCACTCCTCTTCTCGTAACCCATGCATCCCATTCCACCCTCCATAGCCTCTCCGTTCTCACCCTGTCAGTTAGTTGATATTTTTTACGAGGCCTTCAAGGCCCGCTCTTCCGTATGACCACGCAAATTTTGCTATTTCAACATCTACCGGAGAAAGGCGGTATTAACTTGGGCGACGAAACAAGCAATTTGAATTTTTTTCAGTGGCTTTTTTAGGTTTGAGAATATTTTACATGCAGTAAATCTACTACACGGGACAGCTGGCTTTACTTCCCCTCCTAAGGAAGACATACTAAGGATTTTTTCGCCCTTAAAAATCCACGGCTTCGATCGGGTTTGAACCCGCGAACTTGGGTACAATAGCCCGGTACGCTAATAGCCGTTATATCACTGAATACGCGAATGTTTCACACCACCCACAGTTCTTTCTTTTTTCCTTCACCCACTCGTGGCCGATCGTCCTCGTCACGCTCCACTCCACCCCACCCCTGTCCCCCGTCCCCCAAGCCGCGCCGACCGCGCGTTTTGCCCTATTTGCGCTCGACGCGCCCTCGCTCTCCCCCGCGGCCGCGCCCAGCATTAATGCAGGCTGACGGCGGCGGGCGCGGCGGCGTGTGGCGGCATAATGGGCGGGGCGCCGCCCTCCGACCGCAACTCCACTCCCTCCCTCCCCCTCCCGCACGTCAGGGGAGAAGCACTATTCCACCCGGCTATGCCATACGGTTAGGATGAGCTGACATTTTATTAGGGATGGGCGATTATTAATGATCGATTAATATCCAATCTCTTAATTTTATTGTTCTGAATTAATATATTAAACTAATATTATGGATTATTTTTTTGCACGTGTTTTAAAAAAGTCCTTAAAACGTTAAAATCATTAATTTTAATTTGTACTCGTATGTTACTAAAACAAACTAGAATGAAAGTTGGGTATTTAAAAGAGTTACATGTGTTACATGAGACCAACAAATACAGTCAAATGAAAATATTAGGAATTGATTAGAAACAGTCTGTCTGTACTTGGCGTTCCAGTCTGCATATGGGCCATGGCCTACCAGCAGCGTCCCGGCCTCGCAGCCGTGGTTAAGGAGGCACATGTGCTTAGCACGTAGACATCCCATGCCATATTCTGGTCTTCTCAACCTCACAAGTGAGTTTTCTCATTATCACACAGCCACAAATACTGGGACATTGCAAGTAAAACGCACACTATAATTTTGCCCGATCGGAAATCGAACCCGGAGTCGCGTCAAGGCACGATGACAAATCACGATTCACGATGACAAATGAGCTAATCCGCGAGGGCGTTTAGGAATAGTAACTCTAATAAATATTATTTAACTGCGCACTCAATTCAGTACACTGGGGCACGTCCTAAATGTATCTATGCTTTATCTCATTCCAAACATGAATTACAATACAAATTATCTGAATTCGAATATTTTTGGTCAAGTAAGAAAGATACTAAAAGACAATGAATTCTGTCCCTAACGGTTATGTAGGCTCAGCAATTTCTATATTTGACTTCTCTTGAAAATTAACATTTCAATTAAAAAAAATAAATGAATCGATTTAAATTTAACCGATTTCAATTTCTAGATTAACCGTGTAAAATAATTGATTGATCGGGATTACATCGCAAAAATTTACAACTTATTCTTTACAAATGCATTTTTCTGCTGTAAATAGATTGGACCAAGTTTCCAAAATTTCCCTCCTATTTTTTAATGCTTTCGAAACAAGTATTACAGTAGGACGAGACAACAAATCGATTTTGGATACATTATATCAATTTTCTTTTGTCTCCTAAATGGCTCCTTCACCGCTGTACTTTAATCAGCACCTGCACATTGTCTGGTATGATTTAGTTTTGAGTATAACTCTACTCCTATAATAAGAGAGAGCGATGACTGTTGTTAATTGATTGATGTTTTCGGGCACAAATACTATGGTCATTAGTCCCATTAGTTTAGTGAATGTTTTGTCGCGGGGGTTGGCAGCATTTCGCCATCGCTAGATGGTTATATCTGCTGCCGACTTACACGTCAGCTTGTAGAGTATTTTCCTCTCTAAGTATCTACCCCAGCGTGGCAAGCCCTAAGCCCCCGACTGATTTCCTGATATGTGTTGTAGTGTAATGCGTATAGGTGTGTGTGTTTGTGTGTGTGTGTGTGCGCGCGCGTGTGTGTATGTATAAGGGAAGAGGGTAGCCCGAGGATGAGGAAGGATAATTACGCGTGGTCCCTTGTGTGTTTGTTAGGGTACCGCTCCGACCCTAAGATTGCTATCGACCTGAGAAACCTCGGAAAACTATCAATCAGAGCAGCTGGTAGCTTAAATTCCCTTCATGAAAACGTCTGAACTCGATATAACAATTTAAATCATGTCGAAACTCCCCCACCGTCGAGGTTCAAATCCTAGAACCTGTCAGTCAGTCATTGCAGAGACAACGTCGATGCAGTGTCTACGATATGTCAGCGTCAATGCTAAGATAAACTCAGCCAGTTGTCTTGTGTCGTGTCAGTTTGTCTGAGGCCATGCGGTACCCCAAGGTCGGAAGTTGCAAAATCAAAAGCAGACGATAGAGATTTTCTAATAGCTTTATGCTTAATATCCAAATGATTTAAATTTATCTGGTTTGTTTAAGTCATAATGTTTGATATTGTAATGATACAGTGATATGTTTATTTATTGTGTTATTATGTTAATTACGTATGAGTGTTAAATTAGCAAATAAGTAAAAAAATGTATATTCAGTCAATATTCTATTTGTGTATAACTCGACTACTTTGAAAGTTCTGCTCCTTTCTATCTCACATCGTCTCGAGTAAATGATATTCTGCTCTTTTGAAAGTTGTAGTTGGTCTGTGCTTCTTTTACCTGCAATTTTCATTTGCTCATTTCAAACCAACCTGGCTATTATGTATCTTCATTAATTTGCAGAATTGAAATAAGCTTCATTATATTCTGCTTAAGTGCTACATAATTCATATTTAAACCAAATGAATTCAGAAAAGGAGAGAATTAGGAAGAAAGGAAATGCGATACTGGAGGATGCGGGAGGGAGTGCGTTAGGTGGATGGATCTTTTGAGCAATGTGAGTGGGGATATTGAGGGTAATAATATGAGAAGAATAAGGAGGAAAGGAAGGAAGAGGAGAGGTGAACATTTGGTAAATCACAGGGTAAAACTAATGGCAGAAACTAGAGCGGGGAAGAGTTTGGAGGTAATTTAAAGAAGATATTGAACGTTGCCTATGCCTACGTATTAAATGCCTATGGTATGCAGCTTGTTGGTGTTTTGTAGCAAGAAAAAATGAAGATTTAAGGGAGAGAGGGGGAAGGTTACAATTGAAGATGTGGAGGGAGCTATGAAACCAAAAGCATGAGATGGAAGTGAAATCTTAATTAAGCTACACAGCACATGCTTTTCCGCATTATTTCTAATATTTGGAATATTCTAAAATTCAGAAAGTGCAACTAAAATGAGACCTGTAACATATTTTGAAGCGTCCCTTACTATAGCATGGAAAAACTTTGAAACGGTTTTTGAGAAAATGTATTATTTTTATAATTATATTAACTTGAAGCAGAAAGTGCGCGAAAATTACCCGCTTATTCCAAAAATTGTACATGCCTTTTTTTAAAGATGTAATTTTTAGAACATTTTTTAATTTAAGGAAAAATTTCATCAATACAGTAGTTTTTCAATGCCACATTTTTGCAATTTTTGAAAATGCAGAGAATTTACTGCAAATGGGACCTGCATCAAATTACGTTTTCGTGTATGTAGTACGTATATCTAAAGTAGTACAGAGAAAGTTATGTAAAGCTGCGGCAAAAGAAAAAAATTGTTCAACATAAAAATTCGTAACCACTGCGGTCCTAATACAAAAGAAAATGATAAATACTGATCGAATACGAAGTAAAGTACTCATTCTAACACGTTATTTAGTCAGATTTTACGAATAATGAGTCTTTGATACCGAAAATATGTTGTTGTTGTTTTCAAAATGTCCGTCTGTCAGTCTGCCTGTCGTCTGTTAGCAAAACTAGCGCTTAAATTAGTGGTATTGTTTCCAAACTGATTACTTTCCGGTCTAAATTAAAGTTCTGAAATTTTGAAGAAGATTTTTTAATTTTGGAAGATATTTTACAGGAAATACATGCAAGATTTTCAAAATATTGGTCACAAATAGCTCCGAAGTTTTGCTTTAAATATCTCGTAAGAAAAGTCCACACACTTATAAAGATGGCATAGATATGATTTTCACTTCCAACTCTGGATTTTCAAAAATTTCAAAAGTTTACATTTTTCTCGGCGTTTTCCTACAACTGCAATGTTTCTGATAGCGATTATTTCTTCCAATGAAATTTGCTCTCCCTAATTAGTTATTTCATTAATATTATGAACATATTTGAATATTATTATAGTTTTTCAGCAATTTCAATTGAAATATGGGCAACTTTTAAAAATATTAAAAACAAGGTTTTTCCAAAAACGGTTCCAATTTTTTTTACGAATAGCGCTAAAGTGCTGAATGAGATATCATAAACCCCATTTTGCTGTATGCGTTTGATTTTCCAAAAATTATTTAAAATTTAATTTTTTTAAAAAACATCTCTCAAATAGCGATCACGGCAGCCGGCCGCTAGAATTGTCCTGCAAAAGGGGTGGACTTCGATCCAACTAGCAAGAAGTAGAGTTGATAATCCGCCCCTTTGGGGCTCGAATTCTTGGACCTCCCGGCCAGAGTCGCTGCAGAGGCTCAGTAATGCTGGCTCTGAGCTCAGTCAGCCGGTGCACCAGAGGAGCCGGGCACACGAGCGCGCCCGCCGCATGGTGAGTCTCCGCGCAGGCAGCCGCTTGCATCCCAAGCAGCGAAGCGGCATCGTTAACAAAACTCGATTATAAGTAAGATTTAATCCAAACCAAAACTAAACATTTAAGAAAGTTGTTCCTCTCCATGTGCGAAAGAAAGGAAAAACATAGGTTATATTAGGAGTAGTCAAAGTAAAAAGAAATAATTTGAACACTGCTGTACGAAATAAAAAGAAAGGCATAGGTAATTCTAATTGCTTTAGTTCAATCCGAACACATAAACCGACAGGAAGACAGTTAATATTTCATTCTTTTAACTTTTACAAAATTATGATTATGGAAGTTTTTCATTCATAAACAAAACACGAAAAATGTAAAAACATGAAGTACAAAACCTCAGTTTATATATATATATATATATATATATATATATATATATATATATAGAGAGAGAGAGAGAGAGAGAGAGAGAGATATTCTAAATTTTCTCTCTACATTATTATCTGCCAAAGATCTTAGCGTCCGGCTTGCTGGGTCAATGGGTCACGATATATTATAATCCTTATTACCTTTATAATGGATTATAGGATCCGCCGACTATACAGCGCAGCTGGGAATCTGAAATAGAATGATTCTATTCCTAGTTCATTTCTGCTTGGATTGACTAAATGAAAGATCACTTTCTTTTCTAAAGAACAAAATTTAACAAAGTTTATTTTTACCTTTTTTTAGCAAACAATTTAGTGGGTTTAATAAAATGATTTGATGTTAGGCCTTTGACCAAGATATCTTTGAATTTACAATTTTGTACCGCGGTTGACTTATCTATTCTTCGTTGATGTCCCTCGTAGACTTCCCAGTCGAAATATCTTGCGAGCTTGCCGTAGTCCAAAGTTCCAAGAAATCCTCTTCTGCCCCTATCCAAGCTGGTCTCAAACTATCAAAATTATCAGTCCTGATTACGTCCTATGACATAGTCCCGGACTCGATTACCACACCCGACAAAGTTCCAATTTATACATCAATATTACTTCTACATGAAAATATCTGCAATATCATTCACTGTCCTTAAAATTTCACTGATAACCCAATTCTGACTATCTAGATTATACTCGTTCCCTCTCACAAACCTACGATCAGTTCAGAAGCGCGATGCCGGTCAGAATGAAATCTTCCTGCATGATTCACCCCCCGAAGACTTCGTATTAAACTACCTTCCTTTTTTTCATAACATTTGACCGTCCTTCTCTCACCCAGCCAATCCATACGTTCGTTATATTTTGGTGTAGCCGACCTTTCGATCGTCTAAACTTCTTCGCCCAATCCCAAATTTTCTACTTTCGGCATCAAGCCACCTCTTAATGCATTTACAAAAAACAAAAACTACATTGTTTATTCACGGTCGTTGCTAAGCCCGTGCTCACGTGATATTTGCTAATGCATGTTCCACCATATAGTCTACAAATAAATGTTAGTTTATTTTCATGTGACATATCGGTATGTCACAATATATATATATATATATATATATATATATATATATATATATAACATCGATGTTCTGAAAACATCAAAACCGATGTCGCATCCCTAGTCTCAAGGCGCGTGCCCACAAAGTGATTTCAGAGCGGGCGGGAAGCGGACCAACTGTGCACAGCGAACGCCAACGGCAGGGCGAACCGGCAACCACATCGCACTGCGAGCTCTGGAGAACCGCTCTGTCCATCCACTTCAGTTCTGGGCGTAAATCTGCTCTCACATCTTAATACAAAAATGAAACATTTGATGAAGAATTAAGTAAAAACTTTATGATTGGAAAATGCAACCAAAAACAATTCTCTAATATTAATAATAGGGGAGGTTAGTTTCAAAATTAATTGTAAAATAAATTTATTTCACGATTGCGATACCGGGTTTACCTGGAATATCAGCATTAAAATCTGTGTGATGTGGAAAATGATATTTAATCATTGGTTTTGTGATTACAGGAAACATGGAGATTCATTTAGCAGAAAAGGTCAGCAATTAAATTCAAAGAAAACGCTATTCATTTCGTATAATTTTATTATAATCTAGGATACCGCCTTGTTCTCTGAGTTTTATTTCCAAGACATTTCCGTCTTGAAAGATAGTACTAACTCGACCAAACAACAACACAAAAGAACTCCAATAAATTGTATTAAAGAATAGAATGTTGTACGTTTCAAAAGAAACATAAAACTGAGACCCAGCAGCCGTTGAGTCGGAGGGTGGCGCTGGCAGCGGTCGGGTGGGTTGCGAAGCTTGCAAGTGCTCAGGCGAAAGTACAGGAAAGTCTCGTAACTGTAGATCGGGGATCGCAGTGCAATTTAATGCCGCACTAGGGACAGATACAAAAGAACGCCAACATCTGCGTACGATTGCCGCTCTGTGTGTAAATAAGTGCCAGGCTTTTGCTATCTGCTGAATTCGAGACAGTTAATAACATACCCCATTTCGTGGATGCATTTCGCTACACAAAATTAGTTATTGCAATTAGTTGGTAGTAAGAATTCGCATTTTAAAAATGTGAATCTCAAAAAGTGGACAGAGATGAGATGTTATTTTAGTATGAACAACGCTAAAAAAGGTTATTGGCGAAATGGGCAACACAAATATTTTTAATACCGAAAATATTATGTAACAAGTGTATTGTTACGTACGTTGTATAATTTAAATGGATGTTTGAATCTAAGAAATATCTATAAATATAACATGGCTTTAATTCAGAGGAAACGGGGTATTTCAAATGGAAATACTGAAAAAGATTTACCATTTTTGTGCCAAATTCAGCCGTCTGGATTCACGCAGCACTTTATCTTCGTTAAAGTAATTCCAGCCTCATGCGAGAAACAGCGCTCGGCGTAGCCGAGTTGCATTCATTACATCCAATGAATAATGCAGCCTACGAGGTGCGAAAAAGACCGGGCAGACACAACGAACATAAATTACGAAGTCACACGAGACAAGAAATAGAGACCTTTATTATAATTGCTAATAGAGACAAGGTGTAAATATATACATTTTCGGGAACGAAATATCTCCCTGGTTCGTGCACAGTAGACGTTCCTCTCTTGAAAGAGCCCGTAGGGAGGCATTAGGGCAACGTTAAATACATTAGAAACAAATCAGCCCTGAGAGCCCAATCAAGCAACGGCGAAAGGACGAGGACGAGCTAGGCATCGGGAGCAGTGGGGTCAGGCGCTCGCCCGAAGCTCTTCCCTCGCGAGAGGGCACGGGGCAACCAGTAACTCAGCGACCTGCCGATAGGTGTCACCGGCGAGTTTTCCGCACCGCGTCGCGCTTTCAGGCGGCGGCGGCGGCGCGGGCCGCGAGTGAAAGAGCGGGAAGCGGAGAGAGGGTTCCGTGCCGGGTGGCCGGCAGGAGGCGAATAGAAGCACTTCCCGCGATAGCCGGCCGGCGCGCCTCCCTCGCAATTAGAGCCGCAGTTGGGCACGAAACAAACCATTCACGGGAGACGGCACAGCGGCGCGCCCGCCCGCGCAAACACGTGTCGGAGGCCGCGAATTCAGCCGGCTCTTTAATTCTTTTAAGGCTACAAATACATGCGCATACTCAAACAGGGTTCGCCCATTAGCGAATTTTGTCGCCAGCTCCTGCATTTCTCTTCCTTACCGACGCGTACCAATTGGGAGCGGTGGTAATTTGGTAATTTGTCTCTATTTTAAGTACGCTAAGAAGTTACAGTTTCGTTTCTCATTTTTTTATTAGAACATTTTGAACCTATAGTGATAATTGCGATTTTTTACGCTTATCGGATGTCAACCATAAATTGAAAACCGTCGCCATGTGTCATTGATTCGTTGAACTCCGTATTCTCATGCAGTTAGACCTGCCAATAAACATTTCCAATCTTATGGTAGTACCTGTGGATGTAGATAACCACTGCACTACAGTCGGCGAAAACACTGTAAATGTTGAACTAGTTCTTCACGAAAATGATATAGTCATCTACCACTCCTTGTAAAGAAATGCAAATAGAGAAAATGTTAAAGATATAAATGCTATACCTCAATAATATTTTGATTTATAGTGTCAGAAAACAAATGTAATAAATTGCTAAATACCCGAAGCATTATTTCTTAAATACTAAAAAATACTTCAATTGTTTCAATTTTTATTCTGGAGTATTCCCTCGTTAGCCTTACCCATGTATCGGATTGGCATTGTTATGCGACAGGTAAGGCTACAAATTCATTCACGTACTCTGTGTTCACCCGTTTGCGAATTTTGTCTCGCCCCCCTCCCCCGCCAGCGAGTCAGCGCGACGGCGCCATTCAGAAGTGGGGCGTCGCGGGGCGCCTCATCTGCTAATGGAAAAGGTTACACAGCGGCGCCGCGGCGGGGGCTATAGATTCATTACCGATGGAAATTCGCGGAATTCATTTAGGAGTTTTATGGGGACGTGCGACAGTCGCGTCGCGAGTTGGCGAATGTTTTATTGGCCGTTATCTTTCCGCGAAGCACTGCCGCGCATCTTTTCAGAAGTTTCCGAATTACCTGCGCTCTTTACTGCCGACGGAGGAAGAATCGAGCGAGGCCGCCGAACAGCGACCGCGATCTGGACGCACGGCAGGATCCCTGCCCACGCCCCTTCCGCAATAACCCATTCTCTGTGCGATTTAGCTGTCACGTTGTTGTGTAATTGTTTAAGCGAGAGAACATGGTATATTACAACGATAATTAAAAAGAGAAGCACTAAAATTGAACATATATTTTACATCACGTCCGATTTTACTTAGAAAATGGAATCCTCGAAGCGTGCAGGAGGTGTCGCTACAAGGAAGGGATACTCACTAACGGCCACTGACAGCAAAAATAGAGTGCATAATATTTCATACAACAATAACCACAATAATGTAAAATAAAACATAAAAGCAAGTTTTTTCACCCTGGTTTAGCACAAGAGTTACAACTCAGAGAATCGCCCCTAAGGTGTAGTTGAGGCCTGCTGAAGTCAGTGGCGCCGAGCCCTGATATTCGCTCGCGGTAACTTTGTCGTCGATCGGAGCTCTACCTGAGTCAGCACGAACGCTCGCCCTTGTTTGAAGCTATTTGGTCAGGCCTGGTGTAGTTTCATGCAAATTTTCCAGAATTTGCTGAGGTAGGGGCAAATATGTTTATTATTATTATTATTATTATTATTATTATTATTATTATTATTATTATTGTTCAATAGCTCAGAAAAACACATTCTTGTACTTACACAAACTGCTCGAAGTCTCAGAATATGATCGGCTCTGATTTAATTCATTACATACCTGAAACAAAAAATAGGTGTAAGCTTCCCAGGGCAGAAGAAGTCTCCTTATGTACAAAGTCATTGACTGCAATGTCACACATATTTTTGCAATACAAATAGAACAACAAGAATGGCAATCTTCACAGAAATAAATAATATAAAAATATTTCATTCATGTAAGGTTTTGTTTTGTCGCGTTTTGAATTCAAAGGGCCTTATAAAATAATCATTGATCTGGTATCAAGAGTTACTTCATTATATGCCTTCAAGAAACGATTAACAGACGTGAATACGGCTAACTGACGCTTTTGATATGCACTGAATGTTCTTTAGAACACTAAGGAGGATTCATATGGTTTCAGTGAATTAAAATAAAAGAAAACTGGATCCAAACATTGCAAGTGAATTGAATCACTCATTCCTCATCAAAATATTTAAAACATTGCCTGTGCCCGGTGACTGATGTCACAGTTTATGACCCGTTTGAGCTAAGCCTATTCGGATAGGTCGATGCTAACAAGCTGTTTTAATCAAAACAAACATCTCCCCTACATGGGCAACAATTGGAAGCACTTGTCGCCGTAAGATTAACGCTAATTCCCCTCGCTTTTTAAATGAAAACTACTGGCTTAATAGAAGCCAACAGGCGAAAATGACTTGTGGCTCCCGAAACAAAACCAATGCCGAATAATCGAGCTGATGGGGACACTTGACATGAAAGTGATTCGTATTGTTCCAGCCATCTAAATCACTGTTGTGATTCGGCGCGTGGCGCGCCGCCCCGCCCCGTCCCGCGCCACGCCGCCCCCGCCGTCCCGCCGCGCACTGTCCCCTCCGCATCGTCCCGCCTCGCATCGAGCGCCTCGGTCCTCCCGCCCCGCGCCGGCTCGTCTCCGCCATTCCCTCCTACATCCCTACCTCCCCATTCCTCGCACACAGCCCCGTCTCGTCCCGTCCCGTTCTACGCTGTCCCGCTCCTTCCCGAGTCTTTCCCCCCCCTTCCCCCCGCTCCCCCCCCCCCCCCCCGCCCGCCCCGCCCCGCCCCGCTTCGCTGCCACGGCCGGTGACAAACGCGTGATGCGGTGCGCCCACCGCCGCGGCTCATCGTCGGATTGAGCTCTGACGCGCTTCATCCCCTCCCCCGCCCACCGCGTTTGGCACCCGAGCGCTTGCAGCTGATATTTCAACTTCCCGCTGGACGTCCGGTACTGTGTGACTCGATGGGGCCTTCATTGATTTATTCCGCCTTTCAATTACCTCCGTTTTCATCGATAACAATAACAAAATACTTCGTCAATCACAAAGAACGTCGAGAAGAACATACATTTCGCTCTAGTGTATTTTAATACTAAAATAATGCTTAAATACAGTGTTCATATAAAAATAATTGTGAACTTTGATTCATCTCTACAAATACGAACGGGCAGAATTAGTATTCCGATTTTAAAATGTGTATTCTTTTTTCAAAACAGAACTTCAGTAGATAATCTCCAAGCACGACATCGTTTTAGCCAGCATGCAGTTTCCATATTGTGCTCGGAGTATAACTAGCTAAAGTACTCTTGAGTGTCTGTGATGTCAAAATATCTTTATTTTAATAATCGCATATACGTATGTAGATGATATAAAATCTCATTCAGTTGTTTTCATGATGTTGTCTATCTGCCCGGGGTATTCTCTCAAACGACTGAACCCACTTCAACATGGATTTCACTGAATGGTCGGGAATAACTTGGCGACTTTTTTTCTCAAATTATTACTGTATCGTACATTAAAAAGGTTTTATAGATTACATAGAAATCTACTGATCTATTATGATCTTATTGAATTTTGTGTACGTGAGCATCAAAATAAGACAAATGATACTACGTCAGTGAGAGTGAAGACATATCTTTCTATTGTAACTTTACTACTGGTCTTTCATTTGTGCAATGTAACTAAACAGATTAAGCTAAATTAGTCCATTGTTTATTGTCACAGAATTAAATGATATTCATAACAGTGTAAACGTTCCTGCAAGTGGCGACAACACTGCAGGAAAATTGAAAGAACCTTCTGGAGGTTTTCATTCACGCATCTACGCTTTCATGCCAGTTGCTCTGGTCAGTTTGTGGCATGCCACTGTGGCAGGGGCTGTACCTGAGCCACTCGTATCCCCCTCGCCATCACTGGCGCCCGCGGTAGGGGAAGTGGCCAGAGGGCGGCTCACGTTCGGAGCAACATGCCGACACGGCCCGCACGAAACCTCACGAGGCCCTGGGCTGCTAATGAAGCACGCGGCGGGCAGGAGCGCAGGTTATCAGCCGGAGCCAATACGCAGCCGTAAAGAAATTAATGGCGCGGATTAGCAATGCAAATGCGCCGATGACCCTCGAGATCCCCCACCCGGAGACGCTCGGAAGGAAGCCGCGGGAAGGGGAGTGGAGGAGTGTGGTGGGGGAGGAGAGAGAGGCGGGAGGCGGGGTGGGAAGCAGGGAAAAGGGAAAGGTAGAGGAGGAAGGGGGAAATAAAAGTGGGAGGGGCAGGAAAGCAGAAGAATTATGAGGAAGGAAAGAGGGATGGAATGAAGAGGGAAGAGAACAGAATGGTAGGTGGGATGGAGATGGAAGAAAGTAGGGGGATGGAGTTTTAATATTATTGCCACAATAAATTTACAATATTTTCCGTAACATAGAAAAAATGAAATATTAGTATGTATTCAGTAGATAATTAAGGAAATAAATTCATCAGCAGGCAAATGTATCACAGTGGTATATTTCACTATCTGCTTTACGTGTTGAACCAAAAGAAAATTGTTGTCAGTTGGAAGTCGAAGTTGAGGATTGGATGTGGTTGAGAGAGTTGGAAATCGTAACTGAGTTGTAAGGATGAAACTATTGTTATACGGCAGTAGTTGTTATTCAAGAACAGAAAATTCTGGTTATAAAGGGATAGTAACGAGGAGAGACAATGCAGGGAAGGGAGAGTAAAAGGAACGGGCGAGGCATCGGATGGAGACGAGGGGAGGGATGTCGATAGAAGGAAGAGCCTGTTCGTGAGTTCCGAACCAATGGAAAAGGGGAAATATTTTACGTCTTAATTTCAAATAAACTGTTTCTTCTTTCACCATTTCGTGCGTATGCATAGTTTGTCTTGCACAGTTCCTCTACATTTTCATCTTCACACGGTTTATGTATCATCTGCAAAGATAGAAAGGGAATCGAAAACAACACATGCACAATCAGATATCAGATATGACAAACGCTTTCTTGCAATATGTAATATATTATTTAATTTCCCTCTTTTAGCCTCCTTTGCACCTACCCTACAAGGACCTTCGCTTTCATCAGGTAAAGCAGTGATGAGAGGGATTTGTGCTTGTCGGGCTGCACGTTAGTTCTCAAAGTGTAGCATGACGGAAAACAAGTTCTACTCGCAAGTATAGAATCTCTCTGGTGATATTACATATAATTAAAAATTCTCATTTAACAAGAAACAATGTGGATTGTACAACGAGAAATGCGTTACGCAGAGACAAGCTTTATACATGCAATGTCAATGTTATGAAATAAGATAAAACTTTCCTGAATTAGAAACATCATCTTGGACATTTGAAAAAGTGTGCTTCTGTTAGAGGCTAGAGCCAACAGTCTTGTTTGTCCGGGAGAAGCATCCTTATAGAAACAATTTTCAACGTTTCGATACTACACAGTCCAAAGCCCACTAGCTTTAGCATTGTTCCACACAAGGTGCTACTAAGCGACTTCGGCATTCACAGGTCTTTCATGGTGAGATTCAGGGGTAAAACACTAAAGCTCGGACCTCCGGTGCTTCAAATGCGGATGCACACATCAGTAGCGCGGGGGAATGATCCCTGTTTGCGCACCGTGTGTTATATTTAATAAAACGACTGCGAGAAACGAACACATGAAGCGCGGCGTGCGTCACGTGGCCACGGCCTCCCGCGGCGCGCGCCGCCCCTGACAGAGCGACCAAAGGGCCGCGCGAGCAGCCTAATTCCGCCGACCGTGGGCCACGCGCACGCGTGTGGCCAGCGCTCGAGGCGGGGAAAAAGCGCATCAACTCACACCCAAAAGCACAGCCTCTGCGCGGCCCTCGATGCCTGCGAGCTCTGCGCGGGACAAAGCGAGGTGCAGTTGCGGTGCAGTTGCGCGGGGATGGGGGCAGAGCGATGAAGGGGAGAAGAGGGAGTGGCAGTGCCAGGGGGCGGGGCCCAGCGAGCGAAGGAAGGGAGAGAGAGAGAGACAGAGAGGAAATGGGAGGGTGCATGATGACGAGGTTTGTGAGCCGACAAGTGTAGGGAAGGTTGCGGGCGGGGGCGGGAGAGCGGAAAATAAGGTGAGAGGCCAGGAGGAGAAGATATGTTGGGAGCAGTACAGAAAGAGACTGGGCAGGGAGGGCATGGGGTTATTACAACAGTGGGTAAGGAGCAGGGAGCTGGGCGAACGACAGCGATGGCGGCAAGGGAAAGGGTGGGGGTGGGCAGGGGCAATGACAGCAAGGGGTGAAGGCCAGGGGGTTGGGAGGAAACCGGGGGACACGGGGGGGGCTGCTGGTGCACGGGGAAATGGGGGACGGGGAAAAGAGAACTAGAAAGTTTTTTAAAATTATATTTTATTTTGCAATTTGTTTGTGAACAAACATTTGGCAAAATTACATAGATTTATATAAACAAATACGTGAGAGGAGTAAAATCGCATGACCGTACTCCACCAATAATACATTATTAATAAAAAATAACTATTAATTATAATTTCTGAAATGAATAATTTAAAGTCGATATGGAAGGTGTAAAGTATGATATTGTTGAAGTCGTCTGGTGGAGTCACTATTGTCAAGTAAGTTGATGGCTAGGATATTCGGATGGCTATGTAGTCTTCGTAGGTATTTTGCACTGGTATTCTTGATTTCTTCTTTTATAGTTGGAATCTGTAAGTCTTTGTATAATGTTGCATTCGTTACGTACTAGGGGGCATTTACAAATTTTCTTAAGGCTATTGACTGGAAGCGTTGTAATATTTCAATATTAGAATTTTGAGCTGTTCCCCAAAGTTGAACGCCATATGACCATACTGGTTTTAATATTGCTTTATACACAACTACTTTGTTTGCGATGCTTAACGATGATTTCCTTCCCAGAAGCCAGTTTAACCTTCTAAGTTTTAGGTCTAATTCTTTTCTTTTATTCTTTATGTTTGCCATGTGAGTCTTCTGTCCAGAGTAAGTCCGAGATATTTTGCCGAGTCATTTTGAGGAATAGATTGGGATCAGATTTTTATAGGTGGACACGTTTCGTGCTTCAGACAGAAGGTGACTTGGACAGAATTCTTGTCACTGATCTTGAGGCGCCAGCGTTTCTGCCATTTGTGGATGGATTGCAGATGTTCTTCTACGAGACGAGATGCTTCTGCTGGATCTTCATGTCGAGCTAAGATGGCTGTGTCGTCCGCGTAGGTTGCTGTGAATGCGTTTACAGATGATGGGATGTCGGCAGTATATAATGAATAAAGGAAAGTTGCAAGCACACTTCCTTGAGGCACTCCTGACTTTATAGGGATAAGTTTTGAAGTTTCACCGTTAAATTTTATTTGAAAATATCTCTCGGTAAGATATGATTTTAACAAGTGATAGTAAGGATACGGTACATTTTTCTTAATTTTATACAATAGTCCTGGGTGCCAAACCTTATCGAAAGCCTGGCTTACGTCTAGAAATACAGCAGAGCAATATTCTTTATTTTCTAGAGATTCACTAATTTCGTTTACCACTCGATTAATTTGTTCTACAGTCGAACGCCGTTGTCTGAACCCAAACTGATAATGAGGTATTATTTCACTTTCTTCTAGAAGTGGATTTAAACGTGACAGAAGCAGTTTTTCAAAAACGTTTGATAATATTGCAGTAGACTAATAGGTATATATGATACTTCATGTGTTGGTTTGTCAGGCTTGGGGATGACTATTACTTGAGCGATCGGTTCTAGTCTTGGAATGGCATTGAAGATGGAAGTAAGTAAGGCTATTAGTTTTCTTGGTATATGTGTAGAATTGTTGCTTGTTGAAATCATATCGTATCCGGGAGCTTTTTTAGTAGGTAAATTCTTGATTGTTGTTTCAGCTTCTCGAGCACTTACGGGCTAATTTGGGGAGCTAGTTGCAATGGTGAATCTAAGAAGTTGTAAATTCTTCCTCTTCTGTTGCCGATATTTGTGCAGGAAATGGTTGAAAGATGTCAGAGAAATGGGACGCAAAGCATTCCGTTTTCTCTTCGTCGGTTTTAGCCCATGTGCTGTCGGTTTTTCTGATGGGAGGAGTAGGTTGCGTCGGTCTCTTCAAGTATTTAGTAGTTTTCCAAAGGGAATGCTCTGAATTCGAATTCGGAATCAATTTTGTGAGTTTATCTTGTAGGGCGTGGTTTCGATAATCTTGAAGTAATCTTTTGAGGTTTCGAAGCTCAATTTTTTTCTGCTGGGTCTTAAGTGTTTGCCTTGTTGCTTTAATTTACGTTTTGATTTCACCTTTTCTCTTATGACTTGTGGGATATATAGTTTTTTGTTTCAATTTATTTCTGGTGTAGAATGCCTTGATGAAGTTGTCTGGTTACATATTCTAGAGCTTCATTTATGTCGAAAGCAGTTTTCAATGGTAGATTAGCTGTGCTGTTATTAATGAACCATTCTGAGAAATATTTCCAATCTGTTCTATTGTTGTGGATTGAGGTTTGCTTATTGTCTGCAATAATGATTGAGCTAATCACTAGTAGAACTGGTGAATGATAAGACGATAGATCTTGTGACCAGTAGGTGTGAATGTAACTTTGGTTGACTCCTTTCACAATAAAGAAATCTAATACATCAGGAATTTTGTTAGTGTCTGTCGGACAATAAGTGGGTTGGCCAGAAGAGTACGAGGATAATCTTTCGTTTATTATAGTTTCATATAGACATTTACCTTTCGGGGAGGTTAGTCTGGAGCCCTACAATGGATGTTTAGAATTGTAGTCACCTCCAGAAATAAATCTTTGTCCAATTGTTCTGAAGAAGCTTGAGAATTGTGAACTTTGGATTGTATGTTTTAGAGGGCAGTATATTGCTGCAATATTCAATGTTCCGAATGCATCACTTATTTGAATGGATGTTGCTTGCAAATGCGTGGTGCTATATTGAGACTTTAAGTGATGTATAATTTTTTCCCGAACAAGTGTATCTGTTCCTCCATGTGCTGCACCATCCGGATGATTTGTATAATATATGTTGTATACATGAAGCGAGAAAAAACGGTTTTTGGTGAAGTGAGTTTCTGAAATGAGCATGATATCCGTATTTGTTAACTGAAGAAAACACTTGACTTCTTCTCGGTGTTGTAGCAAGCCATTGGCGTTCCAAGCTGCTATCTAATATGACTTGTTCATTATTTAGTTAGCAGTTTTGACACAAGATTTAAAAGTGCACTTATTTGTTCTGCTTGTCTGTTAAGGATAGTTTCAAATCTTTTGAAAGTCTGTTGTATTATTGAAAATAATTGAGTATTAGACTCCGTGTTTCTTGCATTGTTGTTCAGACTATCCTTCTTTTGCGAGTTTTTCAGTGCTTGTAGATAAGTACAACGCTGATGGAAATTATTTATCGAAGTAGGTGGGACGTTTTCTTGACCTGTATTCCTGTAAGGGGAAAAGAGAGCTGGAAAGTGGGAGGGGAAAGAGAACTGGGAAGTGGGAAGGGGAAAATGAGCTGAGAAGTGGGATAGAGAAAAGAGGTGGGACTGTTTCTTGACCTGTAAGGGGAAAAGAGAGCTGGGAAGGGAGGGGAAAGAGAACTGGGAAATGGGAAGGGGAAAATGAGCTGGGAAGTGGGATAGGGAAAAGAGAACTGGGTATTGGGAGGGGGAAAAGTGAGCTGGGAAGTGGGAAGGGTAAAAGAGAGCTGGGATTGAAGGTGGCGGCAAGGTGGCGACTAGGCTCGGTGGCCGGTAGAGCGCATGGAGAGCAGGAGGCAGGGCTGTGGCGGAGACGGTGAACGCGAGGCCGAGGAGATGAGATGGGCAGGAAGAGCGGGGACAGACGGAGCTGGAAGAGACGGGCTCGGGAAACAGCCTACCGGCAGCGCTGTTTGCGGTCTCAAGGACCAGAAGGTAAACAGAGGGACAATGCCACTCTCGGAAGTGGCTGACGGAACCTCATGAACTTCACACAACTCACTCCACTTGAAGGGACCTTTTCGCTGAAATCGACTTGCTTCGTTGCAATCATGCTTTCATTGAAATGCTGCATAAGCTTTGTAATTTCGAGACACTTCCAATTTTCTTCAATTGTCGGTAATTGCTGCGTAGGTTTTTATAGTCAATATTATGTAAATATTCTAATAGTCAATGAAATACGGGTGTGTGAAACGGAACGAATCGGATGCCAGGGTGAAATGTGCTTCAGCGGATTGAGATGGTAGAGGGCGGAGAGTGGCGGGGGGAGTTGTGGGTTAAGGGGGGGTGGAGTTGTGGGGGAGGGACGGGGAGGAAAGAGAGGGGAAGGGCGTAGAGAGGCGGGATGGGGAGGTACGGGAAGGGGCAGAAAAGTGCGAGCCGGGGAAGGGTGGGGCGGGGAGAGTGTACGAAATCGCGGTGGAGCGAGACAGGGTATCGGAGTGGGACGAAGCAGAAGGAAAGTAGTTTGCGGATCGGGGCTTCCTTCGCGGATGGCTCAGTTTGCAACTCTTCTAAACTCCTTGGCGAAAAGAGACCTCATTTCGTGACCCTCGTTTGCAGCCCTGCATGATGAGAGGAGGGAAACAACGCATCTTCTGTAAAAGAGGAAAATAATTTTGAGCGGAGAGGTAAACTTGCGCAGTACAGTAAGGCGTAAAGTTGTGTTTCATTCCGCTAGCGGCCGTGAGGGGCGCTGACGTGCGCCGGCGGCTGCGTCAATGGCCCTGCGCGGCAGAGCCCTCCCCCTCTCCTCTTGGGCATTCGTCCGCCTCCACCGGACGCTGACAGCGCTCCCCCACCCGAAACGGCTTGCGATGGACTCAAGGAAAAGATGTACTAAAGTTCAGAATGGTTGAGTAATTCGGAGTTTACATCTCTACACCCATGACAAGACACGTCCTCACAAAAAGAAAGTGAAAGGCACGTCACATTCACTCCGAAAAACGATTACACTTCGCCTTCAACTCCTTGTTTTTGTTATGAACAAAATACATCCGATGAGTTTCTCGCACAAGACAATCAAATTGCGCACGCCCTGTATCCTGACAGGGAGTTTGCTGCAACTTTTCAGGTATTTCACTTCTTATCCGAAGTCGCCACCTGACTAGAACCGCCACCGTCCCAAAGTTTACGTAGACCAAGAGAATTATTAAGACGTCCTGAGAGTGTTGCGTCGTGCGAGGGCTTGCTCGCCAGCGCGCGACTGGCCGCCGGCTGCCTAAGCGCTCGCCCGTCGCAATGTGACAGCGCGAGCTTTATATATACGCCGCTGGGCGGCGCTGCGTTGCGGAGGCTGCTACTCCCGGGGGCGCCCCCCTCTCCCCCTCCGCCCCGACCAACTGACCACGCGTCTAGGCTGTGCACACAGAAGGAAACTGCATCATGATTTTTTGTAGTAGTAAAACATCAACCCTACGCACCGGGAAAAATTAATGAAAATATATTTTTTGTATACGAGCATTATAAACGACCTTTTCTGTTGCAAGAAATGGTTCATAAAATGGCATTTTACGGCAGAAATGATGACGTATTACATTTTATGGTACGAATGATTGCGTCATCACACATTCAGCCAATCGCAGCGAAAAAATCGGGGGGAGGTAGAGGTAAATGGAACAGACGCTGACCGTTTTCTCGTACACGTATCAAATAGCAGGGATGTCACAAAGAGGTTGTTTCGCTGTATTAAGTTTGATTCTCTTAAAAATGCATAAATGCTAAATGTTATAAAAATAGCGTATGCCACTCATTTATAATGTTGCTTTATTGCATTCGCACAAATTTGAAAACTCGTTCCCAACGTCGCTCGTTTTCAAAACATTTAGTCTTGCAATAAAGCTTAACATTATGAACGAATTGCATAAACTGATATTTTCGTTCAATATCAAAATGTTAGTAAAAATACACTTTACAGTATGTGTACCCCGAAGAAGCCATGGCCACATGAAACAATCGGGTACGCAAAGTAAACAAACCATGGGATGACATGAATTAACTTGGCTGCTGGTTTGCATATTGTGAATGATTAGAAAATTATATACTTTTATGTTTTTGTGAATACGTACTAAAAACAAAATACGCAATCCATACGAAAATGTGTTTGGCGTAAAGTCAAAATGTTGGACTGGACCCCTATCGTCGCCTCATCCGTCAAAATTTGATTCTTACATCAAAGACTCACTTTTAGCACTACTTTTATTTCTAGACAAAGTATCTACTAGTTGATAGGCAGTTTACTTCATGGATAGCACTCTGCACAAGAATTTGAGAGACAGACTGACACATTCAACTCTTGCTCTAGTTTCGCGCTACGAATCCCAGGCGAATGCTACGTCATAATCATAATTCAGGCTATAGACCTCCTATCCCTCTTCGTTCGACTTACGTTCCTCCTTTCCGAGTTCGTCGAGTTTATTTGCACTTCGCAATCGCCCATTGGCCTGAAAGATGTTTCATCGGCGTCCGCGAACGACACTCACGCTTTGTGGAGTAATGCAATACCAACTGGCCGAGCGGCGAGCGCCCTTCGCGCTGGCGCAAATAAATACATCCCGCGCCTGCGTAAGCTACTTATGATGGCGACGGGCGCCCGCAGCGGCTGCACGGTGCTTTACGGCGCTTGTTCGGCGCCGCCGCGCGGGCCGACGCCACGCCACGTTCGGGTTTTTGTATATTTATTGGCCGTTCCGGTGGCCCCGCGATCCTTCACGAGCTGCCGCGGTGCCGCTCGGCGCAGCCCGCGCCCGCGCCCGCGCCCGCGCCCGCGCCCGCGCCCGCGCCCGCGCCCGCGCCCGCGCCCGCGCCCGCGCCCGCTGCTCACCGCACACGTCACCGGCGCCCCTGCGCCCCACCGGTGCCCAACACCACCCAGGCCGCGCAGGCGGGGCGGGCAGGGCGGATGACGTGGGCGGATGAGAGTACGGAGGGAGGGAGGGTTAGTCGGCGCAGGTGGGTGCGAGCGGCGCATGTGAGACGGGGGTGCGACTGCGTGGGGCGGGCTGATAGCCAAGAGGAGGGCGGGGACGGGCTGGGCGGGAGGCGTGAGTGACAAGTGTCTAGGGCGGGACGGGAAAGAACAGGTGGGAGAGGCAGTGTGAGTCAGCGAAGGTGAGCCGGGGTTTGTGCGGCAACAGCGAGGGGTAGGAGCAGGAGGGAGGGCGGGGCGGAAGGGGCATGGTGATGCGGGAGGGTAGCGGGTGGCCAATGCGCTCCTGCCGCCCACCGCCCGTGCGCGTTTTACGAGCGCGGAGGAGGCGGGGGCGGGGGCGGAGCGCGCTGCGGTGCGGGTGGCCGCGAGGCGAGTGTCGAGCCGGGTGCGGAGTGACGGCGACTGTGAAGGGGGAAACGAATCGATGTTTGAATATGTAGATGCAGAGCTCTGCGAGGAAGCTGCGTTGTGTCGGATGGTGGCGCAGTGTCTGCTAAATAAATGCTCACACTAGAGTGACGTACATTTCGAAGATGGTTGCGAATGTGGCTTCTGGAGGGGGTATACGAATGGGACTGAAGTGGAATTTAGATAAATGAACAGGTGCAGTTTGACCACAGTTAGATTTATCTCCGATGCCTTTCGCGGTTGGCGGCACGTTTCGCCATGAATGTTGTCATGCGCCACGTGCCAATTTATCCGAATCTACTACAGTCACAGTGGTCACGCCACATCGTGATCGAATGTGATATGGAATTTTACTTGATATAAAATTAATGTTGGCTTTGAAAAGTATCTAAATATAAAATGTAAGAGAAATCATCGCGGCTTACGTAGTTAGGGGCATAAATTGATGTTCCTATAGGTCTTTTAATTACCTGTAGGTCTTAGTGTTCGAGTCCCAGCGGTGACAAGGTTTTCGACACTAGATACATATGTGAATTTGACATGCTATCTGGAGGGGAATTCTAGCATCCGCTGTACTCATCAGTAGATTTCTGTGGTTTCTCCGATCAATACCAGGACAATGTCGGTGCAGTCCCTTAACAAACGGGCCACGGATTTCACGCAATCTTACCTTCGTCTTACTGTTAACATACACACACATTCAAGTACTACATTACCACACAAGCCAGGAGACAAGGAGGGAGATTAGAGCTTGTTTCGGTTGAAGCGGTGCCCCGGTGGTTGCAAATACCTGGTTGTAGCAAACCCTGCTACCTGAAATGTAGGTCGGAGCCGGATCTCGCCATTCAGCGGTGGAAAGATGACCGCCATCACGCGGGATGAAACCTACACTACAATTCCGGGACTAATGACCTTGGCAGTTGACGCGCCCGGAAAGTAATCAGTCAATTAATCAAGAGGAAACAAAATGACAAGATACTCTATCGTAATTTCCCGTGAATAATATACGATCAATAATAAAGAAATGAAATAGTGAGATGAAACATTATATCAACGATTTATTTTTTAAATAGTGTTAACATTAAAATTGTTGTACCAGGGTGCACATGTGATATGCACCATGGAATGCTCTGATGCTTTTGCAGGAGCAAGTATCAGAGCACCCACGAGCACACACCTGGTGCTGAAAAACGCTTCACATCGTGCACAGTTGAGAAACAATTCGTCCTGACTCTTTCAAACAGATTTTTGTGTCGCGGCCGCGAGCTACATATTTTATATTATTTTCTAAATAAAGCATTTTTGTGCGATTTATTTCATTTTTGAAGGAAAGCCCTTCTCCTTTGCACTAATTGTCAGCAACATTTGAAGTTTAGTCTAGAATCAAGCTTTTTCTTTTGAGATTTACCATCTAAAAAAGCAAAATGCTCGCGTGGGTCCAAATAGTAGATTAACGTCGACAAGAAATGTGACTACATTAGAAAATATAACAAAATTACTAAAAGATTTTTTAAAATGTTCTCTTAATGCACCCAAAAAGGAAATCGAAGAGCCATTCTTAATCAGTGGCATTCGTTAAAAATTTTACAGTCCCTTGTTTGTGAGAAATGAAAGAAACTAGTGAGTAGTAGCTGAAGAAGTTAAGATAAATAAAAATATTCCAAGAAATAGTCTCTCTGGGTTTTTCTTCTTATTCCAAGAAGATGGTACCAAAAAGATATTAAAGGAATGTCGGACAAGAACACAAATAACAGATTCTACTAATTATCAATCTCGCCTCACATTTTAAAAACGTCAACCTCGTCAATTATTAGCTAATGATTTTATAAACTCTGTGAAATTCGATGTCACACTTTTCGCTGGATTTCGCAGTGCGGTGTTTCGCGTCGTAGGCCGCGCGTGGCGGGCGCAGGTGCGGTGGCGGCGTCGAGGTCTGCGGGGGTGGGGGTGGGGTGAAATCAATCTTGCGTCGGGCAGAGTGACGGCGCGCGGTGGTGGCGGAAACAGCGCCCGCCGCCATTCGCCGCGCCCTCCGCCCCCGCGACGCGACGCGACGGGCCGGCGATTGAGTGCCAGAGGCTGATTTAAGAAGCGGCGGCTTCGGAATTCGAAGCTGCTGGCACCGCGCGCGTCGTTCCCTGCGCTTTGGGGGAAGGCGCTTGCAACTACATCTTTCTGCCGCTCAGCGACGCTTTCCTCTTCCGGAATTGGGGTTCAATTTCTTCTTAATTACATAGAAATAAAAATAAACGGAAATACAGTACAAATAAGCATCTTTATTAGCTTATTTAATTTAGATGCTAATTTTCTACAGTTCACAAATATTGTTGACGTATCATTATTTTATGACCCGAAGTAATTCAAATACTTACTATCGTATGTAAATATTCCGCAATAATATTTAATCGATAGTCCAGTCGCACCCAGTCCGTAAGCGTACGTAGTTTCGAGTTCACAATTGAAGGTTTCTACCTGTAAATGCCTACGTGCGGAATTTCGACGTTGAAAATACTTCCCAGCCAATTAGCTCAGTTACATTTGTCACCATCAGAGTACGAGTACTACAGGTGATCGGAATAAATGTTCCAAACTTCTAAGGTATGAAAAGGAGTCGAAAACAGAACTTTCTGTCTATGAACATATAGTGTGAAACTAGGAATAACAGTTACACAAATGCCATTTCCCCTAAGTATTAAGTGATTCTTTGGGTATAGATATTCGTCAGATCACATTCTGACACATTCAAGGAGATTACATGTAAGTGTTGAACATGCCGGGCAGTGTATGCGGGGTTGCCTGACAATCAGGGACATATCTAACTTGTAATAAAGCGCAAATCTGTCTTGCATGCAATTTCCATTACATAATCATTGGGAAAAGGTTATTTTTTTCGACTCCTCTATATGTTCTAGAAGTTTGTAACATTCATTCTGAGACACTCAGTCCACAAGCAGCTGCTCTATTCCATGGGTTTCAGCGACCAATACCAGGAGAATGTCAGAGCAGCACCTTAGACAACGGGCCACCGACTGCTAGCGGCTCTTCCTTCTCTAACCATTTTCCTCACCCATTTATTCAGGCAGCCAAAAGAGTTGATTCCCAGTGTCCCAAATTGCCCACTATAATCTAGTAGGAATGCTACAGAAAATTTGAAAATATGTTTTTCTGAAATGTGGAATTACTTCGCGCGATGCTGGAATGTAGGTAGAAACAATATCGGAATTTCGAAGAGACAGGATAAAAAAGCTCCTTACTTTCGATGCGAGCAGGACGCCTCTATTGCTCATACATTTCTGGAACAAGAACTAAGATGTCGCACATTAGCCAAATCGAGGTCAATCACCTTGAATGTTTCTCTTAATTACGATTAATTTTATCTTAAAGTGAATTCATGTAGTCAAACTAGTTGAACGTGAGGGTTATGCAGTTACAATTCATTCTAGTACCTTCATTGCACTTTTTTAGACGTAAAGCTGCGTCCTATTACTAGCCAAACCATACACAACATAAAAATGTGATAGTTACAAAATTATTTATATGGGAGAATAACTCTGCACTGGGTAAACTGAAGGTAAACTCAAATGTTTAAACGCTTAAACATGTTATGGACGATAAATACGAGTAAAATGATAGACGTTAAAAATGAATTTTCATTATGTTAATATGGTAGATTCTCCTCGACGCAAACATCCAGTAATATATGCTAAAGGGGCACTTGTCCAAATATAACACGTAATTAGCAAGTGTCGTTCAACGATGTTGCAAGTGACATATAATTTTTGTTTAAAATTTACATCGTGCGCCAACAACTGTAATGGATAATTATAGTTGCTAATGAAGTACAAACAACCACGTAAATTAATATTAACTACTAAGTTGAGAGAATAATGAAGTTACTTACAAAATTCACGACAATTTTATCCGTACATTTTACGATAATTATGAAAGCTTTCTGTTGAACATTTTGCAGTTGACTTTTTGCCAACGCAGCGGATTTATAACCAGGGAGAATAATAAACAGCTACCAGTCATCACACTGATTGCGTTTCACTTGCAGTACAAGGTATTTCTGCAACGCTTAAACAATGCAGATTCCTCTCCGACGAACTACTGTCGCAGCAATATTACGCGTTTTACAGAGTTTACTCATCTATATTGAAAACATTCTAGTCGCGGAGTCTACTAGAAAGTAGAGTGTATTTTGGATTCGTAGGTTCACACAAGGCGAGGACCGTGTGACGGTTTACGGGCGCAGGCGAGGCTGGGGGGCCAAGGGAGGGGGGCGGAAGAGGGGCGGGGTTTTCAGCTCATGGGAGTACTGAGGTGGGGGAGGCGTTTCATGTGGACAACGCTGCGATGGTGGGAAGCATGGCGGAACGACATAGAAATTAGAGAGGAGGCGCAGAGATACGAAATGGGCAGGGGGAGGGGGGGAAGGGCTGAAAGGGGGTTGGGGATCTATGGTGGTAAGCGATGTGGGGGCCCAAAAGATGGTGGGGCCAAGAGGTGGAAGGCTCAAACTTGGATAGAAGTCTCTGAGTGAGATGGCTGAGAATAAAATGGCGGATGAGCTGACTTGCGGGGAGGGGTCAGGGCAGAGAGGAGGGGTGATTGCGAGAAGGGAACTGATTCGGTGGGAAGCACTGAGGTGCAGTTTTTGGAGCGGGGGCAGAGATAGAGGTCTTGAGGAGGGTTCAGAGAGGTAGGGGAGGGCGAAAGGTGAGGGAGGGGTGCGGAGGGCGACGCCAGCGTTGAGCCAGGGGCCGCTGAAGCGGAGGGGCTGGGCGGCGCGGGGGGGGGGCTGGGTGGCGCGGGGGGCGGGGGCGGGCCACAAGCGCGCCGGGGCGCTGGCCGGGCGAAGGGGCGGGGGGGACGGGGCGGATTGCGGGTTCGAGGGCCGCGCGTCGATTGGCGCGTGCGGGTGACGTGGACAAAGTCCGGCGCCCCGCGCCCCATTCAACGCCCCCTGCGCTCTCATATCCGGTCTCCGCTGCGCTGGCGCCCTCCGCGGGGGGCGCAGGAACTTCCTGAACGGCGAATCGGAAGGCCAACGCGCGATGCCCTCGCTGCTGGAGGACGAGCAGCCCGTTTCGCGTTCTGCCACACTTGGCAAACCGACTCCATAAGTGAAGTCTGCATACCTGTTCGCAATAGTGGAACATCATAAACTGGGGACTGACTGATATGAATGAAGAGTCGTATCGCTGACTGGGATTGGAGTTTCGGCAGTCGGTTTCAGGCGCTGCAGAGAGGAGAATTCTAGCAGCTGGCCACTTTGATCGGTAGTTTTCAATTTTTCATATCATGAATACCAAGTGAATACCAATGCGAATGAATTAGTTTGTTAAAAAAATCATTACATCAATTTATAATTAAAAATATATAAAACATTTTTTCACAAACTTTTGAAATACATATGATGACACTTTTTAGAATAAAACGGAAAACAACATGAAGTTGCATTTCTGCTATTTTTAAAGTGAAAGTTTTCACTATCAACAACTTTGTGGAACCTGCCTGTACGGGCGCGCTAGGTAGATGAAGCTTAATGAACGGACCGCATGCTACCGTCCCTTCCTTATCCTTGACACTCCTCTCACGCACACTTATTTGCACTCACTGTTCGACCACACGTCTCCGCTCCCAAGAAGGGAAGTCTACTTCAGTGCCTCTGCCAGTTGGCGCGGTGTGCTGCTGGGAGAGACATCTGCAGGGGAAACCTCACAGCCCGACGTGGATGGCGCCGATCTCAAGTTTCTGCATGGAAGGAACAGTTCCACCTCCCGCGATATGTCCGGCATTTTACTTTCGGGACTGAAAAACATGGCAGTTAATGCGCCCGGAAACATTCGGGAATAAACGGAAAGGAGAATTTTCTTTTGTAGTAGTGGAATATTTAGTCAGACGGGGTTGAGAGAAACCATGCAAGAGATTGGTAATTTAAGGGCCAACTTGAGTGACATAACAATTTCCTACAGATATTTCCAATAAAAATGATGATTTAATATTAAGAAAATTAGATAAGAAAATAAAAAAGAATTAATCTTTTAAGTGCGCGAAACAAGGCTTAATGAAAACGAAGTCAGTGTACACAAGAAATAAAATGAGGCGATATAATTTTAGAGCCGCCTTTGTTTGCTGTGCCCCACAACAAGTGTGTAGATGGATTTTTGAGAATTAGTCAGGAGTGCTATGGATGAGCAAGCGGAAACGGAATTGCTCTCAAACACGAGCATATAACGAACAACAGACGACTGCCCAACTCCGCCTCCGTCCAACCCCGCCACCTCCCCCAACCGCCCACTCCCGTGGGGGAAGTCTGAGGTAGGACCGTGCCTCTCCACGTACTGGGTCATGACGTTTCCAGCCTCGTCAAATGCTGTGGTCATTAGTACCGTTGGTATCCTAAGAGATTTTTCCCCAGTGATTTTTTCCCTCGCTGAATATTGATGTGTAGTACCGATCTACCCAACGGTTTGCGGGGAATTTTCCCCTCTGTGTCTCTCTCCCAGCCTGTCTCTTGTAAGTATGTGTAAGTAAGGGGTGTAAAGATAGGAGAAGAAAGAGGAAGGAAAGTTCACACGCGATCCGTGGCCCGTTTCTCAAGATACTGCTCCTGCATTCGCGAGGTGTTGATCGGAAAAAGCACACACCACTACCAATCAGAGCAGTCGGGCGATAGTATTCTTCTTCAGACAGCGGCTGAATTCAACCCAGCTATCCAGCTAGTTAGGAAACTCCTCCACGGTCGTTATTTGAACACTGAGACTAGCTACAGAGAATGGAAATGCTGGCCCTGACCCAACTCTGCCGACCTACGCAGATGACATCTGCATCCTACTCCACAGACTCAAAGGCAGGGCACATTGGCAGGTTTGCTCTCCGCCTCAGGAAGTTCTCGGCACAAAAAAACATCTTTGTTCCTTTGGTCTGTTCTTTACACAGACTGTAAAAACTAAAATTATAATTTCGTCAAGTATAATGGGGACGTGCCTAATATCTTTTTATTTGTTTATTTCACCTAAATTACCATTTAACCTTTCATTCAACAATTGCTCAAAGGGTGTACCAAAGCTGCCTCGTCATGAAAATATTTATTAATGGTTCCGATAGACCGTCTCTACAGATATGCGGTGATGACAAATTTACGCAAGTTAAATTTGTTTTTCCCAGGTGGAATTGGGAATTCTTTTTGCTATTACCCAAGGATAATATTTACTTCAAGTTAGCAACGTTTCCATCTGTATTCTGCTGCAAAACATACGTAAACATAAGTACAACAATTTCAAAAAGACAAAAAAAAAACATTACCATGAAACACTTATTACTGTGTACTGTTTTGTTTCTAAGGCCCTCCTCTATCATACATGGCCATTATCATTCTTAAATACTAACCCAGAAATTCCTAATGTATCACACAACTAGATCTTCCTACAATATATAATTTAATATGTCCCCTGCTGCGTCCCTTTCCTTTCACGTATTATCTGCCTCCTTGAACGGCGTTCAGTATCTATTCCAAGTTCCATTTTTACTGAATCTTGTCCAGGACAATGACATCTGCTTCCTGGACACCCGCGATTATAATCATATGTCTATTTGTAACCTTTCTCTACGCGTCAGAGCATCTGACGCGCATCAACATCTACATCAAAACATTTTCAATTTTCTCCGCTATCAATTATATTGCAATTCCCTTGCATCCTTATTATTTACTATTCGATCTTTTGCTTCTCTTCTGTCATCCATTGTTGCTGTCGTCCTGTTTATATATTTATTCGAATTTATCGTTTCTATTAACACCAACTTGTAATAACTTATCACAACACCCCCATCTCATCAGATGATGCTATATCGTTGATGTAAATCGACGATATTGTGGCATTCTTTACTAAATCTAAAAAAAATGTTGACTTTCCCATTCTATATGTCGCAGTCCGGTTCTTTATCTTCGTAGCAAACTCGATCAGCTGTTCATTGCGCACTTGTGCCGCTGCAAGGTTATTGGACTGTCGCGGCAACTTCGGTTCTTCGCGGCAACTTCGGTTCTTCGCGCACTATTTTCCTAGCTCCTATACACTTACTTAACATATTTACGTCTTCGTATATTTCATGAGAAAACCGGTCCTTGCACTTTCTCAGTGGGTAGGCCAGAATGTCAATGACCTTCACTTTCTGTGTCAGAGGTGCATCTGCATTTACTTCTTGAACGCTCAAAGATAATCATAAATGAGACTATGATTGACTGTTTTTACTATAAACATCGACACCAAGTCGTTTAAAAGACTGAGAAGCGCAAAATTTCACGTTATTGGGAACAGTCCATATTTTATGGAGAGCAAAGGAGAGACACTTACAGTAGACCTGCAAATTAAAAAGCTTGAAACAAATTTTATATTTCATTGATACCATCTTTAGTTGATGTATAATAATAATAATAATAATAATAATAATAATAATAATAATAATAATAATAATAATGGGAAGTTTTCCGCGGCGTCCAAGTCCGTATTCGAGTAATTAATGGATAGGAAACACAGGAAATACAAAAATAAGAACACGAAAGAGACTTATAGGGCTTCATCATACTTTACTCTGTTTAGGAGAATGAAAACCAATTATCAGAGTAGTCGACATACAAAATCTATCCATCTAGGCGCTATTTACTCTTTGCGTGAACAAGCCAGTTCTGGGATTGAACCCGCGATCGTGGAGTAATCAGTGCTAACGTTAGGCGTTGCTTCAACATTCGCAACTACCGACACTGGTTCAAAACAACACAAGAAAAGACGGTAAGCGATGACCATACTCTTATGCAGCCTAAAAAGGAGGAAGGACTAAGTACATTTCTGGGACCCATCTTCCATTTCACTTTTTAGTTACATAATCCACTTGCGTACACTTATGGCGATTACAAAGCATT
Source organism: Teleogryllus oceanicus (assembly GCA_964035755.1). Classification (NCBI taxonomy): domain Eukaryota; kingdom Metazoa; phylum Arthropoda; class Insecta; order Orthoptera; family Gryllidae; genus Teleogryllus; species Teleogryllus oceanicus. The sequence continues at coordinate 26,896,519 of CAXIVR010000007.1, read as the reverse complement.
TTCACTTTTTGCTTCACGTTTTCAGTAATTCAAAGAAAGTATTACGATTTGATCATAGACTCCACTCTCACCAGCACATGACTGCCCGACGTGCCGTTTTTATGAAAGCCTCGAAACCAGGGGAAACTAATGTGGCAGGTGCTCCGTGAGTGCAAAAGGAAAAGCAAAATACAATTCATGCAATGTTCGTGATGTAAGCGGACAGCGTAATGTGGCAGTTATCGAACTTGGAGCTAATTTGGGTGGCGGCAGATGAGCACTGTAGGCACGCGGCTTCGTACACCGCTTCTGTAATTTCAATGGCCGAAATCTTCCCACTTTCTCTCGCAGCATCTTCCTGGCTTTTTCCTCCTTACCCTAAATAAGCGAAGCAAGTGAAAGTACACAATCTAGTGACGAGTGTCACACGCGGTGCTTCTTCCAGTAGTAAATTTTTCAATGAAACTAATTACGCACGTTGAGAACGATGATGCAATGGCGAGTATTCATAAAGGAAAGTCAAGTTACATTTAGAGCAAGTGTCGTAAACTTTATATGAGAGTATTAATACCTGTTACATCGAGTTTCTTTCAGTCTTGTTTCTCCGACTGATAATAACTATTTCAAGTAAAACGTTTATATTGAAAGTTAAGTGACAGCATGCGTTCAGTACTCAGCAAATGCTACCTTTGGACAGTCTCCAAGGTGACTCGGGTGACTTGGTTAATAATAAACCCAATTCGACATCAAATGAGATTCAATTCATTACAGAAATCTCATCAAAGTTCAGTGACTATTCTTATATCTAAAGTTCACACAGGGGGATTCATTATTCTGATCTTCTCACTTTTGGAAGGAGGTTAGAAAAGGCATGTGCGGTTTACTGTCATCATTCAGATTTATTTATTGCTTGATAAGGAATTCCGGACTCGTCAACTGATAAGGTGTCTGATAAGTCCCGTAAGTGTAGTGCATGCGTTTTCCTCGAGAGGTGGTGGTGATCCTCTCCAGCTGAATGAAGTGGTTCGGCGCCATTCCACCGTCGGCTGGCGGGCTTTCCCTCAACCAAGTATCTCCCACCAGTGGGGCGCTGTCCCAGCCGGGACAAGCTCTGAGCTTCCGGGTCTCCAGGCATGCCTGGTAGTGCAGTGCGTGTAAGTGTAATGCGTGTTTGTAAGGGGTGAAGATAGGACAAGGTAGAGGAAGAAAGGCTAACGCGCGGTCTGGGGCCCGTTTGTTAAGGCGCTGCTCCGGAATTCGCCTGGCACTGATCGCATAAATCACGACAAACTACCGATTAGAGCAACCAGCCGGTATAATTCTTCTCCAGACGACTGAATTCGACCTAGCTATCTAGATAGTGTCGAAACTCCTGTCACTTTTGGGACTTGAACTTAGAACCTACCGGTCAGAGGTACTGCAGTGACATCAGTTGATGCCCTGAGCAACCTCCTCTGGTCCGTTACTTCATTATGGGTGTTTTGGCACAGTAATATACACAATATAACAAACAATTATCAGAAACGATGACTAATGTGCATTTATTTCTCAATATTAGCTTCTCTGTCATTGGTCAAAACCTGTAACGTATTGACTAAATCGAAGGAACTACAACCATATAATAAGAGAATTGTAAAATAGGAGAAGAAAATAGCAATACTGCATGTAAGATTTGTGACTGTAGGTAAATGAGCCATTTCCAAAACTCTTTTTCAACTGTAGAGCAGTCGTGAAGACTAAGTGACAGACGGGGATTATATTAACTCGTAATCCTATATTTTCTTAGAATCCTACTTTTCAATAGAATGCACGCTGTGAAAAAACAGAGTCTGTATCACGAAGCAGTAAAATTTAGATCCCAAGACACATTCATATATACTCATGGAATGAATAATTAGACCAAAAACGGATAGATAAATATCTGCCAAATATTGAAACAAGAAGATGAAACGGTGATAAACCAACGAGGACACCAGGCAACATTAAAGACGAAGCAAATACGAGGAAAAATAGATAATGGAGAGAGAAATCTATGAAAAGCATGTGTGGAAGTCTGCAAATATATCGTATGCTGCGAGAGGACAACATATGTATCGTTTACAACCCGATAAGGGAGATGAGTGAACACCAAGCCTCGTGGGATCAAGAGAGGAGCAGCCAGGCACGCCCCGCAAGCTCTGCCATAGAGTACACAGCTTTTAGCACGAGGCTTGCTGCAAATAAAAGCGAGTTAAACGAGAGTTGACACTCGTCGTGTGGGTGCCATTGATTTCAACGCTGGCAGCGGAACATACGCGCTGCCATAGATACTGTGCTGGGTGGCGCAACAGTCGGGCCAATATAGAGCGTTGAGGAATGGAGGTGACAGGGGCCGCATAAGAAGCCAAGCAACGGCAAGAGTTGGCAAGCATCGGAAAGAGTCGGCAAGGGTTGGCGAGGGGCGACAAGTGCCGGGAAGAGTCGACAAGGGTCAGCAAGAGGGGGACGAGGCGGCATGGGGTGGTAAGGGGCGACAAGGGGCGTAGCGGGCGACAAGAGGCAAAGGGGGTGGAAAGAACGAGGTCCCATTGAACGCACGCCCTGTCGTTGCCACTTTTCCGTCGTGGGAGGGAGAGCGGTAAACCAGGAGGACGGGAGGTGGGCTGGAGATCGAGAGGGCAAATGAGCAGATGGATTGGTGTGCAAGTGGGCAGGTGGGTGGATGGACAGATGGGGGTGGATGGGCAGGCGGGGGAGGTTGGGAGAGCGCTCACGTAGGCGGATGCAGTGGTTGGTGGGTGGGTGAATGAATGAATGGTGGGCAGGTGGGTGGGTAGGCTGGCGGGGAGATCAGGAACGGATTGAGTGCACTCAGGCCCGCTACACCGCACGGAATTTCAGCATGACAATGATCGCAGCGGATCTCATTTAGTTAATGTCACAACGCTGCATATCAGAAGCACAGATTTTTAATTGCACTTACTTACGCAAGACAAAAACCTAAAGGTAATTAAGTACTTCCTTTGCATGCATTGAACCTGTAGTGTTTTAACATCGTAAATGCGTACATATCATACGCAAGTACCGTAATTGGGAAAGAGTAGAAGTTAAAAATAAACACTACCTTCACTGTATGCCAAAGAAACATAATTTTTATAAACTACGTGTAATTTCTTCACATAGTTTATAAACACATCAGTAGTACTGAAGTGTTTGTTGAAAATGTCTTGTCAAAACCACTTTCTGCATATTAGCTGGGTGCATTATCAAAACATTTAGAGAAAGTATACTATCAATTATGGTCAAAACCCTTTCTTGGTGATATAAAAAGTTTTTTTTATTGAAAATTAAGTTGTAGTTCTTATAAGAGAAGTTAACTTTAAAATGTGCGATAGTACATTTACATTTCAATATAATAAAAAATGAAGAATATCATGATAGGAATTAGGAAAAATAATGATTTTTTCGAAAAACCATTTTTGCACAAAATGCAATCACTCTTTTGAAGAGCCAAAATCGGACCCGTGATAAAACATATATATATATATATATATATATATATATATATATATATATATATATATATATATATATGTGGGAGAAATGGTAGTCGGAATAGAAATAAACTCGTCGTTGAAATATAAAAAGATAATTATATTCTTGAAATACTTGAAGAACAATACAAATAAACTATATCCCGACAATTCACAACGTGTTCTTCTCGGTGTTACTTGCGTTCGAGTGACTTGTTTACGCTCGTTGTCAACCGACTTGGTCCTGCCGCCACGCCATCTTGCGCCTCTACCGGGAACCCCAAAAAATCCGCCTGATTTGAATCGGTCTCCCACATTTATATATATATATATATATATATATATATATATATATATATATATATATAGAGAGAGAGAGAGAGAGAGAGAGAGAGAGATTAGTAAGAAGTTGCTAACAACAAAAGAATGATTTATTTCAGAAACAACATAAGTCGGTTTTTTGCTATTTTGACTTCTTAGTGTAGTCACATTCTCTGCAAGTACGTCCAGTGTTTGAAGCAGATTTGGATGAGTCAAACGATTCCGAAGGGGTATTGGAACAGATCTTCTAAAGACTTGACTCACTGTTTGTGATACATAGCCGCAGTCGAAATTTTGTTTGTCTACTCTGCAAAGTTGCTGTTCACTGAATTATCTCGTTTTTGAAATAAACCATTCGCTACCTATCTATACCTCTATAACAATTGCTCAACCGAGAGTGTGATACTGCCAAAATCGGGTGTCTTTCTTAATATCTTTCCAATTGCATGCAAATTAAAATAAAAGATGATGAATTATGCTTTAAAAAATATAATAAATTATGTCGACACTTAATTTTAATGAGATTCAAATACCAAACAGGACACCACACAGACCTGCCGAGGAGAGTTTTATGGAAAAATGTATGAAATAATTTCTAAATTGACGGTAGGAATTTATTAAATGAAACTCTTGCCTACTTAACCCTCTGGTTTCTGGTTCAAATAAGGTACCATGATTCTTCTTCAGCTCAACAGAAATTGTTAAAGATGAACAGATCGAATCTCATCTTATATTCTATTATAATTTCTAACTGCAAAGAAAAATAGATACTTTAAGTTCTGTTGAACTTCAAAGACGCATTATGCTTATTTACATTTGTTTAAAATCGTATTTCCGTAGAACATGACCACCTATATCGAAGAACGACATACTAATTTTCCCAACAAATAGGAGCGAGCTGAGTAAATACAGGAGACCATGAGACGTTGTGGTGATTTTCGCGGGCAACAGGTAGAGGAAGCTGGCGCCTGCGGGGTGTGAGAGGAGGGGAGAAACGGGAGGGGGGCGGGGCTGTCTGCGCAAACACGACGACGAGGTGGCAGCGGGGGGGGGGCGGGGATGAGTGTGTGAGCACACGGAGAGGGACGCAAGAGAGCCCGCACTTTCAGCTCAATGAACTTCCCTCGCAACAGATTCTCACAGATAGCCGCACCTGGCTTCAAAACCGAACGGTCTAATATCTGTGTTAATAATTTGCAATGCGAGCAGAAATTGAAAGACCATGCAGCCTTCGCCCTTTTCAGGAGTGTCTATTACCTGGGCCTTGCAGAACCTCGAGGAAATTTGAAAAACAACGGGTTTTTATTTTTATTAAGAAATGCAAATACGACACAGTTAACGTCAAGTGACAGCAAGGACGAGACCATCCGTCTTTAAATAGTCGCCTTTCCCTGTCGCTTTATGGGCTAATTATTTCGTGTTTCCGGGTATGTTAACTGCTGTGGTCATTAGTTCCATAAGTGTAGTGTATGTTTCATCCCGGTTGCTGGTGATATTCTTCCTTCATGGACAGCGAAATTCGGCACCGACCTACACGTCAACTTGGTTTTCTTTCCCACCTTTTACGTATCACTCACCAGCATCCTGCTCACAGCTCCAGTTGGGCAAGCTATACGCACACTACTAGACTCCCGACAAGTGTGGTAGTGTAGTTCATGTATGTATGAATGCCAGTGGGAAGGGGACGAGGAAAAAAAGATCACACGCAAAAAAAGAGCACACGCGCTTTAATTTTGGATATGGTTTGGTCAAATTGATTTTTGTGCGCTGGTAGATTTAGGTGGCTCTTCTTCCGGACGACCATTTGGTGTAAATGAGATGTCATTCGATGCATCACGTTAGAACGTGAACTGGTCGGAAACTGACAGTTTCTTAGTTCTTCGAAAACATTCTAAAAAATTAGCAAAAAAACATTTTTATCGTCTAAATGCGTTTTATTGTCGTCAATACACATATGGAGACCAATTGCATATTCTATATCTCTCTACAAGACAAATCAATTGGCATTATTACAGATTGATCTTTGTACAATATTTTTGAAGAATTTCAAATACAGAGATGTTTTGGAGGATTTCTTGGCACCTACTGATGAAACGCTATGAATTACTGTACTGTTTTTACAGCATATCATTAATCCTTATAACATGTATCACAGGGTTGACGATATTTTAACACAATAATGTAACGAAGCATTCAGTTTTAAGTATTTATATCGCTACTTTTTCATGTAACTCTGATTCAGAGGTTAGACAAACTGGGAAACTGTAGTATGTTTAAAATTTCTTTTTTTATGAACTCGCAGAGCACAAATAAATTTTAGCATGATAGTACACGCCTGAGGTGTCACGTTAAACTGGTTAGTTATCTTTTGCATAAAGTGATAAAATTTGGTAATATGCAGAAACGTTCTTCACATAAATATTTGATACTTTTTCGAATACGAGTGAACCCATAATTCAAGATTTGTGAATCCTTCATATAGAAAAAGTGTTGTTTTTTTTTCAGGCGTTTGTGTTCTTCCGTATGTCCGTCTCAACAACAGTAGTCCCTAAATGATTTTTACACAAACTTAATTAACCGATCCATTTACAATTCCTTCTTCAGTTTATAATGGATAAAATATTTTTTACTGGAGTACTTTACATGAAAGTATTATTATATTTTGGAATTTTCTTCAAATATAGCTCCAATTTTTTTCCTTAAATATCTTATTCGAATACAGCTAATAAGCTTATAAAAATGGAATAGGTCCAATTTTTATTAAATTGTCGTAACTCGCAAGTCAAGTTTTCACACCCTTCTACAATTACTGATGACATTCTTGAACTCTTACTGTACTTCAAAGTTTTACTGTTTTCTCTTCTGCACTTCAAAATTTGATCTTGAAATGATATTGTGCACAATTTCTTGAAAATATGCCGATTTGCAGCGTAATTTTCAGTTATATTCTGACAAAATTCAACTTTTTCTACAGGCACACACCTTTAATACTTATTCCAGAATTTATATACAATAATATTAGATCGTTTAGTTATTTAATGTAATCTTTGAGTTATGTAATGTAATTTTGAAAATATTAGTAATTTTCATGTAATTTTCAGTTATATATTTTTACTTGCCCAAATGATTAATGAAATGTTTAAGAGAAAAATATTGCTATAACATAATATTACATAAGCGTTACAAATAATTATAAAGTGCCGTGTTACAGCAGTTACTACTACTACTTAAAATCTGAATTCTGTATGCGATATTGTAAAGTTCATGTGTTAGTGGATATTTCCTCGAATAAATATTAAAATTTGTTTTAATGTTAAAATACCACATCGTTAAATCGTAATTATTTAACTATTTAATATGTAAATATTTGATAATACATTATTTAAATTCCAATTCCAATTACAAACTAATATTAATAAAATGATAATTTTAATTTTTTTAAAACAATAAAAAAAAAAATTAATTTTATTGCCAACTTTTACGAGAGAACATCCTGAGAATTAAAAATAGTTTAAAAAATTAAAGTTAATAAGCGTGGATTAAGAATGAGAACAACTTATTAATAAATATTAAAAAATTATTTCAACGACGAAAACGATACGCGTATTATTTTAAAATGGATGTGTTACTCATTACTAGTTCGACCTCCCTGTTTCAATCATCATTTTTACGGACGTGACGAATAGTACGTTCTACATTTGATTCGCATCACATGATTTGAATCACAATTAAATGGAATTACAGCAGAATTTTTCAGATTAGGCGAGATTCGGAACCATCTATTAATGTTGTGCATGTAAAAATGGTATTCAATTGCATACTTAGAGTTTCAAAAATTATTTGATGGCAGTGAGCGTGTCCGACAACTCAAGAAAGTGAACACCCTAATATACGTAATTTAAAAATGTGAGTTATATGCCTCAAAGTCCAATAGGTAACACGAAATAAAATAAATGATAAATGTACGCCCGGCGTTATTTGCTAGTGTGACGAACAGACTTTCCTTCCCAGAGAGTAAAAGCTCAGGAGCTGAGAGCGGCCCTAGTCGCAGGCGTCGATGGCCAGTGGGAGGGCAGCGAGAGGGAGAGTAAAAACTGTGAGGCCGAGGGTTGAAAAAATATTCCGAGGACGTGAATTGCTGGTAAGATTTAGAGGATAGCCGACTAAAGAGTAGAATACGGGGATGGGGGCGTAATGAAAGAAAAGGGCGAGGAGGGGAGCGGGGGGGGGGGAGGTTTGGAAAGGGGCGCGGGGGCGGCGCGGGGGCGGCGCGGGGGCGGCGCGGGGGCGGCGCGGGGGCGGCGCGGGGCGGCGCGGGGCGCGGGGCGCGGGGGCGGCGCGGGGCGCGCGGGGGCGGCGGCGGGGCGGCGCGGGGGCGCGGCGCGCGGGGCGCGGGGGGCGGGGGCGGCGGGGGGGGGCGCGGCGGGGGGCGGGCGCGGGGCGGCGCGGGCGGCGCGGGGCGGCGCGGGGCGGCGCGGGGCGGCGCGGGGCGGCGCGGGGCGCGGCGCGCGGGCGGCGCGGGGCGGCGCGGGCGGGGCGGGCGCGCGGGCGGCGCGGGGCGCGGGCGCGTGCGGGGGGCGCGTCGGGCGCGCAGAGGCGCCAGCGCGGGCGCGCCGCCTCTGCTGCGCAGCTGGCGCCCAAGCACGCACGCGTATACGCATCGAGTCGTTTAACCGTTTGGAAGTAAAGGAGCTTACACGTTTAGGTGTTTGTATAGTTAGACGTTAGGGCATTTAATAGTTTACATATTTACATATTTACAATTTTAGGGTTTAGATTTTCACACATTTACATGCAAAGCCTTTGTGACATTCAGACGTTCAAGTGTTTAGGTATTTAGAAATCAGGCGCTTGGACTTATAGGTATTTAGGTATTAGGATTTAGATGCTCACTCATTGCGTTTGAGGAAAATGTTGATTGATTCAGAGATTAGATTTCAGGATTGTGTGCGTTAGGTGTTGAGACGTTTTGTCGAGATACTTAAATGCTTAGACGTTTAGAAGTCGAAACGTTGAGGAATTTTGGCGTTCAGGCATCCGCTCGCGTCGTCGCACGCAGAGTATTCACTAAACAGATGTGTGCACCCAAGGCGTAAGGGGCCAATGACTCAGGAAATGTGACAGTCTCACCCGTACGGGATTGTCTGTCTATTTAACAGCACAACTAAGGCACCTATTAATAGAGAGGTTTACTCGCACAGGTTTGCAGTCTCACGCCCCCCCCTTCCCCTCACCCGGCGGCGACTTACTGGACTCCCCCTCATGAACCACTTCTCCACTTCCCTTTGACCGGGTAAAACCTTGACTGGTCATGGGCCCCGTCCAGGTTGAAGAAAACTTTTCTCTCAATGAGTTAAATCGTACTGAAGTTTGTGATATGATCAACAACGAATACGTATACTGAAGAAAACCAGGAGAGACTGTTTGTGACGGTTTTATCCACCGCATTGCGACCAGCGACGCTTGTTTTCGTACATACTTTTCCAATAGTACGGATTATCTATCTCCAATGCTTGTATGTTCCTTTACTCTGAAAATTCGATCGTCTGGAACAGAAAACGGCTGACACGTGACGGGGATGAATGAATTGCGGTGGTCAATGGGACCTCTCCAGGGTATCAACAGGAAACGTTTAAATATTACGTTCTAAATTGAGTGGAAAACGCGAACTTCCCTTAAGTGTCATCTCTAGGCACGAGATTTTAGAAAAACATCCGTTCACTCATAGTCTCATTCACTTCACGTTGGTCATACATCATTGTTGTAATGATATTTAGTTAGTAACATTTCCTGGTGTGAGGTTACGGTGGTACAGAAAAATGTTCCCTCCCGGATTAAACTGTTTAACTTAACTCGTGTTTACATATAATATTTATAGATTCCACATGCAAACTATATTGGAAATACTATATATATATGTATATATTATTTCCAATAAATTACAAAATTGCAAGCAAGTGAATAAGTTCGTCCTCTATTATAGATTTTGACTATTGTGCTTCTATTGCGTAGGTGTGTCCTCTCAACACCATTCAGGACTGCTATTGTGAACTATTTTCTAGCTCACACCGGTTCTGGACTTAACTCCACCACGTTGTTTCTCTACGGAAAACGTCTAATTTGTCTTATTTTGAGTTGACTAAGTTGTCCTCTTCTTTCTTTTTTTCACCTATTACTCTTTCCTTGCTGAGTCTCACTAGTGTATGCGAACTATTCTTGAACCACACGTTTTATCTTAGTCATCCCGATTGTTCTTCTTGAAGTCTGATGATGTGATATACGAATCCTCCAAGATCTCAGCTTTTTGAACTTCATCCTTATCTTCATTTTACCTCCAACAGTAGTATTTAATTTTGCCGTCGCTAACCCATTTTTTTCGTACTAAATTATTTGACCCTGTGTGATTATATATATTTTTCGGTATGCAACCAGCGTGTTCACAACACGCTGGTTAGTAGAAGTACAACAAATTATAAGCATTTTCAATTCTGGAATTATTTTCTGAATGAATATAGTAAAGCTAAGTCCACCATATATATTTGCATTTCAGTGCCAATATTTGACTTCCCAGTTGAGACTCACAGTAGCAGCAACGGAATTCACGACTTCAGCAAGGTTTTTCAAGCGGTATCGAAACGCTGTTTGGAATTAAGCCTTTAATTTTTTTTATTAATTTACCTCTCAAGAATCGAGCTCTAGCTCCTAACTCTGAGGCATGTGAAAGGTCAAGGGACAACGTGAGCTGAGCCCGCGCGTCCGCTCAGTGCCTGAGCGGGCTTACTGGGCAGGCTCCTTTTCTCACTGTTCCCTGCGTAAGCCGCCCTCGGCGCGTCTCATTGCAAAGAACGACCGCTGCCCATTCACAGAGACGCGCGTACAATCTCAATCCCGCTCGAGAAATCTTTCTGCGAACTTGTGCAACGCGCTTTTCGCTGCGAAGTCCAACTCTCCGCTTTTCCCCGAAGCCCTTTGAGTTCGTTGTTCCGGAGCTGCAGCTCGTCCGCTTCTGAGAACACTGCCCGCCCGCCTCGCGCAAACACCCTCAACGACCCGCTCTCACTTCTGCCTTACCCACACACTTACTATCACATACCGGCTGAGTTTAGCTCACAGACGGCACTACTGCTGATGTCGCTGATGCCAGGCGTTATTGAGTCGGGCCTCCATGTCAGGCAATATCCTAACAAACTGACCTCAGACTGCACGGGACCTTTATTTATTTATTTATTTATTTATTTATTTATTTATTTATTTATTTATTTATTTATTTATTTATTTATTTATTTATTTATTTATTTATTTATTTATTTATTTATTTATTTATTTATTTATTTATTTATTTATTTATTTATTTATTTATTTATTTATTTATTTATTTATTTATTTATTATTTATATATTAATTAATTTGTTTATTTCCTTATTTATTATTTAACGTCAAAATATATTTTAAAATGTGTGATGTACTATGAAGAGAAGTGTATTTGGTGCACGTTATCTAAAATTCTTTGATCTCCATTCTAACCTATATATAAGTACAATTATAATGCAGGTCGACATTCATTGCAAAAATTGATGTGAAAATAGAGTTTTGAATATTTGAAAATAATTGTTTCAAAAAATTAAAATTGCCTATATTTTACACACATGTTTGCAAAATTACTCATATTTTCAAAAAGTTTTACATAACCTTAATTCACGATTTGCCTTAAAACATTAAAACCTTATTTCATGCCTTGAAACCTTATTTTCAGATTTGCCTTAGAACAACAACAGATAAACATTAGGTTAATAATAGATTTTTTTGGGGAAAAAAAATCTCCATCTCCAATATTGTAGTTGTAAAAAGACGCCTAAAATTCTGAACGAAAATGAAACCTGCACTATTCTTCTAAGCATCTTTTAGGCTAAACGAGGACCCATTTTAACAAAAAAAAATCTGAATAATTTTTTAGAAAAATGTTTAACATGTTGAGATTAATATAAAGTATACCTGAAAATCGAAATAACCATTTCAAACTCAGAGGGTCTCGAGATTATTTAAATTTATCGGGGCATGTTAATTTGGAAGAAAATCTGCTAAACTGTTTAGGCACTAGCGTTGATCACGGAGGGATGGGCAGACGGTTTGCAGTCAATCGATTTTTTTGGTATCAAGCGCACATTGTTTGCTGTGGCTGCAGTCCAATTCAGTGGCACTCTATTATTTCAATTATGTTTATATTTGGAGGTGTGCCTATTAAGCATTCAGTTCAATGACGTTTATAAATTACCTTTTATCGATATTTCTATATCTTTTAATTATAATATATTGTTTTCCAATTAATTTTTCTTAAAAACCAATTATTTTTAGTTTCTTATTAATTCTGTACAGGTATTGACATAACACAACTAAACAGAGGTTCGAATCCTTAACGGACCCCTTTTGACGGTTGGGGTCCGTTAAGGATTTTAACTGTCCATCATGCCTTAGGAACATAGGAGTTTTATGAAAAATTGTGCAAGAGCAGTGCTCCTATTCCGAGAAAAGGTACTTCGTATTTCTATAATTTATTTCTAAGGTGGTATTACGAATTGAGTGAAACGACACACGGACGATGTCACAAATAAGAGTTTTATTTTAAACTTCATATATCGCTCAGTTTAGAAATTTCAACAGCGCCTGCTTTTAACCCTCTAACGTCCTGACAGCATTGAACATTAGGTTAAAACTATTATTGACTGAAGGTGTCTAGTCTCACAAAAGCGTCCTCTTCATAAAGATGTGGACCGTCTGGTTCCTCTGAGCTCCGCGTCATCTATCCAAGGTGGCTTCGAGGGAAGCCCAGGGCGCCCTCACCCAGACTGTGCGGCGTGAAATATTTATTTATTTTTATTTATTTGAAATATGAGGCAACGCAATGCGAGCAATATTTCCCGCGAGTGCAGAGCGGAGAGTAAGTTTGGTTTCCTGACTACCGCTTCCGAGAGACGTGTAAAATTAAATCACGGTTCAAAAGTTATGGAGGCAGGTGTTATTTATTGCCTGTACATGAAGTTATGCGTACAATGTATTTTTTCTATTTCCCACTGCCAAGCCGAAGTGTCCTAAGTCGATATTTTTGATGTATTTGTGAAATAAACGAATATTAACAAAATATAAATAATTACGTTTCCAATTAAAGCAATGCTTTAATCGCCTCCTATATTATTTTAGTAGTTTACATACTTTTTGCGGCTCTCACGGGCAACCAATCTTAATAAATGAGGAAGAGAATTCCACGGAGATACGACGAATTTTATTTTGACATGAAAATTATGAAGAATTTATTGAAAAAACGCATATAAATATTAATTTTTAAATGCGACCCGCAACACTCAATAGCATTATCAAACTCTATATAGTTAAATAACTCCTAAACAAAGCGTTCTAGGGCCGCAAAATCTAAACTTTTGATGCCAAAGATCTTAAGGGAACGTTTCTCACACCTTATTCTACAGGATAAAATCTTCTTGAACGCTCTATTACATTTTTGCTGGTTCAACGCTTTTCGATATTACACCATCTATTCAAAGCCTGTATAGAGTGCAACTGTTTGTGAAATTAAACTAATTAATTGATATTCTACGCGATTGAATTCCACGGGTGTACCTCTTTGCTCGGACGGAGGATACCAGTGTCTTGAAGAAAAATATATACAGGCTTAATATGGAAATGGAAAGATGAGAAAGAGGGTTTAGTTGTAGGGAGTTGTTTAACATGCGAGAATTCTCTGATACGCTAGTATTCTTATATTTTTTTCTCTTTGTAACATTTTCATTCTAACATCTCATTGAATCTCATCTTCTAACATTGACCATCTTCTTGAATCTCAAAAGTACTTACATTAACGTTATGCAAATCAACTATCCATACTCATATTTAATTACTGTGGCACTTCAAGGTCACAAACTAGAAGAGCGAACATTGTCATCCAACGGAATTCCAAAAATTTAAGACGTAACGAAGCTTCCGATTGGATGACAGTGTCTCCATGTCCGTCCAGCTCATGATACTGAAGTGAGACTGTGTTTAACTCCAAATATATTTAATGTTTGATAATTGTCAATGGAAAATAGAATGCGCCAGGAAAGTTTTCCAAGTGGCACCATATTGATGAGAGTGCAATCAACTAAAATTATGCTGTATCATAAGCACCAGGCAGCTTTGCAGCCATTCCTGGTGAGAAGGGGGGAGAAGGAGCGGGGAAAAGGGATGTTATAAGTGAAAGATAGAAGAGTAAAGCGGGAGAGAGGGACATAAAACTTAAGAGAAAGGAAAATAGAACAAAAGAGCAAAAGGCGGGAGAAAGAGCAAAAGTCAAAAAAGTAGCCGAGATAGAGAGAACCAGAGCGGGAGGGAGAGCGTCTGAGTTAATTATCGTATTGCAAGTTAATTACCTTAATAAAATATATTCATTTGCTTTAAGCGCTCCGGTCTGCGGTTTGCACTGACTGCAAAGTGGAGAGAAGCGACCCACAGTGCACTTCGCCTCTCCGCCCCCTGCCCCCACACACGGTTCTCCTTCGGTTAGCGAGGCTTGTACCTGGGAGCGGGGCAAGCGGCTCACTCCATAACGAACTTCCCAAATTACACGCTCCTCTTTGCAAATGGCTCATGAAATCACGTTCGCCTTCAAAGGCACCAGCATCTCTCGCCACGCGCATCCGCAGCCCGCTACTGCCCGCCACTGCTCGGCCCCGCCTGCCATTGCCCGTCACCGCCCACCCGCGCCCACCACTGCCAGACCGCCCGCCACCGCACTCTCCCGCACGCTCACACCCACCCCCGCCCATCTCCGCATGCCTTTACACATCCCGCACGCCCCCACCCGCCTGCTCACGCCACCGCCCGCCACTGCACGGCTCTGCACACCCCAGCCCGCCCCGACCCACCCGCGAACGCCACTGCCCACCAATCAGCAGCTGCCCAGACGCGCCGCCACACGTCCGTCGTCGACACCCCCCTCCACCCTGCGCCTGCGCTGTCGCCCCCCATCCAGTCCCTTCCCACCCCGCCCGCCCCAGCCAACGCCCGCGCGTCTTCCAATATCGGCGAACAAACGTCGCGGCCGCGCAACAAGCAGGCGGCGGTTAATGGCCTTGTTTGACGCCCAACTTCTTTCACTCTGCAACTTGCGCTGAATGCCGCGCCTGATATCTAAAACAGGTTTATGAGCGAGACGCTCATTCGGTGATATTGAAACATTACGCGCTGGCGCACATAAAGCTCGCGCGCCGTCGGGGCTCCATCAGGTAGCCGAGGCGCCGCGCCGCGCCGCGCCGCGCCGCGCCGGTGCGGACGGAGGCGTAATCAGACTCGCCACTTGGCGCTTTCACTGGCGACGCACCGCGAATAAACCACAGCCATCAAGTGCCACGTAATGGGTAATAAAACGAAAAGGAACTTGGAAAACCAAACATAATTTCATTTCTTTTCAATAAGAGTAAAATACTTGGTGCGATAGCGTATGTAGTGGTTGAGAATTCGCGAGTGACGCTTAGAAGAGCAAGATAAATTACTACATACAGTTTTTGTCCTATGTTTGTAAAATAAATATATAATGTATTTTATTTTACCAAAAGAAATCCATAACAGGAAGAGTTTATCAATATGTATTTACAACACTAAGGATTTCGTTTAGAATCCTTTCTACTCAACCAAATTACGTGCTTTATCGATTACATGAAAGGAACTGGGCGTTAAATGTGCTATCACTTGCTCTCATTAACCAGTTTTAAAGTATAACCATTCAATATTAATAGCCCTGAAATTAATAGAATGAAAGCTCATCTGTGGTCATTAGTTCATCGCATCGTTTGATGGGCAAATTGCAATTGATCAAACGAAAGCAGTCGTCGATTCTATGTCTAGCTCGTGCTGGGTGTGATAAAGCGGGGAATCACATGGTAAATGTATTGTAGTGTAGTGTAGATTGTAGTGAGTGAAGCGAAGAACGTCAGATTTTTAAATGCGAAGATTAGTGATTGTATTTAAACCGCCAAAACTGACGGCTTTTCATGAGAATTGTGTAGAATTTATGAAGACAATTAAAATAGCGTGAACAAAGTGAGTACAGAATAATCATAAGCAAACGGGTTCCAGGCTTCAATGAATGTTCCCTGCAGCCTAATAAACTTTGCGCAGCCTAAGAATGATCGATGTCTAAAGAAAATAAAGCAATATTCGTCCGCGGCTTGTGCGTAGTAACTGGCGTTATTGGTCGACCATTCCAGACAATTCCATTGCATTCTAGCCCAACCTTTCCAGCCCATTTTAAGGCACACGTGATCCCGAGTTATCAGAATCATCTGCGAAATGTCATCACCGACAGTCATAGGCCGATCTAACCGCACTAAGCAAAATTAACTGGCAAATTTACAAACTGTGGTGACTAACGGACGCTGCTTTCGGGTTCTTATTTAAACTCCAATAAACCAGTCTGCATCGGACAACCAGTATGGGATATGTACGACATCAGTACTCCACACAGTTGGCTGAAACGACATCCCACTAATGATTTTCAGCGTATTCTGTAACCGTATTCAGAATACAACAACCATTTCACTCATCGTAAGCTCTTTAACTTTCAAAATTTTATGTAGTGTTAGTACACAAAAGCAACTAAACAGATGTTTCAAAAAAATTGTATATAGAATGTCCGGAGAAGAAACGTCAAAAATAAGCTCTTAAGACAATTTTAAACATATTTTGTTTAATAAACTACTTGAATATTCTCAATGGCTGAACCGCAATAATCACTCAAAAATTGGTTTGAAAAAATTATTATTATTTCTAGGCATAAATTTGCCTTGCAGAAGCATAGAAATTCTCCAGAAATATTAACACAAAAATAAAAAAGCAGTCGAATTGTGGAAATTGGTTTTTTTATTGCTGGGTTATTTTTTCTTTCTGAAAAGCATGTAATAATAAACAATTTACATGTTTCTGGAGAGTTTCTACGCTTCTGCATTGAAAATTTATGCCTAGAAATAATTTTTCAAACCAATTTGTGAGTGCTTATTGTGATTCAGCCATTCAGAATATACAAGTAGTTTATTAAACGAAAAATGTTTAAAATTGTTTTAAGAGCTTATTTTCGAATTTTCAACGTTTCCTCCCCGGACACCATGTATATCAATATCATTCTTATGCTGAGCATACGTTAGGCGAATAAGTATTGTAGGCTGGACTTGCAGTGTTATTGTGGGCTTCTTCAGGACTAAAACGAGCGTAGGACGCCTAGTGCTCCTGAAAAGCTGCAGCAGTCCCCGGGCTCCGAACGCCCAAGGGTCATGCATACTCCGCTCGAGAGCCTTCGACATTTTCTGAACTGGCTCCCATCGCCCCTCTCGCAAGAAATAACGCGCGATATTCAAGCGACGCACTTTATTCGCGACGCGCTTTCGGAGGCGGAGCGCCACGTTTCTCCCAGGTCGCGCCAGGTGAGAGGGCGTGGGTCGAGTGCCGCATCTTCCTCAACGTCGTGTCGCAACGGAGCTTCGCCCGAAGACCCGTTTGCCTCTAGACCCGCCCACACATGCACCGGCGACGTTCCGACGACACGTGCTATGTGCACACTACTTTCAAACACATGAAGTTTCTTTATAGCTGGCAGCACGTGAAAAATATTTTATAGCCAATTGATTTAAATTAGTTGAAATTGTACGTAAATTCCACATTCTTTAAAATAATTGTTTTAAAAGTGAATTTTTTTCATACTAAAACTCAAAATCTATCGTTTCTCTCAATGCAGGGAAGAGCATTTCCTTGAGAACTGTAGCAATATTCAAAACGTATGTTACGCGTTAGAGAAAGGAAGAGAGTCTGTAAATTGTAAACATAGAATTCAGAAAGATTAAATGTAAATGCTAAAAGTACAGAAGACTTCTCTAACTTTTTTCATGTACACTGTTTTGATCGCGGACGTAATTCGTTTTTAGATAGGTTCTTTGCCACAGAATTAAGCCGGTGCTTATTGTCATCAATAAGATTTCTTTTTACGTTCGGCTACGGTCTCCTCCTCTAGTCCTGCTTTATGTCATCCACTTCTCTAACACCCAACCACTCCAAACCCACAGCATCCGCGCCATCGAGAGCCGCTCGCGCCATCGCAGCGTCTTCGCAAAGCAGACGCCGAGAATAAAGAGCACGGGGAAGGCGAGGCGGTCGGATATGAAGTTTTATCTTATCTCGGCCGCGGCAGCGGTGCGTGTATATATAGACAGCCCCCTCTCACGGCGGTGTTTCGCTTAGTATGCATTCCCTACGGGGCGATATAGCAGCGTCCGTCCCGCGCCGCCCCCGGCAGGGGAACGGGGGGGGGGGAGGAGTCGATACACCCCGTTAGCCAACCGCTCGCGACGGCGCGCCTACGGACCCGCGGACGCGATGTAATATTCATATTACAGGCTCCGCTCGCGAATGTCCCGCGCGGTCCCGCGGAACCGAAAAGTCGAATCGTCCGTTTTTATTCTCGATTCCCCGAGATGGCCTTTTCTTTTTATTTGTATTGTCGCGACGCAGCTGTTTACGCGTTAGAGAAAGGAAGAGGGTCTCTAAATTGTAAACATAGAATTCAGAAAGATTAAATGTATCATATTTTATGAAAAATTATGGTTAGAATGATCAAATAAGGACTTGTAAAAGTAGTAAGGTTTAAAATGACTTTCAAAGCGTACCTATTGAAGGGCTCAGTAAACAATGGGCTACACCACACCGCGCCTAGTTCTGAGATATTGAGGGTATTTCTAGAACTTTAATAATATAACTCAGTGTTCTTTTAAATTTTTAAACACTTTCATATAAGTTCATAATTGATTTAAATAACGTATTATACTAAAAGTCTAATATCTGAAGTTACGCATAATGGTAATAACTTAGTTTCACAAAACATGTGGGATAGCACCTTGTTTCACTGAGCCTTTCAATTTATTGCTAAATTAATAGCTAAATATCTCAAATAATGAGGTAAAAAGTACAATTAACTTCAGAGTGGTTTCATAATTTTTTGTTCCAAAATTCTGCAATTTGTTGCTGTAAATAACTTTTCTACGGAATAGAGAGTAGTAAACTCAAAGTTTAAGTAATTTTTAATTGTAAGAATCGGATATATTTCAAGAATAAAAATAAAAACGGAATCAAATAAACACTTAAAGAACGATTTAAATTTACAAATACTTCAGCCTGAGAAAGCTTTCTGGAATTGAGAATTAACAACTACGACATCACGTGCAAAACTTGTACCTTATAAAAAATAACATTTCTGATACAACTGAAAATGTCCTCGAAATAACACAGAAATCTATCTTTTAGAATCAAACATAAACAGCATACAAATAATTTTCAAACAAGCAAAATTAATTTAATACGTTTAATTACATTGAATTTATGTGTGCACATCTCGCATAGCCGAGCTTCACAATTTAGTTTACTGAAAATGTGCTACATATTCTTGCTTTATCGAAGCTCTTGCCAAACCGCCCATTTAGCTATTTTCCCCTTAACTCTAATATTATACTTCTCCCCCAAACGACTTATAAAGATTTTACTGTTATTTGAAATAAATGAATGAAAACAAACTCAGCATGCGAAGAATTCATGTCATTACATGTAATTAGCATAAATAAGTAAAAGTTTCTACGTGAAAAATTAAAAAGTTTCGTAACCAATAAATAGAGATGTAAGTCGAGCAATTGCAACATAACAGGAGACCAATGGTTGATTCATGAGAAAGATAGGAGTATGAAATATTCAATTATAAAAAAAATTAACAGGAAAAAAAAAAATATTATTCCACTTCAGTACACACCGAGTTGAAACATTAAATTCCAATATCATCTTATCAAATATTGAGGATATTTAGAGACGAATTAAGCAATTAATAAATATTGCAAGGTTCTGCTCATTTCAAATTCAGGTTTAAATCAAACTACAACATTGAGTGGCGTGTAATAATAAATGAAGGACAATACAAAATAATTACATTCTAGAATCGTGCCATGGAGTTTGTTATTGCTGAGAAAGCAGAGAGAAATGCACGTTATTCAACTGAAAGAGCGCATTTGCAATATACTATAGGATAGTGTTTCTGCGGTTGGATTGAGAGAATGAAAGTCGTCGGACTTCGACTCTCACAAAGAAAGAACCAGGCGAGGAGGAGCAGAGAACGAAGATGAGAGCGAGGGTAAGGGCGAGGGCGAGTGCGAGGGCAAGGTTGAAGCTCTGTGAGGATAGAGCGAAGGGGATGGCGAGGGCGGAGGGTGGAGGGAACGCCTGCGCGTTTTGTTGGCTGTTGTGTCGCGTGTCGCTGTTGCTAATTGCGCGAGGCATGCGCGATCCCTGCACTTAACGACTGCGCCCAGCCCCCCACCCCTATCCCCATCCCGTCCATGCTGCCGGGCAGCGGAGGGCGACAGACACTCCCCCCCGGCCTCGCAGGGGAATAACAGAATTCTACATTTCGCACACGACACCAAACTTGTGTTAATACAGTATTTGTAACGCCAAGAATCCGAACAATCCGTGTGTGTTTACATTTCTTGTAAGAAAAATGTGGAATTCCCTGACACAGTTGGTATTGGTCCAATCTTCATTGTTATCTTTGAATTTTCAAAAATTGTGAAAATTTGAAAACAATTTCGGCGTCCTACTGGAAGTATAATTTGGAAGATACGGATTTTTCCTTCCAACGATGTTAGTTCTCCACAATGAGTTCTTTAATTAGAGAGAGAGAGGGGGGAGAGAGAGGGGGGGAGAGGGAGAGAGAGATTGAGGCGGTGGCTGGGAAACCTGGGACGAGGGTGTGAGGCATGGCGGGATCGGATACTGAATAATTAATTAATAAAGTGATCTTTCCGAGCAAGTCAACTATGGTCATTGGCGCCGTAGGTAGAGTGAATGACGTTACTCCCTCAGGTGCTCCTTCAAATTGTCATTTCCTCCTACACTTATCCTCCCCAGCGGGGCAAGGCCACAGGCAGGTGCCTAAGCTCCCGACTGACGTGGTAGTGCTTTATGTGTGTATGTGTGTGTAAGTAGGGAGAAGAGAATCATTGCGCGATAGCAGTGGATCATTTGTAAGGGTACTGCTTTGGCATTCGCCTAGTATTGATCGGAGAAATCACAGAAAACTGCACATCAAATGAGTCGGCCGCCAGTATTCTACCCCACACAGGAACTGAACTCCACCAGTTAAATAGCTAGTATCCGCCGCCATCGGGACTCGAACCCAAGAACGAGCCGGTCAGGGTCGCAGCAGAGCCAAGGGAAATGCTCCCTCTGATCCGTGGGGGCGGGGAGTACGTGCTGGGGCAGGGCATGGTGTAGCGTAGCGTAGCAATGAAGTGTGAAGGGGAGAACAGAGTAAAGCTGGCTGCGGTGGGCGGGGCGGTGCGTTGTGGAGTGGCGAGGAGCGTCTGGTAGCTGCGGGGCAGGGGCGGGCAGTGCAGGGCAGAATGGCGTGTTGCGTATCGGGGCTTGGGGAGTGTGCGCGGAATGGGTTGGTTGTGCCGGGGGCTTGTGTGGGGGTGTGGGGTGGGCGGGGCAGCGAGTTCTGGTCCTGGGGAGCGCCGCTGCAGGTTGTGTGTCGTCTCGCATTGCCTCATTATGCAGCGGTGGGCGCGCGGCGGGGCGGCGCTGGCGATCCGCGAGTGATAATCGCGTTGCTAATGCGCGATTCGGCCGCCGCGTCGCGCCCCCGGGGCGAGGCCCTGCGACAACAGTAGGAGTGGCTCGGGGTGCGGGGCACCGCCAGCAGAACGCGCTTTCAATCACTATCAGTCAGACGGCTGAGTTGATCAGAGGGAGCACTGCTGTTCACTCTTTTGCGATCCTTAGCGACAGCTCCTATGGCTCGAGTCGCGACGGTGGCGCATATTTCACATTAGCCAGATTGAGCGAAATTAGACGCCGTCTGGAAGAGAATGCTAGAGGGCGGCTGCTCTGATCGTTTGCCGTGGTTTCTCCGAACACTTCCAGGAACAGATATTTAACCAATGGGCCATGGACCGCGCAGAATCTTCTTTCCTTCATCCTTCCTTCCTTCATCTGTCTTTCTTCACTCATGCGTATTCCTCTCACCATAGGCACACACCCACTCACACTAATGCACATACTACCACAAATACCGCCACCTTTTGGGATATAACAAGTTCTACACTGATGGAACTAATGAACGCATCCAGAAATACCACTCAATCAATTACAATCATTCAATCCGATGGCCTTTTTTCTTTATTGACATAGGTGTCTAAGACTTGCCTGTTAATTGCATAATGGCACGACTTGGCAAACCTGAAAATTGCAGGATGATTTTGTTGACCAGGTAATTCTGATGATGCGACATGAATGATGATGAAGAAATGGTGAAATAAGAGGGTGGTAAATCGATAGAACCTCGAGAAAACGTATCGCCAACCCGAATTGTCCATCACAAATGTATCATGGATCGACTGCAAGAAGCAACCATTTTTTAAAGGAAGAACGCGAACACAATACCCAAATAAAATATATAGAAATAAAAAATCATATCAAATATATAGAAATAAAAAATCACGTTCTGTTAACCGAGTTTTTCGGCATCTAAGCTGGTAACTCTGTTTACAGCCTCGGTTAAAGGATTCCCAATTTTTTAACGATAGAAAAGTTATGATATAATGAATTAAACAAATGTTTTCAAAAATGACTGAAACATGGTAGTACCGACTAATGATTATTTTACTGCATAAAAACTAGAGATGCTACAACAGAAGACGCTGTCTCGTCGTTATATATATAAAACAGATGTTTGTATTTATAGGAGCGGTTAATTCTGGAACAGCGACCGATCTTCAAGAAAGTTGGCACAGCTACGTGTTTTGTTGTTTTGCTCAGAAGGTTTGTGTATATATCTTAAATATTCTATTACATTTTTGCTGGACCGGAGTTTTTCGTTTTTACTCCACATGCTCAGAGACGTGTAAAATCTTCAACTAAATGTGAATGAGAGAGACAGACAGAGACGGACACAAACAGTCAGAGAGACTTAAACAGGAACAGAGAGAGTGAGAGAGATACGGAGGAGAGAGAGAGGAAGAGAAAAGGGAGATGAGGTGCAGAACAACGTCTGCCGGGTTCCGCTAATATATTTATAACAGTTACCATGCATTAACCTGAACCCTACTAAGAAACGTGGGATATTTAAATTAAAAGTTTTAGAAGATTTTTAATTTTCAAAGTTGAAAGATATTAATGGAATTCGGACTAATACTACATTTAAAAGCGCTCTTTGTTTTACTTGAGCAAAAAAAAAAAAAAATAGCCCCTTTAAGATTTCAAAATGCAAACGAAGACTACCTAAAATTTCACAGCTAACTAATACAAAATTTAACACTCATTACTCATGGTGACGGTCATGGTCGTCACTGATGGTGACGATCAGGTTTTAGTGTCTTTTCGTGTCACTTTGCTGCCAGGTAGGGAATCACCAAGAACGAACAGTGGTAATACAAGGCGCTAATTTTCTTGCTGTGCAGGGTACGGTAAACGAGAGATATGATCTGGGCTGTCCGGGTGACCCCGCGTCGAAGGCTGAGGTGCCGACGTTTCGACCGACATATCACGATCCTCTTCAGGGGTGTACTGCGCCAAGCGGACAGCCCAGATCATGACTCTGGCCGCGGAAGCCCACGATACCACTTAAACGAGAGATATGTCTAAGTTATATCAGATTGGCGTTACCAACTGTCACAATACTAATATCATGACTTTTTTCGTGTCGTTGGATGTTATTGTAATGACAGGGACGTATGACAGACGATATTATAAAACAAATAAACAAATAATTAAAAATATGAGTACGTGAAAATAATTAATGAATTGTTGTTTGTTCATTACAAACGACTTGCATGAACGGTAATTGTTGTTAGTATCTTTGTTAATGTTTACCAATTACGAGTGCCAATTCAAATGTTGCAGACGTCAGAATAGATTATAAATATTTCGTACAAGAGGTTTCACGTCTTGAGGGTCCAGACTTACGTGATTTATTGAATTAAATTGGTGACCTACATTGCACGTCACCTGATGCACACTGCCAACACAGGTCGAAGTCATGACAGGCACGATGTCTCTCGCACACGGGTAATTTATGCGGCTGAATATGCGTTCATAAAATATTTACCCAACGCTCGCTTGGTTTTTACATATCAAATGACGTCGATTATCATCGGGATTTTTAAAAATTAACATAATTCAACAAATGCATTGACAACTACAGCGACGCGTTCCCAAAGGGAGGAACCGTGCCACCTCCCTCTTCGCACAAACTGTCCACGTCCGCGAGGGGAGAGGGACGTTATTGGAGGGCGTGGCTATTTTGCGCGGAGAAGGAAAACGTGAACTACAAGACGGTACATGTGTACTTAGCTATAACAAAGTATAAAAGCGCCTGTTAATTAACTAAGGGGGACATTGGAGTCCTTGCTACTAATTTGACTTTATTGATATTTTTACGATTTTTATCACGATATTTGTGTTTAAAGTAACATTATATTAATGTCATTCATCATAAAATCCACAATATTCAGCTGGGATGACACAAGAGAGCATATATATAATTTATATTTGCAACATTGCCGTGAAAACGTCAGTTTTTGTAATCGCAATTTGGCAGTTCGCTGAAGAGGTCAAACAGTGTCAAAGAGCAAACACCGCTTAACGCAAACTTTATGCTGAAAGTGTTCGATAAGGTAATGGATAGGACACACTTTTCTCAGTGTCCTTTTTGAGGACTCGAGCACAGTGCACGTCAGCAGGGGATGAGCCGGCAAATCTCCGTTCCCGTGCAGAGTGTGAGGAATACCATTCGTTAAATTCGCCTACCTAAATCTCTGTATTTCGTCATCTGTCTAATATCTGTTTTGCATATTCTTGGAGAACCGGAAAATACGTCATGCCAAAGTGCCTTCCCTCTTGTTGCTAGAGCAATATTTATTTTTGATTACCGCATGACTACTTATTGCTTGTAAGCTAACATTGTTTTGAATCCTCCCTAACCAGAGGCCCGAGAATGGATACCGCACGAATCTCAGCAACACGCAAATGAAACTGTTGTTTCCTATTCGGCTCTGGGGAGCAGATCATCTCATTGTGATTACTCCGTGAGCGCCCTAAAATAAATATTGGAGAGACGCACATCCTCTCCCCGAAGGCAGTGAGGGAAGGATGGGGACGGAGGGGTGAGGAAGAGTCAAGAGGGGGGAGGGTTTGGGCGGTGGCGGCGTTGCATATGTATGCGCTGAATTAGACTTCGGGGCCGCAGGAGAGAGTCCCAGAGAAAACGCGAGGGCAGAGTTCACTGTGAACTCGATAAATGAGGAAGGTGAATGGAAAATAATTGAGAGTTGTCACTTAGGAGAAAGTACACAAAGCCACTATGTGATTTGTCTTACTCTAAACAAGAGAGACAATGTATGATACTGCACTTACAAATAAAAATTATACTAAATATCCTGTATCAACTACACTTCAATGAGAGGATACAAAGAGACGGACAAAGAACTGCCCCGTTAACACATTTTTTATCTTAAAGGAAATTAGTAATAATTGTTTTGAAGTAAAAATACTGGAGATAAAGTCGTGAAAGTTTCAGTTCCTATTAACAGGATGCAAAACAAATTGTGAAAATACCTTCCTATGTACTTACTATAATACTATAGTAAGTGTTTTAAATGTTTATAATAAAGAAGAATATTAATTAGAAAACGATACAATGCAATAGTTATTGTATAGTAATATAATAAATACGGCCATGTATTTGATAAAAAATTCAATTTTTGATTTGAATGAAACTATATTATCAAATTCAATGTTTATTATATTTATTACATCAAATATCGTAATAAATGCTTGAAATGTTAGATTTCGTCCTTTGATATCTTTGACTCTGTTCACTGCCGTACATGCATTGCAAGGGTACGTGAGGGAAGAGCGCGGTAGAATTTGAGATAAGAGAGCTTGAGGTTCAATATCAGCATTTTTAATTGGTGCTCTGCATGACAGATGCCTAGGATCCATATTCATATTTTAGAGGCGATATCTCCTGAGGATGCGTTCGATGTAGAGTGTTACAGAGGGGCAGGAGCCGCAAGGGGCTCTTGGATTCATGAGCATTCAGATACAATTTCTGTGTAGACTAATGAGTTTTGTGATGAAGTGCAGATACAACACACGAAAGCCGTGCGCCGAGCTTTATCCAGCCTGCCTCTTACCTAACTTTCCTCCTGAAGATATCCTTTGATGGAAAGTAAATCCAAAATAGAGCTAGTAACTGCCGAAATATGTTGCATAATTAAACACATTTGAATTAAATACAATGCCAATGAGTGGTGGGCAATATTTGGTGTGCAAGACAGTTTTCATTTTTTAGTTAAGTGAAAAAATATCTTTGCAAAATAATCTGTATTATTAATTTCCAATGCGCATAGAAATTGAAAGAAAAGTATGCGGTCTGTGAAAGATGTCTGTGGTTTAGTTAGATACGCAGGAACTCAGTTTAATTGTAGGTAAACTAAGCTCTTCTGTGCACGTGACACGAGTTAATGGTTTAATTTAATACACAGGAACTAGGCAAAAATACAAAAACAACAACAATGGAACATTTTTCATTTTGACTGAAAATGCAAATATTTTATTTTCGTTAATTCAAAATTTTTGCAGACCTGATATTACGACCATATTATCATACTCTGTGTGTCACTGCTTACAAAACAGCGACGAGAAAGAAAAAAGCGTCACTGCTCATGTGTGCCGTTTCCGAACAGCCAAGTTTTGCTGCTCCAGAACTCCATTTTTGCTGCTTCCTCCCAATTAGCATTTTTGCAGCTGCAGACAACTAGTTTTTACCACTAGTAAACATTTTATACAGATAAGTTTGCAAGATAGTCATTATGTAGAATAAAGCCCTTTAACTTTGTTAATGAAATAAACGGTTCCACTTACATAAAACTGTCTCCTGCAAAAAGCTTTTTGCAATTGGTTACACTTCCTGGACTTCCACAATATATTCAAAATTAAATTTAATACTTGAAATTAAAATATAACGATACGATGTTAACGTAAGAAAGCTACTAAACAGTTAAAATTGTGAAAGTATTCACAAGTGATCATTAAAATAAAAAATTTAAAATGTTATGAAGAAATAATTTTTATACTTTACTTGTCATAATATTGTGATAAAAATAGAAGATGTTTTTATATGTAAGAGTAAATGTGGAATAACACGATGAGCAAAATGTTTTAGCTGATGATAAATGCTACAATATTGTAATAATGTTTATGGATTTATACATAGGACAGGAAATATTAGCAACAACATCAAATAACACAAATAGATTTTCCATTTATATTCTAATGATAATGTGATCACCACACTGACCTTTTCTGTTAAAATCATTTATATTTAAGATAACTTGAAATTAAAAATTAATTTAAATATTTAATTTTTAAAAAACACTCAACATCACACAGCGTCGCATAAAGATTAAATAAAGAATGTACCAAAAATTTCGCTTTGTGTATATACGGCTTTGGATCAATGAATACAAAGCAATCGCAGGGAACTAACCCTACACATGAAAACCGGGGAAGTAAAACGAAGCCTCGAAATTTGACAGTAATTTATTTTCCATTACTCATCTGGCAAATTTGTTCCCGATGGATCTAAGCATTTCCCAAGTTATTACAGGTATAATCAACAAATTCATACATTGCAAAGTACACACTTCATCATATTTGCACTAAAGAACGCCCCATTCTTTAATCGCATCGCATTACTAAACAAACGTATACTTACTCAGCAATCCCAATCAATGGAAGCCCGCCAGGCGAGCAATTCATTTTTCAGCATCGTATTGATGGTATCCGTTCGGCGGTAATTTTTCCTTTCTTTCCACTTGGGCGCCCAAGATTCCTAGGGCGGAGGCAGCGCACGCATACACGCTCAGCCGCACGCACGGGAAGGGGGCAGGGGACGGAGGCCCCTTGCCTTGTGAAAACGTCATCAAATATTCAGAAATTATCTCCGCACACGAGGCGCGCGCCCGCCCGACATGATTTATGAATTGATTGCGGCGCTGGACAGGGGTGTGCGTCATTAGCATGAATGGTTGCGTCGTAAATAACTAGGATTGAATAATCGAATAAATCGATGGTATCGCCAAAGGCAACGTTTCCCTTATCGCCCGCTCTACGCCGCGTCGCCCTTCGCCGCCATCGCAGAGTCCGTCCCATGGAGGAGAACGACAGATCAGGAGGAGGGGCGAGAGCGTCGACACACATCGCAGGTTGTAGCGACTTTGCACAATGCGTGCTCCGTTTTGTTCGCATAAAAATTAACATTACCCAGAGAAAATAATATTAATAATAATTCATTCCATCAAATGTTGAATTCGATATATGACTATTATCTGCGGGGCATTGCAGTAACATTTACTGACTCTGGATTGGTTGAGAGAAAAGTGAAAATAAAATATGGAGGAGGGCCTTACAAGGAGATACAAGCAAATTGTTGTTTGTGTATTGGCAGTTGGGATGCTCAAGAGGGAAATGGAGGAGACCGAGAATAAAGAGAGCCAGAGAGGGAGAGAGAGAGAGGGAGAGAGGATGAGGAGAAGAGAGGGTGCAGCGGGAGCGAGAGCAGCGCGCCGAGCGGCCACCAGGGACTTCTACAATGCACTGCCAACAATAGAAGCATAAACGTTGCTGCACGGGATGTTGGGTTGGCCCGTGGGCGCCAGAGCGGCGAGGGCACGGGGTCGCAGCCAGGGGGGAGGGAAAGGGGGCGAGGCGTGTGATGGCGACATAAAACAATGGTGACGCTGGACGTGACTTCAGCTTTGCGAATTTTCCGACAGACAGAAAGAGGGAATGCAAACTTTAGGTTCCAGGAAGGAAGCTCAGATTAATGACAACCACACACTTCTTCTACTGTCCAGAACAGAAACATTGTTAATTCACAAGTTATAAGAGTAAGAGTCAAGATGTGTGTAGTGGTTGGCAAACGTGTTGTTAGTAGGTTAAAAACGAGCTTCGATAGCACATGTGAAAGCAAGTCTTTAACTAACGCTTCGTACATTCAGAGGTTGTAGGTGCCAGTCCCGGGGTGAGGGCTTTTCTCCACCAGTTAAACAACTGATGGCTGCCGTTCGCTGCTAATATGAAAACTCTAACAGCTGACTGTCGCTGAAGCTCCGCTCAATTCCAGGTGGATGTCAAAACGGAGTCTTAAAAATATTAGCTGGTCCTCACGCGATCTTTCTCCTATTGACTTGCTTTAGGCCTTCTGACCCACATCCTTATATGTCCTATTCCTCTAAGCGCCGAACTCACGGAGAGTTCATTTACCGGGCCGAGAAGAATATATTGAAATATTCTAATAAATAAAAGTAATTATCAACACATGATTGGTGCAATTGATAAGTGTTTTATTCTTAAAAGCTTCCGAGCAATGCTTGGGTCTTCCTTCTCTGAGTACCAGAGTTAAAATCTCGGTCGGTCCATATGCCGTTTGCTGTGGACAAGCTTCCCGTCGGCTCCTCTCGGGGCTCCGTTTGCCCTCTCATTCCATCATCGCTATTACTATTTTGCCATTCTCTCTTAAACACCATTGTTCAAAATAGCTCGGTACCTTCATGTATGTCCACAAGACTTAATACCTCGCTGCCTAATATATAAAAAAGACATTTTTAAGGATTGTACAAAAACAAACATAATTTATAAAAGGGATCATTTTTTTTCCTAACATATATGCATAGTCCCTCCATAAGTAGTTGCACCTCGACAAAGTTTCAACTTTGGTATTCTCGGTACTAGAAATTCTGGATATATGGTATGTGGGAACTAATCCATTGACATAACATAGGTATCTTATATCAGACATTTACATATTCCTGAATAATTGATGACTCTGCATTGTAAATGCATTGCATTTGAATTGTAATAGCATGAATGGAGAGAATCAGGTATTAGTAAATGTGAGTTATGCATTTCTTCTGGTACTGAAACTGCAAGTGGATATGACTCGGAACATGTGACCATTGCGCCTTGCGACCTACTCAAACATCCTGCGAACGGCGAGAGATTTAATTTGGTTACGTCACATCCCGGATTTATTTTGGCGCATATTTTAAATTGAACATATTTACCAACTGGAAAACTCGCGCGGAGGAATTTTTCGTTTAAAATAAATTCGTTCGGCCGGACATAACTCACGATTTTCCGCGCGGCGGAGTCGGGATTTCGACAGTTCCATCGGCTGCCGCTTGGCGGCGCCCCGAGCGCCCGGAGCTGTCCATTAGCGCAGGACAAATTGCGCGACGTCGCAGGACGCGGATGGCTCGCCCGTGCGCGGTGGGGGAGCAGCAACTACCCTCTGGCGCAGTCCGCCCCGCCCAACCCCACCCCCTTGCTCCTTCGCGCTGGTACCGCAGCCAAAAATTATGCGCCAGTGAGCACTTTCGACACTCGAAGCGCCGCCCTGCCTCGCCTCGCCCCGCCGTCATTTTGCCCACGCGTTTGAGCGGTTTTTGGCCTACGCTAACGCGACGGTTTCATAATGGAGTGAGACGTATGCCTCAGTTGGTTTAGAAGCCTCTACACAGAAAGAAAAGGTGTTTCATACTACGTGTGTGCACATTTTAACGATTCGAAATATTACGTGTTTGCTGAATTATCAACACAACAATTTAACTACAAAGAAAACACACGAAATATAAAATAGTGATTTATTCTTACACGACTCATACAATGTAGAAAGTGAATATATTTCCAGAATGACCATTTGAGATTAATTATTTTTCTGTTTAGGTTTCATTTTACTCAAATGTTCAGATTTTTTCCTTATTAGATAAAAAAAAGTTTAAATTATTTTAAAAAAATAGATAATTTCAAGGCCAAACAAAAGGAACATTTTTCTTGGAGAAAATTGAAAGTGATGTCAAATTACCGGCGCAAAAAATCCAAACGTGTCAATTGCATGTTGAGCCAACGCATTTCGCGTTCCAATTAACTGGCGCTGCGCTGCGGGCGGTTCTTGCATGATGGGCCAGCGCACCGGGCGCCTGCGAGGAGAAAGGCACCAGCGGGGAATGCAAGTGACACCCCCGCCCGCTCGTCCGCGTGTTTTGCAAGTGTTTATTCCAGCGATAGCTAATTAAAATCAGCCGGCTTCTGGGCGTGTGTTTACGCTGCAGCTGGTTGCCACTGCTCTAGTCTTTTTACGACTACATTAAACCAGTCTTTGCATTGTCTCTTACGCGAAGTCTGGATTTTAATCAACAAGCGCACACAGGGAACGTTCCTTATTGTGTTGAACGCGCCGCCGTTTGAAACGCGCTGTGACGATAGCTAATTTGGACTCCGCCCCGCCCAACACACTCGCCCCGCTCCGCCCCTCCACGCCACCCTTCACTCGCGCCGCCGCAAATTTTAATGGCGCCGCCGCAGAACAAAGACGAAAGGAGAGTGCGCAATTCCGTAATGGGACGAATGCGGCGGATGGCGTGAGCGGCCGAACCCGCACCCCTTCCCCACACGCACGCACGCACGCACGAACATACCGCAAAGTAATGAAGAACAGCCGAGGCCGCCTATTCATTTGTGAAACAACGCACTCATATTCGGTTTCTCGCGCTTTTTTCCTATGTTATAAACTACAACGCTCAGATTAGACCTCTTTCATTATGCGATTACATAATTTCGCACGAAAAAATCCGACCCTCTCTCACTTTTTACCCTTTCGCACTAAGCGGGCGGCTCACCGGCGGAGGACTAAAACGATTACGCTGCGGCGCGGGTGCGCACGTGTGACGTCACCGAGCGCTAAAAGAGCGGCAAGGGGCGGAGGGGAGGGGGCAGGAGTATTTGCTTTGTGGGGTGACGCCTTATTAAAAAGCACGCGTGTGCGTGCCTGAGAGCGAGGGGGAGGGGTGGTGCAAAGGGAGGGAGCGTGCCTTCGCGCACGCAATTGTGCGCGTGCCGGAAAACAATCGCCGCGCGGTGCTCGGCTCCCCCCACCCCCCTGCTGGGCTTCATGCTCAGGGTCACGCACCAGCGGTTCTCTCACGTTATTGATTCTCAATAATAATAATAATAATAATAATAATAATAATAATAATAATAATAATAATAAGTAGTGTTGCAGAATGGCACGGACATTTTTGTAGTAAAGTTTTCTAATATCCATGGTGTGGACTGGGTTTACAGTCTTGCCCAATTCCCTTGCCAGCTGCCATGTATTGCCGCCCATAAAATACTATTTAGAGTCATTTGAGGATATTTAACTCACAAATGCAATAGTATCTACAAATTGCTGGAAATGTGCATATTAACTGGGAGAATTTTTTAAAAATTATATTTTTGTATTTTTTTAAAAAATCAAAAGAAAACACCAAAATAAAGTTTATGTCATATTAAACAATGCACTTTGGGGGGGGGGGCGAGAGGAAAAAATGCATTATGCACCGTCAGGGATTCAGATGTTATATTCCCTGGTGTGTGGGACTCCCACTCTCGGTAGTAGACACTAAAAAAACCTCTCTTCTTATGCCCATGCGCCTCTCCACGGGATCGTCGCAAGACATTACTTCATGGAGAGGCATTAAACAATGCAACTAGCAGTAACCATACGATATGTTAAAAGAAAAAAATTGGAACCGTTCTGGAGAAATGGCATTTGAACGTTTTTAAACATGTAGAATTTTGAGATAATTTTCACAGAAAACTGTTGAT
This sequence comes from Teleogryllus oceanicus, assembly GCA_964035755.1. Classification (NCBI taxonomy): domain Eukaryota; kingdom Metazoa; phylum Arthropoda; class Insecta; order Orthoptera; family Gryllidae; genus Teleogryllus; species Teleogryllus oceanicus. The sequence goes on along the minus strand of CAXIVR010000007.1, from coordinate 26,863,922 downwards.
TTTTCGAGAAACGTTGTATGTCATTATTTAAAGCACATGTACTCATAAATACAATAAAGTGACAAATTACCGCTAATGTAAATTATAACGACGTGAGAGAGAAGTCAAGAAAATAAATTTTTGCTAATTCTTGAAAAAACAAAAGAATAGACCAATATTACGTTTATGTTATCTTACTGGGTACATTTAGCATTATCCTTACAAAAAGTTTAAAGAAAAAGTTTGGCGTCGTTTTCGCGGAAATCTTTTTTTTTATTCTACATATTGCACGCAATATTGTTGAAAAACTATTAAAATGTAAAAAAAATGACCTTATTAAGATTGATTATGGACAACAAATTTCATTTGAAGAAAAAAGCTCTATCTTTAATTTTGCAGTTGTGGGAAAACACCGGAAATAATTCAAACTTTTGAAATTTTTGAAAATTCAGAGATAACAATAGAAATGGGACCTTTGACACCTTCATAAGTGTATTTTACTCTACTTTTACAAGAAATTTAAAGACAAAATTTGGGGACGGTTTTGAGAAAATTTTGAAAATGTCCGGGGGGCTTCTTGTGAAGTACCCCTAAATTTCAAAGCATGTTTTTCAAAATTTCAAGCTTCAAGTAGAGCCAGATGGACAGGGGTTTCTTCAATTTGGAAAAACTCGTATGCTTCGTCTAGACGTTAGTAGTGTTCACAAACGGACAGGCAGACGTACGGACAGACGGATGGACGGACGTTTATAAAAACAAACTAACTATTTCGGTATCAGGGGAACTCAAAACTATTTCCGTTGGAATCTCGAAATCTATTTTCCGCAGCATTACATAACTTTCTCTGTATTCATATTTACTCCGTTAATACGTACGTATACGAGAAAGAAATAATAATATTTGTATTCATAATAACAACAACCACATCAGCCTTATTGAATCTCTGAGTGATGTTGGCCTCTTCTTCGTCCGCATGTTCATGTTTTGACGGAGAAGATGCGGACGTACTTGATGGCGGATGAGCGATAAGGCTTCCGCTTTCAGAGTCAAAAGCTACTTGACTGTCCATTAGACGCCGCGACCTAAACTCAGGTGCCAAGTTTCGGCCGCCACTCTTCCTCGCAAATCCAGGCATTTGGCCCTATGGAAGGTCGCAAAATGCCGGCCGAATCTTTGACACTTGTGTCTAGGACGCGGTGTCTTCCGGAATTCTCTTCTTCCACTAGCTACCGGCTGCTAGCATTCTCCTCTTCCGGACAGCAAGTACTTGCTGGCGTACTCCATCCCAGTCCGCGTCGGGGGAGAAGGGAGGGAAGATTGCACGAGGTCCTTGACTCACCGAAATATACAAAACTCAATGAAACATTTAATATTCTGTTAAATAATATAATAAGTTTCATTTTTTGGTTTCCAAATTTCTCTGTGCAGTTGGCAGTGGAGACAATTTGGCATATCATTCTATCATTGCTTGTCAGACATTATGCCTTTTAAGTACTATCTCTATTTCACATTCATCTGCGGCAAAGTATTTGCTTTTCATCCTATTAATTGGAATTACTCAAATCTATTTGTAGACTCTGCTTCATCTTTGAATTGAATTGAATTTGCCTTATTTTACGTGGCGAGACTCAGGCCATGAGGCCTGCTCTTCCGTCTGACCACGCAAATTTCGTTACACTCCTTTCACCAATCATGGTAGAAAGAAGGTATTACTTGGGCGACGAAACAGACATCTTTTGGGATATATTTCTCTTAAGGCAGGCTTCAATGGAACTGATTTGCCCAGAACAATCTGCGCGTGTCTGTTTGTAGCATATAACTTGAATTGATTACTTCGATATCGTCACATCTTCACTAGCTGTGTGTTTAGCGCAACTCCACATTCCACGTGTTGAATTCCACTTGAATTTAGTTGGTTGGTTGGTTAGTGATTCCGAGCGCTTCAACAGTTTAGGTCATTAATTCCGTAGGTGTTGTGCATGTTTTTCCATCGGGATATAGCGGAGATCTTCCCCACTGGGTGGCGAGATCCGGTGCCGACCTACCGTCGGTTAGCGGGGTTTCCTTCTAACCAGGACTCTCCCAGCAGCAGGACACCGCCTCAGCCGAGACAAACTCTAAGCTCCCGACCAGTCTCCCGGAATATGTGGCAGTGTAGTGAATATGTGGTGTGTGTGTGTGTGTGTGTAGGGGGAGAGAATAGGACAAGGAAGAGGAAGGAAAGATTGCACGCGGTCCGTGGCCCGTTTGTTAGGGAACTGCTCCGGCATTCGCCTAGTGTTGATCGGAGAAACCACGGAAAACTATCGATCAGACCAGCCGGCCGCTAGAATTCTCCTCCAGACAGCGACTGAAATCGATACAGCAGAAAAGTTAGCGTTGAAAATCATGCCGCTGTCAGGACACGAGCCTAAGACCTCCTGGTCAGAAGCGCTGCAGTGACATCTGTTGGTGGACTGAGCTACCGCTCCCTGTGTATCCCACTTGAAGTGAACAGTCAACTGTGCCTGTTCAGGTTAAATGAACAAAGAATCCAATTATGGCGTTTCCACATATATCAAGGCTAAATGCATACTTTGAATCAAATGGTGAGAAAAAACTCATTTTGTGATGATCGGAAATATAGCCTTTTCGAAATACCTAATTCAATAATACTCGTTGACAAAATAACGTTTCTTGGACTCCTGTTTCAGAAGTTATTTCGAAGAATTTTTTCACTCTATACATTCTAATTTCGAACATTGGTCTGAAATATTAAAGACAGAAGTCACTATGAGTCCAATATGTCAAAGAGCAGTTCATTACGTGGCCGATGTGTGATTCTAATTGAACCGCTCGAATCCCTCTGTCAACGCGCGTGTGTACCAGACGACTGCGCCCCGCCCCGACAGCGCTCCGACCATGGTTTCGCCAAGTGCATAGAGAAATGTAAATTCCCAACGAATGTGCGCAGCAAATACAATTTGCGCAAAGCCTTTCGCGTGCATGTTTTCCACTCTTTAACAATGCTAATTGTTGATTGTTTACAACCGTTGTGCACACCGTTCGTTTACGTGCGGCTGAGTAATTTGATGTTCATTTGTTGGCGCGATCAATTGACTCTGCTGGCGCGGAGCGGCCGCGCGCGGGCTCGTGTGGAGGGGTGGGCAACGACGTGGGAGGTGGGTGAGAGGGCGCCGGCGGTCAGGAGAGCAACGGTGGTGGGTGGATGGGTGGTGGGTGGATGGGTGGTGGGTGGATGGGTGGTGGGTAGATGGGTGGTGGGTGGATGGGTGGTGGGTAGATGGGTGGTGGGTGGATGGCTGGGTGAGTGGATGGGTGAGTGGATGGGTGGGTGGATGGGTGGGTGGATGGGTGGTGGATGGGTGGGTGGATGGGTGGGTGGATGGGTGGGTGGATGGGTGGGTGGATGGGTGGGTGGATGGGTGGGTGGATGGGTGGGGGTGGATGGGTGAGGTGTGCGAGTGATATGGGGGAAAATTATGGGGTGGATGTGGGGGAGCAGGATGGACGGGTGCGCGGGTGCGTCGGGCGGGCAGGCGCACCGCCCTCGAACGCAGATTAATCCCCCCCGTCGGGGCACAATTGCGCCCAAATAAAGAGCATGTGCTTCTTCCTCCGGCGGCGCCGGGCCGATATCCTGAGCGCCGGAGGCAGTGAAGGAGCGCGTCGACGCGGCGCGGAGTGCGTTTGTTTGCGCTCGAGGGCCGGACGCTTTGGACACGCGCTGTTTTGGATTCGAATAGCCCTTCCTCTGCGGCGTTGAATAATTAGTGCCCTCATTAATCACTGCAATCTGAAGAATCAAATCATATATCAAAGCCATTTTTAACTACTCTTCGTATTGTTTTGAAGCAACTCTATGCTGTGTGCACCAAATTACGGAATACAATAATTGCGTCAGAGACAACACTGAACGCTTTGTTCCTAATGTTATTGTGAGGGATAGTCCTCTTTTCTATTAAAACATCAATGGTTTATTGCATGCGGGTCCATAAATCTATAGGACTCAATTGCATTGATTTTTTTAGCGATGTTAACATTTGAAGAAAAAATTGTCACATGGACTCGTACGAATTATAAATAGTAGTTAGTATTATTACTTATATATTTTGAGATATATTTCTTAAAATACTTTTGAGAAGTGTTAAATATTTCACACATTAGAACTCATATTTTGAAAGATTTTCAAGAAACATTGCTGAGGGACACAAAATTAAAACCACAAAGAAGAAATATCGCTGTGCATTAGTATGAGAGAAATGAACACTGGATCACAGATAAAATAATATTGAGGTTCATTAATTCGTATATTAAATAAACACTAATACTCTGTACATTATTGCCGTTTAGCCATTAATACGGTGTGTTGGAAATTATCCAACGTTTATTCATAAATTTATTCAAATAAAACTATTTAACACAAATCCATATCGAACTATGCCTCTTGTGCTGCTTCTTCCAAGAGTTTTGCTACTGCCGAAACCATTTCTGGAAATAGTCTTCTCGTAGGCGTGTAAATGGTCCGCCGTTAGCGGGATTTTGTCTTCCCCGCTCCGCAATCTGGACCTTCCAGAGCCATTTTCAGTTTGAGGGAAAACGAGAAGCCACCTACTGCTCAGTCAATAGAATAGACACTTGGACGAACCACAGGCGTGTTGTGTTAGGCCAAGAAACTCAATGAGCGGGGCATCAGCGTCATGAAGTTGCCAACAATCCCGACTTCACGAAAGTGACATAACCCCTTGGCCAAGCTCCTAATCGATATTGAAGCGTGTGGGACTTACTCTTGATAAACCGCTATCATGATGACAAAAAGGAAGGTAAGCATAACTTTAGCATTGCTACGGACCTGAGTTCCTGTTTTGGGAATGTTCCACGCTTTCATTCTAATGTCTGGAATATGATTTTTGGGTTGTACCCGCGAACCCAAGACTCATCACCAATGATCACTGTATTGACAACTTATTCAAGTTTCGAATATTCAATGAGCTCAACAAAAATTATACTTGTGCCGTTTTTTAAGGGTCGTTTGAACAATCTGAAAAAATATATCCAAAATTTTGGGGACAATTTTGAGAAAATTTTAAAAATGTTAAGGCTTCATGTAAACAGTCCCCCAACTCAAAATATCTCATTCAGATTCTTATGACCTCGATTTCAGCGAGATCGATGTGGAATATCAATTTTGGAGAAAATCTTCGGTGCGACGTAGGCAGGTGGACGGACATACGGATGTTTTGCCGCAAACCAATATTTCGTTATTAAGGACCAATAAAATGAGAATTCTGACTACATAACGTAATTTAATATATTTACTAAGTAATTAACTACGTGTAGGAAGAAGAGTTACCCACTTTTCCGAAATCAGGGCCCAATAAAGTGTATTTTTCGGACACGAAAAACTTGACTTTCCGCTGCAAAATGACAATACTCTCAATACTATGTAAGTACTAGTAGGTGAGAATGTTAAAATCAATCAATTTTTGAAGATATATATCTTTTCAAGTTTATAAATTCTGAAAATAATACATTTAAAAAGATTATTTCAGGTAATATTTATAATATCATTTTGAATTATTTATCTTTAAAACATTACACATGAGTGGACCGTAGACTCAGAAATCAAGCCATAATTTTCTAGTGTCTAGTTTGCTGCTTGCATCGTCATCACCTCTTCATTCCTCCTCCTCTTGACACCCATCTTCCCAAACACCGTCGCTTTATATTGCAAAAGTACTTTCTCTTAGCTCTTAGAGCTTGACTTTAGAAATGAATATCAAATACACGTAATGATTGTTAGATAGAGATCCTTGTCATTTTTAAAACCATCTAAATGTTTTCTTATTCTATACTCAACATACCTGTACTCAGGAATGATAAGAAGTACGTACCGAAAAACCTAAAGTCATGTTATCGTTAAATTTGAATCTCGAAGTAATTGAATAAAATTTTGGTCCCAGTCAGAAAACAAAGTAAAACGGACAATATATAAACCAATTATACATTATGCTTTAAAACATATTTAAGTTTTATTATATTAATATCATGTGAATTACCATCCGACTGAATTTTGTAACAAGAAACAAAAACAGCTTTCCCTCAGCAATCTTCAAAATTTACTTAGATAAAAAATCAATCCAACAAATGAACTTATAAAGGTAAAATATTATATTTTTCTCTTACAAATTCTTTATGTGTTCAAATCAGACTGTCAGACTGTTTCCTTTAGGAAAACGATTCTGCAAAATGAATGCAGCACAAAAGCATACCAGAAAAATCTATAACCATCATGAGACAACACGATACATGCATTCAGTTAAAAATTGACGCATTTCTTCTAAAATAATGTATGTGAAGTGTAATATTAATGATGAACCGTGCTTATCCGTCCTAATCCGTATGTCCGTTCCTTATCCTATGCCGTCCTCATCCGTATGTCGTCTGTCATCAATAAAGAGCTAATGTTTTCCAAAGAAGTGGAGAGAAAGAACTTAAGTGAAGTTACGCAAATGCAAGCAATATACTTAAGTAGTCCATTATATATTTTGAAGTAACAGGCCTTGCCGTCTGACAGATGTTTTTGCTTCTTATGCATTGTAAATGTTACTGTACAAATTATTAAATCCCGTGGCAAGGACTCCTGTAGCATCGCTGACCGTCGCCGGCGCCGGTGCCCACCCCCTTGCCCTCGCCCTCGCCCTCGCCTTCCTCCTCACCATCGCCTTTTCTCGGTCTCGACCTCGCCCGTTGTCGCCTCGCCTCGCCCTCCCTTCGCCCTCGCCCTCGCCCTCCCCTCGCCTTTGTCCTCGCTGCTGTTCACCGCGTTCTCGCCCTCGCCCTCCCCTTGCCTCGCCTCGCTCTCACCCTCGCTCTCGCCCTCGCTCTCACCCTCGCTCTCGCCCTCGCTCTCGCCCTCTCTCTCGCCCTTCCTCCTCGCCCTCGCTCTTCCCCCCCCGCAACGCTTTCGCTCTCGTTCCCGCCTCGCTCCCCCCCCCCCCCCCCCCCCCCTCCTCGGCGGTTCCTTCTCTCCGCCCCCCAACTCGCCCTCGTCCCGCAGAGCCTCTAGCCTCGAGAGACAGAGAGTTCGATTCAGCAGTGCACAGACCACCACCAACTCGCCCTCCGAGTTCGCTTCCTCGCAACATTTACATGTGTTCTCCAGAACTTTCCGTTTGTTCCATCGCTTTGTCGCTTTTTTTGGCGGGCGGAGTTATTCGAGAGGCACCGGCAACAGCGCGCGTGTTGCGGAGTAACTCACTGCAAAGAGGGAGGAGGGGGAGACGAAGGCGGAGGCAACGAGAGGAAAATGATACGGAGATACATTTCCAGGTTACAAAACTATACGTTGAGTTTTAAAGTTGCGGGAAAAGCAGAAAAAAGGAGGTAGAAAGAAACCATCGAAGAAAAAAGGTAGGAAAGTTTTCCCCCGGGCGCAGCGAGAGGAGGAAGGGAGAGAATGGAGGGAGGGCGAAGACTGATGGCCTCCGATGGGGCGAAATTGATTTATTTAAGTTTTGGTCCTGCTCCGCAGTCTGCTGTCTGGGATTCGCGAGTGGGCGTGGCGGAAGGAGGCGCGTGTGGCCAACAGTGAGGAGGGGGAGGGGAGGGGAGGGGAGGGGAGGGACCAGGAGGATCCGATGGGATGGGAGGCGAAGGATTGCAGAGGACCAGCTCAAAAAACAAGGAGAAGCATTAATCAGTGATGGCGTGGCCTGTTTACATCCAGGGTGTTTTTTGATTGGTGTTTTAATTAAAGTACCCTAATATCCTGAAGTTCCAGTCGGGATTTTTTTGTTTGAGCGAATTGAAAACAAGGACCTTTTTAAATAGCCTCGTTTTCCGGTTTAAAAATTGCCTGGGAGAGCTGTAATTCACACAGTTGAGCTCTCGCTAGAAGGCACAACGTAATAAAGCTCTTATCAGGCCGGCTGCACTCCGGGAATTATTAGTTACGGAGCCACCAGCAGAGTAGATAAAAATATCCCCGAGGTTCCCACAGGTCGCGGCATTATTGCCCGCGTGTAATGTATGTCCGGTGGGTTTTTTCGGGTCCCAGCGCCTCACCCGAGAGGGGCAATATTGATGGCACTGCAGTGTTGGGTCCGTCGCAGTGGTACAACGTACCGCTAAGCGCTGAACCCAGCACCTTCCCTGCGACATTTACAAATAATACTCGTATATATGGCCATCATTAATTTCGCCCTGGAAAAATAAGCCCTTTCTTTTTTTTGTGAAAGAAAAAGGATCTTTAAAGCAGGAGAACAAGGAACTTCTGGTAGACTTTCCATCCGCCCCGCGCAACAGCCATGCTAACAAATTTCTGATGTATTATCAGTTTTTCTTCCACAACGCGCCATTTTTTGAGGTGCATGTGGTGACTATAAATTAATATAATAGAGAAACCTTTTCGCTTTCCGAAAAAACCGTTGAAACGAATTTTGTGAATTTTGCACCCTTTTGAATTATTACAGAAACATTTTCTTCATTTATCTATCATAAAATAATATTTTTGTTTTCACAGCTCATATGAATTATTTCACAAAATCCCTGTGGATATTTAAGTACCTTCACTAGAAAGTTCGTCAGAACCTGTTACTAAAGAACAAGATAACTGAACAAAGTAAATATGCGGGTAATGTAATGTAGGTACTGAATGCAAGAGAAGAAAATTAGAGACATGCTGCCCCTAGACCTTACTGTTCGAGCTTGCGCTCCAATCGCTGCATTACCGCCCCCACCTTTACCGCTACCACTACCCCCACATCCGCCGCATCATTCCCCAAGCACCCCCCGGCATACACCTCCGTCCCTGCCCATATCGGATCTGTCCCCACTACCACAACCCCGTACACCAACACCTCCATTCCCGCCACAGCCCCCACCAACACCCCCACCCGGGCCACCACCGCCGTAATTACCGCTCCTCCCGGGCGGCGGCGTTCCAATCGCAGTAAATCTCGGCGCGCGCGGCGAGGCGCTGCCTCATACGGGCCAAGCGCGGGCGGCGGCGGCGGCGGCGGCGGCGTGCGGAGGGAAAACAGAGGCGACGGCCGTGTTTACGGCGGAGGGGCGATATGAATCAGGGGAGATAAGTACGGGCGGCGGCCGCCAGGCGGCGCCATGTGTCTTCCGGACATCGATCGCGGGACTCGACGCCGGACGCGCCTGGTGTCCGGCCGCCTCCAACGCACGCCCCCCTCCCTCCCCCATGGCATAGTACGGACGTAGCACCTTCGTGGCACGCTAGAGCCGCGCGTGCGTGTAGACAGAAAATGCGGTATTTTGTGTTGAGGTGATGCGCTGTCGTTTTGAGGTTGTCACTCGAATCATAATGTTTTCATAAAATTAATACGTTTCATAAAATAACTTTTGAAAATAAGATTTCTGATGTAACTTAATTTCATCATTTCGACATTAGAGGCTGTGACTATCTATTTGAACTTTTATGGTTTTATGTTTTCATTTTGTAAATTCGGGGCTATTTGATTACGAGTTCCAACTAGCAGAACTTGTTCTCAAGGAAACACAAGAAGAAGAGAACAATGATGAGACAACTTCGCCTATTTGTAATTCGTTTCTATTAGTACATTATGCGAGAAAATCAGTTTCGTTGAAGTTTCGGTACAAAAGTTTTTCCTTCTCAAAATAATGGCAGTAAGAAAGGTATCAATTGGCATCTAACAAACTGATAATTTGCAGAAATAGAGAGTACTTATATTTCTTTATTTCCCTTGTAGATTTTTTGAAACATTCCCATTTCTAAAACACCAGTAATAATGCCTTCCTTATTTACACAGAACTTGATAAAGTCTCTTTCATTATAATTACCTAACAACTCACATTTATTAAAACCATTCAAATTAAATTTTGGGATGAAAGACGTATTCGTAGTTTGTACGATATTTTAAGAAGGGATTTTGGACTTCCAAAGATATAATTTCACCCTTTTTTATAGAAAGTTAGAGATGAATTTGATATCACTAACTGAACATCTATAAGTATGTCGTTATCAGAATACACACTTCGTTTGTAACTTTATGTTACTAAAATGTACTTTTGTCTGTAAATATTTACGGTAGGAGGCAAGTAAGTCAAAACTAATAAACGCCCAGTTATAATAATACATAAAAGAATAGAAAATAAAAAGTAGTAAACTTTTAAACGAAAGAAAAAAAGAAGATTAAATTTCTGATTTCTAACATAAAATAAAAACAAATCGTATTTTATTAAATATTACCATGGTAAAAACATTACGTCTAACTTTGAGCATGTTATCATTGTATATTTGCAAAAAGCGACATGGATAACAATACGCTGCAACGCTTGAATTACAAAGTAGATCTTTGATAGTCTGGGAATGATGAACATTTTGTGTCTAGCGTTCAAACAGGGGCGAAGCTCTTTGTGAGACCATTAGACGCAGCAAGTACCGCGCGAAGTGGCTGTGGTTATGAAGAGAAACGCGAGCAAAAAGTGGTTTACGAGTACGTGGAAAATGTTCAGCGCGAGTCGCGTGTTTGCAAACAAAGCTGTGCATTCATTATGGGGTTCCTAAGACTCCGGACGCAATACGAAGACCACGGGCTGAAACTCTGAGTGGGAGGGGAGTCTTCCACCGAAGAACAAAACGCCAAACGAACAAAACTCACGACCCGTCACACCTACAACGCTATGTTTACCTACTTCATTCAAGCGCCTTTTGCACGCAAATACACTGTCGAAACGTATGTTTCATTTATAAAATGGGTAAATGCAAGTCAAATGCCTTAAGAAATAACGATTTGTTTTATTTGTAAAGCTTTATGCATTTCATTGATTTTTAACCTATCCATAGATCAAGAAAGACACGTAGCATTACCTCAATTTGTAGCCAGAAATACACTCCAAATCCAGGGTTGAAAGCTTATTGATGTTTTCAGTAAAATATGTAATATTCTTCATGTTGCATATAAAAAACAATTTATCACTGCAAATATGTCTGACTGATAACAAGTACACATAAAACATAAATGGAATAAAATATGGATTTGAAACGCGAAAAAAGGCTATTTAAAAAATATTCCATAAAATCCTACAGCAAACTATTTGTCGGGTTCTTGTACAGTGACATGAAAAACAACCCTCCTTCTCTCACATTTGACCTGCAAAGTTTGTTCATGTCTCATAACGTGATGAAGAGTTCATTTCTTTGTTAGAACATAATAACGGAAATTTTAAAATCAAGGAAGAGCAGCTAGAGTGATTTAATGTACACATATATTAATTTCACATATGTATACACGCGCATACATACGATATATATATATATATATATATATATATATATATATATATATGTAACACATGTTAAAAATAAAAATTTAATAATATACATTAAAATTAAATAAAGCAAGTTTGAATTGATCGTATTGTGTAATATAAAGAATTTTTGGACCTCTTTATATTGAAAGAGGCTCAGCAACACTATGAAACTTCAGTAGAACATGAAAGTTTCAGACACTACAATCAGAGTGAACTGTGAACACAATTTGCGCATGGCATTGCAGACATGTCCATTTCGTTTTTGTTGCTTTTTTACCACCGTTGGGCATTGATAATCGCTTTCTCACACGACGTAATCCTCTCAGCGACCCAAGCGGAGACAGAACTTCGTTCATACGCGGAAACCTGCCCTGCTCTTCCCAGCCACCAGCCGCAGGCTCGGTTATTTTCGGATCTGCATCTAAAAGCGCCGTTGCTTTTCAATTATGGAGGAAATAGACGGTGTGACAGAGTACTTCCACTGAGAGATAATCTAAAATGAAATGGAACATGTAGCTGAATGTGCTACACATTTTCAAATAAGGCTGAATAAAAATAATAATAATTGTCATTTAATGGTTCCAAATGTGAATTGGTAGATTTTGTGACAATGAATATTGCAAGGAATTAGTTTGGGAACTTTTATGGACTTTGCACATACAACTTACTTTTTAGGTATAATTACTTAGGTATGAATGATTACAAGATGGAAAGTACTTAACAGAAATGCAGTCGGACCTCCATATATCGAATCTGATATCGACAATATGCAATACAGAAACTTCGATATATAAAAATAATAAAGATCTTTTTGCATTTGCATTTGCAACCGTTACCTAACCATCCCGAACTAGCTTGAAACTCCTCATGTCCCAAGAGTCGGACATACTCAGTGGCTTTTCCTTTTATCAGAGATCCCGAAACTGTCAACTGATAAACTTTCTCATTAAAATACCTTCGTTTACACCTTCACATCTACTCAACTTGTTTCTTTTCCAATCTCTTCCTACAGCTTCAAGATTTTTTTCTCTTTTTTTGTGCAGTTTTTCATTGTAGTCGAAACTGTATTAGTTGATATTCCATACTTCTCCATCACTAGTTTCATGCATACCACTATACACCTTTTAGATGAAGGTCACTTTTTCTGCAACATTAAGGGATTTTTGTTTCCATATTTCGAACAAATTTCGATACTTCGATTTTCTTCTTCACAACGTAACTGCAATCTGAATCTGCGATGAACTAACGAACTAACATTTTAGGGCAAGGGTATTAGATCAAAGGGCACACAATAGACCTTCGGATTGCTTTGGTGCGCATTCCCACAATTGATAAGTCTCCGCGGAGAAAAAAAGTAGGAGGGAGTGACATTCATTAGAGAGCTGAAAACTGCACGTAGAAAAAGCGTTGGTGTTTTATATTAATTCAAATATATAAACGTCTAGAAAGAAGATATATTTACTGCAGGCGTAATACTCTCCAAACAAACAATACTATTGTTTTGAAAACATAATTTATAGTATGTACTGTACAATTTTATTTCATAAAAAACAATTAGTCAAATCAGAAAATGAGTTCGAAATATAGAAATAATGTTCGGTATTCAGAAACGTTATCAAAGGGAATTTCCAAGGGACAAAGAAAATTGGCCTACAGAAAATTTCGATACACAACCCAGAGTTTTGATGTATGGAGGCGACCAGGAGGTAATAGGTTCGGGTCCCGGCAGTGGCAAGATTTTCCACACTAGCTTGGCCAATAGGTCGAATTCAGCCGCTGACTGAAGGAGATTTCTAGAGGCTGGCTGCTCTGATCGGTAGTTTTCCGTGGTTTCTCCGACCAACACCAGACGAATGCCGGAGCAGAACCCTAGCAAACCGGCTACGGACCGCGCGCGATCTTTCCTTCCTCTTCCTTGTCCTATCCTCACCCCTTACACGCACCTACTCTGACGTGCACCACACTACCACACATGCCGGGAGACCGGTCGGGAGCTTAGAGCTGGTCCAGGCTGAGGCGGTGCCCTGCTGGAAGGAAATTTCTGGTTAGGGGAAACCTCGCGAACCGAGGTCGGCGCCGAACCACCCCCTCCAGCTGGAAAAGATCATCGCACTACACTTACAAAACTAATGACCTCATAAGTTGACGCGCCCAGAATCACTAAAAATAAATTAATGTAATACTAGAATAAACATACAATACTAAAATAGACTTATATGGAGGCTTGACTGTATAAAATTTCTCTAAGATAAATGGAATTCTTGTTCAAAATAGAATGCGTTTAGAGCATTTTTCTCTATTTATTATTGTATTCATACCCGTAGTGCCCTTGTCCTATCATAAGACTAGAAACTACGCGAGATTCTAAAAGGTAACTGCTTTAGATAAAAGTCATGTGATTTTTTTCTAGGATATGATGGTAAACATGCTCAATTCAAATTTTATTCGTAGTTGTAGTGCACATTGTTTAAACTTAAATTTCCCAGAACGTAGAGTTAAATTTTTGGGCATAAATTTGAACATAAAGGAGTTGATTGTCATTTAAGAAATTAATATTACAAAAATAACATAACGATATAACGCCCATTCGCTTATTCTCTTATTCTCTCGCTTATTGTCTTCGCATGATCTCTGATTGCTATAGACAAACACAAGGTTGTGTTAAGAAGTGGCCAAAAATATATCGTAAAGGTAACTCGGGCACACTGAATGTGTTGTTCCAGTTTGCATTCATCCAATCTTATTATAATTTTGCAAATCTCTCATGAACGCTACTCCACGCAAACATTTTACATTATTCTGTCAAATGTTATGATAAGATGTCTATAATATTCCTGAAAATTGAGAATTGAATTGACAGATAACGCCTTTATACATTTTTTCGGTTTGATCCGCAAAACGTAAGACTAAGTTAACATTAATTAGTATGTCAACATAATTATTTATGTAACCATAGGATTAGCATAACACATTCACAATTCGTAAACCTTAAATTTCATCGTAAATAATGCAAATAAATTATGTGGAAATACGTATATTTTAAGTATATTTTTAGATTTTAATTGAACGGAGATGTAGCAAACAAAGAATTTCATGTTTTTTTTAAGAAAATAATTTACTTATAGATAGACATTTTCTAATACAGTGGTATTTACTTGCGTTTGAATGTACAGTGTACATCATCTAAGAATAAATCTTTTACGTTCTCTGAGACCAGAGGAATATTTATTCTGAGATGACTGAAAATCCATATCATTTCTTAATATTTATCAGCAAATACTGTATGTAATTGTCAGTAAAAAGCGCAATAATCGCACGCAAGGAAACTGAACTACCAGTAACAATAAATAAAAGTAAGAGGTCAGTAAAAAGTAAATGGCCCACGTTTCATAAGCACGTTTGTCTAGCACAATAATTATGTGGGTAGATAATTGGGAAAATTGCAAAATAGTAATTTAATGAGTTATTAAGAAAAACAGCTATAATCAAGTCGAGCTACATCTAACTCGGATCGAGAGAGAGGGAGAGAGAGAGGGGAGAGAGAGAGGGGGAGAGAGAAGGGAGGGTATAGGGAAAGACGAGAAAGAGGACGAGGGAGGCGGGCGCAAGTAATTTGCACGGGTGATTTATTGCATTATTTTTCACGTGGCCAGGGTGGCGCCGCACCTCCCGCGCTGCGAATTGGATTTGCTTCCCTTTAATCCGCGTCCACTGCCCCACGCTATGACTGGGGGGAGGGGCGGAACGGTGGCTTCACCCCCTCCACACACACACACACACACAGGGAGAGGGAGAAGAAGAGAAAAAGCAAGGAAGTGAGAAAGGGAGGCCGAGAGAACCAGATGGAGGGGAGATAGTAAAGTGAATAAATAGTTGTAAAAGAACACACTCTTAGGGGTAAATGACATTTTGACCACTGTGTTGTGCGTGCCTTGCGTTGGATCGTATCCTGAAAGTACCCGTACAGTCGGGTAGATTTACCGGTTCGTTTTTACTGAATTTAGTGTCTTTATTTCGCCAGCCGTCTTACTCAACCTTCCTTACTATCTGGCCCATTCGTTTCTAAATATTCCGTAATCGAGACAAAACAATGCGCAGAACGTTTAAGAACGAGGAAGCTATCAACACATATTCCGAAGAAAATCGGGATCCGACGGAATTTGGTCAAGTTTTTGGTTCGTTTCAGCGAACAGACTTTTCCCAAAGGCGCTCACGTCTGCAGTAGTTGTCAAATGCGCGCGTGAGTTCAACAGTCACATATAAATTGGAGGGGAGGTGAACGATAAACTCCAGCAAATTTATTTTCATCGACCTTTGTTTAGGGCAGAAGTTACTGTTTCATCAATTCGGACTTTCACCGTTAGAATATATCCAAAACTCTCAGTATTAATTTCGCGTTTGAACTCCTACCTGAGGTTTACAAAACAATTTGAAACCGTTGCCATGTGTAAAAACTCCGTAGAAACTCCGTCGATCTCTTACAGCCTGCCTTGTCCATAAAGACAATAAAATATTATTTTACTATCTGTCGATGTAAACAACAGCTGTGAATTCAAAAGAACATAGTGAATATTCAACTAGATCTTCAAAATAGAACCAAGCCATCATTGTTCCCACCGGAATCGTCGCAGTGTGGAAAATGAGCATAATATCTCTTATTATATGTAACAAACTGAAAATATTTTCACACAAACTTGCAGAAAATGACGCTCATACATTGCTAAAAAATGTAGGATTAGTTTTTAAATATACAAGTACGTGTAAGGTTTTCCTTCATAGTGCAACTTATACTTACGTCGGCTGTTATGCCGCTCAAAGTTTTGCAAGTTTCGAAAAAACCGGAGAGTTTGTCGAAAATGAGGCTAGCACCATATTTTGTACCGTTACGTATTACATATGGCAATAAAATTAAAATAAAAAAAATGGCACGGGTTTTGAGAAAATAATAGTTGAATTTTTTTGCCTGTATTTCGCGCAAAGTTACCCGAAAACTACTCATATTTTTGAAAACTTGAAAATGAACATATCTGAAGATCCATATTGTGACATACCCATATGTCACATTAAAATAAACTAACATTTATTTGTAGACAATATGGTGGACCATGTATTACGAAATATCACGAGAGCTAGAGCGTAGCAACGACCGTGAATAAACAATGTAGTTTTTGTTTTTTCTAAATGCATTAAGAGATGGCTTGGTGCTGAAAGTAGAAAATTTGGGATTGGGCGAAGAAGTTTAGACGATCAAAAGGTCAGCTACACCAAAATATAACAAACGTATGGATTGGCTGGGTGAGAGAAGGACGGTCAAATGTTATGAAAAAAATGAAGGTAGTTTAATACGAAGTCTTCGAGGGATGAATCATGCAGGAAAATTTCATTCTGCTCGGAAACGCGCTTCTGAACTGATCGTAGGTTCGTGAGAGGGAACGAGTACAATCTAGATAGAATTGGGTTATCAGTGAAAGTTTAAGGACAGTGAATGATGATGCAGATATTTTCATGTGGAAGCAATATTGATGTATAAATTGGAATTTTGTCGGGAGTGGTAATCGAGTTCGGGACTGTCATAGGACGTAATCGGGACTGATAATTTTGATAGTTTGAGACCAGCTTGGATAGGGGCAGAAGAGGATTTCGTGGAACTTTGGACTACGGCAAGCTCGCAAGATATTTCGACTGAGAAGTCTACGAGGGACATCAACGAAGAAAAGATAAGTTAACCGCGGTATAAATTGTAAATTGAAAGATATCTTGATCAAAGGCCTAAAAATGGTAAATTCACTAAATTGTTTGCTAAAAGCGTAAAAATAAACTTTGTTGAATTTTGTTCTTTAGAAAAGAAAGTGATCTTTCATTTAGTCAATCCAAACAGAAATGAACTAGGAATAGAATCATTCTATTTCAGATTCCCAGCTGCGCTGTATAGTCGGCGGATCCTATAATCCATTATAGAGGTAATAAGGATTATAATATATCGTGACCCTTAGCCGGACGCTAAGATCTTTAGCAGATATAAATGTAGAGAGAGGAAATTTTGTATATCTCAATATTTAAGGATTCCATTAAGGAAAAAACATATATCTTCAATTTTCTAGTTGCAGGAAGAACCCCAAAAAATATCACTTTTGCAACTTAAAAAGGAGGGGGATTACAATGAATGAGAGGTCTCAAATATTCCCTTATTCGTTCTTTACACTATCTGAAGACAAAGTTATATAAAAAATAGGAGCTATTTTCCAGAAAATTTTAAAAATAGTTTTGAGGTTTCTTGTAAAGTACCCTCAAAAATCTAAATATGTGTTGAAACGCCCAGAGCAGACTAAGCTCGTTCAGACAGATCGGGGAATATCAATTTTGGAGAAAATCAGTAAACATGTTTAGACACTAGCGTTCACTACAGACGGACACACAAGACGTTTGATTCCAATGGATTTTTTTTATATCAAAGACGCAGAAAACATAGTTTCTCGCTACTTCACGTATTAGAGAAATTAAAGCGAGAAACTATATCTTTCTACGAAGTTCTTTCGTTAGGGTGAGAAATTAAAAACCACTTCTCGGGTAAAAGGGAACCCCGAAACGTCTATTTCCGTTGAAATCTCGAAATAGATTTTCCGCAGCATTACATAACTTTCTTTACACTACGTACTACATTACTCTGTATATACGTACGTGTATGAGGACATAAAATGACAACTCTCAAACCAACTGAGATAGCACAGGGAAACAACTGTTGCCTCAGCAGTGTCTCTGATCTGGAGGTTCTCGTTTTGGGGTCCAGACACTGGCGGACTTTTGACCCTCCCTGGATACCTAGATTGAATTCAAGCACTGCGCGTGCTAGAGGATACTTCTAGCGGCCGACTGCACCGATTGATACCAGGCGGTTTCTCCAATCAATACCAGGCAAATGCCGGAGCAGTACTGCTCTTCCTCTGCCCTTGCACTTTTATTTACCATAAATTTCTGGAGGCCAATGCAGTATCTTCAGGCCGGGTAAATGCTCCATTGGCGGATATATCTCTAAAGGAAACCCCTGCAGCTCGATGTGTAGGTTGGCGCTGCTTCTTTATATCTACTGACCACAATGCTATGTCTCAGGATACTATGCCTATTTACCTTAGTACTATTGCTTGATAAAAACACCAATCAAGCAATCAACGATTGTTGTCGACCTCGACTCTGTCCTGTGAGAGATGCCTCGAGGCACGCAGCCCGGAGGGCGACGGAGGCACTCCTGGCGGCGGTCGAAGGCGGCGGGCGAGCGATGGGCGGGGGAGGGAGCGGGCGCCGACTGACAATAGCAGAATGACTGGCACAGGCGATAAGCCGCGCTTCGCAGCCGATTTACTGTTATCACCTACGCCGCCACATATTCACGTGCGCGCTACATCACACCTGCCCCCGATATCCTTGTACGAGAGGGAACTTATGAAAGGAAAAATTCATGACGTCGCGTTGTACTCCATGACACCCGGAATATTGCTTCGCGAAGACGAATGTTGATAGGATTTTTTGTCTTCTGACAACGCTGGGCGCAATAATTCAGGAAATGTAATTAGCGATCTTCTCTCCCCAAGGAACGAACAATTTATAGTTCTAAAGAAATAAATATCTTCGTTTTATATCTTATTTTCTCTCTATTCAGAGACTGGATGGGAACGCATCTACTATAATTTTTGAACCTCTCTGCCACTCCTATGAAAGTAAAATAATATTGCAAACAAATCGTCGTACGAGAATCTCAAGGTAGGCAAAAGTGAAATTCTGCACTATTTAAGAAACAGTGAACTCAATGCAACACCAGTCATCACTTACTTGATAATTCTCTAAAAGCAAGTTCACCTGAGAAGAAAGGAGGTTCGGCACTCATTTTCTCTCCTATTAATTTTTTTAGATACGGCAAACTCTGACACCACTTGGAATTGCTGCCTCTAAATAATTGGACATTACTGGAAAGAGAGATGACTTACTTAATATTGCATATCTATACATTGAAATTTTATTCCATTTACAAGACAATAAATAAGGATGATTTACTACAACATAACAGGTACGTTTTCCCCGAGCGCTACTGATTTAAAAAATAATTATTAATATGTAAACAAGAAATAATAATTGAAAAACACTTTAAATTGTATGGAATTGTGCTACATTTTGATGAATGAACACTTTGAAAAGGGATATTTATCTCCCAAATTAGACAACTAGACAAATCTTCATTATGTAATCGCATGCAGTTAACGTGATTAACATCAGTACCAATTAAGCTGCTTGAAATATCTAATCATCCGGGAGCTCCCATACTCTTATACAATAATGAAATACCAATATTCTACATCCTACATTTTTACATTCAGTATTATTATTACCTAACATTAACCAGTTACAATCAATCCCTCCCTCTGTGCACGGTCGTGATTGTTCATCATTATGTCCTTTCCCCTACATTGTACACTCTGAAGCTTATGATTGCAATAATTCAACCCGACTTTCACGAATATTTGAAGCTTCGTTACATATCTGAGGGTCCCGCAGTTCTGTCGTGGGAATGTAGCCGCCTCTGCTAATGTCCTTGACGTAGTCGAGCCACTCGCCCGCCGACTGCGTGCTGTCCACGTGGTTGCCGTGCCGTGCCCTGCGTTCTGCTATTTCACCGTTCACTTCCATAGTCCGGGCATGAATTTGGTCTCTTTGTGGCGATGTACTTGCTCGAAGCCATTGATTTTTCCTTACCCTAATAGTTTATAGCCCACGCACACCGCTGCACCACGTGCTTTCACAACACTGAACAGTTTCTTGTTTATTGATGTTAGGAACGCAATAACTTTTAGTTTTATACTTTAGTCCGATGCTCCGAGAACTCGTTTACTCGCATTACACTCGTTTACTCGTTTACTCGTTTACTCGTTCACTCGTTCACTCGTTCACTCGTTTACTCGTTTACACTTCCACGCACCTTCGCCCCTCGATGTATTCCAATTTCCTTCTCTCGCCTCACACACGCTACACAGCCCCGTGCGCGCTATTCGTCATGTCTTTTTTCACTCTTCTGAATCCTGCTTCTCACCGGCCGTGACTCGTCCCTGGAATCGTTCCCCTTAATGATCGATCTGCGGTCTTTTATACGCGCCCAATTTGAAATGGCAATCTCCGTTCTTTTCCTATTTAACGGCCAAATGACAGTTACGTAATTATATATATATATATATATATATATATATATATATATATATATATATATACTGTATACACTAATTTACCCAGATACTGATAGATCCCCAGTTTGTTTTGTAACACATCGTCCACAATTGGGAAATAGTGCGTTGTGGATCCTTGAGCAGTAAATCATCAAAAGAGATGTTTCGAGTCTTCGGCTCCGGGTGGAGACCTAAGGGTGGTACGTGTGCACACGTTGTGTAGGGGGATAAAAGTAGTCGGTTGTCCACCCGCGCGCGAGTGCTCCAGCTGCATGATGAAGCGAGGAGGTCCTCAACGGCTGTGGCCTCCCGACAGGGCCCCCGGGCGCCCCCGCCGCTTCCCGTCGCCTCCGCCAGCCGAGGGGCGCCGCGCGCTCGCCCCAATCACCCAAACTGAAGCGACCGCGAGCTGCCCACTCTAAAACCAATTTCGCACGCGGCCGCCCGCTCGACACACAGGGGCCTCTCAGAGGTGGAGGTGGGGGTAGCGCAGGTGGCGGAGCGCCAGAGGGGGGCAACTGGGGCGTCGGGGACACCGGGGGAGGCCAAGCACACTTCAAAAGCTCAGCGCGCCCGTCATCCCTCGACGGCCGAAGCACAAGGCGGAATTCCACGCAAGTGAATTAGATGTCACCGACGACACGCATGCGCTTCAGACGAGTTTCCACGAACCGCCTCTCTGAATGGGCAATAACATCCTTCTCAAGACAACGTTGGGAGTGAAATTTGACTGAATTACCAGGGGGTGAGATTCGAATGACGAGCGGGAATGCAAAGTCATTCAAGGCATTTTCGGATCAAAACGGAATATGAATTGGGACGGCGGCAACAGAAGCAGGATGAGCAAAACGCAACATAAGGGGAAGCCATGATTGCTGCGTTTTCTTATTTGGCGGCTTCAGCCAAGGGAGGGCGCTTGTACGTATTTCAGTGGTACCTCACGAAAATCACACCCGTTCCGACACAGAGGCAATAAACGCTCAGCAACTCGTAAAACTTCAGAAGTCGGAGTGGCAGAGTTAATTTGACTCGCCTATCTGTATGTTATATGACTCAAGCACTACGTGTCATGGAGAAGCGTCAAAACGGAAATAATATAAGGTAAACTTAATTATGAATTATATTCTCATAATTCTCATATTTTCGAAAGTTTCAAATAAATAAAATCAACTTTTGAAAAGAAACTGAAGTGAAAAGTCTACCTTTCGTTTCATTTTCAGCCCTTTTCCTATTAGGGAGGTCAGACATATTGTTGCCATATTTCTTTTCTCTTCACACCACGTGGGAAATGGTTGGTTCGTCTTCGTCAAATAATATAATACTTTTAAGGTCTATATTCTCCTAAAATTTCCATCTGAGGGAATCTCTCTTATCATATCATTATTTATTTATTTTCGTATATTATTGTATATTTTCTTTCTTTACCTTCATTTATATACATATTCTCTTTGCATACTCTTATATTTTTCTCTACATTACACTTCCTTTCTCCTCATTTTCCAATCCTATCTTTACATTATCATTCTCATGTTTCTTTTCATTTTATACTACTCTATAGTTAATTTTCCCCTTTTCGACCAGTGTAACACTCTTCGTCACCTCTATTTCTCTCCCCTTTATCTCTCAATCTTCTATTTCGTTTCCCTTTCCTCTCATCGTTAATCTCCCATCCAACTTAGTTGACTAAAACCTTATCACCTCCCTGTGACGAATATATACTCACAACAGTCCTCTTTGTTAACTCTCCTTCCTTTTCTTCTCTCTTGCTCTTTCGCCCTCTATTTCTTTCATATTCCCCTTAAAAAAAAAAGGAGCAATTCTTCTCTGATGGCTGGAAAGCTGAATAGAATAAATAAGTGAAGAACTCGCTTACCACTTTTGATTTTCGTAATATATGTATATATCAAATTCTCTGAATTAACCTTAATTGCATTGAAGTCACATTGCTTAGTCTTTGAAGTTTTAACTCTTTAAAACAGTTACAAATAAATAAATAACTCAATAAATACATAAATAAGTAAAGATGAATTTTTTAATGTAGTCACTCAGATGAGCAAGCCCAATAGCCTTAGCTTCGCCAGACAGTAATTTATTACTTATTATATTACAACTTCAGAGTCCGGACGACGAAGTAACGAGACATTCATACGCTCAAAATGCGGAAAATGTTTGCTGTATTTTTAAAAACAATCATTCATCTCTTAGTATTATGCTAACAGAAATGTCCGGGTGGCCAATGAGAACGTGGCGCCGCCGCCGCGACGGCGAGAGGGACAATGGGCGTGGCCGGAGGGCGGAGGGCATGGTCGAAGGGCGGAAGGGCATCTGGAGAAGGGCGAGAGGGCGCGTGCAGCTGCTCCTGACGCGAAGAACCCTCGAGAGGCTGAGCACGCGCTCCCACGCAGAGCACTTCAGCTGACACGATGACCACAGGGGGCGGGCAGTGACACAACGACACGTGTGCTACAAGAACGGCTCTGGTCCAAACCTAAATAAGTAATGTTCTGTATTCAAGCACCTTTATATTGGTAATTCGAAAAATTGCATGAAATGGGATTGGAAGTTAGAGAAGCATACATTAAAGAAATGACCGGAGGGTAAAAAGACATTCAAATGCCAAATTTATAGAAAAATCTCCATAAACATGAAGTTATAAATTTTATGCAGCGTCTTGGTGAATTTATTTGAAAATAAAAATGAAGACTTCTACGACCGGAGATCATGCGATCAGATGTACGTGGGTCACTCCACGTTCTTAACATTGGTGTTAACGTTCCAGCCATAGTGATGTGACTATCTACAGGAGTAATGTATGTAATATCTTTACAAATATGATATGTTGAGAAGCGTGTTGAAAGCTTTTGGAGATATTTTAAAATCAACTTTCACGTATTTCCTTTGCTTCATAGGGATGTGAATAATTGAGGATTCTAATGTAAAAGTTATACGTTTTGCTTGGTTCGTTTCAAAATATGGCTATTACCCTGTCACAATTAAGATACAAGCAGATTTTCGCCATTCGCTCTTTGCTCTGAATACATAGAACTCTTATTTCAGTTTTAATAATTCGCTACGTGTGGATCTTTGGGCACAGAATGCGCCTCCTTTGTCTCTGTTATATCCCACTTCCCCACTTCTTTCACCCTCCCAATTTTATCCGAAATCCTTGCTCATAAGTGCATACTTGTACGCAGTAAAAATTCTTTCAATCTGTCGCCCGCACTTTTTCCACCGTTCTTGTTTCCAACAAATTTCTCATCGCTCTCTACCTCTCTTCTTCTTTCGGTCGCAGAGGAGCACAGCACATCGTTCTTTCGTGCAGTCGCCTCTCACACTAAATCCGCGCTCCGTGCCGCCAGGTTGGCTCTGTCTCGATCTCACCTAGCCCCTCGCACGAGCGTGGCGAGGTCTGTGCGAGTCTGAGCGAGCGGGATGAGTGAGAAGAGCGAGGCGGATGGAAGAGTGTGGGGGGGGAGGGGGACTGGCTACTGGTGGGTGGGTACTGGTTGGGACTGACGGACAGGTCGGTGCAGGCAGAATACGCGGAACAATCGCGGGATAGCTGAGCGGGCGCTGGGGGGTGGGCGGAGTGATGGGTTTGGAAGCTGGGTGAACAGGCGGACAGTTGGATTGAGCAAACTGGAGGGGCGGGGGAGGAGGGGTGGGGCGGGGCGGAGAAGGGTAGGACGGGGCGTGCAGAGTAGGCAAAACCACGCGACGCGATGGTCGGGGTCTTTATGTACCAACATGTGCAGCCTGCGAGTCGCAAAGCCTGTTAATAAGGCGAGCCGCATTTCGGTACGCTTCGATGAGTCAGTGGCTCTAAAGAGCGAGTTAAATTCTACAGCGGCGCTTGGCGCGTTTTTCCTTTTCAGAGGCAAATGAGAGGAGCAGAGACAAACCAGAGTGCGAGATTGTACGCTCTCGCGGACACGTATGTATGTGCACATGTGTGTCTTCACTCGCCTGTCATTCTCCATGTGCCCATGCGATATTAGTACTCAAATTATCCAATTATATTTGAAGTTCTGAGTTCATTTACAAACTTTTATGCGAACTACAAAGTTCATCAGGACGGTGATAGTTCAACAGTAAAACATAAAAACACACAATGAAATCGAGGCTAAAATTTTCATTAGTAATAAATTATTACAAGCGTCCAAGTACTCTTTGACAATTTTATGCAAAATTTACAAAGTGATTTAAAAAATTGGCTCCACACATACGTAAAATTAGAGCAACAAGGATTTTCCTTTTTTGATTTCAACACTTGCTTTATACGTATATTGGTCACCTGAATTCAATAATGCTCTTACTTTTGTTCTATCACAACACAATTTTTAATAATTTCAGTAATTGTGAACTAAAAGAGATTGAAAATATACACAATATCTTCAATGAGTTAAAACGCAAATAAATATTATTCGTGATAGTCAGTTGATTATGTCACCTCATTTTGCATGATTGTAACATAACACGGCCAGATGGAAGCAGGTTACAGTATTATATTTATAGACTAGTGAGTACATGTATTCATAGCTCTATGATTATAATAGCAGACACTGGGAAAAAGTTAAATCAACCAGGGTTGACTAAGATATTTGAATGCATCTCAAGCAGTGTGTTTCGAAGAACTAGTTCGTTTGTTTAAATATTTGTTGTGCCATAACCATGCAAAGAAGAAAGTGTGTGAATAACCCAAATGTATTTTGTTATATTTGTGGACGTTTTATGATTGCAAAACAGAGACAGAATGTAACCTAATTTATTAGATGTGTTCATAACGGTTATTTTGGAATGACACGGGGGAATAGAATAAGCCGTCAAAAAAAAAATTTTAACCATCTAGAATGTATTTTTTATTTGCAAAGTAAAAGGAATCAATACAAAGAATAGACATCAAATGGTTTATCCTGATTTGGAGTCTGCTAGAAAGCCTGTATCATATGGCATTGACATTTCTGTACCAGAACCTCCTTCAAACCCCGAAGAACTGCATTCTGATTCAAGTTTAACGCCAGGCAAGTCATCTGAAGAATCTTATTGGACAAGCACCGAACACAAACTCAAATCTTTAACGCAAACATAACTGAACGATTTGGTCAGAAATTTAAATCTCTCAAAAGGATGCTTCTGAAGTTTTAGATTCACGGCTGAAAGAAAAAATCTTCTAGCTCCAGAAACGTATGAGAGAGATAGAGAGAAAGACTTAGGACGTTGTTTTAATCAGTAAAACTCCTCAGTGTATTGCACTCACATTCCAAACGTCATAAATACGTTAGGAGGAGAGTATAAAACAGGTGAATGGAGACTTTTCATTGGTTCAAGCAAAAGAAGTTTAAAAGGTGTAAACACTTTAGTACCAGTTGCACATTCCGTCCATCTTAAAGAGACATGACAATCTTAAACTGGTACTCGAAAAGGTAAATTGTGAGGATTATAAATTATCTACGGTGATTTAAATGTTTTTTGCTTGTTGTTAGGGCAACAACAGGGTTAGACCAAGTACCCATGTCGCATTTGTGAATGAAACAGCTGAGATAGAAAGAATCGTTGGGCAACATGAGAATGACCTAGAAGAAACACAGTGATTCCAGGTCCCAAGAACATTGTAAAAAGTAACTTAGCAGATCATGACAGAATTTTGTTATCTCTCTTAAACATTAAATTTGGATTAATGAAGCAATTTATTACCGCGTAATTCTACCGACATGTTCACTATTTGTAAACGATGCATTTATTAACAAAGTATCAAATACTTTTTAGCACTTCGATACACCAGCTCGCGTTAGGCTGTGTCTGCGTATATTGACATAAGTCGGCACGGGTTGCTTTGGTTCTACGTACAATAATTTCATTTACAATAGTTTTTGCATGAAACAAAAAATAGGAGTGTATGTGTCAGAAAAATACTGAGTTTTAGAGACACACAACTGCACACATCCTTAATCGCACACAGGTTCGGTCCAATATTTGCCTTCTCTGAGTGTAGTAAAAGAAATAAATCTGCGGTAGACGTTCGAAAAGGGCTCCAAAGCAATCGTGCCGCGAGTGGCATACGCCAGCGAGAAATCCTGCTGCGCTAAGAGCGCCCCCGCCCCCACAGCCGAGTGGGCGCTGGCCGACGCGAGGGCTCCCGGCGGCAGCGGCCTCCGCGGATTTCGGCCGCTGACATCCGTCAACTGCGCTGCGACAGCGCCCGCCCAGCTAGCACGCAGCGAGGACCGGCGGAACGGGGCCGGAAGGGAGCGGGGAGGGACGGGACAGGGTGGGACGGCGAGGCGGGGCGGTGGCGGTTGGCGGAGGAAGCCGGGTGGCGGAGTGAAAGGGTGAATGCGGCGGGGAATGAAGTGGGTGAGAGGGCAGGATGTGGAGATGGGGGAAGTGGAGAGGGAGGGGGGAGTTGGGACGAGGGAGGAAGCTGGACACGTGGTAGACTAGCTAGCGAGCGATGGAGTTGGCGATCAAAGGAGGGGGGGGGAGTGGTGGGACGCGTGGGAAGGAGAGAAAGAACGAGGTGGTGGAAGAACGAGCACGTGGGGGAAAAGATGTTGGGGAGAGTGTTGGAGAATGGGTAGGGGCTGTGGGAAAGCGTGTGACTTGGCGAGCAGGAAAGCAAGTGAGAGAATGAGGTGACGAGCGCTCAACGGGTGGGCGAGAAGGCAGGTGAGCTGACGTGGTGGCAGACGAGCGAGCGTGGGTTGGGGTGGGGGACGATGGGCGGCGCCCGGGGAGGCTGAATGCCGTAAAACGGCGATCCCCGGAGGCCCCCGGTGAAGATGCATTCGCAGAAGCAGCGCCCTCTGTGGACCGTGCCGCCCCCCTCCCCGTCGCCCTCTCCCTTCCAGTCGCCCCAGCCAACGGCACGAGCGCTGCTGCCGTCAGACGCCTCTCCCGCAAACCACCTGACAACGGTTGAAACCTCCAATTGCATTTCATTTTATCCCGAGGAGATTCGTGCATGAAAAATATCAGAAAAATATCAGAAAAAATATATAAATATGTTTGTAAAAACAAATATTTTTTGGCGTGAATATATCGCACATTAAGAACTAATGAGTGAGTAATAATATTCTAAGGAATTCATAGTTAGTTAAATGTTACTTTTATAATGTTGAAATACGTAATAAAACGTGAAGCTGAAACAAACGTCTATTATTTTCATTTCTATAATATATTATAGAAAACGGGAGAAAACAATTAAAGAGGAAGGGAATTCCAGAAAATTGTAGTTAAATTACAGGTATTTAAAGTGCTGAAATGTTCAGCAATGAGTTTCCCTTATCATTCTGGATCAGCGTTTTCAGTACCCAATATTCACCATCATTGGACCAAATTATCTATAGCGGAGCTGGAGAGTTTGTCTCAGATGGTCAAAATATTCAAAAGTAGATTAAATAAAACACTCATTTTATTAGAAAGTGTTAAATTAAAATTAATTATTTACATTATTATTCAAATGCTTTATATTAGTGTGTCGTAGTTAGCAGAATAGGGGCAGGATCTTAAGTTTGTAAAATTGTTTAAACATACATGTAATTCTTAGTTTTAGGTGGAATTTTACTAATTGTTTTTTAAAAAAACTACCACTGGCAGTATTTATATGTAAAGTATATAAAACCATAAAATTCTTTTTTAACAATCCATCTTCCCAAATTTTCCCGTGAGTTTCCGGAGAGGCGCTCCAGGCGCACTTTTCCATTTGACGGCACATTGGAAAGAAACAGCGATCGCACACGCATCCGACACTTTTCCCCGGCGGCCGCCGAATAATCGGATCAGCGTAAATAAATAATCGCATTAATTGATTCGCCACAGAGAGGCGTAAGCCCCGGGAGCGCAGGGGTGGCAAAGAGGCAGCCAACGGGCGGAGACGCATCGGAGGCATCGGGCGCGTCCGCGGCCACCCCCACAGCCCCTCGCAGTCCGACCGGGAGCGGCTCAGTGCGGCATCTGAAGCCACTGTAGTGCCTCTGACCGGGAGCTCCTAGGTTTCAGTCCCGACGGCGGCAGGATTTTGGACACTGGATTTCAGCAAGGTCGAATTCAGAGAATTCTAGCGGCCGACTGCTCTGATCGGTAGTTTTCCGTGGTTTCTCCGATCAACACCAGGTGAATGCCGGAGCAGTACCCTAACAAACGGGCCACGCACCGCGCGCGATCTTTCTTTCCTCTTCCTGTTCCTTTCCTCAACCCTCATACACTAACAGTAGCATTCACTACACTATCACGCATGCCGGGATTTAAAACTTGCCCCGGCTGGAGCGATGTCCCGCTGGTGGGAGATACCTAGTGCTGGGAAACCCCGGTTAGGGAACACCCCGATAGTTGACGCGTACGAAATCACTAACAATCATTCAATCAATCGCAGTCCGAGGGGAGCGCTGTCACTGAAGGAGAACGATCGGACGGGCTGATCGGGGTGGTGAAGTAGGTGTGGCGAGTGCCATGAGGATGAGAGGCGGGATGGGGACGGTTGTTGTGTGGCGAGTCAAGGTTCAGGGTGGTGGCACAGCATAGCAGAGAGGTAAGAGCGGGGGGGGGACACAGGGTGAGAAGTTGGGGTGGACTGGGCGGACAGAAGGGGGAAAGGGGGGGGCAGAGGGGCAGGAATGAATCGGAGTGGTCGGATCGAGACGAAAGGGGGCGTGGTCCAGGGCTAGGGACGGAGGGGCGGCGCGAAGCCCTGCGGGTGGGGTGGGGGTGTAAGCCTGCGTGGGCGACCAGGTGGGAGGGGCGGGCGTCGGCGGTGACCGTCCACCCGCGCAATTAGTTCCGCCTGCGGGGCGTGTCCCCGCGCCGCCCCCGCCCGTCCCCGCCCGCCTCGCGGCTCACCACGAGGCCATCCGCAGGCAAAGGGCTGCCCCGCGGGCGCGCTGTCAGAGCGAACAGTCCCAGCCGGACCGCGTTGCTTGGGACCCCATTCCAAGCTTTTGTAAATTTACTTCTGTTTCGTTCGTTACACGACAGTTAACAACGTACAAAATTCCATGTACATTGTGCATTACCTTTTGCAATTGTGGCGTAATGTTCATAATCCCTCGCAGTGTGTGGGGTCTTCTTTCTCTTTTTATAATACTCTTATGTATACAGTTTCTATGAATTCGCCATAAATTCTGAATGCAGTCCAGTGTCATCTGTTCTGAATGTAGAATAGTGTTAGATTAGCTAATAATGTACCAGCATGAATTTATGTTTCATACATCATCAATTTAAGAGATCTCACAATGTGTAGAAATGCAGAGAGTCACCAAAGAGAAGAAGGAAAACGAAAAAGCTTTGACTACTTTAGAACATGATGTAGCTTCGAAGTTAAGACGAGCAAAAATATGGAAGTACAGATACATCTCATATCTTAACTGTGGCTTTGCAATGTCATTCGATAACCGAGTATCACGCAATTGCCAAAGAATATGATTAATAACCAAGTGAATGTAATGAAAATTTCGAGGGTTATAATAAACTTAAAAAACTGTATAATTGTGAGAGAATCACTTCTACTCTCCCCGCCCTTTGCTTTACCGCATAAGAGCAAGAGGCCGCTCTTCCGCTTACGCCCAACGCTGGCCTGTGGTGGGGCTCGCTCCAAAACAATGAGGATCGAAGGGTCTGTCGTGTGCCACAGTTCCTGGGAGGGGGGCGCGTGGCGGAGCGACCTAATTGCGCGCGGGTGATTAATCGCTGCGGAGGGCGCCCCCTCCCAACCTCCCCCTCCCACAGATAACGAGGATGGCACTTTACGTCGTATTATGAGTTAAGTTAAAAATAACTCAATACATTTTAATGATATTTTTGTCTATATAATTGTCACATTTTGTGTCACTTTGTTGGGGTGACGGGAAAGGTGGCAATTATATATACGTACATGGAGCGATTATTACACTCGTTAAACCTGTTTAAAAGATTGGTTGTCTCGATTACTTAGTGGTCAGAGCAGTTGGGAGTAAACCTGAAGGCTTGGGTTCGAATCCCGGTCGGGGCGACCAGTATTTATTTATTTTAATTATAAATATATAAATTAAATTATATATTTTTGTCGCTGCTATTTTCGTACAGGCTTACGTGTACTTTTCAAAAATATTAAATGATTTCACTGCAACAGAAAGTAATTTGAAATATTAAGTACTACTTTCATTCAGTATTCAATAAATATGTACTACATTTTTTTTAATTTCCCAGTCATTGACGTATTTCTATAATAATTTTTTTCCTTATTTCACCCTACTTTTATTTTTAAATAGCGTTTTATGCATGACTCGATGCATTATAATGCCTACATAAACAATTACGGTAAGATTTTTTCGATTTCATAATATTGAAATGCAATAAATAATTCATGTTGTCACTATGAATAATCAATAGAAGTAAATGTAATGTTCGTGAAAATTATCCTAGATTTATTGCTTTGTTAAATTCCGGGCACTTAAAACATAGATTTCGCCAAACATTCTCAAAAAATATTTTAAAAGTAACATTCCTTTCATTCTAAAGATAAAATAATAATTAATTGTAAAACATACATTTGCAATATCAGATTCATCACTGCACCTGATATTGCCGCCGCAGAGATAAAGACACATGACTATTGGCCGGCACATGTGCTATTGCTACTTACGATTTTGACTAGAATTTGTGAAATTGTTAATTAAATCCATTTCTCAACAAACCCACAGAGGAAGTCTGCATTTCAGGAATACATCCTGCGACGCAACGCCCAAGTAATGGAGAACATTTGGACGCCAGAGGCCGCCGACCTCTATCAGCTCATCTGGGAGGGCCGGGAGTTGTGCTCAGGAGAAGCCGCCTGCCGCACGAGCTTTCCATGGCGCCGCTCAATGCCCGCGGTGCGGCGGGGGACGTTGACAGGTGGCGGCGAGCGGGGAGCAGGGAGCGGCCGGGCCGGGCGAGGTGGGTGAGATGGGGAAGGCAAGACTGGGCCGAGTGGGGTGAGGGCGATACAAGGTCGATTTGATCTCATCTCTTTGCCAAGGTTTCTGTTTTTAACGTCTTCAGTTTCTCTTGACAATCCAAATATTGAATCACTCAGGAGAATCTAGTTATTTATCTCTGTGTTTATTTCAAGAGCTTGATGTTCTTTTTATAGTGTGAAGACCATAACACAGTGTATTCCAGTCTGGGCCTAACACAAATCCCGTTTTTGGAATGTATCCGATATGTCTCTTTGCACATAGAATTATATTACAACTTAAATCTTTTCGTTTCATGACTTTGTAGGATTCCATCATTTTCCGAGACAATATTTAGCGTCATTGTGCCCTTTTTGCAGCTTTGACAATTCTTTATTATCATATTTTGCTCTGTAGTTAGTAGGTTCATTTGCCGCAAACAATTTCATTTCTATTCTTTCCAAACTCTCACTTTTTTGTCTGGGTTTATCACAACAATCACTATCACAACTACGCTAGTGGTTCTATTACCCCGTATTGTCGAGAGGTTCCTGCTGTTCAATTCTCGCCAGCAGTGGTTCTGGCAAGCAGCAAATGAAATATTCGTGGGGCGTGAAGGAGGGTGGGTGCGGGGCGAGCTGGGCAAACAACGGAGAGGGCGGGCCGCGCTGCCGCCGTCCAATCTGGCATCATCGGCCAGTGGAGGGCAGTTGGCGCCGCGGGAGCGGGAAATGCAGCAGCGCTCTTCTTTCGTTGGTGGAGCCTCCCCCATCCTCCTCCATCTTCCCACAACATCCTTCCCTCCAGTTTTCGCCATTCCCTCCCCCCCCCCCCCCCGCGTCTGTTAAGCGGTCCTTGCTTCCCCTTCCCCCTGCCTCCCCCCCCTTCACTTGCTCTTCCATTCAGCTCTGCTTCACCCCTACCCTCCTCGCTGCCTCCCGCCCCTCTCCTCGTGCCCCGGCCACCCGCACCGCATTGTACAGTGTAGTCATCGCCCCACTCCTTACTCTTTGCCTAGCCTCACCGCCCAGTTCCCCCTTCCCCCAACCGCCCCCGGAACCTGCCCTGCCTGCCTTTTTGCAGAGCCCTTGCCCAACCCTTTTCCCACATGTGCTCTCCTCGCTCCCCTCCCTGGCCCCTCCGACCAGCCGCCGCCGACAGCGCCGTTGGCCGCGCGGGGCAATGTTTGGGGCCGGGCCGCCGCGGCGCGCGACCGCCGCCTCCGGCCCCCCCCCCCCCCCCCCCCCCGCCCCGCGTGGACAGCAACTGAAAGAAAGCGCCGTAACGAAGCGCGGTGCCAGCGCAGTTGCAGCACTTGCGAAGGGCGAGCGGTTATAGTAACGCCGAGGCCTAATGAGATGGCATCGGCTGCCGCCGCCGCCGCGCGTGGCCCGTGCCAATATCGCCGCATTCGCTTATCTGCGCCACGATAACGCTGCAATACTGCCCGCTTCACAGGCGCAGTTGGAAATGACGTAAACGATAAAAACGGACGATGAGCATAGTGAAATACATGGGATTAAATTTGAACAATCAGATAGCCTGGAAGATCAATTCAACTACAAGATCAATTCACAGAATTGAGTCATTCAATGTATGTAAACGAAAAAATAACAAGAGTTTTTCTTCGTTTCCTCAATTACAACTAAAACCAAATATCGACAACATCAAAATGTCCATTTTCATGGGCAATAATATTAATTTCACAAACACATTGGAAGCATTTCTACAGCAAGAGCACTTTTTTATTTATGAAGGTTCACATAAATAATAAGAGATTTATGACGTCTAGAAATTATATCTTAAACACTCTTACCTTCAATAATAGGAGGTACTGGTTTGTACGGGATATCTGAAATAGAAAACAAAAATAAATTTTAACACAGAATACGATAATGCACCTTTCCAGGCATTACTAAAACATGCACAGATACATATTCGGCAACGACGTATAATCGTCTTCATCATATCAAATTATTACATTAACATTCCATATCTAAACTACTGCGATAGAAACGAACTGATCCAATCCTTCGGGATTCCACGTGAGATGAAATTATCTTTGCCTCTGAATAAGATGAGATGCTACCTGCAAAGTAATATTTCCTGTAACTTATTTTAAGAAACGATTCTGTACATATAGGAATAACGTGGTAGATAGTATAATGCTACAAACTGAACGATGATTATATATATGGTCTGTTAACGCGACAAGCGCCTATTTCAGAAAAACTGAAAATTTCATTTGTACATTGCGGTTTAGTCCTTCCAAGTCATGTCTCAGAATGTCTTTCATAAAAAAGTGGCTAGATAGTACGTGTTAGATTTCCATCAAATCCCTCTATCTTTTATTCTCGCTCCCGAGCGCAAGGTTGGCACTATCTACTCTTGGCCACGTTGGCATCCCTGCGAGCGATCAAGGGGAGAGCTTTTTTTTTTTTTTTTTTTATAATTTATTTATTGAGTGATTGGAATTACACAGATCAGTAGTAATTACTCTCTCATGTGCATTTTCTGGCTTACATTGATACTTATGCTAAACTTAATACTAAAAACTTAAAACTAAACTACCTTACTATAGGTGTAGGAAACTACAAGAGCCCCTACTGTGAACAATTTGAAGAGAAAATGTTCAGGAACGCTTCGGCAGGAAATCTATTTTTAATTCTAGTAGGGAAGTCAATTATGGTGGCCAGGTTGTAGTGGACGGCTCGGTTAATTGTATTTAGGTTGGAGTAAAAATTATTGGAAAGATGGGCAATATGTTTGATGATCGGTGATATATTCAGTTCTTTATGAAGTTGGGCGTTAGAGATGAACCATGGGGCATGTGTTGCTAATCTGAGGAATCTATTTTGTACAATTTGGAGTTTATTTATGTTAGAAATAGATGCATTGGTCCAGATGGGGCATGCGTAGAGCATTAGTGGTCTGACTATTGCTTTATAAATTGTAATGGCATTTGTTAGGGATACCGGCTTTTGGAGTTGATAAGGCATTTTAGTTGAGCTATTTTTATTTTTGCTTGTTGTTGTTTTAGTGTTATGTGTGTTTTCCAGTTGAGTCTTGTGTCGAAATTCATCCCGAGGTATTTTACTGGTTGGTTTTCTGGTGTCCATGGAATTGTGTGTTTATTAATGTGTAATGGTGGTGGGTGAGAAAATGGTCTTAGTGAGAATATTTTGGCAGTTGATTTAGTTGGGTTGAGTTTGATTTTCCACAATGTTGACCACTGGTCTATTTCATTTAAGTGATTTTGTATCCTATCGGTAATGGTCTTAAGTGAGTGGCTGGATTTGTAGATTGCGGTATCGTCGGCGAATTGTGCTAATTGGGTGTGTATTGTAGTGGGTATGTCAGCTGTGTATATGTTGAATAGTGTGGTGAGAGTGGTGAACCTTGTGGAAGGCCTGCTATTATTTTTCGGGGGTTGGAGATGTGATTTTCTACGGACACTGTAAAGGATCTATCAGCTAGAAAACTTTTGATGACATTTACTAAATAGATTGGTGTTCCCATTGTTCGGAGCTTGTATAATAGTCCTTCGTGCCATACTCGATCAAACGCCTGTGAAATGTCAAGAAATGAAACTATTGTGTGATGTTTGTTTTGAAATGCTGTGTGGATATTTTGTGAGAGTCTGAGTAGTTGGTGTGCAGTTGATACATGACTTATAAAGCCAAACTGGTGTAATGGTATAATTTGGGTC
Source organism: Teleogryllus oceanicus (assembly GCA_964035755.1). Taxonomy (NCBI): domain Eukaryota; kingdom Metazoa; phylum Arthropoda; class Insecta; order Orthoptera; family Gryllidae; genus Teleogryllus; species Teleogryllus oceanicus. The sequence goes on along the minus strand of CAXIVR010000007.1, from coordinate 26,828,817 downwards.
GATTGGAGGTAGCTATTTAACCTTTTTAGAATTAGTTTCTCGAGAATTTTTGAAAGTGTGTTTAGTAAACTTATGGTCTGTAGTTTTCAACACTGCTATGATTTTTATATGGTTTTGGAATGGGTATTATGATTGAGTTTTTCCATACCATAGGGTAATATCCAATTCTTATTATTGAGTTATAGATGTTGTTTATATAGGCTATAGTTGAGGTTGGAGTTTTTTAGGATCTTATTAGTGATTTTATCGGGGATATGAATTTTATCCTCTGTGGTACATCATAGTTCGGGGCTGAAACTGTTTGTAATATCATCGCATGATCGGAATGAGTTGGTGTGTTGTTGAGCGTGAATGTTGTTTCAAAATGATTGGCCAATGCTTCGGCTTTGTCAAAAGGGGCGAATTTTTTCCCCATCCGGGTATTTAGAGGTGGGATGCTATTTTTCTTTTTTAGGATTTTTTTAGTGAACTGCCAGAGGAATTATTGGTTGTGCTTAATGATTTTATTAGTTTGTTGTAGGTTGAGCTATGAAAGTCGTTTATTGCTTTTTTTGTTATTGTTAAAAGCTTAATGATTTTAAGTGTGGGTTTCTGAGTTTGGTCCATAACCTTCTGGTTCTGTTTCGAGTGTTGATTATTGTTAGAATTTTTTCTGGCAGTAATTTGTTAAGCGTTCTGTGAGTGATGTGGGGTCTATTGGGTTGTAAATATTTAATAGTGTTGGTAATTATATCGTGTAAGTATGAAATTTCCCTTTCTATTTCTAATGGGGTGTTAAGATTTTTGAAATTGGGGGTTTTATTTGTTATTATTTTCCTGAATTCCTTCCAGTTTATGTTGTTCGTGTTTAATGTGTGGGTAGGTGGGGGTGGGGGGGGGGGTATGTGTAGAGATGATGATTGGTAAGTGGTCGGAATCCAGTTCAAATAGTGGTGTTGAGTAGTATGTGGTTTGTGTATTCGTAATTGCGATATCCAAAATGTCTGGATGTTTGTTCGTGTCGTATGGATAATATGTTGGTTCTGTGGGATTAATGTTTTAAATTTAGGTCAGTTATTAGTTTTAATAAGTGTCTGCCGGCATTGTTTGTAATTCTACAGCCCCAACTGATGTTTTTTGCGTTTAAATCTCCAATGAGAATAGTGGGGGTGTTCAGTTGAAATAAAGATTCTATGTTTGTGACTTCTATTTTTATGTGTGGTGATTTGTATGCTGCTATTACTGTTATAAGTCTATTATTTAATGGGAATTTGATTGCTGTTGTTTCTAAACCAGGCGTATTAGGAGGTTCACTTGTATATATGGGAGAGATTTTCGATTAGTATTAAGACTCCTCCTCCATTACTGTTAGGTCTGTCAGTTCTGATTGAATTATAACCTGGTATGTTGAATACTTTGTTGATTTTCAAATGGGTTTCGGTTATGCAGGCTATTTTGATTTGTTTAGCTTTTAGGAAATAGTTAAGTTCGTTTTTTTTATTGGTTATGCCATTTGCATTCCAGTTTAGTAGATTTATATTGCTAAGGCGTTGTACTGCTATTGTTATTATTAAAATACGCTGTGAATGAATTTTGTATGTTGCTTATTGATGGAATAATAGTATTTATTATATTGATTATATAGGCTGTGATTGAATTAATTAGTGAGTGCATAAATGAATTATTACTTTGATTAGGAATATGATGAGTTGATTTTTTATTTGTTAGGCGGATTGTTCATATAAGTGAAGTTTGGAATTTGATTGTTTGATTGGAGAGTTGGAAGTTGTCGGTAGAGAATCGGGGGGACAATTTACTGAATAGTGATTTTCAGCACAGTAAATACACGCGATTGTGTGGTCACAGTTATTTTTAGTGTGTCCAAAGTCCAGGCAGCGCAGACATTGAACAGGGCCTTTGCTTTTTCGTCTTTGTTCAGGTTTAACACTCAAATTACAAATTTGTTTAATTTGAAGCACTGATTCAATACTGTGTCTGCCGTCAAATTCCGCGGCAACAACAGGTATGGGGAAGTTGTTTTTATACAGTCGTGTGACACTAATTAATGATGAACACTTTTCCTTCAAGTCTTCGTATATTTCTTCTTGGGTTATTGATGTATGTAGGTTTTAAACACTATAGAAAACTTCTTGTTAGCGGGTCCTTATACGTGTGAAATCTCCTATTGGTATTGATTAGATATTTGATAGCCTTTCTGAAATCGGCAATGGTTCTGAACATTATTTTGATTCGGTTGTTTTTAATATCTGATGTGAACTGATTAGTTACTTTAGATTTTATTTCCCGGTTGAATTCAGAAATGCTTTCTATATCGTTAACATAGATAGGAGGAATTTTGACATTTTCGTTTTCTTGATTCGAAGTGTCGTTAATGTAGGTGAACCTTGGTTCATTAATTAGTTCCTCTAGTGGTGCGTATCTGTTTCAGTCGGCACTGAATAGACATAGTCTGTGTTATTTGTTGATTTTTGTTCGGTAATGATTCATCACTGGTATCGTTAAAACTTCTTTACCACTGTTGTTTGTGGGTTTTGCATTGCTGCTACAGTTACCGGGGGGCACTCGGGCATTTTGGCCAAGGGCGAGGCCGCTGTCTAAGTCATGGTTACTAACCTCGGGTATGCCATTACCGGCATTGCTTACGAGTGGTGTTTCAGCTCCCTGTTGATAGCCTCCGCTTGCCACGATATGGCCGGACGCAGTAAGCTGCTGGTCACGGATTCTTTCCTGTTCTTCCGATTCTAGATGGTCCTCTTCATGAGACTGCGTTGGGCTAGGGGATGTGTCCATGGCGTTCGTGCCGTACACAGCCGCCATGGCTCTCGGCGATGCACTGGCCGAAGCCAGGGCTGGCGGCGCTGCACTGCCACTAATTATTAGATAAAGTAGGTATGCTTTGTGCGGCGCACTGTACACAACACTTCACACTGGCACTAATGCTTTAGAACTGTAAATTGAACAGACTTGTCGAAAAAGTATTTCACTTTCGCTGATGCTGAGCAGAGCGGAGCGCGATGTGTACCCTACCGCTGCTCGGAGCGAACTGGGAGAGCTTCTGCAGTCGTCTGCTGTTAAAGACAGAGGAACTGCGAAAACTGCGTTCGACTTATAAGTTCGTTCGAATCGATCGAAATCCACCGCAATCAATTGTAATCAGTACACAACAAGTTGTTGTTAGCACGAGAACAAACATTTGTCAATTCTTCCCTCGCAACTGTAAGAGTTCTTGTGCTTTATACAAATTAATGCAAGTATCTTTCATGATTCATGAAAAAATGAGAACGATTTCAAATTTATTTACAAATTCCTACGAACTGAGTATACATTTTATTGTAAGTTAATCTTCCTCTTTCACATTCATTCATTTCAGAATAAATTATTTAGTACATCTCTTACATAATCCCACACTCTCACATTCTCCCACACACAATTCCCACACTCTTATAATCATCACATTAACGTTACGTTAGCAAAAATTCGAATTTTTCATTCAAATTGTATGTTACAAGTTTTAACTCTCAGTGAAATTTTTATTCACTGCTGTACATGATCTTAAAAGTAGAAATGCAGGACGTAACCCTCGGTGACGCAGACAACAGCAACACAGCTCGCCGACGTCTTTACCGCCACAATTGTATCCCCGTTCACTCCACCACACAACGATAACTGATGTTCTTCATCCTACATATTCTCGTTGCACTTTTAATTTGAAACTGGCTTCAAAATTTTGTAATCTCCAGTCGCACACATTTGCTCGCATACTCCTTCTAATAGTTCAAAGGTGCACGGTTAAGTTCGCATTTCATTAATATTCTACGATTCTTTCTACTATAAACCATTTTTTTCTCTTCCTACGTGTGTTTTCCCTTACACCATCTTTAGTTTCCGGCGTTACTCCGCACACCAGCAGCTCTCTTCGTTCTCCGCAACTACATCGCCTTTCATAATAAATGTGAGCGCTCTTTCACCTGATCCTATTCGGCTGCTCCTTGACCTCTCTCTTCACCCACCCCCCGCCCTAACCCACCATAAACCCCCGCCTGATCGCCACCAAATCCGCGTCCACGCCTGTTCCACTGCCCCCTCCTATAGCGCTGGCCCTTCCCCCTTTCCCCGGCCCCCCCCCCCCTTCCCCTTCACTTTCCCCCCTCCCCTCCCCCCATTCCTTCCCGTCACATCCCCTTTTCTCTGCCCCATCCCCCACCTCGTCCCTCTTCCCCCTGCCGCCCTCTCCCAGTCACATCACGTTCCGTCCCGACACGTCCCACTCCGCCCCGCCCTGTTCGCTTCATGCACTCGCCCGCCTCGCTCCCCGCTTGCTTTTCTCTCCCTCCTCCCCGCGCCGCTCCGGCTCCGTCTTCATGTTCGCCTCCCCGCCCCCCCCCCCCCTCCCTGCAGTGGCGTGCCGCCTCCGTGCCGATGCCGTGTCAGATCGCCATTACGGGGCCCGGCGCCGCCGCCGCCGCCACCGCCACCGCCGCCGCTGCCGTGGCGAACGCCCAAATAAATTGGGATGCGACCGTGCCACCCTATATCTGCAGAGCCTTCTTCATTCCTCCCCTCCCCTCCCCTCTAACCCCTCCCCACCTTCCTTCTCTTCCATCCTCGGGCCGACGCCCGCGATTTTTGCACGTCGTCCGCCGCCCTTCATTTTTTTGTGGCCCACCAGCGAGCCTCCTCCCGCTCGTGCTTTACGCCTGTAACGAAAATGGCCGCCACATATTGTGCAGTCAAGGCATTACACGGGGCTTACGTCTTCATATGGGGCTAGCGGAGATTTACAGCCTGGGATTTCCACCATTATTCAACGGAGGGCTCGCCGCACCGCCACGCCGCCAGAGGGCAGGTAGGTCGCGTTAGAATGCAGTAATGGAATAATTTAGGCGGCGAAACGGACTTTTTAATTGAGCAAATTCCCTCCCTCTCGCTGGGAGGGGAAACAGCGGTTTTCAATATGCCTCACAGGAATGTGAGTCTACTTTCACGTTGCGTGTACACTTAATTTAAGAGTACATAAAAACGAATTTCATTGATTTACAAGTTCTCGACGTTTATTTGAAAGTGTTAATAACGGACAGATTTAATTTGTGAGATTATGTAATCAACTCGTGCATGGCAGATAATATTATTTCGTTTTGTTTTGAAAGCAGTAGCAAGATATTAAAACTATGTGATATGTGCATAAATTGCTCACAAGAGGTGGTGTTAATGAGTTTTGTAAACAAAGTATTTTATTTTCGTGAACTTATGTACCCAACACATACTTTTATAAAAGTTAACGAGTTAATTATTTTAAAAATATGCTTTTTCAACATTATCACTAAATAAAATTGCAGGAAAACACAAATACAGAAAAAAAAGAAAGTAATATTATTTGGGAAAAATCACGTTTTGTAATTTATTGTTAAATGAAAGGTTTTACAATTTATTCCTACAATTGCTTTCTTTTTTATAACATGCTTCACCAACCGTGAGAAACAAATGTTATATTGGTAAATTATCAACTATGAGTATAATAATTAAACTAGATATTTTTCTCCCCAAAATATTATATCATAATATACTAAATAGAGTAATGTTGGGGAACACATTATTACACGACAATTAAGATAGTTACTATTCAATTTGCAAGTGAAGGAAAATAACTTTCGTTCATCTTCACCAATTTTTCACTTCACTTTACGCGCAAATGCATGTATTTGTTTATCTTCGGTTACACCAAATGACACATTTTAAATCTTCTCAACTGGCCAAAGCCCTTACATACAGTATTAGTACAAATAGTTGCAGTTTTGCCATTTATTTGAAGTGTTAAAACTAATTTATACTAGTACATTTATTAAACAATCGTATTTCATTGCATTAGTGAGTATAGTTATATTTCTTATAATAAACATCGCTCGACTATATAATGAGTCATGTCCTAAGAATTCACGTTGAGTCGGAAAGGTGGTGTGGTAATACACAGCATTGCAGCTCCCGATATGACTTAAAACTCCCAACAATGTTTTATCTAGAATCCGTGCAGAATATTCAAGAAAGATAAGCTAAAAACATAGCCAATTGATTCGTCTTTTTTGGGAACAATCGAATGTCATTTTCTCTGTAGGGGGCATTAAAACTCCCTCAAAACGCGTTTTGGTCTCTAAAGCTCTTTCGCAACACGACAGTGCTGGATAAATAATGTGTACACTACTTCTGGGAAGTCAATAATGTTTTCTTTGTTACGATTAATCCTTTTCTCAAACCTTTGATATATAGTGGGTCATTTCACGTTGGAAAAAGTCACCACCAGTTTCTCCTCAACTGGATGAACAAATGCGTTTTGCTGAAGCACGTTGCGTTTCTCCTGGCGGTTTCTTGACGGTTTTTCTTCTAAATCGTACAGGAGGTTGTGCCAGAATCGAAGCTCTGAGGCTATTGTTCTAAGAATTACTGAAGAAACTATCAACATTTTTCGGATTGAGAAGTAGAAAAACGCAAGTTTCTGAATGACCTGAAGGAAATTACAATCTGTATCCACCACCGTCCTGCAATCTCACCCAAGGTCAGGCCGTCAGAACATTAGAACGCCGGTTAGCCGTCTGAATTTCAGTGCCCTCGCTGTTACTAAATTATACTAATGACCATCTGAGTCTGCAGCGTTGGTCTACAGTATTGGAAATGCATATAAAGTTCCGATGATATACAGACTGCAACGAAATTCAAAAATTACCAAAAACAACACTTTCTCCAGGAATCTATGCTGCTCAAGCTAAATCGTCAAAGACATAATTGGTTGCCACTATTATAATAAACACGCTGATGTGTTTTTTTAAACATGAAATTATTCCCCCTGTACATTTTGGTTCGTCATTAGATGGTGCTTTCCGTGCCGTGTTTTAGTGCAGGTAGGTCTGCGTAGCAGCTCCTGGTAGAGAGCCTTCCGCGCCTTCTGCTCCGCCTTGAGCTTGAGCCAGTGCGAGGGCCTGTGGCGCGGCTGCGGGGGCGGGGCGGGGCGGGAGGGGGCGGGGAGGGGAGAGGGCGCCTCGGGAGGGCGAGGCGAGGTCTCGCGCCTCTTCCTCCGCCGTCGCCGTCACCGCCGCCTGCAATTACCTCGAGCCGCCTCCTGAGTGTCCTCCCAAAGCCCCTTCCATTTGCCCTCTGCCTTCGCGGCGAGGAAGCGGCCGACCACGCCCTCCGCGAGAGACGAACACGGCGCCCCGGAAAGACACAACAAGCTCCTCCACCCGGGAAACGAACACGTTCTCTCATTCTCATACTCTCTCTTTTGCGCTACGTTGCAGGGCAAAATACAGCGAGAATAACTGTGATCAATCAGGTTATATTTTATAAATATTCGTATGCTTTTTCAATTTTCTATTTTCGTTCCCGAAATAAGTCACAAATATTTAGATCTAATGACTACTTCGTTGCTATTCTTACTTTTGATATTACATTAGATATTACCTTAGCTAGATCATGTTTAGCTTCTTTGTAGACAAGAATTCTAGCGGCCAGGTGCTCTGATTGCTAAATTTTCGTGGTTTCTCCGATCGACAACAGGCGAATGCCAGAGCAGTATCCTATCAAACAGGCCATGGAATACGCGCGATCTTTCCTTCCTTATCCTCACCTTATCTTCACCCCTGACTCACACACTTATTCTTAGATGTTCTATACTACCCCATATGCCGGGAGAACCGTCAGGAGCTTAGAGAGTGTCGGCGGTAGCTCAGCGGTGGGAGATACCTGGATAGGGAAAACCCTTTCAGCCCACATGATGTTCAACACCTTGCTTCGCCATCTAGATTGAGAAGATTAACGTCACTTTTCGAGATAAAACACTCAGTGCAACTCGCATTCAGTTCATTTATATGGACATTGTATTCGAGGTATGACTGAATGTTGACATTCCAATAAAATCGCAGTGCAAAACAATCTGTATTATAAATTTCGATTATATGCATACATTGAAGCAAAACTATATATCCTCTGATCATGTGGGAGTTGTGGGAGATTTTGTTTGAAGACAAAAAATGTTTCGGTTTTGGTTGAAAAGTGCAAATATTTGATGATGTTATTCCGCCTATTTTCATTCTGCAACTACCGACTGAATTCTCAAACTCAGTGTGTCATTGTTTATGGCACAACGGTCGCCACGTGACGAATAAGAAACCAGGTTCAGTATTCATGTATGCAATTTCAGAGTACTTACATTTTGTACAGTGTCTACAGGACCTTATTTTCCACTCAATTGACAGCAGTATTTTTGCTGTTGCAGACTACTAGTGTAGTAAATATTTTTCATTATTTACTCTTTGTTGTTCCAGAAAGTAATCAATCGTAACCCTTGATAGATAACTGATGCTAGTCGCCGCTAGCAGGGGCGATTTCCATTAGTATGACGTCGTTAGGCGCACTGTGTGTAGAACCGTTTTGGAAATGACTTGGCTTATTTTCCTTTCAGGACATATAGTTTAATTTCCGACAGTAGTTATCTCAGCAGGGGTGTCTTCGCCCTCTTATGGTAAAATGTTTAAGGTGAGATGTAATGGTATTGATGATGATATGCTGAGTAATAAGCATGAAGACGAAGACGGAAAAAAGAATGTGCCTCAGGAGAAACGCAAAATTTCCGGAGAAAACGATCGAGAGCTCACCACGTCCACCCCTCGGTCTACTTGGCGTCTGGAAAACAATTCACACCAGAAGCTCCTTTCTGATATCAAACTCGTAAACAAGGTCGTTGTAACATTTTTTGTTACTCAACAATTCACGAAAAACATAAAGTATTAATTTGTCGAAGAATACAATATATTGTATGATGAACATCACTTTCTTGCAAAAACATTCCTAGAATGAAAATAATTTTTTTATTGTATTACTAAGACGAAAAGGTAAGAGGGTGATTAGTAGATCACAAAAAAGAGATATAAATCAGTATCATAAGTAATAATTTTAGGAAGGAAATATTAAAGAAAAAATAAGCAGAATTAAAGACAATCAGAAAAAGAGTAATAAATCAAAGAGTAATAAATCAAAGAAGGAATCAGTGCGTCGCGTACTGTAACGCTTAAATATGTGAATTAAATAGTTTGTTTCGATTCAAAAAGTCGAAAATATTTTTACGTCGATGTTATCAACTTCCTAGATTTTGAAATACCGATGTGAAGTGTAAGAGAAAGCACGACTCAAATAAACAGAAATGTAGAAGTTGTGAAGACGTTTTACCAGAATTATCAAGAAAGCCGAGAGCAATAATTAGTACTTTATAGATAAATTATAACCTTGCGTATAACAATTGAAATGCGCAAACCAATAGTTTTTATGCACCAGGGGCTTTATAAGTGTTCTAATTATCGAGAGGTGACAAAACTCTAGATGGTCTCCATCCCTAGAGCCTTTTGTCTCCCGAGATCATTAGTTAACGCCCGTAGTACATTTAAGATTTTATATGTTTATCTCATTTTGACGATTCAGATTTACCTATTTACTAATTTATTTAATTGATTAATTAAATAAACCAAGATTTTAACTTGGATCGTTTTGTCTTCTCATATTCCCCTCCATAATAGAGCGAGAACATCTATTTTTCAATTGTTTTCATATTTCCTTCGTAACCACTGTCTTTCGATCCAGGTAAGTAATGCAGTACATATCTAAATCCGTATCGAAGGCAATAATAAGCAATAGTGTATCAGTGAAAAATAAAAGTAATTCATCTTCAAAATATTTTTCGGGTAAGATATTGAAGAATAAAACAAGAGGACTGGCGAGAATACCTTACCTCCATAATACTCTCAATATAATTGAATATTCTCCTGGTTCCGGTCTTCATTGTGACGTACAAGCATACCACAAGTATGTGCCACTAGAATGGGCTTATCGACAACATGGTGAGGAAATAGCGATAATTTTCGTAGAATGCAGAAGCCTCTGGCTCAAAGAGTACGGATTCTTGATCGCCATTGGTTGGTTTTCAAAAGAGTAGAAGTTAAATGGACCCGGAAAGAAACTCGCAGTGGCTGGCCGCGTGTCACCCACCCCCACCCCACCCCCTTCCGCTCCCGGCCGCCCGCAGTCGCGTGCCGCGCGGCCGTGCATCACACGCCGCCGCCGCCCACCTCCCCGTCTCTCTCCCGCGCACGCGCACACTCAACAAGTATGTTACCGATCGCCCGCGATTTATACGGCAGTAGATCAACTCTGAAATATTCCTCGCCCCCTCCCCCGTCAGTGCAGAATAAAACGCGGAGTTGCACTAGAGCGAGCGGAGCCCTCTCAGGAACAGGTTTCCTGTTCCGAGTCCCTTCGGTACTGACGCGTGACTTCGCACTTGAGACGCACATCTTGGCGGCAGCTTCCTAGACTCGCGGATGTGGTGAATGATGAAGGTAACAACAGTTGGCCTCACAATGGACCATATGTTTTCTTTAAATTTTCTGTTGCTCAAATGTTAATAATTATGTTCGTGGTAATTTTTATTTAAATAATCTTCAAGAACTTAGTTATTTTTAACATGTCAATTGCAGAACATTTCTTTAAGCAAATAAAGATTAAAATTTCTAAAAATAAGATAATTAATTTGTTACCGTTTTTCTGGGTTAAGATGTTTCTTTTGATCTTCAGGATGCTTTCCTGAACAGCTCAAATGTCGATTATTGTAATTTCTTAATGAAGTTACACGAAAAACTCTGATCATCAGTGCAGAGGTTGTGTGATTGATTTAAGATGTCATTGACACGTTAGGGAGCAACATTACCATTTGTAATAATTCAGATTAAACTTCAGATCATGACCCTTGAAATAAAATATTTTTATTTAAAAAATACTAAAACTTTTTGAAGGTTCAAAGTTCATTAGTTCACTTTAACACACTCGGCATACATCCTTTGGTAATGCACCGATAAATTAATCTACATTTAGCTACTGATGTTTTCGCAAAATTAAATTTCACATCAAATGAATTCCGCTTATGAATTTGGTCACGTTTGTATTTCACGCTTCAAATGTTGTGAACAAAAAGTGTGAATTTTTTGAACTGCATGTTGAAACATTGAAATAAAGGAACATCGCAGTAAAATATCATAGGGTAATATTTTCTCGTTACTTTCGTTATTGCACACACTGGTAAGATTTTAATTCAAGCTTTAATAGGATCACAAGACAGGAAACTATTCAAAGTTCGGATTAACCCCAAAATATTTTGAAAATATACTATGTACTAAAACGTCACCCTTCCTGGCTTATACAAGATGATACAACGCTTAAATAACAAGAAATTGAACTTTTTTTGGTAATCATGAAACTTGTCAATATTTCAAATTACTTTAATGTTTTGTCATTTGAAAATACAATAAATAAAAAAAACAATTTAAAACAAATTTTTAAGTTATAAAACGTTTATTCTAAAGTAATTTCTGTTAAACCAACATTTGAGACTCTATAGGGTAAATTTTCTCGGCGAAGTTTAAAAAAAAGAATACGATAATTTCGAAAACAGTATTATCGCCAGTATATATTTCGGAATCTATCCAAATAAAAACTCTAACGGAACAACATGTTTCAAATTGTACCCGGATTTATTTAAACCCTAAAAACCGTTCTCGAGATTTAAGTAAGGAAGCACACAAGCACACAGCACAGTGTTTTTTGACGTGCCCATCTGCCCACCTTGTGAATAGGGTGACTTTTCCTATGTTTACTTTCTAATTACTCCAAACTATCTCTGAAATCGAAAATTTTGTTCCTGACCATTTTCACTACACTTTTCTTTCGAGGATTTATTGATTGGGCGAACATTCTATTAACTACGAGTATTACTAGCAACAGCAACAACGACGCCAGATTATGCTCCCCTGGGTATTATACAGATTCAATTAAAAACGATTTAAAGTAACTACGAATGGAGAGGCCATAGTAGTGCTAAAAATCAGAGATTCATTGAAATTTATTAATTCCAAGTTGGTACCAATGCTTTTCGGGAAGGAGATATGTCAATCAGAAACTAAATTCATCGTCTTACTTTCGACTTAACGCCACTCCTACTCAATAGAGTGGGTGAAAGACTAGTGAACGACTAGCATCCCTCCCCTACAACATCTGCACAAAGATAAAACTTTGAGAGAGCAACATTATTTTAACATTACTTAAAATACCGTACGATCCATCCTTATTGCAGAGAAAAACTGAACCTCTAAAATGCAGTAGAAAGTCCGGGTCCAACGTTTGCATAATATCAAATATCAAACAAATGAATTTGATCATTTGTTCAAAATTATCACATTTCCTCTATGCTTGCTTTGGGAAAGTCACTTGACTCGTGAAACAAAGGCCTCTTGGCACGAATCAACTCACCCGTTGATAGGTAGCTCACCTGCTGAAAGGTAAACGTGGAAGAATGTGGGCATTTGAAATGAATTTTAAATGATCCCTGAAGATATATTACCTCAGCGTGGCAGGAGGCGCAACAATCTTTGGAACCCCACCTTCCGCCCCTTCTCGGGAACGAAACTCCTTTGACAGTGCTACAAGAACAGGCCGGGACTTGCACTGAGCCTTCATGATTTGAATATGTAATAGGAGGAATGTACACGGGGCGCGTGAATAGAGCCGTTGCGCTCGCGGGTGGCATGGCAAGGGCGGGGCGGGGCGGGGAGGGGCGGGGAGGGGCGGGGCGGGGCGGGGCGGGGGCGGGAGAGGGCCTGGGTTGGCGCTGAAGGCAGCTTATTTCAATAATGAAGTGCGACGGTCCGACTTCGCCGAAACCAAGTCGGCGCCAACTTGGGCGACTAAGCAGGAAACCTCGGCGGCGGGGGCGGTGGGCGTGCGGGGAAGAGGGAGGGAAGGGGAGGAGTCGGGCGGTGGCAGATGCTGCGCTAGTGGATCAATCGGAGAGGGACGAGAGTGCGAGGGCGAGGTCGCTGCAAGCACCGAACGCCAGATCGAAAGTGCGGCTCCACTCATGAAAGGGAATATAAAAGGGAAATGTTACAACAATTCGCAGTTAGAAAAATATTACAAGGAATGTACAAAACAAGAATATCAGAGACTTATCTTTAAAATCCATGTAAACTATTTTCTCAACGATATTGCGCGTCGGGCAAGAACATTTAAATACGTGATCTTACGATTCACGTTACACATATCGAAGGTCGAAGTCCCAATCCGACTATTTTCCGAATTACTCGGTTACTGTTTACTTTATTCAAAATAGATGTATAATGTCCGAAGTAGTATTAACTTTCAAGCATACTTCAAACTTTAATCAGATGTAGTTGACATTAGCCAATATGAGATAGCTAAAATAGGTGTAGGGCTGGAGTAGGTGATATTGATAATTAGCAAGAACATGATATGAAAATTCCAAAATTTAGAAGCATCAACAAGAATATGTATCATTTCACATTAATTCAGAGAAACAAGGAGTGTGGAACAAGCAGTGTAGAACGAAGAGTGTAGAACGAGGAGTGTAGAGCAAGGAGTGTATGAATGGGAACGAGGAGTGCCCAACAAGGAGTGTAGAAAAAACGAAGAGGTGAACGAAGAGCGTAGAAAGAGAGGTAGAGAGGAGTGTAGAACGAGGAGAGAGGAATGAGGAGTGAGGGACGCGAAGTGCCATGTGAAGTGTGTGAACAGGAATGCAGCTGAATCGCCAATGCAGCTGTATCAGTGCGAAGAGAAACGGCAGCTCCGAAGGGCAAAGGTATGATGGCGCGGGCGGGGCGCGGGGGCGGGCTGGCCTGGGCTCGGGCGGGGGGGGGTGGCAGCGCAACAGGATTAGCGTAATCCACTGGAAGCCCAGCGTGGGCCGTTTCAATCCACCGCGAGCGCCGCCCCCGCTCCCCCGCCGCCCGCTTCAGCGACACTGACTTGTTGCACCGCCGGGGACAGGCGGACGTCTTCTAATGACCCCACAAGGAGGGGCGCCCCCCTCCTCTCCGAAACGGAAAAAGTCCACAGCCAGGTCGCAAAGAGATCAAAAGCAAGATGTCAGAGTTTGAACAAAAGTTTTTCGTACTGCCTAGTACTCCATAACGTTGCTGTGATAGGTGGGTTGCGATCTATTGCTCAGATAAAGGATAGTTTAAGATTCCGAGTAGTCGAATCACACAACATTCGAGTGTGCACGGAGGGGCCTATAACGAAACCGAAAAGTTTGTTTATCCAGCCCAACAATTCAAAAAGTAATATTTTAAAGTAAGTGATATACTTTTTTGTCGAAATATCAATTTCAAAGCTGCAATAATCAGAAAGAAAGCAATATAACACATATCACTGATGATCTTTCATGTTATATACTATTAGAGTATGGTGTGCTAAACTGTTTGACTTAAAAGGATTGAAGCAATGTTTAATTAGTTTCAGCGCAAGCTCACTCAAACAGCGAAATTGTTTGTTGCAACCTATTCAGTGTTTTCTGTAAGCCTGTAAGCTATGTGAAGCGTTTACACTTAAATAGCGTTTGTGTGGATTTTTGTCTGACACAGTCGGTTATAAATTGAAAATAAAGATGGAAAGAGCGTAAAATAGTTATTTACGCACCAAGGATGTTATAATGATCAAGCGTCGACAAAAGCACGGAGTCTTTGGCCTGAGGGATTTTTGTTACCCGGGATTATTAGAACCAGTTCACGCCGTGGTAAATACACAATTGAAAATCTAAATAATTTTAATTATTCAAATTTACTTACAAATAAACTAGATGTTAACTAGACTCGGTTTGTTCCCTTCTCCCGTCATAGAGGATCGGCGGATAGTTGCGTCTTGAACGGGAATGGAGGAGGAGTAAGAAGGCGGGATGTAGCGTAGGGTCACGAAACTATAAAATTTTGCTGTTCAATACTGTAAGGTTAATGTCCACATTAACCCCCCACCCTCCATTTTGAAGATTGTGTTTTAGTCTCACTTTACACTAAAATGAAAAATACTTTTACTGTGTGCAAAAAATAAAACATTAAGGTTTTCATACGAAGTACATTTAAAATCAATATTTTAAGGTAAAATCTCTGTACTTACTTTTTTAATAGAATCGCAATTTTTTTTAATTTAATCACAAAACATACTTTTCACCATTACAGAACCACCACTGAATATTTACTGGAAATTTGGTTGCCTGAAAGAAGGGGCCGGGGTGAAAGTAAAAAAGGGAGCACAAGAAGGCCAACATCTAAGAAATAATTTTGACAGATTGCGTGTGTTACCTTTGGGTTAACATTAAACTACAGTGACCCCCTGTCTACACTAGCCCTTCTCCCTCTTAAATAAGCAAAAATTAAAATGAAGCATGTATATTTTAAAAATAAGTTTGATGTGTAAAATTGTATGTAAATGTGTCTCTTATTCTTAATATTGCATTTCATAATGTCCATATTGACTACTAACGATCAATTCATGACACACAAAAAACAAGTGTTACCACGTATGATTTCAAACTTTCTCTTTTCTCCTGATTTTCAACTTATGATGACTAGTTAGCTTAATCCTATCACGTAGGCCCAAGTGTAATAACAACATGCAGGAGAACACGCGCCAAATAATGAAGGGATCATTTGCCGCAACTCAGACAACAAAGCAAAGCCTCTCCAAGCGTTGATTCGCGCGGTAATTAATGGCAACAACCCCTTCCTTAACTACACAATACCAGCACGTGTATCAAAATACAGCGGTAAGCGAACAATTAGAAACTAAAGGATAGAATGCCGAAGCGCCACAGATTGCAGCAAAACGTCGAAATATAGAGTTCCGGGAAGACAAAGGAACAACAATCGATACATGCACATCTCTCCATCTTCTATCATTTAGCCTGCTTTCTCCGCATATTTTTCATAAAACATTAAATATTCAATATAATAAGTACAAATAAGTTGGACCAATATTCCGCCCATTGTCAATCATTGTTTTAAAAAAGGAAAAGAGTTCATGTTGAAACTCAGAGCTTTGCGTTGCATCATAGTTCCGGCACTGTGCGTGGGTAAGACTTTTAATGCACACTACTGACAAATTGAAAAAGCATCAGAAGCAGATGATGTTTACTCAAAAAAGAAATCAAAAAGAGTCGTGAAATTGCCATTGATATTTGGACTGCAAAACGTCTCGAACAAGACAAGAATTACAACTTTGCATTCATTGTTTGATTGTGATAGCTGTGTAAACAATTATTACTGTATGAAATGAACGCAGACGTAGTTAAATAAATATTGTCCTTATAAAATAGTGTAATTGATTTTCGTTAATGCACGGAAATATTAAATAATCTCACATATACATGAATACATGTACGACGAATATTCCAAATTTATATATCAGAAATTTAAATAAATACTCGTCAAATAGCATTACAAATGTAACTTAAGTTTGTATACCACACAATATCACATTATTATTTTAGAATACTTCTAAGCAACGAAATTTTGTTTGAAATCCTTTACCAAGCTTGCTACTGGTTACACTCATAAATAAAATGTGACCTTGATAATGAAGGTTTAAATGTGTTAATGGTATAAAAAGTATTTAAACATTCTTTGCTATAAAATCGTATTTTGCATCCCGTCTTAAAAATCAAGACTATAATATATTTAAGTTTTTATTACACTGTAAAGTTTGATAAGAATAGTCGTGAGGTTGGAGCAATTCGTTGTGATTGAAATTATTCTTTGAGAAGATCCATGTAACTAACAAACCAAAGCATGCATTCAATCATTACACCGAAAGCAACACAAATTACAACCCAAACATCTAAGGAGTAGAAAGAAAAGCAAGTTTTGGCTGGACACATCTACACAAACGGAGTGTGGGCAAGAGGGCGTGTCACTCACAGTTGAAGTTGATGATCTTGAAGTAGAGCAGGATGCTGGAGATGAGCATGAGCACGACGACGAGCAGCACGAGCAGTAGGAGCAGCAGCGTGGGGCGGCACCAGTTGGCGCACCAGGGCTCGGGGGTGGTGGCGGGGGCGGGGCGGAGGCGGCGCCAGAGCCATGGCGGCCGCCCAACGCCGGGCAGCAGCCCTCGTCATCGGCCGCGCCGCCCCCGCACAGCCCCGACAGGCAGCAGCACCCGGCGGCGGGCACGACCCCGCCCGCCCCGCCCACCACCCCGCCCACCGCGCCCGCCCCGTCGCCCTCGAAGCCGTGCGGCTGGCGCAGGATGTTGGTGCTGGTGGTGCTGCCGCTGTAGTTGACCACGCTCTGGTGGTAGTTGTAGGTGGCGGCGCCGCCGCGGGGGACGAACCCGTCGTCGTCATCGTCGTCGTCCGGGTGGTGCTGCTGGCCGCCGTACACGCCGTAAGAGGCCAGCACGTTGGACGAGGAGCGGTTGGGCTGGCCGCTGTTGTATCCCGCCACCGCCCCCGTCCCCGCGCCCGCGTCCGCACGCGCACGCGTGCCGCCCCCGCAACACTGCGACGCGTCCGCCAGCGCGCCCCCCCCCCAGCCCCGGCCCCGCCCCCGCGCCCACCGGCTCCTCGTACTGCTGCGGTTGAGCTGCGTCGCGTTCCCTGCTGGGCCGAGGGCGCGCGGCCTGGGTCGGCGCCGAGTACCAGCCGCCGTAATTGAGGGCGGCCGCATGGTAGTGGTGCTGCGGCGGCGGGGGCTGCGGCTGCGGCGGGTAGTAGTGGCCGCCGTTGTTGTAGTCCTTGGCGGAGGGCGACTCCAACTTGTAGCTGTGTCGGTTCGTGTTCATGACCATCGTCGTGTCCAGCACCACTATGACCATAGCGCGCGCCGAGCCGGGCGCTCCTGGGGCGTAGGCCGGCCTAGGCCTCTGCCTCTGCCGCAGCGCTGGCTACGAGACATCGAAGCTCATCCAGCCGCCGACGCCATGGCCTAGAGCGCGCCCGCGCGCCCGCCCACGCCCGCGCCCGCGCCCACGCCCACGCCCGCCCCCCCGCTCGCGCTCCGCTGCCGCCCGCCGCGGGCCGCCGCCCCGCGCATCACGCGCCGGCAGACAGCACCTGCGGGGAGAGCAGAAGAAGAAGAAGGGGTTAGTCGAGAGGAAGTGTTAGTCCACAGAAAGGAAAAGACAAAAGGAACAGATTCACAGATAATTGAGAAAGCGCTCTAAGAATGTTACATCTACGTTATATTCTACAGATTCTACTTTCCTTAACCCGTAACGACAGACGTGAATTAATGTTACGCAACTACGGACGTGGAGTCAAACTGACTCCGCACGCTTCCTGGAGGATTTATGCCTTACTAATTTACTTTTTTAAATTATTTTTCCGTATACATTGTAAAGTTACTTTTTTTAATAATAAAAATTGTTTTAAAACATTTGAGATTATAATAACACACACAAACACGAAATACACACAACTATGTCCGATGCGGGATAAGAACCGGCATTCTACTTTCCTTAAATTAAGTTCTGATTTTCTTTATCACACAAACATCATTCAAGATTGTGATCTCTGGCGGGCGAGATCTCTCAATGTAAGGCCTTGCATTTTTAGTAAGGTTTGTTGAGGGACAGAACACGGAAACAATTCCCACACAATAACGAAGCTTCCAGAAAAATGATTAAATCACTCACAAAGATTATAATGAATAAGTATCAGAACATGGTTTGCCTTTCTGAAAAGTGCATAAAAGAAGGAGACAATCTGCAACACATGTGATTTGAGGTGAGTTGAAGTGCCAAACAAGACTCGTTACAGGACCAATCAGAGTCGAGACTCCATCGACCATGAGCCCCAAGCTCCGTCACCGCACAGTTGTTAGTAATTATTAATAATGATTAGTGTGGGTGTATCAGCACGTCCTTTATCAGTACGGAATTGGCAAAAGAATCAAAGTGAGAAAAAGCAAGATTGATAAAAACTACTACTTAATGTTAAAAACCATGAAAAAAGTTTAAGAAAATATACACAAGGACACAATCAATCCATCAATGATTTTTTCGTGCAATTGTTTACTACAACACTTTAATTGCTGAAACACAATATTGATGAGTATAAATACAATAATGAAAGGAAAACCTTGTATAAAAACAGATACCTGTTTGTCCGCAAAAATGAGGGTGTGTTCGCCAGCTCCATTTAGACAAATACCATAAGTCAGTGTGCTGCGACGGACTAATAGAGAATTGGCAAACACATTTATAAAGAACAGACATATCCAGAATCCATGTTCATATTTCATGCAAATTTACTGCGCCATGGAAACAAAGATCTGCTGTAATGCTACAGAGTGATGAGAGCATCCTTTTCTCGTACAGAGAACAGAGATCTGCACTCAGAATCGTCTATTTTGATTCACGTAGGCAGACCATCTCTTACACCGGCAGAGGGCGAAGGCCGAGGGTCGGAGGGCGATGTCGCGTCGCGGGGCGCATGAAAAGGGCGAAGGGCCCGGCCCGGGGCCTCGCAGGAATGCCGGCCATTTTTCAGACCGCCCCTGCGCCTTCCGCCTCACCCACGTGACCTGAGGCTCTTGCGAGGGCGTAGACGCCGGCCCCAAGGGGCAAATGCGACTGCAGCACACTCGCTTGCTTTACGTACAAACTCCGGCGATTCAGGCAAGTTCCTGAGTGGTCACTTGAGGAGGATTGGTCAAAAATTTCAGATATACATTGAATTTTATGAAAAATTCAGGTAAAACGAATAGATATATAATATAATATACAGTGCCTTGAATATTCTCCCCAAAAGACTATGTCTGATGCCTCATTTGATGTTTTTGTCGCCTATAACTGTCTAAAACAAGTATATTATAAGGATTATTGCTTATTTCAATCACTTCTAAGCGGACATTTTGTGATATTCCTTGATTTATAAGTTATAGAATAAAACTAATATTCCACTAGGTAGGTATTATATAATAATGTATTAAATTTCAATTATGAAACTGATATTTTAGATTATTTCTCCATCATCGGTGGTTTTACAGCACACATCAAATACTGCGGGAAAAATTACCCACATTAAAAGTATATGTTAACATGTGATTTAACCCCATATTGCATATTGAAAAATATTACTATATTTTTGGTATTTACTTCCAAAAAGGTGCTCTCATGATCCTGCAACGTTCGAGAACAGTCTGCTGATGCTATTATGTAGAACTACGAAATTCTCCTGAAAAAAAGCAGGTGGGGAGCGCGTGCGGTGCGCGCGCCGCCGGTGCAAATCGCTCACCCACTTCCACCCCCGTACCCGCGTTTCGCGCCAAATTTTTGGGCTGCCTTGGCCCCTGCACTGCGGAGCCAGGGCAGAGCAGGGCGCGCTGGCACGGCTGCGCCGGCAAATCGAAACGCCCGAGCCCTTTCAAGACCTCGCGCCAAAGGGCGGCCCTGTAAATAAGGCTTTACGCGCGAACAATCGCGAGGGCGCGCTTTCTTTGTTTTCCGCCACCCCTGCACGCCCCCTCCAGCTATTTGCTCTGGAGGGGTTGCCTCCCCCCTCCCTCCCTCCCGGACCGTCCCCGCTCCGCTGCGCCGCGTCGCGCCGTGCCCCGTGTTTGCAGGCGCCGACAGAGCGTCTCTGCCCACCGCTGCCCCCGACACCTGCGACCGCCCACCTGCACAGCGCAAACAGCGCCCCTCGCCCCTCCGTCTCCTCTCCAACCCCCGCCCTCCTAGGCAGCTACCTCCAAGTCACCCGCTGCGGCGCACTGGCTGGAGGGAAATAATAGAAACAGCCGGCTCTCTTCCCTAATTTCCCGTTCATTCGAAAAATACCCAATAAATGGTCTCTTAACGATTATTGATTTGGAAGGGACTTGGGAATGCAAATAGTGAATTTGAAAATACTAAATCATTGACTATCTCCATTCTACATTATTTTAGGGGTATAAATCATCACAAGGTATAAATCATTGCAGTCTACATGCTGAAATTCACGGTCTTCAAGGCGCAAATAACGAACGCTCTCCCCGAGCGACAGTGCTGCTCTCTGGATAGTCGTCAGCGCCCGAAGCGCACGCCTCCCACGCTACGAAAAGGGTGTAGGCTGAATTCAGATCGCAGAGCGCGGGTGAATCTCCCGACGTCAAATGGAAAAAAATCTGCGACGAGAAATGAAATTTCCAATTTTCATGTTAACACGGATGAGTATATTGCAGGGAAAATTATATTTTCACAGTCTTTCTACCAAATACAGAATTTTACAATTAGCTCTTTTCCAATATTCTCTCTCTCACAAGGCCGACTGAGAATGACAGAAAAAAGTAATGGAAGAATTTTGTTACCAGTTTCGGCATTACTTGTATATTATGAGCTGTAATAAACTGCTAATCAATTCTTCATTAAAATGAAATTGCCTCTTATTCGATGAATTGGCGGAATAAGTAACTTGACTGTCGAATTTATCATTCCTGAAAATCAAATTCCCTTGCTTGAATATTAAAGGACTTTTTAGAGAGCTCTCGAATGCAAGTAAAAAATGTTATTGTTCAATACATTATTGCGGCAATTTCAGAGGTACAAAAGCTTTGAAAATGTGTATTTCTAATTTGAAAGACTAGGTATTCTGTAATATATTTACACATTGTTGTAAACATTTCATTGAATAAAATTATATTCATTAACGGTACGGGCTCTGTCAAGGGAACTACATTGTGATAAACATTACTGTATAGGAAGATAAGAATGTTATCTATCGTACTCTAGCTCAGAGCACAGCTATTTTAAATGACGCTCTATTTGCTGTGGTAGATCAATTGAATGTTGATGAACGATGAAATTCGACTGCCACATTTTTTTTCCTTTTCTCTCAGGATGTGGTATGAAAATACCTAATAATGTAATATGTATAATGAAATATATAAATGTATAAATTGTGTGTCTGTAGATTATAACAAAATAACTATTTGTGATGCTCCGGGTTGTTTATGACTAGCATATAGTTTAAAAGTGCCTTTAAAAAAATAAAATATGCTCCTACACTTTGCAGTGTAAATGAAGTAATCCTGCCATTGATTTCAATGATGTGGTTAATTGTTTAAGACGTAAGCAGACTTTGCAGTTTATGAAAGATTTGGGGTATGTCTTACCGGTCCCATGTCAATTTCGGCAACTTGTAAAGTCCGTATGTTCCAAAAGACGCCCCATGAGAAATTCGCAATAGTGGCCAACATTCTATGTATAGGACGTTAACTGAAGACGAGTATTGCAATTGTCGTCACGTAAACAAGAAGGACAAGTGCAAAGGACAAAAAATTTAAAAAACCGATATTCAAAGATTCTTGGAAATTTTCGTATCTCTTCCTTGACCTTGCTTGGTAAGAAGAGAAAATATTACAATATTCTTCTTCTTCTTCCCCTGATGCCTCTCAACGTCGGGTTAGCCATTTGACATACTCCTTTTTGTCTTGTGCCTTGCACTTCACCTCTCCTAGTGTAGCTCCGCTCCTTTGGCATATATCCTGTATATAGGTGTCCCATATTCCTCTTGGCCTTCCAGGTGGTCTCTTTCCCTCTGGTCTGGCTTCGATAATTTGTTTCGGCTTTCTATCCTCGCCATTCTAGCAACATGTCCGTACCACTTCAGAGCCTTGTTTTCCTTTTTGGGCCTTTTTCCTTTCCTGCGTAGGAATTTCATTTCCACAGCTGTGACTCTACTTTATGTTTTCGTATTATGTGGCATACTTTCAGTTCCATATATAAATATTGGTATATATACGGACTTATAAATTTGGAGTTTTGTTTTAGTGCCTACATTCATTCTTAATAAGTTCTTATTTATTTGATAATACACAGAGTTTGCTTTCTTCACTTTATTATTCAGTTCTTCTTCATATTTCCCGTTTTCCGAAATTATTGTTCTAAGATACTCATAGCTTGTTACTTGCTCCATGCTTTCCTCTCTCCGCTTGATGTTCATTTTTTCCTTCTCTTTGCCTATACACATTACCTTGCTCTTATTGATGTTTATCTTTATACCCCTATCCTCCCGAAATTATTATATGCGATGGAAAACGGCGAATTTTCGACAGAAAATCTCCTACTGCCGCGCCCTGGTAAAATGTTGATCAATCTTCTTTATACTTTTTTACATGTGTGAAAAATTGAACTCATTGTTGAACAATTGTAGAATGGCTAAAACGTCAATGATTGACGTGATTTAAACGCTGTGTAACTAATGATTGACCATTGGTAATCGGTGTTAATACAAAAATTCGGCGATGAAAATCAATATTTAATTTCAAAATCTTCTTAGGTCAATGCCCAGGAAACTGCCTGGAAACGCTTTACTCCAATAGTTAATTTATGACTAACAAAATGAATGTAGAATCAACCCAACTTATATTTTTGTAATAAAAACGACATACGAGAAAATCCTAATCCATTTATCCAATAGAGACACGGAAATTCACAATGAGAGCAGGAAATACATAATACACCATGAGCCGTTATCCTATCTTTATGTGTTTCTCGAACCTTATTTGCTTGCGGCACAGTCTTTGATCACGGGGAGCAAGTGACATAGTCATGCTGTGAAACAAAGTAAACCTGTCTTTATTGGGGCTTCAAATCTTCCCAAGCTATTATTGAGAGTAATTCTGGTTTCAAGAATTAACGAAACGATCAAGAATTTTCAACATTGATTCACATTAAACTCTAAAATATGAGCGATTTCTTCTGAATGTGAAAAAATACGATTATTGACAGTCTCCAACTTCAATGCGTTCATATTATTAAATTATTTTTGTTTCACATCGACGAAATTGAGCGGCGCATTGCTTTTCCACGGCACGTCCTTTGCGAACCGCTGAATAGAGCCATGCCAGTGGTCCCTCAGAGCGGAAGCCGGATTACACACCTTTACTCGGATCTGCAACTCCCGTCTGAGGAGGAACCGTCCGGGCTCTAATTGGCGTCTCGGGGTCGCAGCTAAGCCTTCAGACCCACGAGCGGGAGGTCGAGTCAGGAGAATACAGAGGAATGGCAGACGCGACGGGGAAGAACGGTGGGAGGGATGTGTGAATGCAGAAAGCCGGTTGCGGTGACGGAAATAAATGAGAAGACACTTGAGGCGAGAATCACAGCCAAACTCGCAAACGAATCTTAGAACGCATCAGCATATCCGAACGAATGAACACATTGGGAGTAATCCTGTCAGAACAAGTATACCAGTGAAAATCTCAGAGGAATGAATACAAGAGTCAAATAATGGAACATGATAGTACAAAATCCGTTACCACACTAATTACGAAATGAATACTTTCATTCAGCACATATAACAGTAAATTATAAGAAAAAAACGATGATTCCAGTCAATAAAGTATATTTAAAGCAGACGTTTCGGCCTAAATTGTAAGGCCCTCTTCAGTGTCTGAAAGGTCAACACACCAATCAGTTACAATCTTACATAATATTACTAGTATAAAACAATTAAAAACAAAACTGAGAAAAGACGTGGTCCTGTAATTGCTTTCTGAACATCAAAAAAAATATTAAAGAGGCTTAGGTTATGTTACACCATTGTGTTGAGATATCATATATAACCAGGCACTTCTGATCTAAAGCAATGGCGGTCTAAAGGACCATATTAAAGAGGCGTAGAGTAATCCAATTGTTTACCTTGGAAGATCTTCTTCCAATTGAAAATGGATACTTTAAGGTATCGGAGCATGTTCGGTAAACAACGGTTCAAGGTACTGTGTGTGTAGGTGGTGCCAACTTTGGTACAGCAAAACATCGCAAGTCTTAATGAATAAGAAGATAAAGTGGAGGGGGAAGGGAGCCATGGGTTACTCTGTATGTAAACATAATATCAAAGAGAGGAGAATTTGTGCTAAACAAAGAAAAACCGAAGCCAATGTGTTGAAACATCACTCACAAAAGGGTCAAAATGAACAGGGAATAGAGGGGGGAGAGAATCACCTATAATGAGTTAATTAATTTATCATAAATATTGTTATTTTGGAGGAATCTTTTTGGTCATTGAGGATGTAATTTTGTTTTTTAATATAAAGCATTTCTGAAATTAGCCTTTTATATCAATTGGTTTCTTGGCCCAGTATGGTGGAATTTTCTCAGTCCATAGTGTGTCCAGAAATTTGGATGTGCTTTGAGATGACATTGTTATCGTCCTTTTTTTCACCGTTTCTTTGGTGTTCTTTAATTCTGGTTTTAAGGTGACGTTTAGTTTGTCCAACATAGACTTTGTTGCAGCCTTGTGTTATGCAATCAATTTTGTAAACTACATTAGTCCTGTTATTTTTATGGAGTTTATCTTTGCCAGTTTTGATAATGTGTTGGAGTTTGTTGTGGCTACCAAAAACCACATCAAACCCATAATTTTTTAAAACACCTCTGATCTTGTAGGAAAAGCCTTTGACAAAGGGGATGACAATAGTTTTTATCCTGTCTTCTCCAGTGGATGAGTGAGTTGAAACACAGTTTACCTCTGTATGTAAGTCTAATTTTTTAATTTTGGAGAAACGTTTGGTAATAGCAGTATTGATATAATCCCGAGGGAAATCATTATTCATTAAAATTTCTTTAATCAAATTTAGATTGGCCTCACGGAACCTTTCATCAGACAATAAGATTGCTCTATCTACTAAACTGTTTATGACACTATTTTTATGAACATTAGGGATTGGAGAAATAGTTAAGATATCTCCCTGAAAAGGTGGGTTTTCTATACCAGTTAGTTATGATACTGTTGTCTTTTTTCACAACCTCCACATCTAAAAAATTCAATTTGTTGTCAAACTCTACTTCATGAGTGAATTGTAATCTACTGTGATAGTTATTGAAAATTTGAAGAGTCTGAACAATTTTGTTTCTGTTGATGATCATAAAAGTGTCATCGACATATCTTTTATAAATTTTGGGAGTAAAATCAAGTTGATTTAAGCAGGACTGTTCTAGATCCTCCATGACCATATCAGAGAGAATGGGTGATAAAGGACTGCCCATGGGACTGCCATAAGTTTGTCTATAAAATTTATTTCTGAAGGTAAAATTAGTGGAATCAAGGATGAGTTCCAGAGCAATTAAGAACTGGTCACAGCAAATTTTAGTTTTAGTGTTGATAAAATGCCATCTCTTCATGATGCCTGTTAAAACTAAGTCTTTAGGAATATTAGTGAAAAGGGCCTTGACATCTAATGAAACTAGGATATCATTATCAGAAATTGACAGATTCCTCATATACTCAACAAAGATCCAGCTATCTTTAACATGGGATGTAGGTTTAGGAATAGAGCTATTTAAGATTTTTAACAAGTAATTCGATAAATTATATGTATAACTACCTATCAATGAAACACTAATTCTAAGAGGAACACCTTTTTTATGAATTTTAGGTAGTCCGTAGCATCTGGGGATATTGCCATTGTGGCAGATTAGTTTAGAGTAAGTGGAAAAATCCAAATATTTAAAATGTTCATACCAATCTTTCAGTAGTGTGTTGATTTCCTTCTTGATTTTGTTGGATGGATCAATTTTTACTTCAATATAAGTGCTATTGTCATTCAGAAGGTGTTCTATCTTATTACAATATTCATCCTGAGTCATAATCACTGTAACTTTACCTTTATCTGCTCTATTTATTAACAATTCAGGATTGTTTTTGATGAGTTCATTAGTTGTTTTGAGGTGTCCATTAAAGGTATGTTCAAAATATGATAAATGGTCAGAGATTTTGGTGCTTTGTAATAAGAGATTAACAAATTATATTCTAGCTATGTTACGGTCTTTTTCATCAATCAATTGGCAATTGCTTTCTACACCTTTAATAAATTCAAGTATCGGGAGATGTTTCTTATTAGTTATTGGGGTGGCAAAATCAGCACCAAGACTAAGGATTTGTTCCACTTCTCTAGGCATGGAAACATTAGAAAGAATCATAAGCCATTTCTCATTGACATTCTGAAAGAAGGAAATAGAAGATTTAATGTTATTTTTAAGGTTATTAGCATTGAAATTGTAAATTTTGTTGAATTTATTATCGTGTTTCAGTCTAAACTCATTTTGCCACCTTTTGATTTTACTTTCATTAGTTTTTAAAAAATTCATGACCAAGCTTCCTGGTAGTACATTAAACATCTCAAATTCATGGTCTACTTTTAACTGTTTTAAATATTTAAGATTAATATGGCCATCCTCGATCTCTAAATTGAGGAGTTTCTTTTTGGTAGAGTTAACGAGATGTTGCATTTTTCGTTTTGCAGTTTTACTATGAAAGTTAAAGTTAAATTTTAGATAGTCTAGGTGACGAGGAAAGGTGTCATGTCGTCTACATTTTACTAAGAACTGTACATGGCTTTTTTGTCTAATTAACTTCTCAGTTGTGGATCTCCAACTTGTGAGAAGCTTCAGTGCATTTTCACCAAAAGAGTTCTCGATGTGTTTGAAGAATTTCCCCATCATGAATTTCGTTGCAATCCAAAAATGAATGTGTTGTTATCCAAAAATTAATGTATTAGTGAGTTGACCTTTTAGACACTGAAGAGGGCCTTACAATTTAGGCCGAAACGTCTGCTTTAAATAAACTTTATTGACTGGAATCATCGTTTTTTCTTATAATGTTTGATTTATCCAGTGAATTCTGATTTATAACAGTAAATGTTTAGTAGAAAGTATTATTATTGGAAGGCTGCAATCCTCTCGCTGCTTCTTAAAGCAACATTTGCAGGTCATATATCATTCTGCCACTGCATAATTTCACGAGTCTCACAACAACTCTCAACAAGCAGATGGTCCAAGAGACTGCGTTGCTACGACAACGCACAAACATAGTCACTACCCTTATCAGCAGCATCGCACGACCTCAGATCCTCCTCGGCATCACTGAGCCACTGGTATCACTCTCAAAATCACATAATGAACAGGAAATGCGCGCACAAAATCTAAAAGCTGCCTTCGGGAAAGTTGGTTCGGTTCCGTACTCGTCTACTTGAACTTGTTACTAAGCACAGTTCGATCCTGACGCTCTACCCTAACTCTCGCCTGTTCTGTTCGTTGAAAGACAATATATAGAAAAATCATTAAAAGCAAATAAAAGCCTATGTATTTTTTATTTATTAATTTCACATTATATGCATATTAATTTAGTCTTTTACATGCGGAAGAGGTGTATCTGAAAAACACTTCAAATTAATTCTCTTCCGAGTCCTTCGACTATGATTTATAAAGACAAAAATACTCTATTCTTACCCCTGAATCTTTCCCGCGCAAAACCGTAAGAGCAGTAGGGTATAAAAAAGTGTGTTGCATACTAATTGCACCAAAGCAACGCAAGCACACGTGTGCGAGACATCAGCACTCGGCCCTCTGCGCACGGTATGGCGCCACCCCGGCGGCAGCCTGGCGAGTGCGCAGCCTGGCTGATTGGACCCTCCCCACCTCACCCACCCCACTCCACCTCTCCTTGCCCCTTCGCTCCGCTCACCCCCAACAAAGGCAATTAGCACCCGGTGTACACAGCGACGAAAATATTCCCAAGTGTTGTGCCTCGCCAGCATCAAAAGGATTTCCAAAATTACTCCCCTCGACGTTTCTAACCCCCTCCTCCTCCCGCGCCCCGCGGGGCCCGGAGAGGGGCGCACGGTCGGGTGAGCGCGCGATGCAGAATCGAGCAGGAGGAAAGGGCGCAGGCGGGCGCCGGCTGGTTGGCGCCGGTTGGCGCAGCTGGCGCCCTGGAAACGAGGCCCCTCGCGCAGCCCACGCACGCGCCACGCTGCGACCTGCCGAATCCGGGCGAGGGAGGGTTCCTTTCGCTCTTTCAATTTTACAGTTTGGAAATGAGGCACAAAAATTGAACATGAAATTTTGACAAAAATATATAGACATATTTTGGGCGTCCCTCGTTCATTTAAACGGCTGTATTTTTATTTCTTCCTAGTAGACAGTTCGGACTTCACTTACAACTACTTCAGACGAAGAAAACGAGTCTCTCCCAGCAGATACAATGGACAGCTACGAGAAGAGATCTACTTGACTCTCGAAGGAGATACTAAATAATTATAGGAAAATAATAATAATAATATTAATCATAATGATAATAATAATAATAATAATAATAATAATAATAATAATAATTGTAGAACGGGAACAGGAAAATCTTGAACTGAAGAGAGATAAAAGGCGCACAGCCAAAGGATGAAAGAAAAATCTAAGTACTAAGCGTAGTACCTATTGGGCTTATTCACAACAACAACAACAACAACAACAACAATAATAATAATAATAATAATAATAATAAAATTATTAATTTTCAAAGAAAACGTGTCGCAGGTGCACTGGAATTAGTAATTACTTTTGCTCTGATTCATTTGAGGAAACGTATAGGAATATAAAACTGAAAATTCTAAGACAAATTATATAAAATTCAGTAATTATATTAGTATCTATAGAAAAATGACAATTTACAAAGAAAAACAGCACAAAACATTTATAGAAAATTATACAAAACAAAAGTTATCACAAAAACTGAAACAGATCGCTTCTAGGGAAGCCTGGGTCGAAAGTTATAGTGTTCAAACACGAGCAACTGCCGTCGCCCCAAGTTTCTTGAACGTATCTATTTACATTTTTATTTGTAACTTCTCTTGTCAATCAAATGTTTTCTGCGTGCGCCATGGAATGTGGTTTTCTAATCGGTTGTCTACAGTCGGTCTCATCCGTCGTTAATGCGCCTTGTAGCTGACGTGAGCCGGAGCAGCTCCTGGCGTCACGAGCGCCCCTCGCGGGCAGCGACCGTATCTCCGAGCGCAGGGCGCGTCGCCACGGGGTGTCCGTGCACCGGCCAAGCGACTTCCGTTTGCAGTCTATTACTGTTAACTATCGGACAAACGTAGGCTGCTGCGGCAAACACGACCTGCTCCCCAAACAGCTGCGGGGCCGCGCGCGCCCTAAGTGGCGGGTTGGCGTTGATGCCACCGCGCCGCAGCCGGCGCCCGCCCGCCCGCCTGCATGCAGACAAGGAGCCGGCCGCGCGCCGAGCGAGGCGGCCCAAAGGGGAAAGGGGCCGGCCTCAACGCCCCCGGGCCCCGCGCGCCAGCCACACGCGACAGGGGTCTACAAACTCACGGACAAGATACCCACAAAACGAATGACTGGCGAACTTTGCCCAAAGAAACAAACACTGCTGCGGTTTCGACTGAGAGGTCTTCGCATTTGAAATCCGACGATGACGGATTTTTGCCACCAGCTACATAGGCTGAATCCAAACTCTGACTGAAAGAGAATTCTAGCGGCCGACTACTCTATTCAAAAGGTTTTTGTTGTCTCTCCGATCAATATTAGGCGAATGCTGGAGCAATACTTAACAATAACAAAGAGATCGCAGATCCAACGCGATATCTCTTTTCTCATTCTTGTGTTCTCTTTGCCCCTAACACAAACACACACACACACACACACACACACACAACAAATACTCTGTTCAGTAAGTTTTTGTTTTCTCTCCGATCAATGTACGGCGAATCTAACAAATATATACGATCGCGTGCGCTTTTTCGGGATTGCGTAATTTTGCAATTTTAGCGAACGCACGTTCAAAAGATAAGCTAATGGAGTTTTTCGCTCGTCTCATTGTTTCACTAGACGCAACCGGAGTTTGCATCTAACAACTTTTGACGAAACCCATCTTAAGATAGCTACGTGGAGGTTTAAATATTGATGTTCAATTGATAAGTCCAGTTTTCTTAACGTTGGCTCTTCTGCTGTCTCCCATTTGAAGGGCATTGCGCAGTAACAAGATAAGCCAGTCTCAGCAACCCTCCCGCTAATCGTGAACGTTAATATTTCGACTTGTGTTTTCTTGTTAATACGCCTTGTTCATATTCATGAAGGGTTTGATTCAGTTACAAAATGAGGCACATTTTGATCAAATTGGAGATACGAATGCAATTAGGAATAGCGGGAAGCATGAAAAGGTTGGAATGATTTTTCTTGTTACCGCTCCAAGTCTTTCAGTTCATTTTGAGTGGATTGGTTTACTGATTGATTGGTGTTCCCCAGCACGTCAATTGCAATGGCTTTAGTACGTGTATTTGTGTTATTTCTCGAAGGTGCTTGAATTATTTTTCCACTGGGAAGTGAGATAGCTTGCCGATATACAATATCGTCCTTCGAGATTTCCATCACACGTATTTACGCCAACCGGTCACCGCTCCATCTGGGAGAAATTCTAAGCGCCCGACTGGTATCTCGACATGTGTGATTCTGCAGTGCATGTAAGTGTAAGTGTGTGTATGTAAGGGGAGAAGAAGGAACACATATGAGGAAGAAAAGATCATGCGCGGTCTGTTACCCACTTGTTGGGATTCTGCCCCGACGTTCATCTGATATTGATAGAAGAAACCACGCAAAACGACTGATCACAGCAGCCGGCTGCTAGAGTTCTTCTCCAGACAGCCACTGAATTCGATCTAGGTATATAGGTAGTGTAGAAAATTCGCCAGCGTCGGGACTCGAACCCGAGATTATCCCGGTCAGAGTAGCTGCAGAGACAGCCCCGCTGAGTCTGCCGTTGTACTGGAGTTGAAGCTAGTTCCCCCAATTGAGAACGCGCCAATATGTAACTTTTGTGTCTTCCATGTGGCGATTCGACAGAGCAGGCGCCCTGCCTGCTCCACGTCGAGAAAACGCAGTCGGTTACCAGAGGTCGTTCGTGTCGTGTCACACCCATTGCACCGACACCTAAAAGGTGCCGCTAGCCTCCTCAGCGCCTCTTTAACGGCCGAGGCGAGAGGCATTGTTTGCGCTTCAGTGGCCGCTGTTTGCGCCCCCAGCCCCGCCCCCGCCCCCGCACCGTTGCTTACGAGTCGCTAATTGCTGATTGGATTAGGCGCGCTCATTGATTAGTTTTAATTGACGTCCCGGTTGACTTGCGCCCCCTCTGCCCCCTTCCCGGGCGCCACACGAAGCGTTGCACCCCGCCGCAGCTCCTTCGGTGCAAGGTTCCCCCTTCCCAGTGGCGTGCTCATCTGCTGCGCGTGTGGCTGCGAAGCCAAAGAAGAATAAAACTACCTATTTTCCGTTATGTTATTATAGCGAGAAAGACGAAAAACCGTTCCTTTCATACAATCTATATCATTATTAATTATTCCGTTCTTTACCAGTAAAACCAAATAGTAGTTATCCGATATATGATGGCCAAAGCTACAGGGAAGAAATGAAACAGTGGAACCCACGGTTTCTCTTCTACTCTTTTATATTTAATTTCTTCTATACTAATCCTTGTTTCTGCACTAACCTTCTTTTGGATACAATTATTTGGTGAATACTTTTGATTTCCTCTAGTGATAAAAAAATGCGGTTTCTCAGGTCAGGATGGAGAAAACAAGCTCGACAGAGAGAGAGAGAGAGAGAGAGAGAGAGAGAGAGAGAGAGAGAGAGAACGGCGAGTTCAAAAGAAAAGAACGCAACGCCTGGTCGTGTGCAGTACAAGGCAGGGTCACCTGAAAAAGTATTGAAACTGAACAGGTAAAATATGTTCCAATTAAACCCGTCTTTCTACAAGTTAATTTATTGTTAGGAACTGTATGGGGAGGACGAAAAACGTGGGATCGGACCCAAGCACTGTCCTTTCATTACGGCATTCATTAGCATCAGCATAAAAAATGTACTATGCAATAAAGCTCACTTTTGTTGACTCTGCTAGTGCTATCTCTAGCAAGGCAGCCATTCGAGGCTGTGCTCTCAACGCTGAGTATCGCTTGCACATGCGCGCGAGAGGCCGCCCCGCCCCCTACAACCCCACCCCACGTCACCAGCGCCGCGTGCGCCCGAGGACGCGCAATTTTTACAGGATTTCGCTCTGAATGAAGGACTTAATCTCGTGATCGGATCGCTCATTACGGGTATTTACTTTGGACATGACCGATTAGCGACTGCATCCGAACCAGTGATAGAGGGTTGTCTAATGTACGAGCACCGGGTGGATCGCCATGCTTCATCGGGGAACATATCCTGCTACTAGCTAAATGAAAAGCAGCAGCATTTTTTGATAATCTGTTGGAATTGTGAAAAAATCACAATCGAGATTAATTTGTATGGCTGCATGACAGGAAATTGTTCAGTTAGAAAGATGAGGATACTAGAAAAAAAGTTTATTTCGTTTTGGAGCGAAGCCCAAAGTCCAGCATAAATTCACTGTTAATTGCGAATCGTATAGCAATATCATGTCTGTGAGATGACATGGAAAATAAAGAATGGTCAGAGATTACAACACTGAACAAAAATTAGATATTAGTTTGAGAGAATTCCCGTTTTAACTACATTGAATTTTCGAGAATTTGAGGTCTGTGCTCTATCATACAATTTTACAAATCACAAGAGTAAATAATTTTAGGTGATAAAAAAACAACCCATCAT
Source organism: Teleogryllus oceanicus (assembly GCA_964035755.1). Taxonomy (NCBI): domain Eukaryota; kingdom Metazoa; phylum Arthropoda; class Insecta; order Orthoptera; family Gryllidae; genus Teleogryllus; species Teleogryllus oceanicus. The sequence continues at coordinate 26,795,559 of CAXIVR010000007.1, read as the reverse complement.
GTTCTTCATAATATCAGCCATTACCATTTTCAATTTACAAGTATTCATTAACATAGAAAGTGTTTTTTCTGTTTTTTTTCTTTCCTTTTTTTCAATTTTTGGATTTTGTCGCTGCTGTATATCATCGCAATTGTACGCGCATTTCCAAGACTTGAAGAACTAATATAAATTTGGGCGGTCTTTTAAAGTTATTTATGAAGTGCGAGTGCTTTTAAATTCTGAAGGCCCACTGACGGTCTAAGGTTCCGACGGCCCATAATGGGACCCGATCGTAGGGTCATCTGCGATCTAGAATCGTCGTCATTTGCACCTCAATTTCGTCAATTCACAAATTTTCGATTTTCTTCGTATTGCTTCATTTGCATTCTTAAATTGTAATTTTTGTTCGAAAAATCTTAGAAAATAGTTGACTCTTTGATTCACTTTCAGTACAACATTCTGGACATTATATAAGAAGAGAAATCAAGAAACTGCTGTACAAAATCGACTCGTTTCTCAGAAAATTGGAACTTGTTTTTCGGAACTAAGAGAAGATAAAGATGTTTTTTACCGTCTGAAATGATTCATGTGTGTATTTAAATTTTAAAGATTAGGGCAATCTGAAGTCAAGAATCATACACGACAAAGTTTTCATAATGATGGGTAAACAAAAAGACAAATGCAAAATCAATTTTTGGAAATATTTCTTTGCCCTTCGCCATATACCGTATTTAGATATGTTTAATTTGAGTCGAAAATGAATGCCATTCATATTCCTGCCATCTCGTTAAATTTAACTTCGATAGATTAAAGGGCAAGAATTGTTATTTCCCTTTCTTCCACTGAATACTCTGTTTATTGGCACAAAAATTAAGATCCAGTTAATATTTTGAGTGCAGTTTCGTGCGACCTGCCCTCAAATGTTTACATTTTGAATGCATTATTCCATACATTTTGTATTGATGTAACGGCCTAAAGCATAAAATGTCCACAGAACCCCAATAATCTAATATAAAATATAATATGTGATGCGGAAGAATTCACAATTACCATTCAATTTTGAAATGAAAAAAGCAAAATATTCAAAATAAAGTAAAGGACTCTTTCACCGTCCCCCTATTAGAGAATCAATATATCTCGGAGCAGTTTGGAAGTAAAATAGTGAAAAAATCTGTCTAGGCAACTGAACTATTTTCTGGTTTTGAAAGTTTTAACAGTTTTGAAAAGCAAATATAGTGGGCAGTTTTGAAAACCGGTCTCTAAATTCATCACCTCACCTCCTTCCATATTGAGGAATCTCAACAAAATTCACAGATCACTTATTTGATTATATTTTATGACATTCTACAAACATTTTATATTTATAGGATTCAACAAAACATTTGGAGTATGTGAAAGAAAACGATTCATTTTTTAAATATCTGAATAAAAACTGGGATTCATAATGAATAATAAAAAATCAATCAATCATACAATATCATGAATTATTTGTGGTGCGAAGGAGTCCGCCTCGTGGCACCACTTTATGCAAATGCGAATTGCACCCACAGCTCTCCCTTCTTGTCCCAACTGATGTTTTTGTTACTTGACCTGCATTCCACTTCTTCAGCCTCGCTAAATTAGTTGTAAGTTGAGGCACAAAGGATGGCTCCCTCGTCATCAATCCATCACTGGTTGATAAGTCACTCCTCATCGTCACATTATTTTTCGTTGGTTGTGACCCATACGCTTTCCTCTCATAATCGAATTCTTCTCTTCTTAAACACCTTCATTTTTGCACTTAATCTAACTACTTTTATTCTGATCATCAATTGTTGGCAAAGCAGCTAAGTATTATTAAGCATCGTAAGTACCCGTATCTTTCCCCGGTTTAGGAAACCGTGCATGGGACGGATATCAGAATTTAGTCGCATCCCACTAGATGCGGTTTTTCGCATTTCGTAGGATAAGAATTGGATGTATTCAATACATAAATGTCACAAAAAGTAGTTCCACTTACTTTTGTAAACCACTAGAAAGTTTCGTAGCCTGGAGAGATTTACACCACAACTGTTTAAAACGAAACTTTTCAAATATCGTCAACTGGGAGAGGTAACTCAGTGTATCAATCGATGTAACTGCAGTGTCTCAGACCATAAGGTCCCAGAGTTGAGATCCAAGGTTGCCAGGATTTTCAACGCTAGCTATAATTGCTTTGATAGCATTCTGTCACTGTCTAGAGGAAAATTCTAGCGGACGGCCGAACGGCTGCTCTGGCCGGTCGTTGTCCGTGGTTTCTCCGATCAATACCAGGCGGATGGTATTGATCGGAGAATGCCGGTGCAGAACCCTAACAAACGGGCCCTGGATCACGAGAGATATTTCCTTTCCCTTCCTTGTCTATCTTCTCCCCTTAACTACACACACTTTACAAGCACTACACTACTACGCATGCCGGGGCACCGGTAGGGACAATAGAGCTTGTCTCGACTGAGTAGATGCCCGGCTGGTGGGAGGTACCTGGAGGAGAAAACGCCACTAGCTGGGTCTCACCATCCAGAGCGAGACGATTGTCGCCCTCTCCCGAGAAAAAAAATGCACTACACTTAATGGGCTTAATGATGTTAGCACTTGACGCGCCCGGAATCTCTAATCAATCAATCAAACAAACAAACAAATATTCGTAAAACGGACACCGGGAACGTGACACATGCACTGCCTCCTTGCGGAGTTAATCACGTTGCCCTTGAAAGAGAACATCACAATCCACCGAAGGACGCATTTAGAGGGCGACACTTCCACACGACACTCTACACAAACATTCTTATGAACTATAACATCAAAATAGAAATCTTAATCAAACGCCTTCGAAATCAAAATAAATCAAATTTTAATAAAAGCTTATTTATTAAAACAAATGTCCATATAACTTGAAGACTTAACAAAGATTAAAAAAGCTTAGAGTTCTCAAAAGTGTTCTTTGATCTGCAAGGACGGGAGGCTATTGCCAATATCCAATTTGAAATGTATATTGTAAGAGGCATCTAAATTTTCATCATATATTTATTTGTTTTTCAACTTCGATTCGTCACTACACATTTTGCCATGAAATAGTTCATTGCTACAAAACTGCCCAACCATTGATCCTTTATGCCTGACATGGGGAGACGTGACCCCATACAGGTCTCTCGAATCGTACAATTCCAGCAGGTGCAATGACTCCGTGATAGTATCCGTTGGAGCATCGTCGATCTGGAGACCAGAGTTCGAGTCCGACGGTGGCGGATCTTTGACCCCAGCTACTTAGCTACGGTAACTTAGTATTGCGCGAGAAATACTTTAACATAGAGATCACACATCCCGCGTGATCTTTCTTTTCTCAAACCTGTGTTCTCTTTGCCGCTAATACACACACATTCACACACGGACACTGACACTTATTACACCATCACACATGTTGGTACACAAGTCGAGAGCTAAGAGCTTACAGCTTCACTTCGCTAAGGAGGAGACCCGCTGGGGGAGATATCTGGAGGTGACAAACCCGCAAACCGACGTATAGTGCAGCGCCAGAGATTTCGTCTCAGAGGAAAGGGAACACCGCCACCTTCCGCGTTATGCTATGCACTTCACTTACGGGATAAAAGTCAACAATAGATGACTCGCCCCCCAAAAAAAACAATACCCACTCGTTCCGTCTCGCTTCTCCACGCGCCGGTCGTACCACGCCCCCTCCCACCCCCGTGATCCAGCACCCGGAAACGGAAGGCGACCGCGTGATGGTGCCGCGCTACGGAACAGGGGCGCGGGCCGCGCCAGCAATAACGACGCATGCCTTTAACAAAGGGCTGATCCCCCGCTCCGCCCCGCGCCGCCCCGCGCCGCCCCGCGCCGCCGCCCGGGGGCGCGCCCGCTCCCGCCCAGAGTCGTTCGGCGTAACGAGACGACGTCGCAGATTTGGAAGACGAGCGGGAGCGAAGGGGGGGCGGGGCGGGGAGGGGCAGCGCGGAGCGATCGCGAGCGCGAGCGCGGCGGGCAACGCGGAAAGACCTCGCCCCTTTCAAAGACCTGCGCCCGATTTTCTCCCCGTTCGCCCTTCGCTTTGATGTTTAGTCGCCGTAATAGACTAATATTATGTCTATTGCCTTGTTACAAATTCTCGGGTAATAAAAAGAAACGTCGTGCAGACTTTCATTCCGCCGGCGACGACTTGTCGGACGAGCTCGCCTGCTTAGCTGAGAGGGAGAGGGTGGCCTGGAGCTCCTTTCCGTCTCTTCAGTTCCTCCTCCCGTTTCGCTTTCGCTTTTCCTTCTCGGATTCATACTCCGGTCTCCCGGGCCGAGGAAGTCCCAGAGTCTGCCACCAGCTCGTACATACTGACATTTAATGAACATTTTGCCCAAACTTTCCTTTCAATGGCATAATTTTTCGCAGCTGTCTGCACAGAAATTCATGGTGACCTCCACATTTGAGTTACATTATTAAAGAACAAAGTTTGGGGTGTTCTGTTCTAAAAAAAACATCCTTAGAAAGGGAATAATATCTGGCAATTTCATGTTCTCTATCTGAACTATAAAAAACATATTACTGTCGGCAAAATGTGCCTTGTCCACATACATTCCAGACCTCTCGCCTCGGTTACCTGTGGTAACTTCACAGGCCCAATTCAACAGCCATAATTCCTTCCTGTCGCTCTCCCATTACCTTCTGACCGCGTTCCCACCATCTTCCAGCTACCGTGCAGTAATATCTTGCCGTTACCCAAACCATTCTTCCACTGCTGTCCGACCGTCCTGCCAATGCCGTCCCACAGTCCCGCCTCCGACGTCCGACCGTCCGCATAACGCCGGGCCACCGTCATCCCATCGCCGTTTCTCCGTTCTCCAACCCCCGTCCTATCACCTTTCGGTCACGACGCTGAGGCAGCGGCTCCCTTTGGAGAGCACTGAGCTGAAATTCTTTTGAGTATCTAAATCGTCTTCCTCCGTGCGCAGGGCGAAGTGCCTCTGGGGCCCTTCCTGTGGGGCAGAGAGCTCCCTCACCGCCAGTCGGGGACATTAGACGCTATCGCAACCAAGGACGCTATCCAAAGAAAATCATGAAGAAAATATCTATCGGCCAATTTTGGTCGGCTTAAAAGGAACCATAGTCCACATTTATCCATTTTTTTAAAATTTTTAATTGGATATATATTTTTTTTTTTTTTTTTAATTTATTGATTTTGATGATAGGTACATAGATTAGTTGTTAGCAACTTTTCATATGTATTGATTACTTATTAACTAACTTACAATTAACTTATAATTAACTTACAATTAACTTACAACTATTACATTGGGAGAGGAATCCTAGTGGATCCTCTAATCAGGTTTCCAAATTGGCGAATTTGGTGAGAAATGAATGGTAGGGGTATTTATTTGTAATTCTGGTTTGATGGATGGGATTTTTACCGAGTCTGAAAGGCACCAGGGAGGGGATTTGATTTAAGCTAGAGTAAAAGTTAGTGGAAAGATAAGCTATATGCTGTGATAACGGTTCGAGGTTAAATTCCTTATGAAGTTGGAGGTTGGATACGAACCATGGGGCATTAGCAATTGTTCTGAGAAATTGATTCTGTATTACTTGAATTCTGTTAATGTTGGTTTTGGAGGCGTTGATCCATATGGGGCAGGCGTACAGTAGTAGAGGTCTTATAACTGTTTTGAATATTAATATGGAGGAATTGAATGGTACCGAGCTATTTCTGTGAATTAGTGGTTTTAGCTGCAGTAATTTTATTTTGGCTTGAATTAGTTTGTTATCTATATGTTGCTTCCAGTTTAGTTTGGTGTCTAGTTGAAGTCCGAGATATTTAACAGGTGTGTTGGGGGGTAACCATTCTATTGTGTTATTGTTTAGTGTCATAGGAGTGGGTGGAGTGTAAGGCCTTAGTGTGAATATTTTGGCGAAAGTTTTACTTGGATTTAACTGTATCTTGAGTTTGGAAGCCCAGCTATCCAACATGTGAAGGTATAATTGCATTCTGTTTCTAATTAGATTCATGGATGTGTCTGAAGAGAATATGGCCGTATCATCCGCAAATTGAGCTATTTGAATATTATGTAGTTTAGGAAGATCAGCGACATACAAGTTGAATAAGGTCGGAGAAAGTGGGAACCTTGAGGAGTCCAGCGTTTATTAATCTAGGATTTGAAAGGTGATTGTTAACATTTACCGAAAATGTTCTATTGTCAAGAAAACTATTTATTATTGAGAGTATGTAGTGGGGAGTGCCAATTTTGATTAGTTTGTAGCTCAGGGCTTGATGCCATGTTCGGTCAAATGCTTTTGTAATGTCTATGAAAATCGCTATGGTGTGGTGTTTTCTTTGAAAGGCTGAGTATATGTGTTCCGTAATACGGAGTAACTGATGTTGTGTGGATATTTTTTCTGTGAATCCAAATTGTACTATTGGTATAGCTTTTGTTAGATGGAGATGTTTGTTTAATCTTTTAGGATAATTTTTTCGAAAATCTTTGATAGGTTTGGTAACAAGCTTATGGGGCGGTAACTGTCGGTGAAGGCAGCGTTTTTGTTTGGTTTGGGGATGGGAATGATAATTGCATGCTTCCAAGTCAGTGGGAAATAGCCGATTCTGAAGCATGAGTTGAAAATGTTATTTAAAAATGCTATTGCTGGGGTGGTAAATGCTTTAGAGCTGTGTTATTAATGCAATCGTGACCTGGGGATTTTTTAGTTGGGAGGTTTTTTATGATTTTATTGATTTCAGTCGGAGATGTGTATTGGATTTTGTGGTGAGGTCCATGAATACTTTCTCTATCTGTTTTTATAATGGTGTTGTGTTCGGGGTGAAATTGTGAGTTATTTAAGGTGAATGTCGAAGCAAAATAGTCAGCAAGTTCTTCAGCTTTATGATATGATGAATAAGCTTTACCTGTCGTGGTTTTTAAGGGAGGGATTGTGTTTTTCTTTTTTAGTATTTTCTTGGTGAATTGCCAGAGCGAGTTGTTGTTGGTGTTCAGTGAGTTTAGTAAATTATGAAATTGTTGATTTTTGTGGTTTTTTATGAGTTTTTTGACAATGTTAGTGATTAGTTTTAGTTCCTTCTTAAGTTCTCTAGTTTTAAGTTGGATCCACAGTCTTCTGGTTTTATTTTTTGTGATTATTGCATTTTGTATAGATAGGGGTAATTTGCTGTATATGTTTTTGCTAGCGTTTGGTAGTATGGTGGGTTGAGATTTTTTAATAGTGGAAATAATTAGTTCGTTCAAATAGTTTATTGATTGATCTATTTCAATTGGAGTTTTCAGGATCTTTATTCTAGGAATTGAATTTCTAATTAGTGTTTGATAGTTTGCCCAGTTTATTTTTAAAGTATTTATTTTAGGGGGGCGTGTTGGGGGTTAGTTGTTGGGTAGTCATTAGAACCGGAATGTGATCTGAGTCTAGTTCAAAAATTGTTGAAATGTGAAATTTTATTTTTGTGTTGGTTATGGCTAAATCAAGGATATCCGGTTTGCGCAGACGATCGAATGGGTAATATGTTGGTTCGGGAGGAGATAAAACTTTTAAGTTAAATTGGTTAATTATATTTGCTAAGATTTTGCCATCGTGATTACTGGTTTGGCAGCCCCAGCTTGTATGTTTGGCGTTGAGATCACCTAACAATAGGACATTTTCCGTGGGCTGGAAGAAATTTTGTAGGTTTGCGTTTTGAATTTTGGTTCTTGGTGGCTTGTATACTGATATTATTTTCCATACTTGATTGTTTATATTTATTTTAATTGCGATGGCTTCAATGCCGGGGGAGTTCGGAAGATTAGATTGGTAGTGATTATAGCATGATTTTACCGCTATTAGTACGCCTCCACCTTTGGTTTCAGATCTATCAGATCTGTAAAGAGTGTAATTTGGGATGAACAGTTTGTTTTTTTGATTGAGGTGCGTTTCAACTATGCACGCAATGTCAACGTCGTAATGGTGCAGAAAGTGAATTAATTCCACCTTTTTGTTATTGATTCCATTGGCGTTCCAATTTAAGCAGGTTAAATTATTGTTGGGTTTATCTGCCAGTGCTATTGGTTAAGTACGCGGTTACGGAGTTTTGTATGGTGCTGATTATAGATGGTATTAAAGAATTGATGAAATTAATTATGCATGAGGTGATGGTATTTATAATTGTGTTGATTATCGGGTTGCTGGCGTGAGGGTTTGGTGGTTGAGAATTTGGTGGGGAGATGTTACGGGAGTTTTGGGCAGTTTTGGGTTGATTTTGGGAGTTCGATTTCTGGTTGAAGTTCGGGATTGTGTTGGTTTGAGGCAATGGTGGGAATTGTTGATTAAGGTTGATTTGTGAGGATTGACCAGTTAAGGACTGGTTTACATAACTATTATCATTGGGCGGGGTTTTGGTTTTTTTTTCACTTATCTCTTTAAAGTACAAACAGTTTTGGTTCCTAATGTCCGCCCTGTGGTTTCCTTTACAGAGAGCACACGTCGGAGTTTCGTTCTTCTTGGGACACTTTACTGAATAATGATTGCCGCACAGAACGCACAGTTAATGATGTGATTGCAGTTATTTTTTGTGTGTCCGAAATCCAAACATCTTTGGCATTGCAAGGGGCCTTTCGGTTTTTTACGTCTTTCTACCTTCACTCGATGGTTACATATTTGATCTATTGATAGAATGATGTCAATTGGCTCGGTTCCGTTAAATTCAGCGGCCACTACAGGAATGGGGTTGCCGTCCTTTTGGAGCCTGGTCACTTTCAGTATTGAAGGGTACCGTTGTTTTAAGTCTAATGCTATTTCGGATACTGTTATTGATTGATGCAGGTTTTTAAAAACCACTGAAATTTTTTGTTTGAAGGATCTTTAAACGAATGAAAGCTCCTTTGTGTTTGTATTAGGTATTTAACTATGTTACGGAAGTCTGTTGGTGTTTTGGCACTGATCTTGACTTTGTCAAATTTAACATCTGATATGAAGTTACTTGTAACTTTGTGCTTAAGTTCCTTGGTGAAATTATTTATGTTCATTATATTAGACACATATATTGGAGGAATTTTACCTGTTTGAGACAAATGATCAATTGGGTGATTGTTTAGGTAAGCAAATCTCGTGTCCTCGTTTTTCCAACTAAATCTGTTATTGGTAGACACATTATATTCCAGTTCACTTGTGAATTGAGATGGATCACTAGGTTTGTTGAGATCTACACTCATTTTTTTGTTTTCGTGATTATTTGAGATATCACCGACTGACCTTTTTCTGGTGAGAGAGGTTGCCGTAGAAGGGTAGGTTTGACCGTTGGTCGCGTTTGCTGTTGAGTTGCCAACCTCGAAATTCACTTCGGGGTTGTGCTGCATCAGGGCTGCGTCTGTGTTGAAATCCATATCTTCGCTAGATGGTAACATATCCGGGTTTTGAAGAACATCGTCTGTGTAGGAGGTGTCGAATCCACCGTTGTTTAAGGTTAACAGAGCCCTGCTTATCGCATGCCCTGTTGATGAGTTGATATCGAATGACATTCACCTATCACACGATATCATTTAAGTTGCTACTGCAATTTCGAAGTTCACTCACTACGGGATACTAGTTAACTGGCGAACTGCGGGAGCTCCGCTTACTAGGTCCGCACGGCTCGGAGTCGAGCACTAGAATGAGGAATTGGATATATGCTCAATTGAAATTCGATGGTGCGCTCGACGACACGTCGCTCGCAGGAGTTCTAATATGGCGCCTGCGAAGAAACCGCTGTGAGGCGGAGGTCAGTGACAACTCGACGCGGCCCGCGTGCTACTTGCAAGGTTAATTTTTCCCACTCACTGCTGAGGGAAGCTACGCCTACTCGTCCGAGTTACAGTCCGGTTTTTGAGGCAATGGGCCCTAAACTGGACAGTCCTTTATGGGTGTGCTTCGGCGCAAGACTCGTTGACAGGTGAAGATACGTCATAGAGTCTAATATAAACGTCTTTACGTGTTAAAATAAAGCATATTAAGTTTATGTAAACGAATAAAATTCGGAAAGTGATAATTTTTCGAGAATATACCTGATCAAACTTTCAATGTATCTCTTGGCAATGAGAGCAGTGTACAAAATTAATTAAATCCTATTACTGTTTTTTGTTTTATATTAAATTTAATTATTGTGTAATAAATGAACTGGTTGAATTGTAGTTCCAAATTATTTAAATTAATTTAACTGTCATATGTTCCATTAGTGATGAAACTAATGGAACTGACTGTGCGGTTAAATGGATTCTGTAACCTGAAATAACTTCCTTATACCTAAACCATTCTCACTTCACGCAACTATCTAGGCACAATAAATCACAGTAAACAACAATGAAACATCATTTGTGTCATTTCTTCTGCTAGTAGCTGTGGGGTCTCATCGGTAGAAACAGGAAACATAGCCCCAAGTAATTTTTAACACTAGTAGCTGCGACCACGTGGTGAAATGTAAAATGTAACCTCACAGTGGCTCTTAAAACCTAAAGACAGTTGAGAGTCAACAGTCTCGTTAGCTCAAGTATTTAGTGCAACTGGGCGTATACCGGAAGATCAAGTTTGATTCCTGGCTCAAGCACTCAATTCTTTGAACAGTCATACATCATCTGAATTATTGTTTTATAACGCGAATATTGGCCATCTCGGACCACTCTACACGTTCTCCGAAGCCCAGTCATATTTATCCCGGAGAGAATAACGTGTATTTACTCGCGGTGATAGGATGATAATGAGGGGAGAAGGGACCATTACAAATACGTCCTTGCCTACGCAGGATTCGAACCTATTGCCTTAGCACAGATGGCGACTGAGAAATTCCCTGAGTGGGGAAACACAATGAGAGTGGGGGAACATGTTTTGCTCCAGAAAATTTGCCAGACTGCCACGCCGTTCGATTGTTACTATGTTGCCTGTGGAAAACTCATAATTTTGTAGAATTCTTAAATGTATGTATTTTGTAATCTACCTGTTCCGATTATTTTGGAAGTAGATTTCTACGTTTAGTTTTAAAATCACACTAAATATTTTCTTTCGATTTTTTCCGTATGAATAATGTCAAATGCTCTAATGAGACGATAAAAGGCTCGTTTTAATTTTTATCTTTCTAAAACTGTAAATGTTTGTTTCCAACGTTTCGTGCATCATCAGGCTAGATACAATTAATGATTTGCTTCAATGGCTTAAGCAAAGCAAGCAATTAAACTATTTACCAGCACGATTTTCAAAACCTTTTTAGACCCAATTTTTGGGCAGTTAGACTTAAGTAATCATTTCTGTAGTATCCAATCAAAGACAAGAATTCTTAAAATTATTTTTATTCAAGACCAGGTACAATTGCTGAAGTGCCGAATCACAAGAAGAATGTACCAAAAGCGAATCCGTGTTATTATAGTCCAGAAGAAGTCCCAAAATCAGCCGTGTCGTCGAATATCCACAAGAGAGTTTCACGTCATTAGCACAAGTCGTCGTCGTAGCAGGTCTTCACACTTCTCTCACCAAGTCACTCGCCAGGATACAATCACTAACACTGACGCTCGCTCTCTGCCCTGGCGTCGGGTCGCCCGCTAGGGCTACTGGCCCGCCGACTAGCTGCGGAGTAGGGGCGGTGGCGAGTCCCTACCCGCTTGCCCGGGCGTGACGGCCGCGCGCGGACAGGCCAGGCCAGCTCGCACCGGTTGCCTTCTTCTCTCGCCAGGGGCGGTAACGCCCCACTGACGTCACTCGGCGGCGGCTCCTTTAAACGTGTGCGGCCGGTCACGACACTTTCAAAAATAATTCAATTAATTATTTTTAGAATAAGTCTTTAATTTGATCCTTAATAATGATCTTACACTCTTTTAAAATATTTGGAAACGGATATTAAAAAATATGTATTCTTAAAGATACGGAAAAAGGAAACAAGTTAGTGTATTTACAAATGTCTTAAGTACTTAATGTCTTATGTCTTAAGTAAGTCAATAAGTGCTCATATATTTTGGATCCTTGATACCCAAAACGCAAATGCATTTTCTTGGTGATTTTTCAGAAAGGTGTCTAGAATTTAGACCGAAATAATATGTTTATCTCAAAGACTATCTGTTGAATGCCTAGAGTCGTAGCAGTGACAATTACATTCCTTGTAGAATGTGAATAAAGAGTTGCAATCAATATCTCGAGAAGAGTACAGTCTGAGCACCATGTACGCATCATATTGAGAATATCCAATCAGGAATAGAAAATATTTTCTTATGAATAGATAACAGACACTGGTAGTTTTCTTCAAATCTTACTGTGATTTAAAACACTTTTAAAGTAAATAAATAATAATTATTACGTGAGACAAGTTAGCAAGAACGTTAAATGCGAGTAATTCACATTAAATATTCAAAACCACCCCTCCGTTTCCTACACATTCAAAATATTGATGTAGGGAGTTCATATTTCATAAAGTATAAAGTAATCACACTTCAACCTTTTTTTATGTTTTAGGTTATTAAGGAACTCCTAATGTTTGAGAGAAGAAAGTTGAGAGAATATTCCTTCACAATCTTTTCAAAAAAAGGCACGTCTCGTAAAGAATTTGCGTTATGCTTTGAAACATCTTGTAAAGGATCCTAAAACAACGCGGAACGAGGAGTGTGCTCTGGTGCATTCGAATTCTCTTCTCCCCTGCAAAGGAATGCTGCTTCAAGCGATCCCTCAGTCAATCAGAAAAGGTTTATCAAACCCTTTCGACTTTTTTCAATCGGAAAACTTTTGATATAGGAATCATCTGAGTTTCATTTCGTCAAATGATAAAGTTTTCTTCTCCCTCCGTCTCGCTCCTTCTTCAAAGATCTTTTACGAGCTCTATAAAAAGAATTGTCATATCAAAGAGAATATTTCCTGAAGAAGAAAAAGTCGAATTATATTACAACCGTTGACTTAAATATCTAAAATTCTAAGAGCAGAGAAGAAGTCTCCATTCTTTGAAGGCCATTTTGTGACGTTTAAGTAACCTGTTCTTTGCAGTCAGCTCTTTCTCTCTGAATGGATTATAATGGGAAGAGAAAATAAACTTATTTTTTGAAAAGTATAAAGACAAGAAGATGCTTCGCGTTCCTGCATATTTCCCTCGTTTTTTATGAGAAAACAATTTCCTCATTACCTACAATGTCACTAAATTCCTCACTGTGTTATTTTAACTCTTACACAGAAAAATCATTCTACCAGGCCGCTGTCGTTATTTCATGTCGTAGTGTGGCAGCATTGTTTGATATGAGGCTCCTAGTATCTTGCTATTAAGCAATCATCCACAAAATCACGAATTGCTCCATAGTTCCTGGCTGTCTGTTGGAAACTTTTTTGAAAACTTGAAGGGTCGGGTGTTTTATATTACAAAATGAACTAGAAATGTACAATATTTGTTTTTCATATAATATTAAACAATACTTTTAGATATAAATAATTCAATACATATTTTATATTTTAGTGTCTTTTGGGGCGATTTTTTAAAACCTTTAGACCACAACTACGAAATCTCTACTCACAAGCAGTGGCAAATGGTAAATCATCAAGAGCTCTATGGATGGAGAAGGTATGAGTCAATGACAAATGATGAAGATAATTTTGTAGTGGTTGCTGGAGAGCAAAGATAAATAGAAAAGGAAATTGACGTTTCCGACTGCAAAGAACAAATAGGTAATGAAAATGATAAAAAGGAATTAAAACGGAATAGAGAAAATAAGTAGTGTTAATGAAATTATCTTACAAATAAGAAACCGATACTGGTAATCCTCAATGTAAATGACCACAGTTTTTCATGGGACAGAGATTGGAAAATACTGTAAATGACAAATTGTGGAAGCAAAACTAATCGAGAAGCTACAAAAATATTTGTGGAAATATTAAACTAATTAAGCATTTACCCTTAAAGAAATTTATGTTTTGGTGATTGTACAGAATATCCAGTCTAAAGAGTGCAACACACAGTAAAAGAAAATTAAAAGTAAAAAGTAGAAACTATTTGAGATACATGCATCGTAAGCAATAATGTGATAACGACAGTAACACTTACAATTTTAAAATAGACCGTTTAGTGAACACGTAAAGGTTACCCATATTTCTTGTTCCCATATTTTATTCTAAACAATAATTGGCTTTGGAAATTAATGAAAGTATGAAATATTATTTACACTTAAACTTAATGGAGAAACATTACCTAAAACACAGTGCTTTCAGATACATAAAGACTCTTTGTACTGCCAAAATAGAAAATCATAATAAACGTATTTTTAATGTTTAACAAACAGTTGGTACGCTTGTTTTTGAAATCTTTAAGTTTAAACAAAAAAAGAAGTAGCAAGAAAAGCTCATTCATTGCGTTTTCGGGGGCAAAGAGATTGATTAAAAATTCATTTCGTTGTTTTACATTTTCATTGACTCTCAGAACATGCAACTTTGGGTCACTAAAATTTGTTATCGTCCTCCCCTCGTATTTTTATTAAAACCAGACTTTATAAAATAGAAATCAAACCATCATTTTTGCACGAGTTTGCGTTGTTTACAAATTCGAACAGCATTCTGAGATAGCCTGATTGATAAAAATTTTCAAGTATTATGTTTCATTTAATTATTTCTGAAAACAGTGTGATATAGTTACAAATAACATTATTTGAAAAGCTGAGACATAAATGAACATGTTGAAACATAAATGCTGAAATAAAACGATTCACTGAAATTTTGCTGAAATATTTTTGAAATCATTTTTTAAGTAAAAGGGTTAGATGTGCCTTTTTTATAAATGAATAAACAGAGTAAATCATAGTTACACAAAAATGGTACCTCAATGATGATTTAAAATTTTTAATCATTTCTTTAACTATTTTATTGACATTTTAAAATTACCTATAAAATTGTCGACTACCACTGAAGCTAACAAATTAATCATGAAACAAACTGTGTGAATCTTAGCGTTGAATGTGATGACAAATGCAGATGTGCGTCCACTCCAGTCCACAATAGCACGTTCTGCCTATTCACAGCCCCGTCCAGGGCGCGGCCCAAAACAATCCGAAACTTGGGCGTGAGCTGTGGAGTGCCGCTGCCGCCTCCTCCTCGGCCAGCGAGTGAGATGTGGCAGGCAGAGAGGGGAAGGGGTGAATGGGGGCTGTGGCTGGGAAGGGGTGGGTGAAGGGGAGGAAGATGATGGGCGTGCGGGGGGGCCGGGGCGGGGCGGGGGAGGGGCGGGGCGGGGTGGGGGGCGGGGGCGGCGCGGGGGCGGGGCAGGAGCCGGCGCCGGTCCATCTGTCGCGTGGCGGCGCCTCCCACGGCCAGTCCATCTGTTTGCGTTAGCGGCGCCGCTCACCGGCCGCGCGCACGGCCCGTAAACATGGCCCGCCGCCCATTACCGAAATCACGGCGGCATCGGCTGGGGGCGGGGCCCGGGCGGAGCGGGGGCCGGGCCGGGCCGAGCCGGGCCGGAGTTCCTGAAGCGCGGAGGCGCTCGGCAGAGGGTTATGCGGGCAGCATAATATCCATGCAAAACAACGTGAGCGGCGCGGCGCGGCGCGGCGCGGGTGCGGCCGCTGGCAGAGGGCGGGCGCAGGGCAAGGAGGCAAGAGGCCGCCAAGAGCTAATCCAAGCCAGCAGAACGGAGGGTTGGCACTGCAGGGGTCGTAGAGCCTCCTGGAGACGCCAGAAGGAGCTCTAGGCAGGGCAAATAGGGACGCAGGGTTCGGCAGTAGACACGGCTGAAAAATGTGCTTTTCATATTAGTAGACTGCAACGAAAGGTCTGATTATTAGATGTTGGTAGAATACAAAACATTCAAGCCAACTTATCTAAAGATAAGAAAAACATTATATTTTGAATGTCTTAAATTATTTGGCCGTTAATGAAAGAACAGGGAGTAACAAAACTAAAATGAGAAAAGTGAGATTAGGTTCAATCACATTCGCTGAAATGCAAGCGATATCTATATAAGTAGCGACTGGATGTCTGTGTGTGTGTCCAATTATGTATGTTAGAAGGGATAAGTGACATAATTGGGAATGATGAACTCAAAATAAATACCTCAATTTTAGGGAGAGTGTTGTCAAAAATTTGTATGTTCCTCGTGTTGGCGCTAAAAAGGATTCTATCATGTCAATGAAAGTAGTGAAAAGCAGTAGGAACTTCGGAATATTATAGAAGCCATTAAACCAATAGCGATAGCATTAAAGGTAATATTTGTAAAGGAAGATTGAATGATTTGTATATAGAAGTTCGAACTAATGAGAGATGACCAATTTCTTCTTAAATTTCCATCATTGCCGGAAGTCGCTGTTTGGGAGTGGGAACGGCGAACGAAATTAATTGGCGCAGCAGATGCGTGGGCATCGCAAGAGGCGAAAGCTGTGTATGTGTGTCGTCTTAAGAGCAGCAGGAATGAGCTTTTAAAAAGAGGGAATGTCGAGAAACAAGAGGAAGAACAGAGCAATGAGTTTCGAGATGGATGGCAAGGAGCAAAGGCGAGGAGAAGAGCGTAGGCGAGGGGCGTGAGGCGTAAGTCTAAGGGCGAAAGGTTGGAAGGAAGGGCAATGGTGCAGGAAGGGCGATGACCGTGGAGCAAAGGTCTTGAAGAGAGAGAGAGAGAGAGAGAGAGAGAGGAGAGAGAGAGAGAGAGAGAGAAGAGGGCGAAGGACATGGGGCGTGGGGCGAGGAACGGCAGAGAAGGTTGTGGAGGGTCGGCGAAGGGCGAGGCGCGTGGGCATGAACACGCGGCGAGAGGAGTGGGCGCAGGGCGACAAAGACGGAAGGACAAAGGGTAGGCGATATCTGCGGGCGGCGAGGGGGCGGGGCAGGGGCGGGGACGGGGGCGCCTGATGCTTATGCAACGGGTTCGTTACGGCTGTCGCTCAGGCATACATCACGGCGCGAGAGTTATGCCTCCGGCCGGCTGGCGCCGCCCCGCCCCCGCCACTCCCCCGCCGCCAGCCAGGCGCTAACAAGCCGGCTTGTTTTACAGCTGACGCCCCATGGAGCCTCTGATTATCCTCCTCGCCCCAGGGAAAAACGGGGCGTTCGCGGGGTTGGGGCGAGGGCGGTGAGCGGACAAGGACTGCACCAGGACGACCCACGACGCGTGCGACCTCTGCAGGAGGCGAGACGTGCATGCCGCCTCTGCTGCTGCTGCTGCTGCTGCTGCTGCTGCTGCTGCTGCTGCTGCTGAAAAGCCCTTTCATACACTCTAGCGCCATTTTCTACGTAACAGTCGGATACCAGAGGGGGAGGGGTCGACGGAGTCAAGCGTGTTTTTTTTCCTCTGCCTTTGTGAAAATAAACTACTGTTTAATTGTTTAGGACTTCATTATTAGAACCTTGCATGTCCCTAGGATGTAGTTTTGTCACCTAGGGCTTGCCGGATGTTTATACAACAATTCAAAATTGTCACCACGCGTAATCGTATCGTGGAAACTCAAATGTTCTCTTCGACCCATGTCTGCTCTTAAACACATTGCATTCCTATTTTAGCACCTGTCGATGTAGCCAACAGTTCTGCAATTGGAGAAACATAGTGACTACAAAAATAATTACCCCAAAACTGCTGGTTTAAAAAAATTTGAGCGTGGTCTTATTCAGAGATCTCAGTTTTTTAAGAACAGATTTCATTAATGCAAAATTGTCCTTCAATTTATTTTACAATGTTATTTTATTGCAATTTTCAGAAAAAGAGAGTTTACCAAAAAGGTGATGCGTCATTTTTATAAGTGTACAGTAATCTACTCAAGAAAAAATAAGATAAAATTTGGACCCTTTTTAAACATTTCTCAATATTATGAATAAAAAAAAACCAAACAATTCAAATTTTTAATAATTATTAAAACATTAGCACCCAAAGTGAACTTTCGGAAACCTTTTCCAAATTCAGAGGGTTTTAACAAAGTAAAACATAGTATATATAAAAACGTTAATCACGAAAGGACATAAAATATAAGAAGTATATTTGTATAAAAAACGAGAGAAAAATGACTTACAACTTTACGTGAATCACTAAAAAAACTGCTTAGGTAATTTTATGAAAAGAGATAGGAGACCGCCTCCTTATAGGATGAGGGAAATGAAGATGGGTGACTGAAAGTGTAGAAGAACTAGTCAATAAAAAAAATTAATACGATACTGCTTTATATGATATGATGATTGATTCTTAGTGATTCCGGGCGCGTCAACTACTGAGGTCATTAGTCCCGTAAGTGTCATACATGTTTTTTTCTCGGGAGATGACGGTGATCTTCCCCCGCTGGATGACGAGGTCCAGCGCCGACCTACCGTCGGCTAGTGGGGTTTTCTCCAACCACGTATCTCCCACCAGCGGTGCATCGCCCCAGCCGGGAAAAGTTCTAAGGCCCCAACCGATCTCTCAGAATGTGTGTTAGTGTAGTGCATGTTAGTGTAACTGTGTGTGTGTAAGGGTTGAGGATAGGACAAGGAAGAGGAAGGAAAGATCGTGCGCGATCCGTGGCCCATTTGTTAGGGTACTGCTCCGACATTCACCTGGTGTTGATCGGAGAAACCACGGAAAACTACCGATCAGAGCAGCCGGTCTCTAGAATTCTCCTCCAGGCAGCGACTGAATTCGACCTAGCTGACAACCTAGTCGAAAATACTGCCGCTGCCTTGACTCGAACCTAGAACCTCCCGGTCAGAGGCACTGCAATGACATCAGTTAATGTACTGAGCCACCTCTACGAATACTACTGATTTATATAGGAAATGTTTGCTAGGGAAAAATTATTTTTAATAGTTTTAAAATGTCTAGATATTCCGAGCAGCAACGCAGGAATCGAACGTGTACCTGCCAGATTGAACGCGTGCGCGGAGAATCGTCGGGAGTGGTTGGGGTCAGGGTGCTGCGCTGGCGGCAACGCACTGCCTGCGGGCCGAGTGGGGACTTCCCTGCCCAAATCACTTCCCTCCGCAACTACCAAGCGGCGCTAGCGACATTGCCGTAGCTGAGGATAATATTCAAAAAACACTAAACGAGTATGTTAACTATACCCATAAAGTGAGAATAAAAATAATCCCGTTAAAATGTCAAGCAAAAAGTTTCAATTTACGCCGTCGCAAACCCTTCGGTCTTTCTCATGTTCCCTAATCTTCAGTCTAGCTCGCAATGCTGCATACCCACGTATTAAATCCAAGGATCTCAAAGACTTATTCAAACCACCGTAATCCCCCTCAACTGTCAACTGATCTAAAAACTGAAATAGTTTTCAACCATGCTTCATTTACTTTAGCACAATGTTTACGTTCTTTTCGAGTTAAAAGCCACTGCTTACGGAAGGCCATTTCCAAAAAGATGCAAACCATGTACTGTAAAGTTAACATCCTAGGAGAATGCCTGCCGAACGCGAAGAACTAAATTTAAAAAACCTACCCCGCGGCGAGGGTCCGCGACAGGCGGAGGCGGTGATACACGGGGGCTGGCGGGAGGCCTGGGAAGGAAGCGAGCAGGGAGGTGAAGCGTACCACAAAGAAGTCATAAACAAAGAAGTCATAAACATATGGAACAACTGAGCACTGTCAGAATAAACAAAATAATCACTCAAAAAGAAATCACATGATCCCAAGTGTATATACTTGCAAGTTTTCATGATTTCGTGCAAAAAGTTATGCGATTATGTAGGAAAGTGCCATTGGAGAATTCATTTTAAAATGCCGGACGGAACCCCTATCGTCAGTGCCATTGGAGAATTCATTTTAAAATGCCGGACGGAACCCCTATCGTCAGCTCGTCCGTCAAAATTGCGTTTGTGAGCAAAGAATCACTTTCTGGACTAGTTAATTAAATCACGTTTGCTTCATTAACAATTAAAAAGTATTTAAAAAATCGTCATCTATAAAACCTCTCCCAGGTAATCTTCGTAAATCTCCTACAGAATAGAGACTGTTAGAAATATAATTACTTGGCACCAAACACGTTGGTTCGTTTGGAGATAAAGAGCATTTAGAATGCCAGAAGATGAAATAGTGAGCCCGCGCATAGTCGAGCTGAGCGGAAACCTTGCATCAAAAGGAGGGAGAGCAGAGCATCTATGACTGTCTTGAATCTAGAACTATAATTTTTCTTTTTCCGTGTTTATTATTACATGATACCAATTGATCGACACAAGTTCACTATGAATATTATTGCTTATTTTATATTTTGCACACATGGTTGAAACTTTGAATCATGGTTTGCACACTTGAATCCTACGAAGTATTGCTAGTGAACAAATCTTTGCTTATAAAATCTGTTCCTCTACTTCTTTCCATATCCAAATTAGAGTGATTCGTACACAAGTTGTAGGTAAAATGTCAGCCCTTTGTTTACCATCCGGCCGTTTGCGCTAGTAACCGAGTGCGATCTCAGCCTAAATATTTGAGTTACTTTTGAGTCCCTCTCATACTTCTTCACCATAGAACTACTGTATTTTATATCTCACTATGACAGGTCGAAATATTGACGTAAAGTGGAAGAAGGAGTATGCTGAGCAATCATATAAATAATCTATGGAGAATCACAATTTAATTTAAAGGAGGTGAATTTTATTATGAAGAAAACCAAGTGAAATACTATTGCGTGTACCATAGTTCTCCCTGATTCTTGTTTGTTTTTCCAAGTTAAGTCTCAAATCAACATTTCAGAAGTATTATGAAGAAATGAAATGTTATTAAATATTAAAAATAACAAAATGTCATATTTGTTACTGAAGTGTCTCAGTGACAATTACTAACATTTTTATATTGCTAATTTAACTGTGTCCCAGATAATTTTTCTTCATGGTATTTTCTTACATTTTATTGGATTCTAAGAAGGGAAACTACTTACTTCTAGGAAGACAAAAAATCGATATCTAAATAGGACCATTCCAGGCAAATTAAACGATTGACCTTTTCCTAACTTTGAATTCTTTATGTCTCCTTCGTTGGTCTTTAATACTAATGAAAGCATCAGTCGAATGGCTGAGACAGCAAAGATCGATTGTGGTATGTGATTGAACTCAATTCGATGAAGAAAATTTCAAAAACTTTTAAAATTCTCCACCTGGAGTGTATTGCCCACCTGGACTGTTGATAACTTTGACCGATATTTCAAATTACTTCATATCTAAACATTCATTATTTAATACTGCTCACGAATAGAAATAGACAAAAGACGTTTGCATTAAAATGTGTTGTATGGCAGCTGTAAGACAGGCTTCTCTGAACGGTACATTTCATTAGAATTTTGTTTACTCACTCCTGCTCTCCAGGATTACACTGATGTAATATAAGATTGACATTTTGGCAACGTTGATCAGGAGGTTCCTAACGAAAGAATGTTAGATACACAGCAACTTTTAAATTTGGGGCGTGCGCGGCAGGGCGACGCGCTGTTAAGAGGGCTCACCGTGCTAGTGAAGGCATCTAGTAGGACTGGAGTTGTGAGGCAAGGCACAGACTGACATCGCTATTTGGACTGCAAACCAATTGAGCGGTCAACGGGATCTATTGGCAGGCAGTGGGAACTGTTGGTAATCAATAGGTAGATAATTTGGCTCAGTTGGAAGTTAATGACGGAGTGTTAAAGCTCGTGCAGGAAGTGAAGCGATTTCTGTCTACGTGATAGATCCTGGTAATTTTAGATTCTATTGGAAAGTAGCAACCTGTGCTACGAATAGGAACATAGACTGGTTATGAAGTTTGTGCCGCGGAAATGGTTTTCTTTTTTCTCTTTCCCTCTCTCTCTCTTCCTCTTCTTCCTCTCCCCCTCCCATTCCCCTCTTCCCCTCACGCCCTCTCGCCCCTCGCCCTCTCGCCCTGTCACTCTCTTGCTCTCTTCCCCTCTCACTCTCACTCCATCTCTCTTTCACTCTCTCGTGTAAATAGTAAATTTTTTTAATTGTACAATGTGTATGATGGCTATTGTAATCCATTGCTAAAATAAGCTAAAATAAGCTGTTTGGAGTTCATGTTATTTTTGAAGGTAACGAAAAGTTTAAAGAGAAAATGTAGGGAAAAAACAAAATCATAAGTTGCGTTGCTTCTCTCGCCACCAACTCTCAATGTATTGAGAGGAGGAAGATGCAACAGAATAGGTGCGGCTCAGCTTCAAAATCGCATTGAAATTGCTCTTTATTTCCGAACACGTGATCACGTTTTCTCAGAAAAGCGTCAGGTTCAGGATGTCTATAATTATTCTAGGGAATATGTGGGTATTTGTCCTTCGGTTTATATAATTTGCTTTTTTATATACGTCTGACTCAAATTATGCACTCCAGTACACTAAACATCGAAATCATATTAAGGAGTAACATACGCAAATGTAACGTTTGCTCAAAAGTGATTGTTGCGCACTCAAATGCTACGTAACATAATATCGATGACTGAAGTCTGTGTGTCTTCAATTGGCGCTTCTTACAAGCCTAAACCCGAGTGAGTCCCGAAAGGGAGGCCGAAGCCACTGCACCTGAAAGTCAATGCACTCCAGGCCTGCGGGCAGGGCGGGCAGCGGTCGGGTGAGGTGAAGCTTGCAAGGAGAGGGGTTGGGTTTGTTGGTTGGAGTAGGCAGGTTCCGGACGAGGCGAGACGTGTGGGCCCCCGCGAGGGCGGCCACCAGGGATAGCGGTGCAGGGGGCGGCGAAGACGCATGGGCGGGCGGGTGGACCGGCAAGCGTGTGGGTGGGCGGGTGCGTGGGCGGGCGCAGGGGCGGGCGCAGGGGACGGGCGCGGGGCGGGCGCGGGGCGGGCGCGGGGCGGCGCGAGGGCGGGGCCGGCGCGTGGTCAGGCACGTGGGCGGGGTGGGCGCGTGGGCGGGTTCGTGGACGGGTGCGGGGCGGGCGCGTGGGTCGGCTCGCAGGCGAGGCGCAGTGGACCCGTGGACGGGCTCGGGTGGAGGGGATGGGACCCGTGGCCGGGCATCTGGGCGGGCTTGTGGGCATTCGCCTGAGCCGAAGCGTGAGGAGGCGGGGTGGGTTGTTCGTGGGCTGAGTCGGGCGCGGGGTGGAGGCGTCTTTTGAAATGTTGATGTGCGTTTGATTGCGTGAGGCGCGCGAGGCCGGGTTTATTGAAAACTGCGCTGTTATCTGTTTTACGTCCAACGGCGCAATTCATCTAACCGTTGCGTTGCTGCGGGAGGAGATGGAATGGGGCGGCCGCGGCGTGGCGAGACTTTAGACAAGATTTCAAACAACCGTTTAAGTTTTAATAACCCCATCCCGCACAAAATAACATCAAGTTCTGTGAATTCCACCGCCCGCGGCCGCGCCGAGTTGTTTGCGAGAGGGGGCGGTCTCGGGTGAAGGGGAGTGGAGGCAGTGTGCAAAATCGGGGCAGTACAGCGACTGTAGGCCGAATGAATAAGTTTTTGACGGGAAATATCGGCTGGCGCAGTTGGCAAACCTGACCGCGCGGCTTCGGGGAATAACTGCGGCCAAAGCGGGGCGGCGCCGGCACCGGATACTCGCCCTGCAGCGCTGCACTTTGTAGATTAAAACGTGATATTCATGAACAGTTGGAAGCGTTGCCTCGCGGTGTGGCGCTGTAATTGCTCGTGGGATTGTGGGTAATATGAATCTCGATTCGCTTTGCGATATGACGCTCTCACCGCCGCGGCGCCTCGGGTGCGGCGGTGCACTGCCAGACGCTCGCGACGCTCCTACGCCTTCTGCACTTCCAAAAAAGAAATTGACGGAATGATGGCAGGTTGTGAAAAATTTTGAAAAAGGTTGACTGTTAGAAGGAAATTCTTATTAGACATTCCTGTATAAAAATGAAACGCTCAAATCGAGATGTGAATGTATTTTTTATGGTATATCATATTTAATGCAAATATTGAAGTCAATAAGACAGATTATGGAAGTAAGCTAGAACGCGTGGCCCAGACAGAGAGCAGCAATGAGATGAACATCTTTGGTTTCAGCGTATATCAGAAATGCACTGCTCTCTCTCCTTTTCATGCAAGGTTTCCGCTCAGCTATGCGCGGGCTCACTACTATTTCATCTTCTGGCATTCTAAATGCTCTTTATCCCCCAATGAACGAACGTGTTTGGTGCTAAGTAATTATATTTCTAACAGTCACTATTCTCTAGGAGATTTATGGAGATTACCAGGGAGATAGTTTACAGATGACGAAATTTTTTATAAATTTTAATACCTAATGAAGCAATAGTCATTTATTTCACTATTACTGAAAGCGATTTCTCACGGACAAAAGAAATCGCGACGGATGAGGCGACGATAAGGGTTGTGTCCGACATTTTGAAATGAGTTCGCCAATGGCACTTTTGAACGTGTTACGCATACTACTTTTAGCACGAATTAATGGAAACTTGCTAGTGTATACACTTGGGATCATTCTCTATATGCCAGACAAAAACATGTGATTTCTTTTCGCGTGGTTACTTTGTTTACTCTGAAGTATGCAGTTATTCCATATGTTTATTTATTTCTTTATTTGTTAATGCTTTCTTCGTTTTTTCGTACTAAAACCGGGGAGATGGAATTTGCAATATAACAGTCTGTCGATTCCAATCATTTGATTAAGGATTCAAATGGAAGTCATAAATTGTGAGATAACAAAAAAAGTGAACAAATATTTTTAAGAAAAATATATAGGAGACAAGTGGAATGGCATTGACAGCAAATATACAAAAACAGGATATGAACAACTTAAATTAGTAATTTGTACTGAACTGTATACTAAAAAATATTCAAAACAAAACTCACTGTACTTCCCTCTAAAATGTTTCTGTTTTTACTCAGAATCCTCTTCTTCAAATTTAGGTTTGAGTATATGTATTCATTATTTTTAGTAATACCACTAACTCACGTCTAAACGAAGCGTTACTCGCTTTGGGGCATTTAATCTTCTGCTATCAGCTCTGATAACAACACCATTGTGTGACCAAGTGACAACACCATTGGCTTTGCAATGTCGTTCACCGGATTGGAGCCCTCTGACAGATTTTCGACACTAGCTCTGGACATGGTCTAACTCAGTCCCTGTCTTTAGAAGAATACTAGCGGCTGGCTGCCGTCCTTCCCGTCGGCTAGGGTTTCTTTCCAACCAAGTATCTCCCACGAGCACAGCACCGTATCAAGTGTAAGGATAGGACAAGGAAGAAGAAGAAAAGATCGCCCGCCGGTCCTTCCCCTTTCGTTTGGATATTGCTCCGACACTCGCCTTGTGGTGATTAGAGAAACCATAGAAAATTACAGAACCGAGAGCAGCCGGCCACTAGATTTCTTTTCCAGACAGCGACTTAATTCGAAATAACTATGTACGAGTAGATAGTGTCAAAAATCTTGCCACCGTCGGGACTCGAACATAGGATCTCTCAGTCGTACGTATTGCATTGACATCCGATGACGCTCTGAACCGTCTCTCTAGGACTTACAATGTAAGACGTGGTTGGGAATATTGGAGCAGGACTCGAACAAATGATTGTCTTCCCAAAACTATTCCGAACAGAACTCTTTTAAATCAGTGACCTGCAGCAGAAAATCTACTGCTGAAACAAAGTATTTTTTTTCTCCAAAAAGTACCATGTACACTGCTCAAGAATAAGAAATAAAGTAACGCATAACACGGAAATAAATTAAATATTACAGCAGAAACTTTCTTCACGAATACTGCATTAACATAAAATAGATTACATACAGTACAACAATTCTTTACACGCCAATAATATAAAAAAAAGTAACTGATCCATTAAGCATCACGGGAATAGGAAACTTTTAAGGAATGTCAGCCTCTTCCTTGGAGCCTTGTCTCATGAGGTATTTTTGCACTGAATATGCGAATTCAGTCGCTAAACGCATATTGACATTAGGTAGAATCAAAAAATCAAATATTTGCATTATTCAGTCAAAATCGAAAATCTGGCATTATTTTTGTACTTTTCACGAGTTCTTGGGTATCTAACAAAACCATCATCACACTTAAAAAGGCCGAAAGCGACATACAAAATAATTGCAAGTTTTTGTAATTGCCGAAAAGTTGCAAAGCAAAGTTACAATTTTTTCGAGCATTGGAAATTAATAGTCTGTTCCGTAAAAGAGAATGTATATGTCCATATGTGTATCACAGAACCTTTTCAACTACTGGAGCACATACTTCAAAACTCACTATGGACACTTTCGAGAAGCCGTGGGTAAACAAGTGTGTGTGTATGTGTGTGTGTGTGTGTGTGTGTGTGTGTGTGTGTGTGTGTTTGGCAGAGAGAGTGATTCAGAAGTTTATCAAGAGAACTTTCTTTTACAAAATTGTTTTAATGCAATCTACAAAGTACTCGTATTTAGGCGGGCATTGTCGCCGAGCAGCCCCCGCGAGAAAAAAGAAAGGGTTGGGGGAGCGATTAATACAACCCAGGCACACGGAGGAATCAGCTAGTAACTAGCAAATAAGGAGCGTGGAGTGTCTTCGGGGCTCAGGAGTCGAGGGCGCGAGGGCGATGGGGGGACGCTAACCGCTCGCCCTGCAGATGAGCAGCACTGGCCGCGAAAGCGAAGTAATAACTTTTAGCGCAAGACCCGCCGCCGCTGCCACATTCCCCACACCCACCAACCGGCTGCTAGCCCAGAGCCCGCATTTTCATTGCCTCTCCAGCGACTCGGATTAAGACTCCTAGGCCGTCCTAGGCCGTTTGAGATGAATGACGTGGCGTCATGTCATGTGCGCTGCCCCTCCTCCCGCAGCCCGCCCACGCGACCGGTGTCGCGCCCAATATGCGGCGGCAGCGTGTGCAGGCGTCATTAGGGTTTGTCTGGGCGTCGTGCCTCACAACGTTATTGATCACGGGAGGGGCGGGGCAGCGAAAGGGCGGGCGGCGGCAGGGGAAGGGGATGCGAGAGGTGGGTGGCGCGGCAGGTGGTAGGCGGTGGTAATGGGACCGTGGGTGACGTAGGTGGTGGAAAGGACGGGTTGGGGGTGCCCGGAGGTGGGTGGTGGTGGCGTGGGTGGAGTGGTTCGCGGGTGGCGGTGGAGGAGCGGTCGTTGGGTGACGCGGTCAGTGGCTGGCAAATGCAGTTGCCAGTACAAATTCCTCCGGAGTGGCGGTACGTCACTGATACCTGGCTCCTGACAGTCTTTGGGAGAAGTTACTTGACAGTTATTGTCACAAATTTAGCTATATTAATTCCCATTTTTTTCTTTAAGGCAAAAGAAATGATCGATTAAAATGAAATAATACATCAGTCCGATTTCAAATTCTCAATTAAGAGTAAAATTGAAAACAAAATTGAATCAAAAGAACGTTGATTTTGTAATCATGTATACTTAAGGGTGGTATAAAAGCAAGAACTTTCTACATTCAGTTTAGAAGGCTTAACAGACAAATATTTTTGTGCTGTCCGTCCGTAAGCGGGAATTGTTAGAATAAAATACTGAATGATTTAAAACACCACACGAAACGAAAACAAGTGCCATTCAAACATATTCTTATCGCCTCGAAAATATGTTTATATAAGGAAGAATTTAGTAAGAAAATAAATATCGTATAGTGAAGTGAAGAATATAAACATAATACAATTCTCTATTATTTTATAGAGAAAACCTGGCACAAATATTTTCGTACGAAGTCACGAATCACCGCCTCGTATCGCTTCAGCTTGCGCATGAACACCCCTTTCTGGATTTTGATCGATTGATTTTCTCGTGTTTCCGGGCGCGTCAACGGCTTTGATCATTAGTCCCGTTAGTGTAGTGCACGTTTTTCTCGGAAGATGGCGATGATCTTCCCCCTTTGGATGGCGATATTCGGCGCCGACCTACCGTCGGCTAGCGGGGTTTCCCTCTAACCAGGACTCTCCCACCAGCGGGTCACCGCCCCAGCCGGGACAAGCTCTAAGCTCCCGACCGGTCTCCCGGTATGTGTGGTAGTGTAGTGCATGTTAGTGTAAGTGTATGTAAGTGGAGAGGATAGGACAAGGAAGAGGAAAGGAAAGATTGCGCGAGGTCCGTGGTCCGTTTGTTAGGGTTCTGCCGCAGCATTCGCCTAGTGTTGATTGGAGAAACCACGGAAAACTCCCGATCAGAGCAGCCGACCGCTAGAATTCTCCTCCAGACAGCAACTGAATTCGACCTAGCTGAAAAGCTAGTGTCGAAAATCCTGTCGCCGTCCCCCTTTTTGGATTTGAAGAGGAAAGGAGACCGAAGTCAGGGGAAGACGCCCATGCCCGGAGGGGCGCGGGGCTCCCCAGACGGGCAAGTACCTCGCGCGGGCGCGTTTTGACGTGCGTGGCCTAAGAGAAAATGTGTGTGGAATGAGCAGTGGAGGTTATATCATCTGGTTACTTATCTCCCTTCCTCCTTTGGAGCTAGAGCGCTGGCACTGAAAATCCAAGTTCGCGAGTTCAACCTCGAATGGAGGAAGTGGACGGTTAGGATGTCGTTATCTAAAACCGACATTTGGCGCAGAAAATGAGATTAACATCCAGGCACCGCAACTTCCATTACAAAGAATCGACGGAGTGCCAGCTGCCTTTGGCACTCGCCAGTGCTGCGCCATTGCTTTACTTGTTTTGGAGTCGTGTGCCCGAGGGGTGCAGAGGCTACTTGGTCGGGCCGCGCTGCACGGGTTGCACCGCGCGGGGCAAGGAGAGCGCGGGCTAATTGCCATTTGGAATTAATATTGCGTCACTCGCGTCCATCTGCGAAAAAGCCCCGCTGTTTCACGGCTCGCAACCGACATCAAATTCGTTTTGCATTATGTTAATTAACGCCGAAAAGACTTTTACAGTTGAAATATAACATTCACTATCACTGTATATTTTTGAAATGGAATGCCATTTGTGATCATGTTAAAATCAATCCTGCGTGATAGTGCTTTTTACAGCCACAGTGTCAGCAATCTAAAAATATATCCCAAATTAAAAAGTAGATAGTATGTGAAGAAGGGTTCCGTTTCAATTTTAAAAAGTTATGCGTGAATAATGACTATGCTTAAAAGGGGTAAGTAAATCTGACACACTTCAAGTTTTAACACCTACACTCAAGAGATAATGCCTCAACGTTTCCGTTAGGAACATATAACCATTTCCTTTCGTTACTTTGCATCGTCAGTATGGAACATTCATTTTTCTACTATAGCCGAAAATCAACAAAAAACGAAGTTCATTCACGCTTGAAGTCACCAAATGTACTTTAAATTACATTTTAGATCTTTCATATATTCTCAAAAACATCGCTTTTCTCTGAGAAGCAAGTGAAGTTATGTCAAAACGAGAAAGTGAAGCAAAATATTGAAAATCCTTTAGGCCTCCTTACGCATTTAACATTTCGTCATGCTTTCTAATACTCCTATTTTCAGTCAATGAAAATAATAATATTACTAATTGCCAAAATAATAATATTACCAACCCAGTCGAAAGTAATAATCACTTTCAACTCATTTTACAGTGACTTCGGAAAGCAAGTTTCGTATAAATGTGAACCTTTATTTTTAATAAGTATTTTTTATAATTATTTTAAGAGTTAAACATGTTTAACAATTTTTCAGAATTGATCCCTTATCAGAAAGTTCTTAAAATGCGTTATCTAAAGAAACATATATGAGTTATCGCGTTTCGGGGGAAGACAGTAGGACTACAACAAAAAACACGAGAATGGAAATTACATCAGGAGGTGTTGCTCCCCTACACCTCCTTACTTCAGGGCTGCTCAACCCAAGCGCTCGCTGAGTAGCCGCGTTCCGCTCGGCCTCGGGAAGCTCAGAAATGCGACTGCGAGCAGTCGGGGAGGGAATGAAGGCCACCACGACAAGGATAAGAGCTTTGAGAAGGGAGTAAAATATGCGATGTGTATGTTGGTTATTGTAATTCTTTGCTAAAATAAACAATTGTGGTTCGGAGTATAAAGAGAAAATGTAGGCCAAAAACAAATTCCTACGTTGTGCCGCTTCCCTCACCACCAACTCTCGATGGATTGAGGCGTAAAATGCGCTTGAAATTTTGCGTTACTTGAACTTAAGGATGTATGTTAATCACGGTGACCGAAGGCTTTGCTGTTGACTTGGGAACACGCAAGTGAACCCAGTCAATATGTCCGTGTGAAGTTGACGATTTTGTTTACAAACAGCATACTTATCGCAACTAGTTTGTTGAATCTACCGTCTACATAGCGTATTTCACACTTGCTTCTCTTATCCTAAGTCCTAGCCTACCTGTTTGAAAAAAAAAAAAACCCTCAAGCCCGGCGCTCCGATGCTTCCGGCCGGTTTACGACTGGCGCTGGGCTAATTATTTCCGAGCGTTCCTTTGTTGGGAGCGTGCACGCATGCTAGCCGTGCTCAAGGGCGCGCGACGCCATTGTTAGCAACAATGTGATAAGCGCGTGCGGGCGCAGCAGGACACGCACGTGTTCCATGCGGGGCAGGAGAATTATGTCGCACTTTTTCGCCCAATGCAGGCGATGAGACCGCAGAAGCACCGCTACAGCCTGTGTATGAATGGAAATCGTGCCCACACGGAATAAATAAGAAGAAAAGGTTTTCAAAAATAACTGGACTTTGGGCTACCTCTGTAAGATTAAAAAAAATTAAGATTGTGCTATGAATAATAAATCAACAAAATGGAGTCTGCTGTCCACCATATCGTTTCTAGTAATTTCACTGTATATAGAATTTACAATGTTTGATATTAAGACGAATTTCTACATAGCTCACATATGGAAATTTGTGAAACGATTTCGACAAAAACTTGCCGTGCTACAATTATCAAAACGGTTTCGCATTATTTCTAACTTTTGCAATTTTTGATAATTCGAAGCGTTCAATTAAAATTACATATACACAATTTCTTAAGAGTCTTTGCTCTATCCATGAAAATTTAAAGAATAATATTTGAGCCGTATTTGAGAAAATGTTTTTTACAATTTGAATTTACTTGAACCAGAAATTTCGCGAAAATTACTCGCCTCAAAACTCTTCACAAAAAAAATTGTACATAACCCTTTTGAAGAAATGATTGTTTAAAACAGAAGCAAAAATCTCTATCTTCAACATTGTACTTTTGCAATGTATTTTTTACAATTTCCGGAACTACAGAGAGTTTGCTAAGAATAAGACCAAGATCTTTTGTTAACATTGTTTGATAGATGTGAGGAGAAAATTTAAAGAAACAAAATGGAGACCTCTTTTTAAAAAAGGTTAAAAATTGTATAATTATCGTAAAATAATGTCAAAACTACTCACACTTTTGAAAAATTGTACATGACATTATTTCACTATCTATCTTCAAACAACATATACCATTCGTAAAAGAGTTCTGTCTTCAAGATTATAGTTGTAAGAAGACGCCAAAACCATTGAACTTTTTTACAAACTAATACAAAAATTGAAACCATTTTTGACAAACTTTTTAGAATGTGTAGGGTTAATGTACTCCCCCCCCCCAAATCAAAATATCAATTTCAAACTCGCAGGGTCACAAGTTCGTTCAGATGGATCGACGAAGAACAATTTTGGAGAAAATCGCCTGAACGGTTGTTGCTTAAATAGCAGACAGATATTTGAACATGCTACCGCCACACACTGTTCAACTGAAAACAAACAACACGCATTGAATATACGAAGCTGCTACCTGCTACGCAAGAGAAACTGGCAGATAAACCGAAATGTTTCCAATCCACCCCCAAATTCGTCCATAAATATTTTCACAAATAATCTCAAGGTTTTGGGAGAATGACATGCGTTCACCTCACGTGTACAACAGGAAAACGAACGCCAGAATTCAGTCATCTGTGAGATGCAGGGTACTGCAGGACACTGAAAGCAATTGTCGTACCGTCGATGTTTCACAAAGCATCTGTATAAAAACGTTTGCAAAAATTGAAATCCATACATAATGAAAGCAGAAAGTGCATCATATCATTTCACATGATTAACCTTAAGGAATAATAACGTAAGTTTCTAGGAAGATCATTAAATACCCACAAACGACGTTATAACCCAGACCCGTTAGCAGACTGGTGACGCGACAGCCTATTTGAATTTCGCGCCAGGACGTAACATTTAAACTTTTTATTAATCTGTTTTCGGATGGCGTAAAGACCGCTTAAAAGAACGTTGTAGTTCTAAACTTATTTTTTTTCGGAAAAACTGGATTTCTGGAAAACTTTAATTGTATAACCTGGGTATTTCATTAAAAATACTAAGATCTTTGTAAATTTAACACCTCTTTAAAGGTACTTTATACATATTTTTGGATAATTACAGGACATTAAATATTCACCAATTTTTATTAGATTTTACTGATACATGAAAATGGATGAAACTGATGACGTGTCGTTCCGGAATGTACACCATTCAAACGCTTTTCATGTGTTTATATTACAGAAGTGCCTGGCAGTCAAAACTGAATATATTTAAACTTATAGTATGATAAAGGATTGGAATGAACTGCACACAAACACCATAAAATATCCTTTCTTTTTATGGATATTTCACGTAATGAAGTTACATAAAAAATGTGTGAAAATGAAAGTAATTATAGCGCGAGTACAAAAGTTGACTGTGAGTAGAAAGTCGCGGAAGAATTGACATGGCTCCTGTGCGCGAATGCCGTTTGACGGCGAATTTCTGCTGCTCAATATTTCACCGGGACACGATTTCACACTCGCGTGCGCTGACGAGAGCGAATCTGCCGAAAAATGCGCGTCGCGTGCACAGCTGCGCGCGACGACAGCGGCGGGGGCGGTGGTTGAGGTGGTGGCGTAGGTGGCAGCGGTGGTGGTGGCGCTGGAGGCTGGGGAGAGGGCGGAGTTTAAGTACGGTGGAGGTGGTGGCGCGGATTAGTAAGGCAGTGGGTAGGGAGTAGGTGGTAGGGGGAGGTAGGTAGTGAATGATGAGGTGACAGCAAAGAAGAATCTGACAATCGATTAGCACGACCGTACTATATAGTTCTGAGATGTGATATAATGTAGGGAAACGCACGTTTCAGATATCATTTGCAATTTCTGCTAGACCTACCAATTCCTACCAAATATACCCCTTTAATTATCTTATACCAACGTCCTTCCAACACTTGGGGAATTCTATTGGGAGGAGGAGGGAGTCAACGGTGGACCTCAGAATGAATTACAGTACAACTGAAAGAAAATTTTATATACAGAAATGTAAACAAAATGTATGCACATTTTATGCGAATAAAAACTGCCTTAACACAACAAATCTGAATTCACACAAACAGAAAATGATGGCCACTAATTACTATACTGTACTGGATTTTGACTGTACAACAGTTACAAGAGATGTCCCGAATGTCCACTATCGGCGTCGATACACTTCTGAGTTGTTGAACGACTGTTCAAGCAACATTTGTGAAAGTGTTCTCAGCGATTGCAGAACATACCGTTGGAATTTTTCCCAAAGTGCTGCCAGTGTAGATGGTTTTCTACGGTTCACATCATTAAAAAATAGTTTAAGAATAAATAAGTGAGATCTACACCTTTCTTTTAGGTGACCCTTGTTCAATCCGTGGAAAAAAAGTGGAAAGAGAGAAATGTTATGTTATAATATGTATTGCATCAATTATTTTACCGTTTTTTATACATACGAGGAAAAGTTAAAAAAGGTTTGAAACAGCGTTTTGAGAAAGTACTTATTTAGAATTTTCCTACATTTCAAGCAAAAGATAGTGTTTTTAAAAATTGTTCAAAACTTATGACGTTATTTAAACATCCCTCTTCGAATAACAGATTTCATTAACAAAAAATCTCCATCTTCAATATTGTTGTTATTCGAAAATGTCGAAAAATCTGAACTTTTGCAATTTTCGAAAAATGAGGTATTTCAGTGAAAATGACACCTGCGCCATTTTCTTAAGAGACCTTTACGCTATCCTAAATTACGCTATCCTAAGCTTAATAAAAAAATGGAATCATTTTTTAGAAAAGTTTGAAAAGTTTTTAGAGAATTCATGTAAAGTATCCAACAAAATGAAAATATCCGTTTTAACTCCCCGGGCCACGAGTTTGTTCAGATCTATTGGAGGAAATCTCTTTCGGAGAAAATCGTCTGAACGGTTTAGACGCTAGTGTTGATCGCGTAAAGTTGACGGGGCGAGGGACGAACAGAAGTTTGGCTGTCAATCAATTTTTCGGTATCAAGAATCCACGAAAGATAGTATCTGACTATACATCGTGGTAGAGATGTCTAATATAAACTATATTTATTAACTTTTTCGTTATCAAGGCCAGGCAATAAATTGAAAAAGTAAAGCTGTTCTGAAATGAACTAGCTTTACCCTTTCGAGGAGCTCTGAAGGAAGAAACCGAATGAACTAAGCATTTGGTTACTAATATCAGTTTTCGTAGCCAAATAATATTTTTGTTTAAAAGGTAATAAGGTTAATTATTTGTAATATCTCAGATCTCTAACTTCAGTTAAAAGGTTTTTGTTTCAAGAAAAACTTATTGTTTCAGTTATTACGCGAACGAGAGTTGAATAATCTGAAAAAAAAAGACTTACTATTCTTTATATAAAAACTCGCATTGAAAAGAAAAAAGTAATATTTAATGAATGCATATTAAATCAATAATAATTACTTACACCCTCGAAACTCTTAACTTCTCACAGCTTACCTGAAACAAAATAGACGATATAAATATTACAATTTGTAGTCCATTCATAAGTAGATAAATTTGTCAAGTGGGCACAAACTTACAAAAAATTATTAATTTTTTTTATAAAACATAATATATAATTTCACCAAACCATTATTCTTGCGGTGATGCATATATACATTGCATTATCTTTCTACCTTTGTTGCCTAGCATTCACGATTTCCTCCACATATCTCCTCTCAACAAAAACGCGTCTAAGGTCTTACTACAAGAAATTTAAAAATAAAATATTCTAGGGTGTTATAATTTTACTGCAGTGTAAAAGATAGCATTTTCAAACCTATTTTCATTATTACACAATTTTATTGACAAATGACAAAAGAAGATTAGAGGCTTCCCAAATGAATTTCTTAAGAGCTCTACTGAGTCTAACCTTTAGGGACAGAGTTCCAAACAAAGACATAAGGTTAAATATTGACAGAGTAGTAAATGAAATAAAAAAATCTTAACAGAAATGGTTCCAGCATGTAAACAGGATGGAGCCAAATAGACTACCAAAGTTATCTATCTTATATAAACCTAAGGGCTACAGAGATGTAGGGAGAACTAGAATGAGGTGGTCAGAGCAGTTCTGAGTTTTGGAACGGGCCATTGGCTCCCAACTCTTGTCAAGGAAGAAGATATTATTTTGTTAATATATCGAACCGGATACATTATCTACTCACAATAATATTTTGATGAGGTAGGCTAAGCTAAAGTGGAGAAACGTGGGTCTTCCAGATACAAAAACGGCCATTACCACTTCTCAACCAGCTTCGTACATCTCATAGACTAACGCGTAAGAGATAAAAATGTAGCTATCTAATTCGCTAGGGCTCGATAGAGCCAAAACATATCGGAGAATATTCATTTTTGAAAAATTATATGAATAGAATAGGCAGTAGTGATGTTCAAAAAACGAACAGACGCAGAGGACCCACAAACATTTTTCCGAAAACCTGTTTTTTGATATCATTGACTTCCAAATTATTGATTCCGACTAGTTTTAAGAAATAATGATTTACATATTGGGACAAGATTTATGCACTGCTTAGTATCAGTGCCTCACAATACGGTTTTACTATAAAAAATCGCCGATTTTTGCGTCAGAACCATATACATTTTTCTATAAAACGTATTTTACTCCGTATATATGTAGTATATATACGAGAGAGGGAAATAAACACCATTTGCAAATCTAATAAATAAATTTGATAGGAAGCAAATATAATGAAAATAAACTTCAGATTATTGGATATTTAGTTGCACGCACTGGTTACAAGAGCACAACCCTTTATGACCGGATGTCTTTCGTTGATGCAGATTTGATTCGTTATTTCAGTTATTTAATTTATTGTTAAATAAACTCGGAAAAGCTGAGGTAGGGAGATTCGGTTTTAGGACGATTTCGTTAAAAAACACACAAATAAATAAGAGAAGAACTAGAAGACACACAAATTTGCAGAACTGTTGCAAAGTAACGGACGTCGCAGCAACTGATGGGCGCTAGACGTTGAGTGGCGGGGTGTGCCACGAGTCTCGATGGAAAGGGGAAGGACGGGTAAGAGGGTGGGGGAGGGATACGAGGACGGCAGATACTGCGAGAGCGAGGCAGAGAGGATGGTTGAAAAAGCGAGGTCTCGGAAAGATGGTAGGTTGAGGAGGTAGGGAGAGTTAGGTGGGAGTGAGGAGGGCGAGGATCGTGAGGGAGTAGGGAAGACGAGAAAGGGAGGGGGGGAGGGAGGAATGAGGAAGGCTGGAGTGGGGGGAGAGCAGGAGGGGCAGGGAGGAATGAGGAAGACTGGAGTGGCGGGAGAGCAGGAGGGCAGGGAGGAATGAGGATGGCTGGAGTGGGGGGAGAGCAGGAGGGGCAGGGAGGAATGAGGATGGCTGGAGTGGCGGGGAGAGCAGAGGGGCAGGGAGGAATGAGGAAGACTGGAGTGGCGGGGAGAGCAGGAGGGCAGGAGGAATGAGGAAGACTGGAGTGGCGGGGAGAGCAGGAGGGGCAGGGAGAAGTGAAAAATGCTGGAGTGGCGGGAGAGCAGGAGGGCAGGGAGGAATGAGGATGGCTGGAGCGGCGGGAGAGCAGGAGGGGCAGGGAGGAATGAGGAAGACTGGAGTGGCGGGGAGAGCAGGAGCGGCAGGGAGGAATGAGGAAGACTGGAGTGGCGGGGAGAGCAGGAGGGGCAGGGAGAAGTGAAAAAGGCTGGAGTGGCGGGAGGCAGGAGGGCAGGGAGGAATGAGGAAGTCTGGAGTGGCGGGAGAACAGGAGGGGCAGGGAGGAATGAGCAAGGCTGGAGTGGCGGGAGAGCAGGAGGGGCAGGGAGGAATGAGGAAGACTGGAGTGGCGGGGAGAGCAGGAGCGGCAGGGAGGAATGAGGAAGACTGGAGTGGCGGGGAGAGCAGGAGGGCAGGGAGAAGTGAAAAGGCTGGAGTGGCGGGAGGCAGGAGGGGCAGGGAGGAATGAGGAAGTCTGGAGTGGCGGGGGGGCAGGGGGGGCAGGGAGGAATGAGGAAGGCTGGAGTGGCGGGGAGAGCAGGAGGGGCAGGGAGGAATGAGGAAGGCTGGAGTGGCGGGGAGAGCCGGAGGGGCAGGGAGGAGTGGGGAGGGCTCGTGTGGCGGTGAGAGCTGGAGGGGCGGAGAGGTTAGGGGCAGCGGCTGCAGCGCGGCCGTGTCGCGTGCGCCTCGACACCTGTTCGGTTGCATTATTCAGAGCGTGGGTGGGCCCGCGGCCGCGCGGGGCATTTGTACCTGTCAGCCTTGCTGGCGGCGGCGGCGGCGACGGTGGCAGTGGGGCCACGGGCGGGGGCGTGGCCCTCCCGCTGTCACCACCCGCACCCGCCGGCCGCAGCCGCTGCCGCCAGCTCACACAGCCACCGCCCCCTGCCCGACCCGCCTCGCCCCCGCAAATCAACGCACGCTGCACTGCACCGCGCCGCGCCGCTACGACTCTGCCCGGCGCCGGGCGCAAAAACACCCGCAGCCACCCAGCGCCCAGCAACCGTTTCTTCTGACGCTTATATTGCTCCGCACCACTCTAATCACAAGCTCTTGTGTGAAACATCTGCTTCCTAGAAGTGTCTTCTCTGCCTGGACAAAAATGTTCGAGAGTGGATACCATACACAACGACTGAACAAATATTCAAAATTCTTAACAAAGTTAGCGTATTTGGAACGGACGTGTTTCACGCTAACAGGAAAATATTAGATTGAAGTGATACCTGAACAGGAGCAGTTATTTAATAAATGAACACGAAGCTACAGCAAACTGAATACCTGATTGGTCCGTTTTTCTCTGATTGTATGTGTGTAGTATTTAGGAATCTGTTGGCCACAAACCCGTGTTTCTCTGATGCGAGTGCTTACGTTTACGGTATATTGCTTCGAGAGTACGTAATTCTCACAACATGAAAAACGCCACGTCATTACCAGCTGTTACAACGACGTGCATTGTCACTGTCATAACTTGTACTATTCATCCAATAGATGAGAAAGTACCTTTCCCTGTCATCGGATTCGGAAAAAGAACGCATGCTGCGTGCATTTACAGTTTATATTTCTGTGCATCATTTTCTTCGGATCAGACGTGCATTAAGATATGCATATTTCTAAACAAGAAGTGTATGAAACATTATGAAGCGTGCGTCAATCTTTAACTTTTCACAATTGTCTTTCATCTTTTTTTTTTTGTTTACGCCAATAAATCACGATGGACTAACATCCATTTACTCCGTTGCAAGTAATTTCACAAGAGTTCAGAAAGTGATTTGGAAATTGATTTTGAAGATAAAGTACCGGAGCGTTTGGCTGAAATATTATCTACTTAGTTGTTTGATATTTGATTATTTAAGCCATATAATGGGCATTTCCGTTTCGCTCACGGCGTGTTGAAAAAGAGTGCACACAACACGTGTGCGAGGTCATTCGCGCACTTATTTGTCGCCCTCGCTTCGTTTGAGTAACAAACTCCACCCGTGTGCACATCACCATCTTCGTTCACTGCTTATGTAATATACTATAATTTCATAATCCGCCCAACTATTGAGTCATTTTTGTCCCCTCTCGGTAGTTTAAAGGTGTCGAGCGGAGAGCCTCTAAGGTTCCTGTACGGAAGCGATCGTCCGTGAAAGCTGACCGTCCGCGCTTGAAGACTCTGGTCGAGGCGAGGGCGGGGAAAAGGGAGAGGAGGGTGAGTAAGGGAGGGGAGGTGACGGAAGGTGAGGGCAGTGCGTAATGCTTTCGCTCGTCACCCATCACGCCGCGACATCGCGCGGAGAGGAAGTATAATTCAATGGCCCCAAGGACGAATAGTTGAGTAGAGTATTTTAGAGGAGAAAAATGCTGTATAAAATATTCCTAATATGTGACTGATATAATCCAAAATTATTATGCAGTACAATTCTTTCAAATTAAATTCATAATTCATATTCTATTTTTGCAAAGGGAAGAGTGTTCAAATGAACTGTTTAGCCCACATGCATGGAAATTAGAGGTAATTTCACTGTCTCTTGATTGAAATGTTATTTTGCGATATGCGTACTGTAAGAAGTCATGGCCAAATAAAACCACTGGGTACTGCAAAGCAAACAAAGCACGAGCGACATGAATCAACAAGGCTGCCGCCTATCATATTGAAAATGACCTCAAGAGTATACACTGTAAGTGTCCCTCATTTCACATCAAAAATAACGCAAGCTAGTGGTATGAAAGTGTCTTTGGCAAACCAATAAAGTCTTGACAAATGAGGCGACACCTGGAGCCGGTTCGGTATTTTCATATTTTGCCTTTGGCGTACTCATATGTACTCATTTCAAAACGCCGGACTCGTTCCCTATCGTCGTCTCGGGCGTGATACGTTCGCCAAAGACTATCTTTATTGGTTACGCAAGTACTATTTTTTTATAACCGTCATGCATGAAAATGGATGTTTTGTTTCATTTATCCATTAATTCTATGAGTTCTAAATATGACTATTGTTAAATATTTGGAGTTCGCTGGTTGTATACATCATTTCGAATTTTGAATATAATTTTGTGACCCATCGAGTTCAAAAGAACAGTGTAATGGATTGCAGTACACCTACCTCACACTTGTACCAAGAGGAATACCAAGAGGAATTCGCTTCGGGGTGAGCACCTAGGCGATATCCACAAACCTCACCACCCCGCAAACGTCAAAGTATGCCCTTGGACTGAGTCCCGGTAGTACCGCAGTTGACTATCACAGTAACCACTCGATTTAATGCCTGGGTCGGCCCACCCTACTAGTTCAGAGCCTCTAGTTATTCAGCCTGGTTCTCGAGTCAAATGCGCCACTCACATGCCCGTCCTCTATGCCCAGAGTATTGGCGTACTTCCACGACGAAGCCATGAGATCAACAGGGCCCCCTTCCCGTCTCCTCACTGCATGCACCTTGAAGCTATCGACGTGAGTACCGCCGAAATCTAGGCAACCTGACAGGGGGGTCATGTCCCCGTCTGAACTTTTATATATGGGATACGGAACATTTCGAACAACGTCCTTCACTAAATTCTGCCCAATGATCGCCTCGCCAGGGACCCAACCCCACAGGTGGGCTGCCTTGCAAAACCCGACAACACGGAGCTGAGCATCACCTACTCACTGGCTCCATCTTGAAGCCAAGGACGCCGTGAAACTCAGGGTCCGGGTTTCTCCACCAGAGACCATGCTCGCCTCGGCGGTCGCGATCCCCCTTCCCCTGTGGGGAGCGGAAGTGAACTGTAGGTGAAATGTTTCATGAGGATGTATGCGATGTGCGTTGGCGTCGTTCTCAATCAGTGGCGGGTCGCCGTCCCCCGGTCAGGAGCCAGCCCTGCGCTAAATCAAATCGAAGCTCGGTGCGCGCCTCGTACGCGCTCGTTTCGCTAATATGACGCGCGCAGGTTGAGTAATTGGTGCAGGGTAGTTTATCATGGGTGTGATCTCCCAGACGCCAGTGCCAGCCGAGTCGCGATTGCGACGCCCAGGATAATGGGCGAGCTTTCTTTGCTTCTCGCGTGTCAACCCCTACCCGCCTTGCTTCCTCCACCTCACCCCGCCCCCACCGCTCGATCACGCACCTCCCCCCCCACCCCGCTGCTCTACGTCTCCCCCGCCACTTCCCGCCTCACCCCGTCACTCCATGTCTCACTCCAACACTCCACGTTTCACTCCGACACTCCACGTCTCACTCCGATACTCCACGTCTCACTCCGACATTTCCCGCCTCACCTCGCCATGCCACGTCCCCCCCCCGCCCCCCGCACTCCACCCCCGTCGCTCCACGTCTCACCCCGTCATTCCCCCCCTTCACCACCCCCAACCCATTCAACGCTAAGCCACGTCCCTGGACGTCCTATCACTGATAGATTAACGTGTTCGGACACATCAACCGCAATGGTTATTGGTTACGTAAGTATTGTGAATGTTTTATTCTGGGATCTGGTGATGTTCCTCCTAGCTGAATTGTTTATTTCGGGCGCCGACCTGGAATCAGGTATCTCTCCCGGCAGGGCACCACCTTAACCGGCACAAGAAGGAAGCTCCAGACTACTCTTCCGACGTGTGGGATAATATTGTCCATGTAAGAGTGTGTGTTGGTGTGTGTGTAGGAAGAAGGAAAGAGAGATTGCGCGCAGTCAGATGTTTTTAAAACATTTGTCAATGTTTTTGTCAATATTTTCGTCTATCTCGAAAGCCTTTTGGTGATGTATGGAAGTTTCGATGTATCGATGTATTGCTAAACTTTTTCATCACTGTGACCCGCCCATCGCGCCAACGAAATCATTCCCAATAAATCTATTTTCTGAGAAACTAAATATTTGCTGAAATTTTCGTAGATGTAATTTTCCGTAATTGAAATATTTGGTTGTGGATAGTTGATTAATTCTGAAAGGTGAGTTGCAGTAAAAAGGAACAAATATGTGGCATATACCAAAGTCAAATTAAATGTTATCCATCTATTTGGGAAGTGAAATTATAGTTTACGTAAGAGATACTTCGAAATTTCCGTTACTTTTAAAACCATTAATATAACAAATTATAAACAAAAATATTTTAAATATCACATATCTTCAAAAAGTAAATCATCTAAAAAATCATGCAGGAAATATCTCCTAACAAAGTATCATTTTTATTATTTTTTTCATAATACACGTTTCTGCGCATTTAGAAAAAGTTTTTTAACATTAAAAATTTGTTTGTTGACAATGGGACTGCATTTATATAATAAAATGTTTTTGTTTCTCAACCTAGATACAATAAAATGAATAATACATTTATTTAATTCGGTGATATCAATCCATGGACCAAAACTTCAACATGCAGAAGGCATTTCTGTGCGGAATCGAAATGCTCAGACCGAAATGAAGCACCAGGGAATTTCAGGTCGAGAGGTTTCCTTTTGGACTGAAAATCCTTGGAGTTATACGTGTGGGGTAGGAGCCTGGACCGTTTACAAGCCACATCTCTGAAGGGAATAAATAAGCCCGACGATGAACATCTCAGAAATACACAATCCTTTTGCCGAAACAAAATTTAATTTTTCTCACATAAAGAAATTTTATATTACACCCCTAACAAGGCTCTTATAAACCTATTTAAACCTAAATATTTCTGAATGTAACGAATGAATATCTCTTCACTGTATCTCTTCCTTGGATGAGCAATAACCTGGAGATTGCTTAATTCAGAAACGGCAGGGTTTTCAGCAATGTGGTTGAGGAGGCGAGTACCTTGCAAATGTCAGTTCAACGCTAATCACGAAAAGAGAAAGCCACAGAGGTTACAGCCGTTACGACCCATGTAAGGAATCCTGCGAGGCTGTTGAACCACGGTCTGCCCATTCAATATCAAGCAAAGTTTTGTTGTTGCTTTGATTTACGATTATAATGACGATTTCACAACATCACGTTGGCTTGAGACGCTATTCTATATGTGGAAATACAAAGAACAAATGATGGAAATACCAATGGGAAAGAAATTACTGTCGCAGATACTACTGACATATATAAGAATTACAGTGCTGAGGAAAAAACTGTCGATTTCTCGATAGAGAAACTCGTATTGTGGGCTTCTGATACAGAAAAGTGGATTGTTTTTCTTGATTCTATATGTAATAAATTATTTTCTCAGGTAAGTTGTGTAATTAGAATCTACGTATTGTGGATCCTCGATGCCGAAAAAGTGATTTTCGGCTAAACGTCCGTCTGTCAATCTTTAAACAAAGTGAGCGCCTAAAAGTATGAAGGATGTTCACCGAATTTGATATTCCAGGATAGATCTGGTGGTGATGCAGAACGTTGAATTTGAAACGCATATTTTCAGTTCAGAGTTTACTTCAGATGCAGATCCAACAAAATGTATGACATTTTCTATTAAATGGCTTCAATTTTTCAGAATGTTTGATCGAATGTATGCTTAATCGAATAGAGCTCTGAAAAAATTAAAAATTTAAAATTATTTCCACATCTATCATCAACAATACTTTTAAGATATATATTTTCAGTATTCAAATCAGTTCTTCAAAATTATATATTCAAATAACATTATGTACTTTTTTTTTAAATAAGAGAACGTTTTGCAAAATTTTGAGTTAAATAAATGGATTTTTAAAACAATACATAAAAAGATTTTTGGGAAAATAACTCCTATTGCTTTCGAAATGTTTTGTTCAGAGTAAATTTAAAATATGGCAACCTTTTCTTTAGAACCTTCGGAGTTTTGAAAATTGGAGTCCTTCAATTTTTTCAAACTCTTATTCCACCTTTAATGTTGACGTATAGAAAATATACCATACAACGTGTTTTTAAAGATTAAATCTACATATCACGTGGTGAACACTTTTTTGAAAAAATAAGTAGTTTTTGTAAATGTTCGAATGGAATTGGGCAGTAATCTCCAGGAGGAGAAGGAGGAGGTAGAGGCGGAGGCGGTGGTGGAGGCGGCGGCGGAGGGGGAGGCGAAGGAGAAGTGGAGAAGGCGGCCCCATGGACGAAGAGCACGAGATATTTACTTCGCTTCCTTCAGGTAGCTCTGTTGCCTCCATTGCCGCTCAATCTGCAACGACACTGCTCACGAGGTCCAACGGCCCTAGAGTTCTTTCCCAGACGGTAGAAGATATTCGACATTATATATCAAGTTGTAGCAAATTCAGCTGCTGTATGGGGCAGAATTTTAGCGGATGACTGCATGGTTTTCTGTGGTTTCTCCGATCAATGCCGGGTGAATGACGGAGGAGTTCCTTAACAAACAGTCTACGATCCGCAATCCGACGCGTGGGTTCGTCGTTGAATTTCACTATCCAGAAGGGAGGGAACATCGCCACCTTCGAGGATACAAACCGGGACTCTTGACTATAGCAGCATCCATCAGTCAAGTG
Source organism: Teleogryllus oceanicus (assembly GCA_964035755.1). NCBI lineage: Eukaryota > Metazoa > Arthropoda > Insecta > Orthoptera > Gryllidae > Teleogryllus > Teleogryllus oceanicus. The sequence goes on along the minus strand of CAXIVR010000007.1, from coordinate 26,751,648 downwards.
ACACAGCGAGTTTTCGACCGCCTCATTCATTTCACAAATGTTGGCCGACTTGGGCTGGGTGCTCCTATTGCAATTATTTTTTTTATATTCTACCAAATGGAGAACGTTTCCAGAAAATCAATGTATTTATGTACGTAGGATATAAGAAAAGTTCATTTCATAACTACCTTTTCAAGAAATTGTTTTCTTGCACATTTATTTCAATAAAATATAGAATATAGAGAGTTTGGTTAAAAGCGCATGATGAAAGTATGCAACGAGAAATCTTTGAAATTTAGTGTTTACAGTCTGTCTGATTACATCCGTTTTTGACTTATTTAACTATCTTTATCTTATCTACTTTTTTGCTTGATTTTTATCAATTCTTACAATATCCTATTTAGAAAATATGTTGTAAGAATGTAAAATTAGTAGAAGTAAATACTGTTAAGTTATTACCAGAAGTAATAACTCGTAAAAACCACCCCTAATCTCCAATTGTACGCTTTCAAGCAACACTGAAGCATTGACAGCTGGCGCTCCAGCCCGTGCGGCTGGTGCAAGAATTTCACAGGGTGATGCGGCCTTCGGCGGTGCTGATTTATAGCCTGTCGAAAACGTTGTCCACTGTTGAACAAAGCATGCACCAATAAATGGTCGGGAAACATTACCTGTCATTGAGCAACACTCGTTGCACCCACGCGAACATTCTTTACTTAAGTCATAGTTAAGAGAGCTTCGTCCTGGATCTCATCATTGAACGACCAGCCTCTGAACAGTACGTTACTATTCTATATGCCTGCGCGTGCGATAACCTTCAATTTCTACTTGTTACTAAGAAATAGAAAGTATAAGACTCAAGCAAGTAAATCGAACAGAAAGTAAAGTAAACTTCTGTTACGTAGTTTTCAAAATTCAGGGTGTTTCTGACTACGCGTGACGCAAAATGGAGGAACTAAGAATAACCCAAAATATTTAAGAGAAGGTGCAAGTGGGATTGATTTTATAGATTTCAGACTATGAAACAAATAAAAAGTATTCCAAGGGCTTAGGACGCGCAGTTATGCCCAACAATTCTTAATTTCTTAAAAGGGCTACCGGTTTGGAGTTTGGCTCTTCAACGGAGCGGAATCAGAGTTCACAGTCACATGCGGCTTGTTTGCACGCGAACGTTCTCGTTTTCACTCGCTCGCTTCACCAGCTCACCCGATTGTTGCCCTGTAGATGCACACGCACAGTTGTTCCATCACAGACTCTATGGTTGGCGCCTGTGTGGTCGGTGGAGCCCTCTGGGTGGGCGTTTTTTTCAGGCCGACGAACGCCAGGCCTGACGGGTGCGCGGGCCCGGTACTTGTATGGTACCAGGTACTCTCTGGCCTTGTGGGCGTAGTAGCATGCGGCGCTACCCGAAATGACCTCGGTGACAATGGGTCCCCGTAGTTTTTTGAGTTTGTCGCGGAAGGTAAATTTCTGAAGGGAAGCGTTGGAGCCCCGTACCACTGGGCAAAGGCCCCTACCGCCACAGGGAGGAAATGAAGTTGCATTGCACCTCGTGCGCCAGATGATTTATTTGTAGCTAAACTACAAAATAAAAATGTTTCTCATCCAAAATGTGACTGTTTCTTCCCTGTGTGTCATTTGCCATATAGCCGTAGCACATTTAGTGCGTTTTGTGGCACCACCGTGTCACATAATACACAGAATGTTGACTGTTTCTTAGCTTATTTAATGTAGAGAAGGAGAGGGACACTATTTGAAAAGTGCGAGCATATTCGGTGTCGTGGAAAGGAGGGCACACTTTTAGATAGTTGATTGTAAATTGCTACGACGAAACAATATTCAATTTCGTTTTAACTCAGTTTGAATTTTGCTTTTGAGTAAAATGTTGTTAACCTGCTTTGCCGAACGACGAGTTCTTTCCTGCCACAAAATGTATACTTTATAAACAGTTAATACGAATCATTATTGTTACTAATGTCAATACAAATTCTATGAGATTCTCAAATTATTTAAGTTTCGCCAGTCAAATATTTCAAATCTTCACATACAATTTTAAAAAGAAAGTTGGACTATACGGTTAGAGAAATTTATTTCCACACAGAATAATATTTGATTTAATATCAAGAAGAACAGTCGGATTTCTTGGTAGGTTTTCCTGTTGTTGAATTGCCTAAATACACACAATAACAGAATAGTCTCAGCAATAAATGAAGCAATATAAGTAATAATTTTCATTTACAACTGTATATTTTACAAGAACATGCAAGTTGAATTAGCTTTCATATTAATTTCATCTCTTCAATATCTTTCTGCTACAATTCTCCATAAACTCCCTTCTCAATTTCACCAAAGTGCGTTTAACATGTTTTGTATTCCGCACCCTCCTCCTAGATTATTTCCTCCGCTTATACATCTCTCCAATTTTCTTCTCCAACCCACAACGTCTACAGAACCTATCTTAATTTCTCAATTGACGTTGTTGTCTTTTATTTGAATTTCTAATCTATACCAAGCGTAGCCTATAACAAGGTTGTCTAACTGGGTGCCTGCGGCGCCATTTATTGTGGTCCGCAGTGCCATTTATTGTGGCCCGCGAAAGGTTTTTAGTCAAAAGTTAAAGACCCTTGCATCCATATCAAGCGAGAATATAGTGCGCCTAGCAAATATGCCCTGTGGGAGTCAAAACACCCTTAATGTAAAAAATAGGTCCAAGTTTATGTTTAAATTGTTTATACTAAATTCAGAAATTCAAAATCATTCCAATGTGTTTCACTACGTTTTGCATGCTACGGCCTAATATGGGTCCGTTCCCCCCTCCCCCACTTCAGAGCAGCCAGGAAAAGTGCCGAGATCAACAATATGGAAAAGACAGGTGTGAATCGCCCGGGTAATGAACATATGGACCGAAACCATATTAGAGGTTTTAGTAGTGGCCCTGGAGGCCTTGCAACTTATACACCCCTGACATGTAACGTATAAACAGCGGTCAGTACGAAGGTATTGTGAGTTGTCTTTCTACCCACAATATTCATTTAATTCTTAAATATTCTGGTGTACGAAGCATTATAATTTTATGTACGACATTAATAATACACAGTATCTTGCAGTATTTACATTCATGATTAACTTTTCGGGTATGAACATTTCTACACAAGTAACGACACAATTCTCAAAGGTGCAACAATCAGGAAGAATGTGCGGTGGCGCGGGGACGGAGACTAATCGCAGACAGGGCTGTGGGTGGGGGTGGCGCATGAGGGGGACAGAGGTGGGCGGTGCGTAAGCCCCACCCGGGAGGAGAGAGTAGGAAAACCAGCGCGGGAGGCGAGGGCAGTGGCAGGAGCGGGGGCGGGGCGGGAGCGGGGGCGGGGGGCGCCGAGAGAAAGACGCCGACGCAACGGGCACCCTTCGCGCATATAAGCGCCGGGGCGAGGCGACAGCGCTTACAAGATGCCTCCGGCCGTCGCCATGCAGAAGCTTTGGGTGAGTGGACGGCGTCAACTGCTAGGCTCATAAGTCCCGTAAAAGTAGTGCGTGCACTCGAGAGGTGGAGGTGTTCCTTCGCCGCTAGGACGTGGGTTTCGGCGTCGACCTACAAGTCTCGCAGGGGTTTCCTCCTCCAAGCATCTCCACCAAGCACCGCCACAACCGGCACAAACATTCGATTGGTCTCTCGAGATATGTGGTTGTGTAGTGCTTGTAAGTGTGAGTGTGCATAAATATTACGAGAAGTTAGGACAAAAAGAGGAAGGAAATATTATCCTTCTCGAGGGATCGCCTGACTTCTGAAGGATTATTCAGTGTACCATTATACTAGGAAGTATTTATGTACACCATCACAGCTATTAATTATAATACATCCATCTCTCACCATTCACCATTTTTATTTCTGTATAAACATTTTCGTATCTGTGTACAGGTGATCACAGTATTCTGGAGCCTGGCGTCAGCGGCGCCTGACGCCGGGTACTCGTACACAGCACCCCGGAATTCTCACTCTTTCGGTGGTCAGTCACATTTCGTTGGCGGTCAGCCGCACTCCTTCGGCGGCAGCTCATTCGCCTCGTCCGGGTCCTTCCTCTCTTCCGGAGCGTACTCGCCCTCCTTCGCCGACAACTCGCTGTCCGTCGGCGGCCACTCGCAATCCTTCGGAGGCTACTTCTACCCGGCGCCCGCCCCAGGCCTGCAATACGGCCCTCCGCCTACCACGACTCCCACACCAACCGCCAGCGTCATGGGCTTGACCGGCGGTCCCTCAACGCAGGCTCCGACGAGAATCATGAAGAGCATCTACGCGTTCACGGCCGGGAAGGAGACAGGGCAACCGCCCAAACCGGCCGCCGGCCTGCCATCGCCCCCGCGCAAGGTGCACTACAAGATCGTGTTCATCAAGGCGCCGTCGCTGCAGGCGCAGGCGCAGCAGGTGGCGCAGAGCCAGGCGCGCGCCGAGCACAAGACGCTCATCTACGTGCTGGTGAAGAAGCCGGAGGAGGCGGCGGCGGCCAGCGTGCCCGCGCCCGCGCCCACCGCGCCCTCGCGCCCCGAGGTCTACTTCATCCGCTACAAGGCGCGCGCGCAGGCGGTCGGCCACGACCACGCCCAGGCCCCGACGCCGCCACGGCGTGCCCGCGCGCGCGGGCGGCCCGTACTCAGCCTGCTCCCGCTCCCGCCCCGCCCCCGCCCCCGCCCCCGCCCCCGGCCCCGACTGCGGCGGGCGCGGCACGGGCGCCTCACGAGGCCTGCGTTGTGTGTTCGGCGGCGAGAAGATACAACGCATATTTATACCTTTTATACTTTTTTACAAAAATTACGGTGGAAATAAATGTCTAAAAAAACTTGTTTCTTTATCACTTCCCCGTTCCAGTAATGTTGATATGTAAAATAAGCATGTAAGTATTTATTCTCTTCTAATACATACTATCTTACACACTAGAACTAGTTAACAAAAGATAAATTTTTGTAGTGTCACAATCAATTCAATTAATTCTATCAGCGCGACTGTTTTTATGACTGATAGAGAAAACCACGTGAAATGCACAATTTTTCTCTGTGAACTTAGTAATTTCAAAAACTATTTGTTTTTTGTATAAAGCGTGTAACACTATTTTCTGTAATGTTTATGAGAAATACGTTTCTCAACTCTTAAACATATCTTACATCTAGAATGAGTTTTCTGAAGAGTCTACATTATAAGTACGTCTGTACTGTCTGTTTAACTTCGTTATGCTGTCTGAACGTCTGTACTGTCTGTACTGTCTGTTGAGATGAAAATTACATCATCACACTCTCTAACGTTTCTAGAACTTTATGCTGAAAATTTTAATTTACCATTTCGAAATTGAGCATCATGTCGTGTTTCAATAAGATCAAATACTTATAGATACTCCTCATCAAAATATGCAACTAGATTTTTTAATTGCATTCTTAGTATTATTAATATACATCACAAGAGCAGAACAAAATTATTAAGCCACAGTTACATTTCTCAAAGCATGAGTTTTAGGTGCAAGTGTTCCTTGAAATAATCAAGAATTAAACACTCGCATTTTCAAAAAAAAAATAATGATGGGATATTATTCAATTCATTGCAATGCGTTTGGAAAACAATGTGCTTTTTCTCATGAATTCACAAAATATTACTAAATCAGTGGAGACATCAGGTAACAGAAAATACACACAAACAAACAATTTAAAAATATATTACAAAGTTCCTTCACTGAAAAAAACTCAAATCAATCTCTTCGAAATTTACCATCACAGAAATAATTAAGACACAAATATTTAAGAGACATTGAACGAACAAAATAGTTGAACAGTGTTTCAGACAGCTACTGATAAAAGCAACTGTTTCAGGGCACGCAGAGTGTTGAATGTTTCGCACAATGTTAAAAATGAGACAATTCTCCAGTGTTTAGATAGATATGTGAATAAACAGAAGAAAAAATAGTGTCATTTGTTCGTATCAGGTAGTATGCGTGAAGTACCTTAAAGTGTCATTAAGTGTTTTATTTACTTGAATTAAAGTACAATGAAAGTCAATAAGGCCGCTTAAAAATAGTGTTCGAAACACCTGGTAAAAGTGATTTCGACTCGTAGGATTTCCTATCCGCAAAATAAGTTGTCACTTTTTCCACACATACTTTTACAAGGCGTTACGTCCGTTGCCTTATGGGAGCCCCCGGTCGTCCCGAAACAATGGGATGGGCACACCACTACGATTATACGCCAGCGGATAATGCGCCAGGCGAGAATGAGCTGAAACAAGCGTGTCATAAATGTGTGTCATGTGTGTCCTATTACGTGTCATAAATGTTCATTTTCGTAGGGTTGCTATCAATTAATATATCAAGAATGAAATATACCGGATAAGGTCGGCTAACCGAAAAATATACGAATTCGCGTACCATCAAAGCTGAGAATGGTGCAGGGAGAAACTGCAGGGAAATATAAATTATCGTATGTGGCTATCTACAGCATAAGGTTTTCCTTCACGCTGAAGATATAGGAAATAATTTTAAAAATTCGAGGTCTCCGGCAGTTTTATTAATTTCTGAAGACTCTGATCGTGTCCAGCGTAAATGTTACGCCGCCACATACTGTGGTTATAATTTATCACAAGAATGGATTTGAAGTAGATTTAATACATCAGGTGAATAGTAGTACACATTAAACACTTGATAAATTAGTGTACCGCTAGCATTGTTTCCCTCACTCCACAGTTTCCGCCTAAAAGCGAGAAATGATGCAACGCGTGCTTCGTTGACAGTTCGGAGACTGGTGACGCTGAAGGTGGTTTGAATTTCGCGCTCGGAAGTAACATTTAATCTCATTCCTTGAAAACTATAGTTTTCTCATAAAATTTGGATCTGCCATTCTTCGTGAAAGTCAATACAGAATCATCGGTATTTTTCTTTTCAACAGGAGCTTACTATATATTCCTGTCCCTTTACAAAAATGTCTTTTCAAGACAATTTAAAAACCAGATAAACATCGGTCATTGTTTTGATTCGTTTACGTTTTTATGTAGACGAAAATTTTCGAAATTTTCATAATAATAGCTTCATCTTTTTTGTTTAAATTTTCTTGTTGAATAGTGTAAATTACGTTTAAAAGAACAGTGTAGGTTTCATGTTTTTTGAAAACGTTGATTTTTTGAAAATTGCAAAAGTTCAAAATTGTTTCGGCGTCTTCTTATAACTACAAATATGGAAATCGTAATGAAATCTGGGCCTTAAAGGTAGATTTTGAAATAATATCATGTACCATTTTCCAAAAAATTGAGTATTTTCGCGTAATTTAGAGGGAAAGTACGTGCCGTTTTGGCACCACTAGTTTATATAAACCGAAGATACTGTATTTCCCATATTTTTTGAATGCTTCGAAGATGTCCTTTCCAACATGCTATCTTTCTGCATTTCGAAGGAAACCTTTTTATCCTCTTGGTGGGGTTACGTGAGAGGCAGTGAGGGCGAGGAGGAGCGGAGGACAAGTGGTGCATAGGCGGAGGGCACAATGCAATAGGGGGCGGGACGGCCCCTCTGCGAGGTGCTTTCATGTCAGACGGTGCGTGAGGTTGTGTATGCAATCGCGCACGGAGCCGCCGACGAGGAGGAAAGAGCAGGCGAAGACGCGGCTGCCATTTGTCGAAGGCGCCGCTTGGGAAAGACACCTCGGCCGCAGCTCTGCGCGCTATATAAGCGGCGGGCGCTGGGGTTGCTGAAGAAGGCTTCGGCCACCGCCATGCAGCTGCTTTGGGTGAGTCGCTTCTGCACACTACGCACCTTCTGTAGTGACTGACAAATCCTTGTTCGAATCCTACAGATTCCTCCATGTTGCTTATATAAAGTTAGTGAAAAACCGACTAAACAGGACTTCAGTTTTCTGAAGCATCGCAGCCTCATAACATTACTGCACTAACGACTTATTTAAATAGGAATCAGTTGAGTTTAACTTATCCGTTATCATTTAACAATTTCACTCCATCTACTCTAGCGTTCTTGCAAGATTTATTTGTGTACTCAATGAGTATAACACAATAACTAATAGACATACCACACTATCTTTCGCCTTCCACTTTTTCCCCCTCTACTACTCAGTATCTGTCCGTCCGCAGGTGATCGCAGCAGCCTGGTGCGTGGCGCTAGCGGCAGCTGACGCCGGGTACTCGTACCCGTCACCTGCGAACTCGCACTCCTTCCACGGCAACGCGTTCTCTTCCTCCGGCTCCGCGCTCTCTTCAACCCTCCCCCTTCCGGCGGCTACTTCTACCCGGCGCCCAACCCCACCTCGCAATTCGGGGCTTCCGCCAATTCAGCCGACAGCACCGGGGACCTAACCCAAGCCACAGAGGCTCCGCCACTGGGCAATAAGGCTACAACGGTCTTAAGCGGTGGCTTCAGCGGCGATGGTTTATTTCCTACCACGCCGGCCCCACCGCTAATCGATAAGCATGTCTACTTTTTCGCCGCGAGAGACCCTCCAAGGACCCCTTCCCCGCCAGCGGCCGGCAGGGCCCCGCCCCCGCGCAAGGTGCACTACAAGATCGTGTTCATCAAGGCGCCGTCGCTGCAGGCGCAGGCGCAGCAGGTGGCGCAGAGCCAGGCGCGCGCCGAGCACAAGACGCTCATCTACGTGCTGGTGAAGAAGCCGGAGGAGGCGGCGGCGGCCAGCGTGCCCGCGCCCGCGCCCACCGCGCCCTCGCGCCCCGAGGTCTACTTCATCCGCTACAAGGCCCACGGCCACGCCCACGGCCCCGACGCCTCCTACGGCGTGCCCGCGCGCGCGGGCGGCCCGTACTAGGCACTAGACGGGGGCAGTGGTTATGCGTTGGTGCAATACATTGTGTGAAAAGGTGCAACGCATTGTTTTATATATTTTTAAGAATAATGCTGAAAATTATTTCAAAAAAAGGAATTGTACTGGTATTTTCCTTCGTCTCCGTAAATTTTGAATATAAATGAAGTTGGTAGGTATTTAATTTTTGTTGATATGTATGTATTCTACAACTTTGAAATATTGTCAAGGAGAATTTTGGAATGTCACGTTATCTTGAGCTTTTACAAGTACGTGGCCTGCTTTCATAACTATATATCAATGTCAAATTCATTATTTTGATATCGTATTCATTACAATGACAACGCTAGTTAATTTGTGCAATGCAATATTCTTCATGAATAGGTTAAAGTAATCTACAACTCAAGGCTTAACTTTCAATCGGGATTATTTTCCAATTAAATTAATTTACTGTTATTGTATAATTCTTTAATTAAATGGTTGCATCTCTTTTTCTATCGATAGTTATTATGATACAACTGTATTACAGTATAGATTTGCCGCTAATTATAAGAATCATGGAGATGTAATTAAAAATTGGTCTTCTTTCTAATAAATGTTTCGTTCAACTGTGTAAATTTGAATTCCAGAGCAGAAAAGGCACTCGTATTTGAAGACAGTAAACAGCAACAGGAAAACAAAATGAGAATGTGTTGAATAGGACTGAAACACGCATTAAATTCACAGCATCATAAGTAATAAAAGGCGGAAATTATGACTAGATTCAAACTTTTTATAAACAGTTTTATTTGTCGTCGATAAAATACTGAATGAAACTCGACGTTATGCGAAGTAATTAACACACTTGTACAAATCTCAAAACACTCGCTCCTGACCCGATCATGTGGTAATATAATTTATATTTGTGTATTAAATCGAATGTTACGCAATGCACTCTTATAAAATAAATATAAGACTAATATTGGAGTATTGGTAATATGTTACAAAGCAGTAGTACACAGTATTGTCTCGATGGGGAAGGCATGAGAAGAAGAGCAATTGTTTCCTTTTAGTGACAACTTAGCAAAATAATGCACTTCTTTGTGTAGACGATGTCAGTATGGCTCGTTAAAGACTTTATAAATGAGTTTGGGAAACAACACCGGAGCACGTCGCTCTACAGCAGTACAGTTCGTCAGGTCAAGAATTTGTAGGGAAAATTCACTTGTTTTACTGAGCTTCACTCCTTGCTTTTTTTCTTGATTTTATTTTAGTTTCTTTATTCGATCAAAACAGTGAATTCTATTTATTGTTTTTGAAAATCGTTGCGTAGATTTGTTTTCCCTTAAAACCACCAACCGTTTCAGGTAAGCTGGGCCGCTTCCCCAGATTATGCAGAACTGAAACAACAAGGCACAATATTTCTCGTCAACAAATGGCTGTCACGGAAACGGCCAGTTTCCACTGCTTCGCTGAGGGGCCATTGGTCTGTTTTCACTTTAAGATGAAGAGCTTCGTTTCCTTGGCCCATCGTTTATCGCAATCTCTGGAGAGAGTTACAGGAGAAAGGACACAGATTCATCAAGCCCTGTGAATGAAATGCCGAGGTTCGTTCATGTTTTCCTGTGCGGCAGTACATATGAATGCAAGACCATGAATGACATAGTTTTCAATAATGGGTTTTGCCGTTGATCTCAGTTATACATTGCATGAATGAGCCATTTTGAGAATAATGCAGTAAAATTACACAATCAAATGAAATTCGGTCGTTAACATGTTAATGAATTCAATGGTGAAATGTGCGTCAAGCCATGAGATTCAATTGAGTGAGTGAGTGATGTGAGTCAAGTCATGAGATTGCGTTTTTTTCGTTATAAGTATCTGCACCAGCTGGGTTCCGCCTCGCTGGACCATGTTCTAAGTTCCGGACGTGTGTGGTGCTCTGATGCAAGTAAGAGTAGGTGTGTGTTTGAGAGAAGAAAAGGGTATAAGGATGAGGAAGGAAAGATCGCGCGCGGTGAGACGCCCGTGTGCTAGAGTACTGCTTCGGCATTCTCCTGCTACTGTTCTAAAAAATCAGAAAAATACCAAAGAGAGAGAGAGAGGGTGGGCGGGAGGGAGGGAAGGAGAGACGTCCGCTAAAAAAGTCTCCTCCTGACAACAGTTGGACTCGGTCTAGTTTTTGATGTTGTGGAAAATCCACCACCGCCGGGACTCGAACCCTCGGACCTCACGATCAGAGACTCAGTCCTAACGTCAGTCATACCGGTAATGCCTCTTCTGGGCTATCTTAGGCGGTCGATTTTATTAGAATATATCAGATTGGGAGGTACACGGAAATACTTCACGAATGTTTTGGCCCCTAGCTATACAGCATACGTTAAAAGCGGCGGAGGAGTGAGCATCTGCAGGTCCGCAGACGCACTTCCTGTCGACGGCGCTTCGCTGGTAGCGCGCGCGCGGCAGAGGAGTTCGGCGGATGAGAAGGAGGGGGCGGGTGAGCGAAAGCTGCGCCGCGGCTGTGGCGGCGTCGGGACGCGACGCGCGGTCAAGGACCGAGCAGAGGGCGACCTTTGTACGAAGTGGGTCGCCGCTCTTCCTTGTGGTGGCCATTCATTTCTTCGGGGAATCATCTTGGTAGTTACATAATCTGGACCGTGTTATTGAAGTAGCATGCAACTGATGATGTGCATCAAATCACACCGTATGCTGGAAGAATTTAAACGTAAAGCCAGTGCGTAGAACAGTACAATGTAATCCTGTAATAAAGCGTAATGAATACAGAGGTTCCAAAAAAACATTTCGGACAATGTCATATACCTCGATAGTTTTATATATCACTACTCTTCATCTTATATTTTAGAAAACATTACAAAATATTCACCACCGACACAAAAGAGAAAGAGTATTAGAGTAGAAGACAACAGATGGGAATAATAACAAAATGATTTCTTTAATTGCTGCCTGCTTGTACTACACTTCCGCACATGCCGGGAGACCGGTCGGGAGCTTAAAAATTGTCCTGGCTGGGGCGATGCCTTCTTGGTAGGAGATACCTGGTTGGGGAAAATCCCGTTAGCCGTCGGTAGGTCGGCGACGGATCTCGCCATACAGCTGGGAAAGGCCATCGCCACTTCGCCACTAAAAAAAACACGCTCTACACGTACGGGACTAATGACCATAGAATTTGAAGCGTCCGGAATCACTAACAATCAATAAATGTTTATTGCTGCCAATATTTATTCGAGTTGTTGAAATCTCTTCGAACGTCAAAATTACAGGTAAAGGTACCATAAATGTGAATATTAAAAAGTTATAAATAATACTAATGTTTTATTTAGAAAAGAAAAATATGATTTAATTCACATTATTTAATTTGTACATTGCTAATAGTCAAAGAATTGCTGAATTTTTGTCAAACTTCAAATTTCATAAGTTGGAATGAGCACTCTTTGCACTATAGTATACGATTGTCATTCTCTGCCTGCAACGAATAACATAAACCAGGAATGTCAAGGTTGCGGGCAAAGTAACAAGCTTAGCTCGCAGGCACTGCGTCCAGAGAAATTGGCGAGATTTAAAAGTAAGGGTTGTACATATGCTACGGAATGGAAGGTACGTCACTGCATACCTGGCCCATGACAGTCTTTGCGAGGAGTTTCTTGACAGTTATTGTCACAAAATTTAGCTATATTAATTCATATTTGCTCTTTAAGTCAAATAAATGATACGTTAAAATGAAATACAGTATCAGTCCGATTTCAAATTCTCAATCGAGAGTATAATTAAAAAAAATTAATCAAATGTTTCTTTATTTTGTAATTCCATTTACTTAAGAATGATATAAAAGCATGAACGTTCTACATTAAGGTTAGAAGGTTTAACAGACAAATATTCTTGTCTGTTAAAAGCGCTTTTTTCCTTAAGCGAAACTTCTCCCTTATAGGAGAATTTATTAAGGAACTAAAGATCAAATAGTAGCTTACTAACAAGTAGTGAAGAGTATAATAATTATACAATTCTCGGTTATTTGATACAAAAAATGGCAAACATATTTTCGTATGTAGCTACAATTGCCGGCCTCGTGCTCCAGTTTGCGCATATACAGCTCTCTGGATTTTAAGGGAAAATGAGTGCAGAGTCAGGGGAAGTTGGCCGTGCTGCACGGAGATACGGGAGGTGCCTAGGAGCGCCGGACTCCCCAGGCGAGCTAGTAGCTCGTGCGGGCGCGGGTTGTCAGACGTAAACGAAACGGAAAGGGACATAGAAATCACGTGGACTTAGCAAATATCTCGCTGTGAGTTCTCCCTCCACGCATTCTCCTTTATTTATATTAACAATGCTGTGCGAGTTGAAGGTGCATAAGCCGCTCGATGCCGTGCGTGTGAGTGAGAGGGGGGGGGTAGGAAGCGCCCACGAGGCGTAATTCAAAGCCTTGCGGTCAGGGCAATCGCTTTCCCTTCACCGCCCGCCCCCGCCCTCTCCGCGGATGAAACCCAAAGTATGCCGGTTCGCGCTGGCGACCTTGTGGAACGCCTGCAACGCTGGCGCGCCTCATCGAGGGGGGTCATTCACCCCGGGTCAGCCAGCGGTACCGCTAGCAACGGAGATATGGCGTGCGCCGAAAGTGTAATCGCCAAAAAAAAAGTTGACCCTATGAACCAGGCCTATCCAAGTGGCTCGTGGGTGTGTGCAGTTAGTGGCTACGCTCGCAAGCGTCGGACGACCCTTCCGTGACCACAAAGGGGAACCGCCTAGGGGGAGAATTTGGGTTTGGAAGACGCAAATGTATAATTACCAAACAACGATTGAATATTCTATTACGAGTTGAACGTTGTGAAAGTAAAGGAAGATTAATTAGTGAACATTTTAAAATAAATATTAAAAAAAAGGAAATAGGAGCTAATTCTAGAATCATACGTTATTTGTCTTTTTTGTAGTCTGCTTTGAAAACAACCTACCATGTGCGTATCTACTTTGTACGTAGACTTTTGTTAGGTATAATTGTTACTATTACATCAATGAACAATTACCATACTCATTACATTTATTGGCATCGAAACGTGCTTTCATGTTGACGGTTGCTACAAGAAAAATAGACGATTTTGATGACACCCCCAAAGACGGTCCGTGGGTTTTCCGTGAAGTCCATAAATAGGAATATAATGATCTCAAATGAATATAAATTCAAAGTTCAAAATGCAGTTGTTAATTATGCGGAATGTACGAACACAAACAGCTTCTTCTATGGCTAACCTTGTCAGTAGTATCGTGACAACCAGGGTCTTTAAAGTTTAAACACTCATTTACACTGGTAGAGACGCTGGGCGCGCTCTACCCTTCTATCTTCTTGCAAGAACTGCAAGACAGATTTTACTGCCTACATTATTGGGATGTCATTGGGCCAGGGAAACGATGGCCGAACATGTGTAGAGACGTCTGGTAGAAAATACCGTGCGGATGTTTTCGCTTTAAACATCCATAATATTTTCAGCTAATATTGTGGTTATAAATACTTTATTACGACGTATTTCGTATTTTTCATACAAGCGTGAAATTTTTATCGTGAAATGTTACCGAACGTTACTCAAAGCCGTACCAAGCAACACTAGCGCCCCTCTTGTTGAGCCGGGCAATTTTGTCCGCAGTTCCAGTGGAAAGTTGGCGCTGCCCCTCCAGCATCATTCTTCGCGTGGCTAGGCCTGGTGGTGGAAACGAATGACTGTGAGAAAACGAAATGCTAATTTATTTTAACAATCTCAGGGGTCGCGGGCGGGGGGAGTATTTTCAAGATCATTCAGTTGTTTATTTCTAATTTCTTTTCTTACTGAAGACACTTTCCGTTTATTGTAGCGAAGACAATTATTCATTTAATAATCTGAAGACTCTGAAAAGATAATATGGTGTGTACAAATTTCTTTTGCAATCCTTCACTTGTCAAAAAAGTAGTGAAAGAAACATTATGAAGATCTTTCGAATTGCGATCGCATGTTGGAAAATCTATGAAGATGCATATTTATATTTCAAGAAAGGATCAATAAGCGCAGTCCTATTCCAAATGCCGCCATCGACTCAATGCCTTTCGTCTTTTCTACCAATAAGTAAATTGCAAGAATATATTATTGAATTCATGATGGGCTATCACAGAACTGGAATTTTATTTATCTATCGCGTGCCGCGTATTAACTTCAATAAATCATTAAAAAATACCATAACTTTTAACTAAAATTCCGAGGAGATTTGTACTCCTTTTGATGGCTCCTCGTTCCTAATTTCATTACAGACGTTCATGCACACATAAATGATAATTTTTGTTATAAAAATCATATGAAAAGAGAACGAAGATTTACACAAGTACTATAAAAGCAATATAACATTCAAATACTCTAAATACGATGCTGAATTTTCTAATTTAATTCAGATTTATGACAATCACCTGTGCTTTTAAAACTTCTTAAAATAACGTAATTTAACTATTTCAATAACATACTTCCAAGAGTGCATAATCATGTACAATCCTCACTATCATCAAGATCCGACAAGCATTTGCGTGTGTTCGTTTAACATACTTTTGCGCTCAGAAAATAGAATGAAAAAGTGGCATTCGATTTAAGAATTTTCAGACATTTTTACTCGCAGTGTTACCAACAGTCTTGCCAATTGCTTTTTTTGATCTGGTGAAATCGAGAAACACGATCGTCTTCAGAACATGTGAAAGCAGTCGTGGTTCTTCGCACGTAATAGTGTTTGCGGTCCCAACAACTGTGTAAGGATAATACTACTTTTACCATTATTGTTGTTGTAATAACAAAGTATTTCAGATTTCATTTTACATGAACACTATTTCGTCAGCACGAATTATGTGTACAACTCACTAGGTTTCCTGAAGATACCTTATCATATATGTAGAATAATTTTAATATCATTGGTTAAAAAATCTAGCTTTCAAGCATGCTCTCTTTACTTGGCCACAAGTGAAATGATCTTCGAGAGTGTATGGTCATTGGGGTATAAAAATTCTGTAAACAAACACATTTTTTTATTTTCGCGAAATATAAAACGACAAAAATTACATGCTTGATTATTCTGTCTCCTGCGGGTAGCAGATTTTCGTTTGGTAAATCCAATAACTGAGAGTTACAGATAATACAATAACAGAGAGTGTTCTCTGAATTAACATTGGTTCTATTTCGATCGACCAACGCATTGCTGAGCAACACCTCTGTTATCGCTAAGGACAAAATCAACTTTACTCCTATTGGATATTGGGGAAAGCTTACGGTGCCGCCTAGACACGCGATTCACGAGCGATCGAATCGCGGCTTCTTTGCTATTCATGGTCACAGCAAACTAATTCGCCCAATTGATTGATTGATTGTTTACTGATTTTTCCGGGCTGTTTCAACTCCAATTTCCATTATTTCTGTTATTGTTGTGAATGAATTATTGTATTCGAAGAGACGGAAATGCTCCTCTTCCGTTTGATAGTGAGATACGGCACAGATTTGCAAGTCATCTTGTAATAAATTTCCCGCTCACGTAACTCCCCAAGCGTGTTACCGGTCCAGCTGGAACAAGCTCTAAGCTTCTGGCAGGTCTCTTGACAGCGTGTGGTAGTGTAGTGCATACCTACATAGGTGTGTGAATAATGGTGGGTCATAGGTGGGAATAGGTCAAGAAAGAAGAAGGATAGGTCACGCGCGATTTGCGGCTCTTATGTTGGATTACTGCTCTGACATTCACCTGGTATTGATCGGAGAAATCATGGAAAACCACCCATCGGAGCAGTTCGCCATTAGAATTCTCCTCGAGGCAGTGGCTGAATTCGACCTGGCTGTATAGCTAGCGTTGAAAATCCGCCGCCCATCGAGACTTGAATCCTAGGATTTCCCAGTCTGAGTAACTAAAGACTGTGATAATGAATTTAACTCAGTCGGCTGACTCTGGGTTAAATTCAGCCGGTACTTTGCGCATAAAGTAGACAAAAATGTATGCCAAACTATTTTCTTCATTTCGAGAAAAAGGGGGTTTCACTGTCGTAACTCTAGGCTCTTCTAGAACCTTTTATTTAGGCGAAAGTGTTTCTTCGCTATATAACTGCACATACGGAACATTTCATTAGTATTTTATGATCTCACTACTGCAATTGTGATCACTTCTCACTGTGACTGAAATATGTGTCTCATACGGATCCTCAGATTACTTGGTAACTCGTAATTTGTACTTTTTATTTATCAATTTGAAAGCAGCTATTTCAAAGGTTACAAATGTGTTGGTCTAGGAACTAATGAACTAAAATACGTATCAATCAAATTAATTCAGTACAAGCAATTTTACATTCTCGCACCTCTTTTTCCGAATTCTCTCTTTCAGGTCAAATTTCTTGTCTTTCAGAGGTGATAACTGATACTTAATTGAATCTGTGCTGTTCTTTACATTAGCCTAGCTTATAATTTGATTATATTCAATGATTTTGAACCAGGAAGTTCATAAAATAGATTCTTGCTGCGAATTATAATTCGATTTAATATAATATAATACTTTTTATATTATATTTAAATTTAAGAAGAGGAAACAGTCACAGATATTTCACTTTATCACACCCTTCATATAGACAAGATTACTCAATTAAAATAATCTTAATAAAAACTGATGTATTAGTAAATCCTACATAAAGTGTCATTATTTAATTTGTTATGATTTTACCAATTTTTTTTAAGTAAACGTTTTCCTCTTGCTGAAATGGGCTAAATATATATATTTTTAAACAAACATATTTACATATGCGCTAAATTTCAATTCGCATTATTTCACATACATAATATTTGACTTCTTTTAAACAATGTTACTTTTTCTTTGGTTTCATTTGTGTCCTGATGGCAGAACATACTTTGTATTTGTTTGTATTTTACATAGTTCCCTGGTTTGAAAGTGTGTAACTTGTTAATAGATTTATGTTTAATGTAGAGAAATACAAATCAATTAATATAATTAAAAAATGTATTAACTCTTAGCAATGCTGTAATTTATTTATAATTTACAATAAAATGTTCAGTGATTTAAAAAGTTATCTATTAATTCATAAAAAACGTTTATTTAGATTCTTTTTAAAATTTCGGCAAAAGTTCTAAAATGGGCTGAAGGTTTCCTATTTCATTGTGTATTGCATAGGAGTAATGATGCAACATTTCACAAATTTGGCATTAAAAGGAATAGAAAAGCTGCGCAAATGGTGCTTATTATCTGCCGACTAAACTAAGTGAATCGTGAACAGCCGATTTACAAGTGGCGAAACGATTCATTGAAGTCCATCACTGCATAGAAAACAAATTTCTCTCGTGAATATTCATTACAGCTAAACATGATTGCAATTGATCTGTCACACCACAGTATCGACGCAACTTCCGATACGGACGACCTGCCTCCAACGATAGAATAATGGGTGATATCTTGAACCGCTTTCATCGTGTACTCCATTATGCCCTTTCAACATCAGTAAGATAAACTACTTACCATATTTCTCTAAGCTCAGCGTTTTTGAAAAAAAGATTCAAAGAACTGGAGCCAAAAGTATCGTACATGATATATTTCACACCCTCACGCATTACATGCCTGATGGAGGACCTTTTTTATTCTTTTTTGTGAACGTACGTACGGATATATTAGGAGATATATTATTCATTACATACAGAATGTTATATAATTCTATAAAAACTCGATTTTGATATTCCACTGAAAGACACAATTCAGAGGTCCCTAAAAAGTTGTTGTTATATTATTTTTTCAAAACTCCATTCGTTCGTCCATCCGTTCATCTGTCTGCAAAGAAAACTAACGCCTACTTTTTTCGTAGTCTGTTTTACAAAGTTAATGTTGCCCGATCAATCTGCAGGGGATCAAAACCCTTCACTTTTGAAAAAAGATATCATTCAAATTTTGGGTGTGTTTCACATGAAGTCAATGGAAAATTTTCAAACGTTTCCCAAAATGGCTACAATTATTTTGTTTAAATTTCTTCTAAGAATATAACGAAATATATAAACGTAGTACAAAAATGTCAAAAGTCCAAATTTCACTGTTAATTCTGAATTTTTGAAAACCATATTTTGAAAATTTTTCGACGTCTTCTTAGAACTTTAATATTGAGGAAAATATTTTTTTCTTAAAAATTCATGTACATTATTTCGAATACATTTGTGTATAGATATTTGTGATATAGAGTGAAATATGGGCAATATTAAAAAGTATTAAACACACAATTTTCTCATAAACGCCTGCAAAGATTTTTCTTTATACTTTTTCTGCAAGAAGTGCTAAATTCACTGAATAACATGATATAAATAACCTGTGGAAGTATTCCTGTGAATTTCCAATTATTACATACATTTGAATTTTCTGGCACATCTCAAATACTCATTGCACTGACGTTTTACACTTTATTGCGTTTTTATATACAAGATCTTCAAATGATTTCTTAGAAAGTTTGTCGAAAATAATATTTTTCTGTAAATATGAGCTCAAAATTGCGTATTTTCAGAAACGCTTAAACAAAAGTTTCTCGAAATCGTCACCACATTTTTCAGTGAAAATTTGACATAGAACCAAATTTTACTCTTCTCAGATACATCATCTTCACATTTGAGTTCTATTATTAGTAGAGTGAAAAATTGAGAAAATGCAACAAAATGTCTTTTAGGTACCAAGAGATGACAGCTCGAAGAAGGTAGAGGAACACTAGAAAAGTAGCCTAGACTATAGAGGTAAGAAAACTAACTAATTATAGTTGGAGAAAGTCTTTGCAGTACTAGTTTTGTACTAGTCTGTAGCAGTACTAGTTTTGTGATATTTTACAATTACTTGAGAAATTAACTGTATCCGAAAACTTAAATTCTGGTTTATATGAGATTCAATCAAACACATTCATGCGCGAACAATGAACCATCATGTGTCACCAGTTTTCATTATTATTCCTTGAAAATACTACGTAAATACTAAAACTTTTCCCCAAATGTGAAGACCTCGAATTATTTCTAAATGGTGACTGAAATCAAAACGCGAAATTCTTAAAACAATGAACCCTGTGACAAGTAATGTATCGTTTCATAAACGTTTTATTGATAGATACATTATAACGAAAATTTCGCAAAAACTTGATATATATTTGGTATGTCCACACTAGGAATGAGTAATATTACATCAAAGCAGTATCAGATAGTTTGCTATTAGATGTCACAACACATTAGGAAAGATTTTAAGCACAAATACAAAGATACGTGGTACGATGTGTTTCTAGCAATAGCTGCTAGGATTGTCCGCCTTAAAAATATTATTGAGTATTAAAATATTCTTGAGTATTACTGTATGAAAGGAAGTAGTCAGAAAGAGGCTGATTTTTTCTACTATAACAACATACCACCGTACAGACGAGATCAACTTGATACAATTGCATCCTCTAAGCACTTTATATAATAATTCCATTCAATAACTACTAATAGTGTATGATCTCACTTGCAAACTAAGTTTCAGTTTTCTTACAATTCTTAGAACCCATAGATTCAAATGACAACTCTAATCCGTGCATTCTGCTTTCACATTCATTTTCAGTACGTCGTAATGCCACTCGTCCTAGGTTTCGCGCGCTCAAATATTTTCACCCCCCGTGCCTCATTCCGATCATCTCTTCCCTCATCGCCTCGCCCTCATTACGGCAGCCGCCCCCTCGCGCATAAATCTTCGGCTGGAGGCGCCTACGTATCGGGCGGCGGCGCGTCAGGCTGTCACGCGGGCGCGCGACCGCGGCGCGGCGGGCGGCCAGAGCCGGAAATTACGGGGATTCCCCGGCAGACTGCATCGCGCCGCGTCGCGCCTCCCCGCACCTCCCCGCCCTCCCCTCGCCTGTGAATCTTACGCCGCAAATTGCGGCCCATTAAATATTCATCTGTCCGACGTAATTACGAAATGTGACGTTGATCTTCAATTGCTGTATTTCACAACAGATTAGCCGAGTGGTGGCGCTAGATGCAGGAGGGGGTTCCCCTTCCACTCGCCGACGCGACGCGACGCTTCGCGCCGTGCTGCCTCGACCCGTAATTCACAGGGCTGTTACGAGAGCGCGCTGCAATCTTTTAATTCGATTGTCATCTGCGGCGGTAAGTTTTTTTATTTTGTTTGTCGCAGGCGGTGCGGCGGGGTGAGCGAGTGAAGGGGCTTCTAATTTGATGTGTGACGGACGTGTGGACAGTGACTGGATGTTCTGAGCGGCCGATGCTCTGCGCTGCGACGCTAGTGCTCTGCCCGCGCACCGGGGAGGCGAGCGTTCAGAGAAACGAAATGTCATGCTGGTAGATCGCATGAAGGCTCGTGCAGAATAATAATAATAATAATAATAATAATAATAATAATAACAACAAAATATTAATAATATTTGACTTTTTGTGGCGAGGCTCAGAACTTAAGGCCTGCCCTTCCGCCTAACCACTCTCATGAATTTATATTTATAAAAATTGCAGTTGCGGCGTTGGGAAGTAATTAATATTATTTTCACAAAAATTTAATTTGGTACAATTATTATATAAAATTATGTGTGCAAGCTATAAATTACAAGTGGATTTTACTGCCATTTTTTGTTTATTCTTAAAACCTTTGCAAAAAAAGGGCTACTACTTATCCCACTTAAATCCAAGAACCTAATTTGGCCCAAAAGTCAGTTATTATTTATATGCAAGTGGCTCAACAGTGAACAATGAAGAAAAGGAGGATATATTTTACATTTACCTCTAGAATGCAGTACCAAGCACCATTCAGGAATACGCCTTAAACGATTGAGTAAATTCATAAAAAAGTATCAATCAGGATCGTGGCTTAAGGTCGAACATTGTAAACAAGATATCGGAGTTGAGAGTGACAATAAAAGGAAAGGAAACGAAAAAGTACTAATGAAAGTGTACAAGAGGAGGAAGGAAGTGACGATAATGAAAAAATATTAGAAAGTACTAAGGGAAGACAAAGTACATGTTATAGTTTTGCAGACAATTACAACTGACAGTAATTTAGAAAGTATACAATGAACAGTTTTTTAAACAAAAACATAGGGAAAAGTTGCAGTAATCATTTGATAAATGCAATTACAAAAAACGCCCAACAGTATTATGCAAAGAGTGACAGTAAAGTTCTAGGTATGACTGTACTTATTTTCTTTGTAATAATAAAAGCAAGAAATTTGGATTACGCTATTTTTTCACATAATATTTTCTAATTTAGATTATGAATCAAGTATTACATATAATACAAAGATTTATTTTGGATAATACAATGTAATTTATCCAATTGTAAAACTTGTAACAGAAATAATAAGATTACCTCTTATTGTATACTGCATATATTTTTCATTGAATAACTTCTTTTACTACTGTAATACGAATTTGGAAAGTGATCAGGCGGAAGAGCTGACTAGATGGCCTGAGCCTCACCACCAATAAGACATGTATTTATTTATACTGTGTCCATGCCATGAAGAGAAGAGTGTGAGGAAACATATTGTTGGAAAGAGGACTTGAGAAAGATCTAACATGGAGGATAGAATGTATCCTTGACGTGGGCTCATATCTACTTCCGGTTACAACCAACCTATGTTCTACTCTGGAGTAAAACATTTTGAGAAATGTCCATAACAGGTTGAAATGACTATGCTAACAGCATTTCCATCCACTCAAAATTTATTTCATCGATACTTATTATTTTTACAAAATATATAATAAATTATAATTGATTTCAAACTGCAGTAAATCATTTCTAGAAAGCACATTAAATTTTGAGTGTGGAAGGATATCTTTAATCATCCGATGCTCCGGTGCTGCTTCTCTAAGGGTTCCTCAAACGTCGTCGTTCCTCAAACGCGATCGTTTGACTTCTCGATATATTTAACTATGTGGACGGCATTTTGCACATACCAAACGTGGTAAGTACGTTTGAACTGGAGATTTTCAAGAGATTTGAGGTTATTAACGGCAATCTTGCAAGTTAATTTTGATTTTGCATAACTTAAGTTCTTATCATCGAAGCCAATTTTTCCATATATTTTATTTGAATTACAGAGGCAATTCAAAATATATTAAATATGTCCGTAAATATTAAACGTGTAAATATATTTTTATTCTTGAAGTACATCAGAAATCTGCAATATTTATGTTTTTTTTTTTTCCAGTAATTGACGTCAGAAATTGACATGTCTATACCTGATCAATTTATGATCAATTTGTGATCAATTTATCTGCTTCGGCGAAACAATTGTTACTTCATTTGACTCTTTCATTGATTTCGATCTGTGTACGGTTTTCGAAGTGTTTATGAGATTTCAATCTCAGTTTGCCATAAAATTAAAAAGACTTTGTCAATGTGAAAATTGGTGATGGCTTCAGCATCCTTCACCTCAGCAATAAAAAGTAAAGAAATGAATAAACTTATTCTTGAAATAGCTATTATAAAAATTCCGGATGATGATATCCAATTCAAGGTTATTTATTTCAAGGTATCATGGTTCGCCGGATGTCAGGTCTCCGAGCGCCCAGTAAGTGGAAACGCCTTCTCGAAGACAGCTGACTCACTAAGAGCACCCACACGCCATCGCGGCGTCGATCGCCATTCTCGCTTCTCCCGCTCTCACACACGCAGCCATACAGCTGTTACTGCTTCCTTTCTGAAAACCTTCCAGCACACAAGTACAACCTTACGTGTAGAATATATTAAGTGTTTATCGGATTGAACAAAGTATTTTGTATGTGAAGTTTTCAATAATTTTAATGTTTGTGTAGAATTTTAGTGAAAAGTATTTTTCCTGTTGGACCCACAGAGGAAAATGTTCGTACTTCGTTAGTCAGACAAAAATGAGGCGTAGAGCATTGAAAAAAATACTATGTACTGAAAATCTAAAACCGCTGTAATCTGGAGGCAGTTCAGAATAGTTATTTAAACAACAAATATGAATCGCGTTTCATCAACAAGGGACAGCGTTTCGTCTCCGAGCACTCAAAGCAATTGACACAATGCTCTCGTGTGAATGCTCTCTTGAATCAATTGTCATATGCAAGATTTTATTGTGCAAAACTATTTGGTTGGTTTATTGCAGCCACATTTAAAAAGGGAACGGAACATTAGCTTGTAGCCATGACTGTTCACAGTTGTGACCCGCGCTTATGTTTCAAAGAGCATACTTCAAGCGATTCTTCCAAGGGAATGGTAGTTATATCAAATGTAGTATATGCAATATATTTGGATGAAAATGTTTATTTTACTTTATATTTGTAGAAGAAAGATATTTTGTAGTAAATACATTGTCGCTTGAGAAATCTGAACATTATTTTCCCTGAGCATGGGAGGAATGATAAGAAAGAACCCTACCGAGGAACGTATTTGGTCTTTTAGTAGTAAAGCAAAATATTTTAATCTCGTCAGCTTGGTGTCATAATTCAATGTTGAGGCCACCAACTTTAAGTTCATTAGAAAACTATTTATATCTTAGTAAGTAAGTACTACGTATCTTTTTTAAGAAAACATAGTTGGCGAATCAGTTTTAACAAAATTTTGATCTTCTTGGAATTAAAAAGCATTCTAATAGCAGAGGAGATTATGTCATAATTAAACAAGGAAAATCGCGAGTACAGTGCTACTTAATCACATTTTAAAACAAAAATAGCTAAATATCCACTTCATTATGATAATATAAATATATTGGTACTCCGTACAAACTGGGAGAAATTGCACCTACTCTTTATTTCACATTTAGTTTTTGGCAGAATTAATTATATTCCTGTTTGAGAACTTCCAAATAATTGTTGTTCGTGATGTAACTTATCTTACTTCGTTTTAAAAGCATTGAAATAATAAACAAATTTTAGTAATATGTTACACTCTGTTAAAATATAAATGAAAGAAAGTATCACATACTAGTGGAGTGTTCACAGTTTATACAGTTTCCTTGTTATTTTTGAGGAAGGAAAAAGTCGACATGAATGTGTTTATTCATCAAGTATTGTGTTTTCTTAAATCCGAATAATATAAAATGTTGTCAAGTCAAGTTATTAATAATGTTTTTTTGATTTCCACAGAACTACAAATCACAAAATTGCGTGAAAAAGTGACTCCTCTGTGCGAATGCACGGTCAGCCAAACGGTTTCTCTTTCGCTAGCCTGACCCCACTTCACATATCCCCTCCTCCGTAGAGAGATAATTGACGTTTGATTTCATGGAAGCTCCACACCCCTCCCCCTCCGTTCGAGCTGTCCAACCGGAGGGGACGCTACACGGCACCATCGCTAAAACGCAGTCTATTCATTATCACAAAACTTTTACAGGCAATGCTCTGGGATTACAGAGGAACGCCATTAGCATATTTGGTATTTCCCTGCTTTGTATGATAAACATTTAAATATATTACACGCTTAGCCGGTTTATGCTCTACTCACAAAGTCTGGAATCAACGTGCCGTTGAAACGTAGTAAAACCTTTAGAGCTTGTGAAATAAAGCCGTATGGATCACAGCTATGATGTTGGAAAGATGTCTTCCGTATTTCACAAAATAAAACCCCAGAGTGATTTGATATCACTAATTGAAATATTACTGAATTTCGTCTCTTATATTGGAATGAAATATAAAACTATAGGTGCTGAACCGCACATGCTTTTTCTCATTATTAGAAACTGTTACGCAATAGTATACTATTGCAAATTCTCATCTAACTGCAGCCATCACTTGAAGTCTAAACAAATTCAAATGAAGCACTGCGCAGTATATCGGCAATTATTTAGATAGTCAGGAACAGTAGCTCATCCCTACTTCTACAAAAGAAACAAACATGAATAAACCTCAACTGATGCAACATTTGCAGTCCAATATACAGACAAGCAAGGGATACTTCACATTAAAACTATATATATATATATATATATATATATATATATATATATATATATATATATATATATATATAAGTTATTTCCAACTTTAATATAATTTAATATAGTACCTTTTTATTGAACGTAGACACATTGCAAAGTGTATGCGCTCCCTTATCCTATCTCTATCCCATTCGCTTCACCAACTAACAATGGGAAGTTATTCCGAAAATTTCGATCTGTCATATAGCAGCGCTCCCATTGCATTGTAACGCCACGTGAAAGATTGAATCGTGAAGAAAGAACTCCTGATAAATAACTAACTCTAATACTAATAAATTAATGGAATTACTAATTAACTAATTAAAAGCGCCTTCTAAATAACTTAATACCTTCTTCTGATTAAATAACGTCTGCATTATTCTAGTAAAAGAAGGATGGAGAATACAGATTTGCAATTTCGAACATTTGAAAAATTATGCTACACCACTCTTTCTTTAAAAAAGGTTTCGATGAATTTTTTAAAATAATTAATTTTTAGAATAGATTACAGTCACTAAAAAACTCTATCATCAATTTTGTACTTTTACAATGTTAATTATTTGTTTTCAAATTTCGAAAATGCGGTGAGTCGACCGAAAATGGAACCCATCTTCACCGTTCTTTGCTACATATGAGAAAAAATTAAAAGAAAAACTTTCAATCTGTAAAAATGTAAACAAAAAAAATTGTTAAAATTGTTTCAAAATTGCGTATATTAAATGCACAATTACACAAAAACTATTCATGTTTTCATAAAGTTGACCATGAATTTATTTCAAGATGTTTTTAATGAACATATGTATTAAGGGAATTATGTCATCATTATTGCAGTTGTAAGACGACGTCGCAAAAATGTAGATTTTCTTAAACATTTTGAAAATTTGTAGAACGCAACGAAAATGAGACCGACGTCATTTCTTT
Organism: Teleogryllus oceanicus; assembly: GCA_964035755.1. Classification (NCBI taxonomy): domain Eukaryota; kingdom Metazoa; phylum Arthropoda; class Insecta; order Orthoptera; family Gryllidae; genus Teleogryllus; species Teleogryllus oceanicus. The sequence goes on along the minus strand of CAXIVR010000007.1, from coordinate 26,725,043 downwards.
ATGCTTCTTTTTCTCTAACAGAGGGGGTGACAGAAAAAGATAAGTTATTTTTGAGAAGAATTTGAAAATATAGTTGAGGCTTCAAGTAAAGTATCCCCCAAAACCAAAATATCCATGTCAAATGCAAGGGACGATATCAGATCAATTGGTAAATATCAATTTCAGTGAAAATCTTATTCTCGGTTTAGCCACTAGCGTTGTTCACAGGCACACGGACACACGTTTTGCCGTCAATTAATTTTTCGGTATTAAGGACCTATCAAACGTGAATTTGATTAAACAACGTGTTAGAGAAAGCAATTTACTACATACAGAAACAAAATTTATCCACAGTTTTGTTACCAGGGCTTGCCATTAAGAGTTTTTGTGGCAAAAATTAGCCGTTGGTTTCAGCAGCATTACAATACTTTGTCTGTACTAGGTAAACAGTAGGCGAGAATGTAAAACATGAACTGGATATCATCTTTAAATATTTGTGGTCTGAATAACTAGCTCAGTAAAACAGCACGTATATTCTCGCCCGTTTTCACACAAAATTACGCGACAAGTACTCAAATTTTTGAAAAATTGTGCATGATCTTATTTCAAATCTCTCTTTAAGGAACTAATTTCATTAAGGAAAAAACTCTCCATCTTCATAATTGTAGCTGCAGGAGGACGCCGAAAAAATTTGAAAGTTTTGCAGTTTTCGAAAAATCAAAGTATTCAACGAAATGAGACCTGCACCACAAATTCTTAAACGTTCTTCACACTATTCAACAACAAAATTTAGTAAAAAATGATGAAGTCGTTTTTACTTACTTCGAAAAATGACCCAGGGGGCTTCATGTAAAGTATCCTCTACATCAAAATATCGGTTTCAAATTCAAGGGGTTGCGACATCAGCCATATTGATCAGGAAATAGTATAAATTTTGGAGAAAATCAGCTGAACGGTTTAGCCACTAGCACTCTTCGGACGGACGGACGGGACAGACAGACGCTTTGCCGTCATTCGATTTTTCGGTATCAAGGACCCACCGAACATGGATTCTGGCCTCACAATGAGTTAAAGGATTTTTGTTTTAAATTAAGCAACTGGCTTTATCCAGTTTCTCGATACCAGAGCCCTGTAACAAGAGTTTTCTGCCCAAAATTCGCCGTTTTTTTGTAGAGCATTGCGTAACTTTCTACCACGTATGGAGAAAGTATAATTATTACCTGACAACTATAAATACAAGGCTTTTTTGAGAAATATTCTTTGAGCTAATTATGTAAAATTATACCAGGTATGAAAATTATAGCAACAATACTTAAGTAAATTATCAAGTATTCCTTTGGTTTAAAAAAATGTAATGAACGGTTTTTTCCGTAGTTTGAAAATATTTAGCAATAATTCAAATTAACAATATATATTTTTTTGTAAATATTCAGTCTAAATTACTTATTGTAAAAATTAATAAATTTGACGGCTACTCACAATAAAAACAGTAGGTCATGTTTATATTTGATACCCATACAATTTCAGGCAATGAAGTTATTACGAAGCTTTTGAAGAATGTTATTGCTTACTGAATACTTAAAATGATTGAAAGTTTATCTTTCTAGGTTTGTACTACTAACAAACGTTTTCTTTCCTTAATTTTGCATAATTATGAACACGGTTCAAAACATTAAATGGAGAAACTAATTTTCCAAAGTACGAAACATTTGAATGCAAAACCGTCCAATGTTATTCACAGTTAAAGTCTGATGCGTAATCGGAAAAACGCCGTCTCTTCCACGGTATAGCGAGACGTGGTGGCGTGGGCGACGGATAACCGCGATGAGATGAGTCAGGACGGGACGAGGCATTGCGAGGGACCGCGATAAGAAAGTAGTGGGGATAGAGAGCCACCTCGCTTCAGTTCAGAAGCTTCTTGACTCGTGGGTCTTTGAAGATCTTCGAGAAAATTTGTCAGTTAGCTCTAAAAGATGCGATCATGTTAAAAAGAGTAAATAAAACATTTACTGAAACTACAAATAACCTAAATACGGAATGTACAAGAATAAGTGTTGAAGAAACACTCCTACAAGATCGGAATGTCTGAAAATTCGTTGTGTGATGTATCTTATATAAATACATTTTTTGTTTCAGGAAGGACAGTTCAAAGATAGTAGAAAAAATGTTGACCAGACAAAATCATCTCGAGTATTAACCAGTTGTATGTGTTTTTTTTTTAATATTTCATTCACATTAATCACGTAGCTGAAATCATCTTAAGAGTTGCTGTGAATGATTTCCAATAAAAATCACATTTTCTGCCAGATTTATCCATTAGCTCAATGGCACAGAGTAGAGAAAAAAAAAGGTTTCTGCTGTGCCTTCCCAGAAACAAGGACAGCAGACAGTTGATAGGGGTGCTGAGAAGGAAAGGCGAGGGGGAAGGGGGAAAAAAGGAACAGGGGAGACGGCTGACGACGAGGCTTAAGAAAAAAGCTCAGGGAAGAACGCAATGGAGGGGGACAGAGAAAGAGGCTCAAAAGAGATAGGTAGGAGGGAGGGAGGAGAGGGGGGGGAGAGGAGCGCTAAAGAGGGAGATTGCGGTGGAGTCGGAGAAGTGGGGCTGAGGTAGGGGATTGCCAGGGAGTCGGAGACGGGGCGACGGGGACGCGCCGCACCGCGTCCGTGCGAGAAGCAAGCGCCACCGGCATCTGCGTTGCTAATTCGCGGAATCAAGATCGACATAAAATTTTAAAACACAGCCATTTCGCATGTCTGAAATCGTCTCCAACTGCCAAGACACAAAGAGGAAAACAAAGCCAGAACGACGTTTGCGCAAGGTAATTATGCTTCCAAATCTTTCTTCTTCCTCTCCTTGGTACAAAAAGAAGTTGAAAAAGGAAAAGGAGGAAGGCAGAGGCACAAACCCGTTAAAAAAAGGAAGCTTCCTTTTTAAATGAACAGTCCTTTCTGGACGAAAAACTTCTCTCGGCTCTACATGCAACTGAACCGGCGGCCATGGAATTTATTTGAGAACATTTTTGTTTTTTGAATAAAGCGGAGCAATTAAGCCCTTGAGGAAAGGGGAGGAAGGGGAAAGAAGAAAGAGCAGATAGCAATATTGATTCTGCTCCAACAAACTCACTCATATAAACACAAAATTACAAGAGAATAGACGAAGATTTAATTGAAAACAGTAAAAAATTAAACATACATGTAGTGGAAGACGTACTGAAGAGAAATGAGAAAAAAACAATGAAATTATTATAGAATATAAGCATAAATTAAATCTAAAATATCGAGGTAATTTAAACAAAACAAATTGTGAAAGGAAAGCGCAAAGTAAACACATCAAAGATGGTGAGTTGGAAGCTAGTTTGCTCTGCTCTGTAATCGACATTTTTATGTATTTTCAAAATTCTAATCACTTTAATCTATTTGAAGCTAGAAACTTAGACTTAGAAGCATTTGCAAAACAATCCAAAATTGTAAATTTAAACTAGTGTTATTGTATTATTTTTGACATTTAATTGTTTAAAGGGATTAAAAATGGTAGCAAACAGATTGTGTGATCTCTATCATTTAGGGTTAGTTGAATTCTTAGCTAATTGTAAATTACTTTAATAATGTTCTATTAAAATATTAGACAGTTTTGTTAATGTATTGATAAAATGAATAATCATTATATATGCATGGTTATTCATTTAAACAAGGGCATTCTTCATTGTTAAGTTCTGCTAATAAAAAATATTCGCAACCATATTTGTATTTAACAATATTGAGAAAACCTATCACGTTTTCATGTAATGGCGATAAATCTTCAAAGCATTGCAATATATTTAACTATACTAAGTTAAAGCATTCACGTACGAATACTTCGAAAGCATAATCTAAAATTTCAGATTTCTAACTAGATTTCTAACGAGTAGTCCCAACTTTTTTACTCACAACTAATTCGCTAATAACTTAAAACGTCTCTCCAACACTTGTGGAAAACAGCATCATATTTTAAAAGTAAATCACATCATAAACAATCAATTAATTTCAACTTCTCCAAAAAATTAAAACCTATAAAAAACTACCGATCATCTCTGAACCTCCGAGACCCCTTCCGTTTGTAATGATTGAATTGATTTAATGATTGGATGATAATATCACGTTTCGTACATTTCAAAACGTGATATCCATGTACTTTCATTGGCTGTGAGAAGAAAAAAGAAATAAAAGAAGTCATTTTCGTCAACATATCAGCTTTATTAAGATAGCCGGCTTTCGACGGCTTCGCCGTCATCGTCAGTCTCGCTGCTGTCGGCAAAAGTCGAGCGATTGCCGACAGCAGCGAGACTGACGATGACGGCAAAGCCGTCGAAAGCCGGCTATCTTAATAAAGCTGATATGTTGACGAAGATGACTTCTTTTATTTCTTCTTATAAGAACGTCAACAACATCCAATCAGAATTCCCACAATTCATGGACGCAAATCTAGCGCATCTGATGAACTCTCTCTTCTCTCTTTCCAAAAAATTCACTTTCTACGGACTGAATATCTGGTTCCTTTCAAAATGTGAGAAGAAAGCCTCTAACACAATATCGAACCACCTGGATCGTGTCAATGATTAACGTCATTACTCGAAAAGCTTCTAAAAACTGCTGGTCTCTAGAAACTCTTTTATGTCCAGTAACGTTAACTTTTCGTTAAGGTTTATGTCTATTAACGGTACGAGTAACGTTTCTCATGCGTTTGGACACGCATTCACGGTAAAGGGTAATTGCTGTCGAATAGGAAACGTTAGCCATTTTTATCAATAGAGTTGCGACTGATGTTTTTCAAACCCTACTACTGATGTACAATAGAGCAAAGTAGGAAAATGTGGACGAAACGGAAGGACGAATTGCAAGAATGAATATGAAAAAGAGACAAGACCAAAACTTGTTTCAAGATGAGGTAAAGGAAAGCAAATACAGAGAGTCGCAAAGATACAATTCCTCTGAACGTGCTAGGGCCTACTAGTGGTGCTACAACAGTAAATACTATCTTGTATTATTTTCAACCGTTTTATAATATTATAATAGAGGTTGAACCAACCAACTTACTTCCATTCCGCGAAAGTATTTGCCCTTGTTGGGATTCGAACGCACGCGCGAACTAGGTTCCATGAGAAGCAACGTGTCCTCACGACCACCAGGTCCGCTAACATTCGAATAAGGCTTCCCACGCTTCAAAAGAAGTTACCTTTTTGCAATTATCGTCATTTTAGAGGTTTCAATGAATGATATATATTCCATGTTATTAAGCAAGCATTATTGTATTCAAGTAAAGAATTGGATCAGCTTTTTAGAGAAAATCTTTTAAAAATTGGCACTATTTCACCGAAAAATTACACGAAAACCTACACTACATCATTACTCTAAAATTATTTATAGAACTAATTTTATAGAACGGATTTAATAAAAAAGAACTCTATTTTGTGGTTTTAGAACGAAGAATTTTTAATAGTTGCATTTTTTTAATTTTGAGATTTTACGGTAAATCGGAGTTTAATATTAAGTACCCCCCAAAATTGAAATGTTTGCTTAATATTTAAGGTATCACCCAGATCGATAGGATAAAATCAATTGTGGTGATTTCCTTGTATGGTTTATGCATAAAGGTCGTCACACGCATGGGGAAATACAACTTTTTAGACATAAAAGGTCCACAGTCGTCGACTACAAGTCTAACTACAATACGTATTCGATAAAATAATTTGCTATTTATTACAAGTAATTTTAGTTTACAAGTACAAGTAATTTTACAAGTAGCTACAACATTTATTACATTGCTATATTACAAGTAAAATAGACTTTTTCGCTACCAGGAACACTCAAAACGTGTTTTCCCGTCAAAAAAGGCACCCTTTTCTAGAGCATCACATATCTTTTTCTAGTCTTCGAGTAGTATGCGAAAAAGTAAAAGAAGGCGAGATTGTAACGCTGGTGGCCCACGTCTCCATCCATTCGAAGGGCGACACGACATATTTGCTCTGTGTGGACTAGTCCAGGCCTCCAGTCTCTCACCACGGCTCGCCTCCGCCCTCCTCGCTTCGCCTCCCCGTCGAACAATGGCGCTCGAATTCAAGCGCGTTAGGTGTGTCTCTTTAAACAGGCCTTGTTTGTTCTTCCTTCGTTAAGGTAATTACCTTCGTTACCAGATACAATGAGCAATTTAAACTTGTAAATTTCACAGGGGGGGCGACAATGTCGAGGGGTCCGAGTCGAGAAATGCCGATGTTCGTTTTAGAATAACAGACATACCTACAATTGTGGACTAAATGATTGTACTTGTTTTCTCCTGCATAGCATGTATGTAACATTTTAATTAATATCTTCAATTAACGTGCGATGCTAATAAAACGAAATTAATAATTTTATCTTGGCATTATCTTTATCTAACTAGGGAAAATCTAACTTTATGTAACTAAGAAAGCAATAGCCCTAAGATTAAACATCACAATTAAACCCCCTTAGTGGATAATTATTATCGCAAAAACTTTTTTCCGCCGCTGAATATTCATAATTATCCTTGAGCCAGACACTACAACAAGAAAACCGGGTTCCATTACGGTGATTTCCTTTTCAGGGAGTGAGTAAATACGTTTAAATACCCCATTTCATTGTTTGAAGAAATCTACTCTTTCTGTCCATCGGATCACGTTCTTAAAGCAAAAGAGATGTGATTAACTTTGGAATCACGAATAATTAATTGAGGCCGGAATTTACATTCGAAATCTTCTCCAAACAAAATCAGAGGCTTTCCCGTCCTGTATGCCTCGTAGGTTCCTACTTTCCGTAAGCAAAGAGACCAAATGGGATTATTAGGAAGTCGAATCGAAAGCCATTACTCGTCGTTTTCTCGAAAAGATCGAGTTCGACTTCCTATAGACGTAGTAATGAGCTTGCCTCCCAGAGGAGAAAAAAAAAACAGACGAACGCGGGGAGCTGGAGGACAAAACACGACGATTCGCGTACCAGCGCAGCAGGCGACTGCAGAGGAAGCTAAAAAAAAATGAAAGTCTGGTAGCGCAAGTCGCACCAGCGGCGACGTCTCGGCGCGCGCTGCTTCGGAGGCTCCGGGCGGCTTTAACTTTCAAAGCCCGGCGCAGGCGCAGGCGCGGGGAAATTGATAAAAAAATACTCTTATGTGAGATTCTCTCTGCTTGAGAAGTTCATTCCCCGAGAATATACGATCGGCTTAGCTGAGCCAGCGACTGGTTCCGCGCTCGCCGGCGACTTCAGGGGCATGGGGAGGGAGAGCGGTGGGATGTTGGCCGATTGGAGGGGGGGTGGAAGGGAAGTGGGAGGGGGTTCGTGGGGGAGAAGGGGAAGGTCCGGCTAAACAAGTACCGGGAGTCTCGTAGGGGCAAGATTAATGTTGTATTCGGAAGAAACGGCTCGCAACGTCCATCAATTTATCGATGCAATTACGGCGCCTGCGGGCGGCCGCTGCGCCTAACGGGGGCGGGGGGGCGCTGCGAGGTGGAGGGGTGCGTGAGGCGGGGCCGTGGGAGGGTGGGTGGGGTGGGGCGATGACGAAAGCACGGACATAGAAAGGAATGCGAGACTTAGTCGTGGGTAAGGCAAAGCAAGGGAGGAGGGGGCCGTGAACAGAGGGTCTGGAAGGCAAAGGCAAAAGAGCGAGGATTGGGATGAGGAATCGGCGTGGGGGCGGGACGGGACCTGGAGAGAGGCGAGACAGGAGGCCAGGTAGGAGTGTAGCCATGGTAAGCGTGTAGGGGCAGGATGAGGATGGTCGCGATGCGGGGTACAGAAGTGGGGAGGGGCATTGCCTCCTGGGCACGCCTTGTTAACAGCATCGCGACCTCTCCGCAGCGGCTGTTGGCTGTTAATGGAGATGCGCCCGCCTCCTGGTGCAATTCGCAATCTGCATTCTTACTAGAACCATCTCGTCAATAAATCGATCTCATTGTGAGCACTCCAAAAATGACAACGCTGTACGAAAGAATCAAAATGGAAATCAGAATGAGAAAATAAAATCACCATTTACTTAGTTCTCGTAAGTCAATTTCATTGCTTTATTTTCATTGTTTAATAACATTCCATTAATAAATGAATGCTTATAGATGTTGAGGAGCTAACTCTGCTTTACAGAAGTTTTGAATTTTAGTAATAACTTTTGTTGCTTACACAGAATAAGAGAACACTACAAATACTTAAGGAAAAATTGCTTCAAATTCTCTATTCACTGTACATATTCTAAGCAAATGCCTGCATCAACCAATCGCTATCAAAACTAAGAAAGTCGTGGTTAAAGAGGCTTTCATGCGCGTTTTGAAGCGAGGTTCAAAAGGCAGATAAAAGCACGCCGCGGAGACACGCCTTTCCCCGCCGCGCCCCACATATTACAAGGTCGCAGGGAGTCTTTCCCATTACTTACGCCCTCGCAGATAAGACCAGCTCCTGGGGAGGGGAGTCGCCCACGGCTGCCAACCTGTGCGCGGTGCTCCGGCAGCAGATACGCCGCGCGCCTTCCTTCGCCGCCCCGCCCCGCCCCGCCCCGCCCAACCCGCTCCGCAGCGCGAGGCGACGCGGATAAGCCGCTTTGTCCACGTGACCCACTTGCGCCCCCAGGCACCGCAGGTAGCGCGAATGTGCACTTGCCCTCCGCCTACACGCAGCGGGAAGCCTCTGGGAGGAGCCGTGGGGGACACTTAATTTCTGGCTTAATCAATCAACCAATCTTTCTATATGGGGGTGGGAAGAATCCCATTTTTATGGAATCCTACTTCAAAATTGACCTACAATTTTACGACTTAAACCGGGAGCGGTAGCTCAGTACACCAACTGATGTCACTGCAGCGCCTCTGACCTGGAGGTCTTAGGTTTGAGTCCTGATGGCGGCGGGATTTTTGACTCTTGCTTTTCAGCTAGGTCGAAGTCAGTCGCTGTCTGGAGGAGAATTCTAGCTTTTGGCTGCTCTGATCGGTAGATTTCCGCGGTTTCTCCAATCAACATCAGGCGAATGCCGGAGCAGTACCCCAATAAACGAGCCACGGACCGCGTGCGATCTTTTCTTCCTCTTTCTTGTCCTATCCTCTCCCCTTACACACACACACACACACAAAAACACACACACACAAACACACACACACACACACAAACACACACACACACACACTCACACACTACCATGCACTCACTACCACATTCTGGGAGATCGGTCGGGGGCTTAGTGTTTGCCCCGGCTGCGGCGGTGCCCCGCTGGTGGAAGAGTCCTGGTTAGGGGAAAATCTCGCCAGCCGACGGTAGGTCGGCACCAGATCTTGTCATCCAGCGGGGGAAGTTCACCGCCATCTGCCGAGGAAAAACACGCACTGCACTTACGGGACTAATGACCTAAGCTGTTGACGCGCCCGGAATCACTAATCAACCAAACAACCAATCCACGACTTAAGAAAATGCAAATCATGCATCTTAATTATTAATAATCGAAGAATCTTAAGAGATAATGCTCCAAATTCGTCTGTATTAAAATAATTTTATACCATCACACACTCCGGCAAAGCTACAAGAACCTAAGTATTAATGTTGGATGGGGGGATGAGAAATGTTTTTCCTGAGAGGTATGGATTTTCTTTGGTAACTACTAAAATATTTTGTGATCTCTGTCGTTTCCAATATCGGTGTTATGTGTGGCAATTGGATCTTAAAATAAAAAGATCTATTCACTCTGATAAATACTTTATAAAACAATTATTTCGCTTTAAAATTTTTAGAAGTGGTTATTACGTCGTCGTACGTAATAATATTTTTATGCTACAGTTCTATTACAAAATGTTATTTTAATGGCAGTACCTGCACGAATAATAAAATCTCAGTACAGCAAAGGAGCTTAATTTACAGTAAAGTAATTTGTACAAATAAAGGCTTCTAGATGATCATCTAAAAAACTATTAACTAAAAATTTTTACAATACGTAAACTATTTGTAGTAACAAATAGCTTGGTTCATATATTTGTAATTATTTCTGAACAAAATTCTAGACGAATGAAGCATAATACGTTTTTGTCTCTCGTCTAAAATTTGTATTATCTGTGGATACCATGTCCAACGATAAAATACGTATAAAACTGAATGGTAATTCACAATAAGAAAGTAATGACAGTAAATGTTCATATTCTTATTTATTGAATGGTCAAACGTTTCCACTAAATCTTACTTGAACAAAAACGTCTTTATGAATGAACAGAAAATCACAATGAATGTGTGCAAAAATAATGAGAATCGATTAAACAATAATATTCCAGCAGACACTGCCACTACTGGTGTACCGGTCTTTCACAACTACGCAAAAGAACGAGATTCACACATCAAAGAAAGTCTTTTGTGGCTGCGATTTTATTTAAAAAAAAACACGCTAAATGTGCATAATATGACGGTAATGCAAGTAGTGAACATCTGAAAAAAAAAGTCATTATATTATAGATGTAATAGAAAAATTAAGCCTACCATAATATTCGTATTACGATTTTTTTGAAGATTTGATTTAATTGATTAATCCTCTTTTCGAAATATTTTTCGGAGGGTCATGACAAAATTTCACATGCAACTCATTTCATTGCTACAAGTAGTTTATGTAGGTAACAACAAGTAGGTTACTTCATAGTTTCAAAGTTTTAAATTTCATTTACTGAATTCTGGATATTTCGAAATCCGAATATACGAGTACGTATGCCGCTAAAATGAATTCAAATTTGGCACCGAACTTGGAGTTCAATCATTTGTAGCAATTCTTTGACGCTAATTAACAGCAAAGAGTATGCATTTTAAACAACGCCCGATCGACTTTCTTATTTTTTTCTAAAAACGGTGGGCTGGCTTCCAGAGAGAAAGGGCATTCATTTTTTCGTATGAAACCCTTTGGAAGGACTGAACTGCTTTGAAATTTTGAACTGCTTTCCAAGAAGGCAGTGAGAGCGCACCACAGACCAGACACCAAGAACGATCAGAATAGACAGCATTGCACATTGTCGCAAATTTGCGGAACCCTGCCTCTTTCCACGTAAGACGCGATAGGATCGCATTGTTTGAAGATCCAGAAGCCGAGTAGTTTCTTGGCGATTCGCCTCGCTCGTGTAAAAAGCTAAGCAATATACGTCTTGGCTGCATTGAAAGTTAGATTTTTGCATCGGTAGTTCACAGCATTGCAGACTCCGTGAGCAGAGTTTTCGCGGGCGATCTCTGCAAGACGCACGAAGTACAAAAAACCAGGAGCAAGCGATTACCTTTTCGACTAGGCAGGTAACCGCGACAACTTCTTCAATACTCAATAATTCTTATGCTGAGGTAAACTAATAGTTCTTAAATACATTGTTTCCACAATTTCCCCTTGTGTCAAAGAGTCAAAAGGCGATATTAGTCTTCTTTTGAACAAAAAACATCTGCAGAAGCTCTCCCAAGAAACTTAAGCTACATTCGCTGCCTCAACGAGTATGTTGTTAAACGAAAGTGTTGCACTTAATTTTTCTTTAAAGACAAACATTCAAATTCAACGAAAATACCGGATCAAATATCAGACTTGGATCCGATGATACTGCAATATCAAAATTTAAAAGCGTAACAAGCATCAAGGATTTATTTTCATATTACCCCAGTTACATAATAGATTAATAGAATAGACATCGTAAAGAAATCGTGGGGTCAATACGTATTACAGTAGTGAGTAAAAATATTTGATATCCATGAATAGCTGTTTTCTGTACGACCTTATTTTTAGTATTTGTTTTGCAACTAGGCCAACTTCAACTTTTGCCCACATACAATTTATGTTGCCGTTTCCTGAGTGTAGTAATCAATAACAGCTGCCCAGTAAAAATAACGCTCACAGGGCGATTGAAAAAAATTAAGAATCAATTGCCTTACTTTTCGAAATATCAATTTATTTTCATAACGAAATGCTAGTTTCCTATGATATGAAGTTCTCTGATTTCGATATATAGCATTCGCTTAATGGAACGCCTAGATATTTGCCTTTTCCGCATGTGTTTTCAACCCCAATGCGAGGAAAATGAAAATCACCCGGACGATACGCAACAGCCTGAAATGTCGCTGAACATAACTGGCTTGGACAATAATACGAGCGGCAGATTAAAACGTTCCAGCGTAGAAGCTAGTTTGAAATTCGTGCAAATATTACGAAGTAGCGGCGGGCGTCCTGCGCGCCTGCTCCCTCTGACATTGCAGGAAATCCGCTTCAGCTCGCTCGCCCGCCAGGCCCCGCCACTTCCCCACCTGCCCTCACCACTTCCTCACCCGTCGTCACGCCTTCTTCACCCGTTCTCGCCGGTTTTTCACCCAGCGCAGCAACATCCCCACTTGCACACATCCCCTCACCCCCCCCCCCCTTTCTCACCCACCCAACATCCCCACCTGTCATAATCACTTTCCTATCCGCCCTCACTACATTCCCACCCGTGCTCACGGGTTCCCCATCCGCTCTCACCACATTCCCACCCGCCCTCTACGCTTCATCACCCGACATCATCACTTTCTCACCCGCCATCACCACTTCCCACCCGCCCCGCCACTTCCTCGTTCGCCCCACCACTTTCCCACCTGCCGTCACTGCTTCCCCCACCCCCCCGCCAAAGCAGCCATTCCCGCGGCGAGTGGGGAGCGGCTCCGGGCGGACTTTGTTTACACCTCCCGTAATCCTGGTATCATTGTGACCAATTGAATTACATCCTTTATCCCGGGCGATCGCGCGTAAACGTCAGTCCGCTCGCTCCCCTCCCCTCCCCGCTCCTCCCCGCCCCACCGCGTCCCGCCTCACGTTTTTGTCCGACGTTCGCGTTTGGATGCTCGCATCCCCTCCAATTCGCGCCTGCCGCAGCTTCCCACCCTTCACTCCAGCGCTCCAATTTCAGACCTTTCTTGGGGCTCTCATGACTGAAGCCCATCGAACCAGCGCCTACACCGAGCAAATGCTATTGCCAGGGATATATGTGATGACATTCACTTCCCAAGACACTCCTTACAACTTTCAGGAGACGTCCGGTCCATAGGTATTTCGGAATTTTCAGATCTCGTTTTTTCTAATTTCAAAAACTAATGACATACGATATTCGTCGTTTAACTGCAATCGCTTGTATGGAAGCTGTGAATTCCACACGTTCTCTACTTCCTTCAAAGAACCTTCCTTTGACACACGTACCGCCTAGTTTCATTTCTTTTTGGACCTTTCTAGGTTTGCGGACGAATCTCAATGTGCTTCCATTAACAGCAATCAACGTTGCCCCACAGACGTGATCACATATCACATTCCGACACGACCTGCGCTCCATGTTCAACGCATGAACTCATCACCATTGCGACGCTTATCAGCATCGAGCATCAAAATTTCCCTTTCTCATTCCCAGATCCTTCGCTGTACTGTTTTTAAGACTTTAATGTTTTGAAAGCAGTGACTAAGTGTTATGGTCATACACAGAAATAGATATATTATGTTGATAGATGAATGATTCCGAAAATATTATGATTAATGATGGAGCAATGGTGAAATGAGAAGCAGGAAAAACGGGAGAACCCAGTGAAACGTTCTGCGAACCCACTTTGTCCGCCCAAAATCTACATGGGTGGTCCAATAGAAGGCAAGTAATCTAAACACAACCGCACGGGTCACGCGTTCCTCTGTCTCATCGGCGCGTTGCCACTCTCGTCATCATGTCGCTCCGCCTGCCTTCTCCACCGCCTCCATTTGCACCGCCCCCCTCCGACGCCGCCATCGCCTACAGCAGCGCCCAGCTCGCGCTTCGGAACGGAAATCTCGCGAACTGCACAAACACAAGCTTTAGATCATAAAAAGCCGCATACAGGGATTTCGAGGGCGGGATGTTCCGCTGAATTTATACGACGGTGCACGTACCCACACACACGTAGCTCGCCAGCGCCGGCGCCGCGCCTGGCCTCGCCAACACGCATTCGCAGCGCCAGCAATAAGATAAATACTAACCAGGTTATATTCAGGGCGCGCTGCAGCTATTCTCGTCCCGCCCGCCGTCACCCTCCAGACTCTTTTTTATTTAGAAAAAAAGAAGAGCGCACTCGTTCCGGAAGCGGTTGCTACAAATGACAGTCGCAGCCGCGAGGCCGCTAGAGGCCAACAAAAGAACATCAAGTGAATCAAATGGAATGGCATGGGGGAAAGTTGGGCGGACAAGGAGCGGGACCGTAATGGCGAGTGAGGGAGAGGCTGCAGCCGGGCCCCAAGACTTCCCCGTGGAATGTTGCCCGTAGTTGTTCCTAGTTGTGTTAGTTAAAATAAAGCGGACGAGCAAAATTGCATGTTTTATTGAGCTATTTTCAGAGAGTTTTATTTTATAACGTACCTTTGTTTTATTGTTTAAAGGGCGATGCAGCCCTTGGGAACGTCGGGCGGGCTGAGAAAGGAATAAGGGGTGGTTGAGGTGAAGAGGGGGGGAAGGGGGGAGAAGGGGAGGGTCAGAGAGAGGGAGATTCGTTCTTCCGCGGAGAGCCAAGGGCGAGTCCTTAAAGCACCGAAACGATGGTTTCCGAACGGAAAAGTTAAACGAATGGGACAATCGATCCTAGGGATGCACAAAACCTGATGTCCAATTGTCTGCCTCAAGCTGGTCAAATTTGCAACTGTCACTGTATTGGAGTCAAAAGAGCGTTCAGCAACACATGTCAAACACATATATAGTCGTAGTAGACTATGCTGTGACATTTTCCACGCATGGAACTTTAAATCATACCTTCGCTTTTGTCACTCTGAGTTACCTTTACGAATTAGATCGTGCTACAAAAGAACACTTGCAATAGCGCAAAAACAGAGTACTTGGAGAAATTGGAGCTATATTACACTATTATTGCAATGGAATCTCTGAGATACATTTATATCTATGTTTGGACGTCAATTGATTACTGAATGTAAGCGTTGTTAAAGTTAGTTTTCGAAATTTAAGTTTTAATACGTTCAACGATCAATCAATCAAATATCATCAATGATTCTGGCGAATACCAGGTTATTTATGCCATTTTTTATTTAATGGATACTGTGACAATCCATGTCTATTATAGTTTGCCAATTAGGGCTTGACTTTTTACATCGATTTTGTTTTACGAAAGTCTGTAGGGTTTCTGGATTTCACAATAGTAGTAACAAAAGAGTTCACATTTAAGGATTTCTGTGTTTTTTTTTAATTTGAGCATTGGACTATAATATGACAATGTAGCTATAGTTCTATTTTTGTCAAAGACAGTTTTTTGTGTACATGTCGCAAATTCGTGTAATCTCATCACAAGCTCACTCTACTCTTGTATATTATTATTAAGTTGATCGCCACAGCGGAGGGACTCGTACAGTATCCAGTATAGTAACCCAGTTATACTTTCGGTACTGAACATTTGTGGATCGTTTATATACTTCATAGAACGTTAATAGCAACGTTTTGTGAATCTTCTTTCAGACATTTGCACCAGTTTAGTCACGTACAGCAATGCACTTTTCAGAATTTGTCTCCTCAATGGAGCCGAACCTGTCTTCATTCTAACCGTGTATCCAGGATTGCATTTCGGTAGTCCTAACAATTGTTTAAAACGCCTGCTAGTAGTTTGTCTGCTACACTTAGAAGCCGCAGTCTCCAAATGGATGAAGTGAATAGGATGACAGAGTTCACTGTTGAGTCGAACAATTCTAGTCTAGATTGCAATATGCAAATTTACCAGCAATTAGTAGGTTCCAAAGATATCCTATGGCAATCCTAGCTTTGGGCAGGAACTAGTCTGCAACTGTGCTGAATAACCCTGATCTCGTGAACGTTACTTCTAAATATGTGAATGAACTAACTTGTTTTATAATGTGTTTTCTGCACTTACGCTGTCTTATTCTTTTCTGACTAGCTCTGTTGCTATAGATGACCAGTTGTGTTTTCTTCTCGTCGATGTTTGCATGGTTAATATAATAATATATGGACAATGTTTCCATTGTATATTCCAAGTCAACGTTGTTGTCTAAAAGTATTATTATATCATCCGCGAAAATTAGCATTTCCATTTTTCTTCGATATTGTAATGTTCTACAGTTCGTGTAAAAAATACTTCGTGCTGTGTAGCAATACAAAAAATAAGATCAGACATAGGTCATATTGCAAGACACCTTGTGACAAATTGATTTCTTCTGGTAATTAATAGAGACTTTCATCCCAGCTCTGGTGTATAAATCTTATACAATCCTAATTATTTTAGTACTAATTAAATACTGTATAATATACATATTATACTACTTTTAGTACTATAGTTTTTCCCCATAGAATGGAATGCACTACAGAAGCGAACGCTCTTTGGAAGCCAATGAATGCAGCCTAGAGTTTGCCTCCAGGTTTTGAAAGATTTATTGCGATCTTTACCTTCAGACAATATATTTTAGCATGGTGTCGTGTTATGAAAGCGCACTGTTTTCAGGAAATATTCGCGATTTTCAAATTTTTAATCTTTTTGGAATTGGTTCAGTATTTTTAGGTCTTCTTTTTTTAAATAAGTATGACCTTCAATTTACCATAGTCCGATAGAAGTTCTTTTGTCTTCATTACTATTTGAATTGTTCCGCCATGTGCCTTAACCAATTAGCCGGTATACAGTTGAAGAATTCATTTGTAATCCGTGCCAGTAGACTTGTTTTTTTCCCTCAAAACCTCAACGCTTCATTGCAATCAATTTCTTTGTCTAAGTACGGACGCGTTCAGGAGTGCTCTTAATCGCGTGTCATAGCAATTGTCGTGTAAATACACATTAATGATAATTATTTAGCATAATGAACGTACCGGGAGCGTGAACTACTATGGGCATCAGTCCCGTAAGAGTAGTGCGTGTTTTTTCTCGGAAGGTGGCGATGGTGTTTTCCGCTGGATGGGGAGATACGGCGCTAACCTACCGTCGACTTGCGGATTTTCCCCAACCAGGTATTTCCATCCACCAGTGGGGCACCGCCCCAGCCGGGACAAGTTCAAAGTGTCCGACCGGTCTCCCGGCATGTGTGGTAGTGTAGTGCATGTTAGTGTAGGAGGGTGTAAGGGATGGGGATAGGATAAGGAAGAGGAAGGAAAGATCGCGCGCGGTCCGTGGCCTGCTTATTAGGGTACTACTCCGGCATTCGCCTGGTGTTGATCAGAGGAACCACGGGAAACTACCAATTAGAGCAGCCGGCCGCTAGAATTCTTCTCAAGATAGTGGCTACCATTAACGCCCTAGATGAAAAGCCAATGTCGACAATCCTGCCGTCGTCGGGACTCGAATCTAGGAGCTCCCGGTGAGATGCGCTGCAGTGACATCAGTTGATGCACCACTAAGCCACCGCTCCCGGTGGTATGTGGTGGATAACGATGGGATATGGTAAAAGAAGTCGTGCCATTGCCGTGCTACGCACGACGAAATCGAACTAAATTTATATCTGTGCGCGGCTTAATTAAATAAACCAGAGCTATCATGCAAAAACAAACGGTCCAACTACAAAAGCAGGTTGAGTACAATTGGACTGATACAAATTTAAGACCTGCTCAAGCTGTTAGATTCGTTCAGTTTGTAAGGTTTGTAATAAGAGATTTGTAATAAATCAATAAAGTGCATGAAATTCTCAAAATTTAATTTATTTCCATTATTAAAGAATGCTTATAAAATTCGCAACTGGACAGTCCTTGAGAATGCAAATGGCTTGATGAACTGTTTCTTTTCCTTCATTTAATGTAGACTTATTAGAAGCCATAGTTACTGAACAACCACACATACTTATATATTGTCATTTAAGGATAATCATTATAATATAAAATATATGATCAACAAAATTAGAATTATACAACCAGAGTGCTGCTACAGGCAATGTGACGTAGGTAATTTGTGATATGTTTGTAAATCACATAATATCAAAATTACTGCCATCTGCATTAGTAACATTACGATTTTCTCTCTTTTTTTTCAGGATGACCGACACAAATATTTAGAAACGTTGACAAACTACAGATTTAATCGCCCATATTTGTTGTTCGAGAAAACTGAAATTGATTTCATGTCTGTAAAATTTTGAGAAATTCATCGCAAATTTTTAAGACATCTTCCAAATAATTGATGATTCAGTTTCACTATAAAAGAATGGAATTTAATAAAACAATGAAAACGTTAACATAAATATAAAAATCTTATCTTGGTTACAGCTCAGTACCATCGACGGTGAAACCTAAATTTGGTTCTTTGAATTAAAATTTCGAAAAGAAATAAGATATTATATACGTATCTTACTCGCATGTTAATTGGACAATTTATTCCATTGCACTAAGCAAATATTTTGCAAGTTATAAATTATACTTTCAAGCAATGTAATAAATCACCATTTTTCAGACATATAAACATCTTACAAAATGTAGATTTGTCTGCAAAATATCATTATTGTAAGAAAATTATGATCTGAAAATGATGCTGAAGGCTCAGTACATGTAAATTCAGTTAGTAAACAAGCTGTCGGTATTAAAAATGCGACTTCAAATAAAAAGAATTCACGTCGAAATGTAAGGGAGGTGTCTACAAACGAGTCTGAATAAGCTACCCTCGTGCATTTTATTCTCGCAGAACCAAATGTTATCATTTGCAGTCTAAATTGAAAGAGAGCAGCAATACAGAAAGGTTTCTGGTTGTGTAAAGAGACTTATAAATACTGAAGCAGCGCCCAAGAGAACCTGCCAGCAACGTTCCTGAACGACGCTGTCTCTCCTCCCTTTCAGAAACGCACGTCTTGGAAATAAATGGAACACGAAAACGCACGACATTTTCAGAAGTGCTGTGCAAAGTGTAAGGAAATGGAACGAAATGTCTTGCCTGGCGATAATAAAAGCAAAATAGGATGTTTTCTTTTCTTCGACCCAAGGAAATATTCCGACCATAAAGTTAGACTGAATGTTTCTTCTCTCCCTTCCACTTGAGCAAGCTACCGCCCCGCCCCGCCCCGGCTCTCCTCTCCCGCTCCGCCCGCTCTTCACTCCACCCAGCCTCGCCCCACGCGCCCCGCCCCGCCCCTCTCCAGGCCCTTGCCCGTGCCGGGCGTTCAAGTGGTAAAAAGGGATGTTTATGGACTCGGTACCGGCAATAGGGTGTTTTATATGCTAACGCGGCGGGCGAGGAGGGGCGGGGGGGGGGGAGCGTGGCGCGGCGGGTAGGGGCAGGGCGGGGCGCGGCAAAGCAGACGCTGTTTGGGGGACTCCCGCGCCCGCCCGCCGCGCTGCCTGGCGGTGATAATAAAGAGAGCGAGGTGACAAAAACGAAGCAGGGGTCTCTTGAAGTAATCCGGGATTTACTCTCGTCAACACAATGTCAGCTGATCGTCTACACGCCCTTCTCCGCGGCGCGGGTGCAACCTCAGCTGTCTCTTTACGACGCGGACGTTTGAGCAGCGCCAAACTCCCTTTCCTCCGGGGCGGCGGCCCGGCCTCTGAAAACACGACGCCATGTCGCCCCATGTTCATCAACTGTTGACAAGCAAGCTGCTTTTCACCCAGAGAGCCGTTCTTAGTTACTGGCTGCGAGCTTAAAATTCTCTTTAGCTGCCATTCGCCCCCTAAATGCATTTCATGCCATACAGCATTGCTTCCAAGGGAACTCTTGCCTCTACAGAATTTCATTCCTTCGGGGTTTAAAAACATAAGCCGTAGTCAAAATTGAAAGGCAACAACATGCATTTGAAGAATGTACAAATATTAATTTTCTTTTACCTTTCTTACACCCTAATGAACTATGAATTCTGTAATAATTAACTCTAACTAGTATTTGCAATATTATTACTCCTAATAGGTTTTGTGAACCTTTGCGGATAATTCTAATGAAGAGTATTTACAGAAAATTAAGCTATGTAAAGAATATAACATGTGTGGGACAATAAGAAGAACAAAAAAATTTAAAAACCCCGCAACTCAAATTATACAAAGCAATGGCAGTACCCATGCTAACTTATGCATGTGAAAACTGGACAATAAATAACGAAAAAAAAAAACCGAAATGAAATTTTTACGTTCAGTAGCAGGTTACAATATCTTGGATAGACAATATAATGATGACATCAGAACCGAACTTATATATTCAATCTGATGGACAGAATCCAATCATTTAGGAGTAACTAGCATGATCATATCCAACGCATGCCTCCAAACAGAATTCCCATAATAATGTACACATATAATCCTAAAGGAAGAAGAAATGTTGGCCGCCCCTTAACAAGATGAGGAGACTCACTCTCTTGATGTGGAAACAGGCCTTAAGCCTAAATCCATGAAGCAGACGAAGAAGAAGAAGAAGAAGAAGAAGAAGTAAAGAATATATCCTTTACTTCATTAGTTCATTAGAGTATTTTATTTTCCTCGACCGACTAACTTCAACCATGTAACTGAGCCAGAAACATTTTTGATAAGGTGTCATTATGTAATTTGTTTGTATACCAGCATTATAAAAGATCTTTTCCGTTGCAAAAAAATGTTCATAAAAGGGCATTTTACAGCACAAATGATGACATATTAGCATTTTACGGCACGAATGATTGCGTCATCACACATCCAGCCAATCGCAGAGAGGGAATCGTGGGATGGTAGCGTTAAACGGAACAGCCGCCATTGTTTTCTTACAGAGATGTTGAATACCTCAGACGTCATAAGAAAATTGTTTCGTAAAATTAATTTGATTTCTCATGAATATTTATAATGCTGTTATACATAAATCTAGTTTATAATGTTGCTTTATTGCAAACGTACAAATGTGAAAACTCGCATCAAACGTCGCTCGTTTTCAAAACATGTCCTTATGCAATAAATCTTAATGTAATATACTCATTGAATGCACTACTATTATTAAATTTTAAGGAAATGTAAATAAGCAGTGTGGGTTATAAATCAAGACAAATATTCCTCATGGAGTTAGATGAATAAGACTAATTTTCTTACATGTTTTTGTAAAAAGACGGTAGTTCAGATGATTTTTCTGGTTGAAAACATTTTTGCATATAGTAGTATAATACCGCGTTTGAGATAAAAATAATGCAAGAAAATATGTGATGTTGCAGCACCTGTAACTTGAAAACTATCTTCAAAGGTTCGCCTTTCTACAAAGCAATCAAAAACACTTGTTTTTTCTTGACTATTTTAAAATTAACCAAAAGGAATTCGATTAAGAATTGTGCCCAATCGATTAGTCTTGTCGAAAGGAATCGAATTAGTTAATGTCGAACTCTGTAGGTGCTGTAAGGCACCCATAACTTGTCTTCGTTGCTTAAAAAACAGTATTTTTAGAGAAATTTCTTGGAATCATTTGATTGGAGCCACAAACACTTTATCATTTTCCCAGGAGTCGAAAATACGTCGAATGGCACATCAATTTTCTCAAAAGGGGGACCAGAGGGGGGATGGCGGGTCTCAACATGCATAAGGAACGGATGGACACAGACTACTGGGTTACTATAATAATAATAATAATAATAATAATAATAATAATAATAATAATAATAATGCCAGTCCGGATACCCGAGATACCCGGATACCCGCAGCCGTGGCGATTTCGGACGGAAGGACCGCGGGTTCGAGTCCGGCCACGGGCCTAGGCGTGTTTGTGTATGTGTGTAGCGTCAATTAATAATACTTAATTACCGTTATCATTTTACATTCTATCCCCCCAGGACCATGCGGGATAAAAATTGGATTCAGTATAATGCTGATTCCCCTCAAAAAAGGAGTCACATACACTGCCACCGCATGGTTCCAGACGGCCAATTCGTAACAAAAAAAGAAATAATATCAATAATAATATTAATAAATAATAGTAAATATAATAATTTAGAATCATAACTATGATATGCTCTTTTTCAAAGAGAGGGTTTGCACAAAGAGCAACGCCGGACAATCGTGCCCCTCTCATCTCAGGCGTTCAACTTGAAGAGAAGGCTAATTGCATTGGTCGAATTTCCCGACCACATGGGTAACAATGTAAGTGCGAGAAATTAAAAACAGTTGAAATACGGTTAAGAAGTGACAATTCACCCCAATTTCATTCCTTGAGCCCCTTTAACGTGCATTTGTTTTCGGCGCTAATTTCTAGGAGTAAACACAGGTTTTCATAGGCGTGACTGGTAAAGTTTAATTTTTTTTTTCAGTTGGTGTCATACATCAGGCTGCCCTTGCTTCTACTATTTACCGCTTTGATCGGAGGTGCGCCGGGTTCCTAGTTTCATCCACAATTGTCAATTTGTCCGTCTGTCTACTTGAGCAATATTCCACTATAGCACTTTGATCGATTCTCCTAGTACTGTGCACGGAACAAAATGTTGCCTCAATATTTCTTGTAAGAAAAATATTGAACATATACTTATCATTCTCTGTTTCGTCTCAACTTTTAGCTTAGTAGATTATCATCTGCAAAAATCAATATTTTCTAAAAACAAATGCATTCCTCTTAATTTAAACTACGTAAAATTAAAAATGTATCATACTATTAAAAAACGGATATTATTATTTTTATTACTGTTGTTGTTTAGTGAGTTGTAGGAGAAAGTCGGACAAGTAAGTGATGGTTACTCAAACCTCAAAGTGAATTTTATATTCAAGTCCTTGAAAGACCTTTCTGCCAAAGAAAGACATAATGTAAATAAATTTAAAAACTGTAAGCATTGAATGCAGTTCAATTGCCTCTTTCATGTTACAAAGCTGTTTGCCAAATTTGTTTACGTACTTTCAGTTACAGCAAGCGATGCAAACAGGAAGAGAACGTAGCGCCTGAAAGCGTGTTCGTGAGCTGGGGCGGGCCGACGGCAGCGTCTGGAGGCGGCGAGCACGCGCAATCGGGCGGCGGGGTATCGCGTTACCGCGCCAGGAAACGAGCGCGTGATGAATCGGGGGGGGGGGGGGGGGGGGGGCGGAGCGGGGTGCCGCCCAACACGGTGCGTCGTGTCGACAGGTGAAATCTATCAAGGCTCCGCCCCGCGCAAAGATAACACTCGCCGCACCGCACCCCACCTCTCTTTCCTTTGCGCCCGGCCCAGCGCCACGGGCCGGATCAGCCGCGCTTTTATTACATCAACTGTCCGCTGGGTTTTATAGCCATGCAGGGTGATGCAGGTAACAATATCCGCGGGGAGTATTGCGTTAACAGTGCACTGTATTCAAACTATACACAGTAAACGTCAATCTCTTTGGGGGTCCTAAAATATACCTTTAGACACATGACCCCGTTTTGGGTCATATATTGCGGGTATCGCATATGTGAGGATATATAAAATGTAATAATAACACCTCAAATACTTTAAAATATGGTTATGAGCTTAAAACTACGAACAGTTCGCTGCGGAAAGAAATTCATTTTCTGATTAAATGCCAATTTTTATTAAAAAAAATATCAGAGATTTTTTGACATACACTTATAATGGGACAAGTGTTAAGCGTATCGAAGCATAAATCCCCACATTAAAAGCAGTAAACTTGTACATAGAATTATAATTCATCCATTACAAGGAGAACAAAATTTAATTAAAAATGCATACTTATTCTCCAGATTACGTCATTGTGGGGCGAGCATCGCCTGTCGTCCGCCGGGCAGAGGCCGCGGAGGCCTCAAGGCACGAGACCTCGGCGCCGGCGGAGCGGTTCCTGACATCGCCTTCGGCTCCCAGCGAGGCCCTGTGGTGCGGAGCGGGGCGGGGCGTGGCGGGGCGGAGGCGGGGGTTGATATGGCGGCGCTCGATCAGTGGTCCGGTCGCTGATCCCGGCCAAGGACTTACCCCGCCCCTGCCCCCGCCCCCACTCGATCGGATTACATCTGGACCCGCTGGCGGGGACTGGGCGGGGCGAGGGAGGACGCGAGGACAGGGGAAGGGACGACGGCGGTCGGCGCTACATGGCCTGGAGAGAGAGCCCGGCTTTTAAGAGGCCATGCCGTACACCATCCCTTGCCCGGTAAAAACCAAAATCACGAATGCCAAAGGAAATAGATCAATTCGGGGTGTGATTAGTTCAGTCTTGTTTGGCCGAATATAAACTATGCAATGTAAAGAATTCATTTTTCCATAACTTAATGCTATTTATATCTAATCCGCACACCTTATAATTAAAATTACTGAGGAATATAGAATACGGTGAACTGATATTGAAAGTATTAATAACTTTATAAACTAATCAAAATGTGTATACTCTAACTTTTCTACGAGTAAAGTAAATAATTATTATTGTCATTACCATTTAAATTTGCAATAATTCATTTAACAGTAATAATATTAGTAGTAGTTTTGTAGTAATGCACATTATTTTTTCACATTACCTCACTTTCTATCTTCAACAATTAGGAGAAATTTACCTGAAACAGAAAGAAACCATTTTTAACATTTCAAAGATCAGAAGAAAAAGAAATGAACATTTTAAGTTTACAGGTAGACGTAAGAAAAATTCAGAAAACGTACATAATTAAAGACAATAGATCATACAGTTCTTGCAAAAAAATAGCGAACTTAAATCGAAAGTCATGGAATTGATTTGTATTTGAGAGTCATTATTTTACAATGTTATGGTTCAATAAAGTAATTCAAGAGGATCTGGAGAATAAGCACAACAAAGCAGTATTTTTAATGAAGTTTTGTTTGCCCCTTTCTTCCATTGTATATATTAGATAATTTTTCTTTTTCCTAAATTAAAAAAAAATATATTTAGTCTCAAAGTATTCCATTACAATTCAATTTAATGTGATAGCAAATGTTGGAGAACAAAGGCTTGTTGAACAAGTGTTAAAATGGGCACACATTCACGCTCTCTCTCTCCCTCTCTCTCTCTCTACTTCTCTCTCCTCTCTCAGTGTCATTCTCACTCTCTCTCTCAATTAAAAACAAATGAAACTAAAATTACTCCTTTTATCCCTATTTTGGAAACTTGTTTTCAATCATCGACACCAATCTAAAAGCTACACCTCTTAACAAACGCAACATGTAGTAACTCTTAATGTCACCCTACATACTAGTTTACAGGTTTCGACTGTTATGAAAGCAGTAGCAAAGCTCAGCTAGTGACACAAGGCAAAAACTCTCCACTCACTGCTACCATAATATAATTATAAAAACATCACCAAATGTTTAAATGAAAGAACAAATAGCAAAATAAATGAATTACATAAAATAATGTGCGCGATGAATGTGTGCGAGGTGGCCAGCCTACTGCCCGCGCTTTCCCGATTCTCTGTACTGGAAGAGGGCGGGTAAGGGCGTAGGTGGGACGGGGCCGGCGAGAGGCGGGGGAGGGGAAGGCGGTTCCTGGGCGGGGCGGGGCGGGGGCAGCGGAAGCGACCCGCCTCCGGATGTTACGATCTTCAGGGCCTCCCCCCCCCCCTCCCTCCACTCGCCCGCCCCGACGCCAGCGCCGTCCGTCGATAGGGCCACGGCGAACACTCCAAGCAACGAGAGTACACGAAGAAGGGTTATTTTACAAGGTCGAAAACAATGGATACCTGAGTACCAGGGCGAAAACTCCAGCATTCAATCTTCTCTCAAGTCCGCGTAGAGTTGCGTTGGTGCGTTTTCTGAAAATACTGGGAGGTGGACAGTAGAGGTAAGATACTGAAAATAAAATTATTAATCATTTTATTATTGGAGATTTTATAATCTTATATATGAGATTTTTAAATGAGTTTTGTAGTACGTATTTCTGGGTATTGGGTTTATTTTTTTTAGTTAGAAAACCAGTGCAAATGAAGCTCTAACTATGATTAGAAACTAGCCATACCGCAAAACCTCTTTCACTAATAAAACATTACAGTTATAGGTTCATTATTCTCAGTTTTAAAATGCAATAATATCAATAGTGAAACGTTTAATATAATAGTAAGAGCCGTCAACGCTATATCGGTGAGAGAAAACCTTAGTCAGTGCAACAGTATTCCTAAAACTAAGTATTCTGCACTACTCTGTATTCAAAACACTGAACGATCAACCGGAGTGGGTTATCCACAAGTACCTATTTCAAGTACCGACACCTACCTATCGCCAAAAGTGATGGTCTCAAAAATCTAATTTTGTTTTGAAAACAAGGTTTTAAGCCGTTGGAACCCACCTTTATTGAGTTATTCACGATAGAATATAAGAAACGTACCATTAAGCGGCCTGTGTGTTTCGATTGCAGTTACGTCTCTCTCCAATTGCTGCGGTTTTTAAACATATATTAATGCATATAAAGTAAAGTGCAATTCATCAAGTATCTATTTCACTTGTTAATTGGTTTGGTGTGAGAGCCGCAAGACTATCTTCTCCAGAAACAAGTGCAGTGGGTGATTGTACAAGGAATGAGGTGTGTCGTGAGGCACAGAAATGGGCAGTCAACGAACCGTCACCCTAAATGGGCTCGAGTTTACAGAAATGCATACGAGGTTTCTCCTTAATGTCCATTTAAATGCCAAGAATAATTATTTAAAGGCCGAAAAAGCACTACATTCAGATTGCAGGCAGAAGAGAGAAAACAACGAACATAGATATAAGGCGAAGAATTATCATTCATTTGACCGTATAAATTAGACTGACAACGCCAAACACTTGTCGTCTGATCTTGACTTTCGCTGTCAGAGGGACATTTCGCTTACATCTCTAGAGAAGTGAGGAGAGTTATAGAGGGCCAGGCCCAGGCGCAAGGGAGGCTGCATTTACGTCACATCCGCTTCCTGCGCGGCTCCAAGCGGGGAAGAAGGGGCGTGCCCCTCCCAACCTCTCCCTCGCCTTGTTCGGACGAAAGCTTCTCAGAAACGCTCACCCAGAAGCATCACCAACTCCTCAGACTCATTTGCATACGTTCGTGAATCACAAGTAGTTAACATATGCAGAACGACAGACAAAATGAAAATGGAAACTTATCAAACGAATGAGTAATAAAAACAAAAACGATTACAATTCTAATAAGATAATAATTATATTTTTCACATACGAAAAAAACATTAAAAATTTTGTTAAATACATAAATATACTTCCCCCCACAGCCAACTCCACTTAATTACATTAATCACTTTTCCATGACAATCACACCGCAAGAATGTATTACTACGATCAATTGTAAGAGTAATTTAAAAACAAATAATGGTGGTGACCACGAGCAACATGGGGAAAAGTTGCGTTTCTTTGCGAAAGCGCGCTGGGAGCCAGATGTAATCCAGGCGTGCGAGCGAGCCTTCTCCGCGAGAGGCAGCTCGGCGCTCCATCGGCGGCGCCGCACCTCCCCCAGCGCCGATACACAAACAGCTCAGCGGAAGCCGCCAAAGCCACAGCCCTGGCGACGCGCGCGGGGGCGAACGGAGTGACAACTGGCAGCAGGCACTCGGCTTTGGCTTGTTTTTCCCAGTGATATTTGTGAAACATCCAAATGTCACCCACTCACCCAAAACAGTAGGTTATGTTGAAGAACTTCTTGGTCAAAATGTAAAGTATTTTGCCCATAAAATATGAGTGGTAGTGCAAGGGGAAAGACGAAATAATATTGAAATATTTAAAAGAGTATTTCAATCACTTGAATTAGGCAAATAAATTAAAAATAATGTTCATGAGCATGGATGGCAAATTATGTGCATTTTCTGAAGACGATTGAACATATTTCTTCTGGAACACAATTACAGAAAAATAATTACAGCGTTGATTTTCTTAGTCTGTGAAAATAAAATTTTGCTCCGATATATTTGTATAGTTTA
The DNA here is from genome assembly GCA_964035755.1 of Teleogryllus oceanicus. Lineage (NCBI taxonomy): Eukaryota > Metazoa > Arthropoda > Insecta > Orthoptera > Gryllidae > Teleogryllus > Teleogryllus oceanicus. Next base: position 26,697,347 of record CAXIVR010000007.1, on the reverse strand, counting down.
CGAAATTGCAAGGGTCTGTAGAAAGACGGGTAATACTCGTAAGAAATTATATTAAAAAGGCCGTCAAAATAGTAAAAAAACGTGAGGTAAAATTCACCCTTGATAATGATATTGGCTATCTTTCTTTCCATAACTCTGCTATAAAGATTTTAGTAATTCTCAATGGACAGTTTAGAATAGAAATCATATGAACAGAGAATACCGAAAATTTAACATTGAAATTCGATTAGGGAAGTAAACACCGCGCCGCCAGAAGAAATGCAGAAATAACCTCCCGTAACTTGAACTCCCCGTGAGTTTGCTTCGTTGGCAGGACTTGCGGCGGCAGCGCTGCTCGCGCAGAGATCAATTGTGGCGCCGCGGGAAAGGCAAGGAGGTCAGGGAGGACGGAGGGGAACGGGGTACTCGATGGGACGACGGGGAGAGGATGGGGGGACGGTGGGAGGGCGGGGATACGACGGAGAGATGGTGGATGGATGGAGAGAGGAAGGGGAGAGGGCGGAGAGAGGACGGGGAGATGACGAAGGGGCGGGGTGAGGAAAGGAAGGGGTGAAAGGAGGGGAAGAATGTGGGGGACGGTGAAAGAACAAGGATAGGATGGGGGGATGGTGGGAGGATAGGGATAGGATGGAAGGACGAGGAAGGACGGAAGCTGGCGGAGACAACGAAGATGTCGGTGGCACGACGGAGAGAGGAAGATGAGAGAAAGGGGAGAGGATGGGGGAGCGCCCAGCCAGGCGACACCTCTCGCGCTCCGCGCCCCCCCTCCCACCCCGCTCGTAGCGCCGCGCCGCCGGCGGGGAGGCCGCGCTCGCGGCAGCTCAGGTATGCTCCACGGCTGATTGGATTCTTGGGGCGGCCGATCGCCAGCCTTGCCGGCGGCGATGCTCCGGGCGATGGCAGCTGGGGAGGGGAGGGATCGGAAAAATATTGCGCCCTCGCCGCTCCGATATCGGGCGCCTAATTGAGCCGCGCGCCGCCCGCGCCCGCCCCCGCCCCCCCGCCACCTCCGCTCCTCCCCCTTAATCCCCGCTTTTCCCCATCACTCCTTGCTCCTCCTCATCACTCTACCTACCCCGCCCTTCCGGCTTCTCGTCTCTGTTCGTCCCTCCTCCACAGTCAGCTGTCAGCTCGCCCTGCTGCCCTCGGCCGACGCTGGCTTTCACAGAAACACAGATCTGGTGATTCTATCTCGGCAATGCGTGAATACATCATTTTACTGTTTTTAATTGAACTGCTGCTAGCATGGTCTATATCATTTGTAATAAGACGCTGATATTACAATTAAACTACAACTTATTTAGAAACACGATTTATCTAATCGTCAGAAGAGGACACACATTTTGTCAAATGACGGAACTTTTGTCATAAATTATAATAATACCATGCATTAATTTTGAAATGATGCTGCAAGTACTTCAACATTTATTCAATTTAAGATTGCCTCGCAGAAGTGTTTATGTGCAGCGTTTAAGTGGGGGAACAGATAAACATCCACCGCATGCGAACTGCGACTGCGCGTTCGACGTCCTCACCCGCGCACGGAAAGCTCTGGATGAGCCCTGCAAAGACGGAGCGGCGGAAATTAAAGTAATCAATGCGTCCATCAGCCCCTGCTTCACTGCCTCGCCCGCCCGTCTGTCTCAAGGCGGGCGACGAGTAAACGAATTTTTCGTCTGTCTGCGGGAAGATGGATCAACCACGGGGGTGTCTGCTTTTGCAGATTTGCTCCAGATATCCTTCCTGCTTTATCTTGTAAAACTTCAGCGTACCTTTTAATTTGCCCTTTTTTGTTTCGTCCGTAACCAAGCATCTAACCATGGAAAATTGAAAAGTCTCCTCAAAGAAACAGCAAAAAGACATGAAACTCATATATTGATGTAATTGTTTTTTGTTTGGTTGACTCTTCGCGGGAAACTCTTGCAAGAAGAAGAAAAAAACACTTGTGCGCGGTCTCTTGGCTCACATCTATATTTGATGTGGTTTTTCTTTTCGTTCGTCTTCCGAGAAGCCGAATCGGAAACGAATCTTTGGTGGAGGAAGTTGCTCGTAAATGGGCTGAATTGACAGGGAGTGCTACGATGAAGGGATGTCGAGAGACGCATAAAATATTTGCGTTTGGATATTGGTTTGAAATTCGACAGACGGAAGCAGTTTACGCTAAACCCTCCACTCCTGCAGGCCTGTCTCTCTGAGAATTTACAGTGAGTGATTGGAATACATCCTCCACGTGCAACACAAGCATCATCCGGAAGATGGATATCATTGTATTTTTGCTTTTTATAAATATCTTATTAGGTTTTTTACTTTGAGGGAAAATACTAAATTTTAAATATTTCTTCCTTACGGAGATCGATATATACAGTCCACTCCCTCTATCGTGGAACACTAGGGAATAAGATTTTTGGTTTCCTTATATCAAACGTTCCTTTGCGATAAACCCCAAATATAATACAGTTTTCAACTATGATTGGTTTTATTATTTCAGTAAAATATTCAATCTATAAAATTCAAAATTTTAATATTTTCTTACTTTCTTCTTAATTTGTTTTACTTGGCCAATCTGAACGTCTCACAATTGGAGCAGCCTTAACATTCTTCAATGCCTTTTGCAATGTTAGAACAATTTCTTCATTTCTTTCAGTTCATCCAAGTACTGCTTTTCTTCTGTTCTGAAACTCCCTTTAGCCACATTTACGATGTTCTAATAACCAGTATACTGACAACCAATTTTTATATTTTCAACTTGTGTCTTCGTCTATGAAGTTTTCAGGCTGGGCAGAACTTTCATTGATGAACTGAAGCAGTTATCTCAGTAGCACGGTTCCCTCAATACCATTCATTCACCATGAATGTTACAAAAATAACTTCTGAGAACCCCTACTTGCAAACTCGTCGTGTTATATGAATTCATTGGACTATTGCGATTTTTTCCTAGAAGATGAATTTACTATGTTCACTCTAACTCATGTTGAGAGTTCATTAGAACCGATTCTTCTAGTGCTTATTCGTTTTGTATTGTATTGGGACTTCCAACTTTAGTTCATTATAACTAAGTTCAGTGTATGCGAGTTCACTATATCTGGCGTCGACAATAGTACAACTATATCGCAGAAATATCATCATATGATTTCTTTTGAAAACGAATGCCAGAGTTGTATAAAATGCATTTTATGACTTCCGCGTAAAGAAAGATACCGTTATCTAGAGTGATATCGTGCATCTAATGATAGAAATTAAGCAAGTGATGGAAATAAACGGAATAACTACAGTAAATCTGTTCAAATGGCCATCTAATTTAGGCGTTCGTCCTCATTGCGGCCATTTTTTTCGAGGAAAGGATTGACTTTTTTTAAGACGCGTTTAATCGCCCCTGCAGGCAGCAACCAAGTACGTCCATCGTCTGGCCTGAATTAAGCGGTAACATATAGCGACTTTTACAGTAATATAACAAGAGGCAAAGGACGGTAAGGATTCAGTGTCTTCCTGGGGTAGAAAACATTGCCATGTTACTTCGCCAAAGAAACGAAGATTCGCTCACATATTTTGCCGCGGGATTATTCCACATTCAATACAACAAAATATGGTTATTAATGGCTCTTCATGAAAGAAAAGCGCATTCGCTAGGGCCATTCTTCATCAACCGCGTGGCCATTGTATTCCCCTGTGCGAACTAGTGAAATGTTTCGCTGAGACGCCGCAAGTGCCAAAGTGATCTAAAGGTCCTTCGCCCATTCCTTCTAACGGCCTTGCCATACAGTTTCTATAGAACATAAGTTGCGTCTTCAAAAGCTTCTTTGAAATCTACTTTGCTGGTGTCATTGGTTTGGAAAAGACAAGATAACACGTTTCTTAAGAAAGAAAATGCGTAACAAGTCAAGGGTTTATTTGACACTAAATGAGATGAGGCAAGTGATCTTTTACCACTGTTTTAAGTTATATTTTAGTTTGGGGTAATAAAAAATTAAGGAAAACACATTCTATTTCATGGATATTAATTCGGTACGGTTTCTGTAACTCATAACTTATTTAACCCAAGACCTCTACTAAAGGCATCGCATTTTCGCCGGAACCATCAGCGAGTGCTTCACAATAGCATAACAAACCATTCCGGTACTACACGAAGAAAACTAATAGGGAAGGGGGAATCAATCCCCGACTCTAAAATAATACGCAATAATATATATATATATATATATATATATATATATATATATATATATATATATATATATATATACACACTACAGCCTATTTATGCATGTTTGTATTAAATATTTTCGGTTATTGAGGTATGGCAAGTGCACATGAGTTTTGATTATTTTGAGTACTTGTAGTCATTTTTGCATGGATACAGATAACAATGTGCTTTTTTTCTAAAAGAACTAGTGCGACATTCACTATGTTGATCCAGCTGCACAAATGGTGTCAGCATCGACAGATATGAAAATAAGATTTCAACACCATTAAAGGTAGTTCTGTTGTAAGGGCATGTGGGAATTTCCACGAAGAGATTACGCATGGCGACTGTTTCGATTTTTTGTGTAAGCATCTAGTAAGCAATGAGAGTTGAAACTATCACTAAGAGTTCAGAAATGGTTTTATAATGAGAGCCCTAAAACTTCATACCACAACTCCTTACCTAGGCGAACATATTGAGTAAAACATTGTTGCATTTTTGATCCCTCTCGTTGGATGGGACTGTTAAGGCAGATTTCACTGCAATTCTCGGATGACTATCAATTTGCGGATCTTTATTGTAAAAGAATGTCTTGCAGTGTAACTTCAGTATATCCTTTTAAGCAACTGTAGATATTTTGTATGTTCAATGAATATTGCTATTTCTTACGTTTTCCCATCCAATTTATACAGGAATTTTCTACTGAGCACCAAGGACCTCACTGTGCAAAACAGAAAATACGCTATGAGAGATGATCATAAAAAGTATACTAAAGTTTATAGTCTTTGTTAGATTATACAAAGTACAAGTACATATACAAAGTATTAACATATTTTTATTAAATATGCAAATGGAAAGGTAGGTCCGCATTTATCGGGCACCTGACAAATAAGAATGCTTCAAAAGCTGGTCCAGTAATGCTCCTAATGTGGAAATTCTGAGATGTACAGAAGATGAAACTTCGACATTGCAACATCACTCTAGCACGTGCTTATTAGTTACAGCAATTAAGTTGAACAAAAACCGCTGACAAAAAATACCTCTGAGTATTATTTGTAGTCACTTTAAACTCATAATTTGAGTAATGGTGTCGCAGAAAGATCGTACCAGCAGGTCATTTCGACTCGACCTTCACTCCGGAGGAGGAGTTGGGGTTCTCTCTCTGCTTCGCCCTCGCCCCGTGGAGTCCCGCCCCCAGCCCCGCCCCTCCCTCCCCCTCGTGCCGTGTGCGCCACGCGACGGAGACAAACGCGCGCGCATCAACTGCAGCAGCGCCGGAAGAATAAGACGCACTCGTACCAACTTTACCTAACGAAATCTGCTTTATATAGCTATGGCTTTTTAATGGCCTCTTAAAATCAAGTTAGGGTACTGGAGGATAAATAAAATTCCGCCTTCCCCTCCGAAATCTCCAGTAAAACAAGTTGTTATCCACGAGCCGCTGCGAGGCAACTATTTTATGAGGCGGAAGGGGGAGGGGCGGGCGCGTGTGCGGACCGCTCCGCTGTAACCGTTTGCTGTAAATTACCAGCGCCGCGCCGGCGCGGGCGGAGGCCGAGAGGCTGCAGAGGCGGGCGAGATCAGCGCTACGAGCAATCCCTTCAAGGGCGCCGGCATTTCTGATCATCGATTGATTGTCAGTTACTGTTAGTGATTCCGGAAGGGTCAACTTCAGAGTTCATTAGTCCCGTAAGTAAAGTGCATGTTTTTCATCGTGAGGTGGCGGTGATTTTCTCCCACAGGATGCTGAGATCCGGCGTCGACTTACCGTCGGCTAGCGGGGTTTCCCCAACCAGGTGTCTCCCAGCAGCGAGGCACCGCCCAAGTCCCCGACTAGTCTTCCGGCATGTGTGGTAGTGTAGTGCATGTTTAAGTAAGTGTGTGTGTAACGGGATAGAATAGGACCAGGAAGAGGAAGGAAAGATCGCGCGCTGTCCGTGGCTCGTTTGTTATGGTACTGTTCATTTGCCTGGAGTTGATCGGAAAAAACACGAAAAACTACCAACCAGAGCAGCCGGCCGCTACAATTCTCCTTCAGACATCAGTTCACAAAAAAGCAGTTTCAAAGATGGAATTCCGATTATAACATATCTATTTTTTCAACTATGTTGAAATTAAGTGGATTATATTTCCAGTCGATGATAAGTGATTTTTTCAATATATAAACTATGGATAAATGAAATATGGTATTATGTTTTATATTAAATATATCCAGGAACAGCATTACTTGTTGCTGTACATAGAAAATATGTGAGAATAGTGTTAAATGTTGTACTTAAAACTACATAATATACTATTTTACTATGTGCTACATAAGATATAGTTTGCACTAAGCACATATACACTAAGTTTTATAGTGCTCATTGCATAATGACACAGAATGTTTTCATAATATTTCTCAGGGTTACACAAAACATTATGTTAAATATTTCATAGGTCCATTTTAGCCGAAAAGTGCATTTCTTATACTAGTGAAAAAGTATATTTATGATATTATCATGTAGCGATGTTTACCGTACATCCCATAAATTAAGCTACCATGACCGACAACATCAACGATCGACAGCGACACTACCGACAATCAACACTGGTTGATAATGTGAAATAAAGTAAGCTATTGATGTTTTAAAATAATTAAAAGAAACATATCACAGCATATTATTTATTATTGTGCTTTTGTTGAGAGTAAATACAAAGTTAAAGCACTCATTTCGCGAGACCGACGTATTCCGTTTAAGAACTGGAAGTTCTCATCAGTTGTTTGCATCGTATTGGTTGAAATTTCATAGCTCGATATATCACATCTTAAACTGCCAAAATTATTCCCCATAATCCCATTCGAGGTAAAGAGGAAGTATGAAGACGGGCATACGGATCCCTCGGTAACCGAGCATGGGGGTTGTTAGAAGGTAGATAAGGAAACCTTAGAAAAATAAAATTGGAAAATCATCGGACTGAAATGTACTGAAGTAGTGAGAGAACGATAATATGAAGGGCTTGGAGCATTAACAAGATGACCCTCACCAATCACATCAAGACTCCTGCTATTCGTAAATGTTAATTAGCCTATTTTGGTGAAGGGTATCTTGTTACTATACGAGTGTTGTAGATATTTAGGAAACGCTTGGAGCATTATTGTATTACAATCGAATTGCTCTTACCATTACTTTTCTCTCTCTCCGTTGGAGCCGATACACGTTATGCGATCCCTTCATTTCTCATTGATTGATTGATGTTTCCGAATACGTCAATTGTTATTGTCATTAGTATAGAGAATGTTTTATTCCTGGAAGAGGCGGTGATTCTTTACCTGGCTAAATGCTAAATTCGACCTTGCGGAGGTGGAAAATGTGCGGACGCCGTCGGGGCTGGAACCCTAGGATTCCCGGCCAGAGCGCGGCCGCGCTGGCTCTGGGCTCAACGCAGTCGGTGATTTCTCGTTTGTTTCACGGCTAAAAGACGCTGGGAGATGTGCTCTTCATCCTCCAGACGTTTCCCACTACCAAGTACCCGGTCACCCAAGTATCCCCTAAACGCCGCACTTTTCTCACTCTTTAAATTAAAAATTCCACCCCTTACCTCATTACTCTATTCTCATTTTTCATTCCCTCTCACACTTCTAAATTATTAACAACCACATATTTTCTGTGTATCCAAATGAAATTGTTCAAATAAAATATTTAAAAGTGATTGGCCACGCTCCAAATAAATGCTAAAATACTTACAGCTATCTTTGTACTGTCATCATTGCTATCATATCTACAATATATTGACCTTAAAAATAATTACAATTGATGTTTATATCCTATTGTACTTTTATATTGTTTCTTGTGTCAATGTTATATTTTAAATTACTGGTACTATTAACTTAGAGCCTATTGTGCTTCTCTGGTGTTAGAAATGTTTGTATATTTATGTAAAGTGCTAATGTATACCAAACGTAACATTTCTGTATCGCTTCTGGAAAAATTTTCCATCTACTTCTTCTTCCTCCTTTTCTTCGCTTTTCCTTTCTTCTCTTTCCTTCACAGACTTCTCCATTTATGTCTTTACAACCCTTTCCTCTAAACGCCTCATCTCTTCACCTTCACTACAATCCATACCATATTCTTCTATATTAGTGTTCGGCCATAAGCCGTCATCTTCATTCAGGTTTTTCTGGGTTTACTCAATTGCTTAAGGCGTACGCCAGGATGGCCCCTTGCTTTGCACTCCCAGTCATAAATGTACAGTTTGTCCCTTTAGTCTCTCTCCTTTTTTTCTTTTTCGTTCGTATTTTCTACTTCATTTTCATTTATGATTCCCTTCTCTCATTTTTCTCTTCTCTTCCATTTCTATACATTAATGCTGTTCGGCCTTAAGTCGCCATCTGTTGTATACCAAATCAAACAGTTAGACAAACTGTAACAACAATTTTATTTATACTACAACTTCCTACAGAATCACCATAATCAAGTGTGCCAGAGTCCCGAATTACAAAAAGAACATTCATTCGCCGGTTCGTTATAACAGTCCAAGTTCCAATCTTCACAGTCACGAGTCTCAGTTCGGAGTGGCCGAGGCCTCCGGCGCTGCGGCCCTCCTCTCCGTGTCCCCCTCCCCGCCGGGGAGGGGTAGTTGCTCCGCCCCTTCCTGGTCCCGGTCGCCGGGTGGCGACGGGGCGCGCTCGCTGCTCCCTCTATCGGCGGTGCCCACAACACCGCCGACGGCATTCCTGTAGTGTGTTCATACAGACACTACACCTCCCGCCAATTGTGGGCGTAGGAGCGTGGCGCTTCCGTAGGCGCTCACTGCGGCGCCTGGGCGCCACCAATCGCTGCTGCTGCTGCTGCTGCAGGGGCAACCCCTCTGGTTGCTGATGTGCCTCCCCACCGGCGGCCGTTTCCTCCATCTCTGCGTCGCCGCTGTCTGGTGGCGGCTGCTGCTGCTGATTCCGCTGTCCCGCTCCGGTCTCGGGTGGTGTGCCTCTGCTCCCGGGGCTGGCTCGCTCATCTCGCTTCGCTGTCGTAGGGGGCCCGTCCAATTACCCGCGGGTCCGCCTGTTGCTGTTCTCCTTCCGCCTCCCTTGGCTCTGCTGCTTGTGCTGGTTGCTGCCCTGTGCCGGCAGTGTACAAACTGTCTAAATTTTTACTCTGATCTGCTACCCTTGTCTGTAGTGCCTCATCAACTTCCGGAATCTGGAAGGTCCTGCGCCTGATGTGTTCCTGATGTCTCCTAACTATCTTGTACTGCGTTCGCACTACATACACTCTAGCTCCTTCTACTTTCAGTATTTTACCTGGTACCCATTTGGGGTCATCCCGGAAACTTCTGATGAATACCCGATTTCCTACTGCGAACTTCGGCTCTGCCTGCCACTTTCTGGTTTCATCTGTTGGCTGCATTAAAGATAACAGCGTCCTCGGTTGCCGCCCGTGCAACTTCTGCGCTGGGCTCATACCGTCTCTCCCCGGCATAGCCCTATAAGAGGCCAGCAATGATAGAACTGCCTGCTCCCTACTGACTCCGTCATACTTCGCTTTTGTCATAGCCGATTTGAATGTTTGCACAAAGCGCTCGGCTTCACCGTTCGAGCGGGGGTGGTACGGGGGCGCTAGAATATGTTTAATTCCGTTGCTATCACAAAATCTCTGGAACACTTCTGCCGTAAATTGGGGACCGTTGTCCGATGCTATCGCCCTGGGCAATCCTTCTATGCTAAAAATTCTTTGCAGAACCCTTACCGTGGCTTGTGCCGTCGGGTTCGTCATTTCTGTTACATATGGGAAATTTGTCTGTGCATCTGTAACTATAAACCAAGTTGATCCCTGAAAGGGGCCCGCGAAATCTATGTGTAATCTATCCCACGGCCCTTCTGGTTCTGGCCAAGAGACCCATTGTTGTCTGGGATTCTTTTGACATGCTTGGCAACTTCGGCATTCTCTGATCATTTTTTCTATATCGCGGTCTATACCTGGCCAATAACAATTCTGCCTGGCTAACTGCTTTGTTAATACAATTCCCCAGTGCCCCCTATGCAATGTTCTTAGCACTTCACTTCTGAGACTGGCTGGCACTATCACTCTAACGCTGTCTCCTGTGCTCAGGAGCAAAATACCTGCTTTCGCCGACAAACGCTCTTGTAGTTTGAAGAATGGTACATTTCTTCCTCTCGTCGGCCAACCTGTACGGACGTATTCCCGCGTCTTCTTCAAAACAGGATCTTGATCGGTAGCCCTCGCGATGCGTCTTGCGTCCACTGGAAACTGCTGCACTGCCCTGTTCTGTTCCATATCTATCTGTAACGAGTCTACCTCCAAACTGTCAAACTCCGCATCATCGCCCACTGGCAAGCGCGACAACGCATCCGCGTTCGCGTGTTGTGCCGTACTCCTGAAAATGATTTCATAATTATAATCAGATAAGAATAACGACCATCTCTGCAGTTTCCTTACCATATTATCCGGTACTTTTTTTGTAGGATGAAACAAAGCCACCAACGGCGTGTGATCTGTAATTATAATGAACTTATTACCGAACAAGTAATCATTAAACTTCCTTACACCATATATTACAGCTAGCGCCTCCTTTTCAATCTGAGAGTACCGCCTCTGATGTACATTAAGCGTTTTGGAAGCAAACGCTACTGGTACCTCTTCTCCTCTCTCATTCTTCTGGGACAGCACTGCCCCTATGCCATATTCGGACGCGTCTGTAGCCAAGGTTACCATCTTTTCTGGGTTAAAATGCGTAAGCTTCACTGCTTCTATAAGGTGTCCCTTAATGGTGTCGAATGTTTGTTGACACGCCTCCGACCAAGCAAAACGCGCTCCTTTCTTCCTTAGTGCGTTAAGTGGAGCCGCTACTGTAGCAAACTGCTTAATAAACTTAGCATAATAGTTGGCCTTACCCATGAACGACTGCAACTGTCTAATGTTGGCCGGAGCTGGTAGCTGCATGATCGCCTGGACACTTTCTGCTGTGGGCCTCACTCCTTCGCTATCTAATACATGTCCTAGGTATTTTATCTGCTTCCTGAAAAATTCACATTTCGACAGTTTTGCCTTCAAACCTTCCTGCCGCAACTTACATAACAGCTGTTCCAGGTTCCGCAAGTGTTCTTCGTTTGAAGCGCCCGTTACAACGATGTCGTCGAGGTAGCTAATACACCCTGGTACCTGGGCTATTACCTGCTCGATGTAACGCTGAAAAATTGCTGCCGCCGATGCTACACCAAAAGGCAACCTCTGGTAAACAACCCAATTGGCGTGTTTACTGTTAGGCATTTCTTTGACTCTTCGTCCAGGGGAAGCTGCAAATACGCTTCCTTCAAATCTATTTTAGAGAAATATTTCCCACCCGAAAGCTTCTGAAATAAATCCTCCGGCTTTGGTATCGGATACTTCTCCACCTGAAGTTGGGCATTAACTGTCGCTTTAAAATCCCCACACAGCAGGATACTCCCATCTGACTTTTTTACAAGTACTAGCGGTGTTGCCCAATCACTAAAGCTCACTGGTGCTACTATCTCTTCTTTTATCATTTTCCTGAGCTGCCTCTCCACCTGTTCCCTGAGTGCCAACGGAACCGTCCGTGCTTTGCAGAATTTTGGGCGCGCTTCTGGTTTCAGGTGCACGTGCGCCTCAAAATTTGCCGCTCTCCCTAGCTGGGGCGCGAAAAGATCCGCATATTTTTCTGTTAATTCTTCAATTTTATTGAAAGGCACCTCCTCCGATACCATGTTTACCTGATCTTGTACCTTAAAACCGAATTTGTCGAATGCATCCAGTCCCAGGATGTTGGTTGTGTCGTACCTATCTACAACCCATATCTTTAGCCTTCTTGTTACTCCCTTATATTTTGCCGCTACTTCTACCACTCCTCTTACAGGTATTGGTTTTTTGTCGAAAGTTCTCAACCGTATTGCTGCTTTGTCGTATCTTGGCGCTCCGATCTTCTGATACGTTACTAAATTCATAAGTGTCACGGGTGATCCGGTATCTATCTGAAATTCCACAGCTGAGTTATTAATCACCAGGCTTGTGCTAATCCTATTATCTTTACCACAGCTCAATACTTCATTAACCTCGTATGCTTCGTTACAATCTATTTCTACTAACTTACGTGCTTTCTTATCTACCTTGCCTCTGACTGTGCATACTGACTGTATGTGACCCACTTTATTGCATCTGAAACATTTTGCTTTGTAGAATCTGCATTCCTTCCTATCGTGAGATACAAAACATCCTCTGCAGGATTTCAGCTTGCTACCGCTTTCCGTCTCTCTAATTGTCGGGTTTTCCCTGACCTCGGCTTTATGTGCAACTCTTTTCCTTACTTGCATCACGTCTCGATCCGCTTCCATTTGCTGCGCCGTCGATGTCGTGACCTCGTAGACCGATGCTAACCTGCATACTTCCTCTAACGGCGGATTATTCCTCTGAATGCCTCGTATCTAACTTTATCTTCTGGCGTATGTACTACTACCATGTCCCTAATTAGACTCCCGGCATACGACTTTCCACATTCACAAGAAAATCCGCACTCTCTGGCTAACCCTTTCAAATGTACCACCCATTGTGCATGAGTTTGCCCCAACTGCATTTTACTTTGATAAAATCTGTACCGAGCGGCTATTACATGTGGCTCTTTAACATAAAACTTGTTCAGTTTATCCATGATCTCACTAAACTTTAGGCTCTCCACTGGTTCCTGCGGACTAAGCTTCTGCAATAACTCGTACATCTCGCTGCTTGAAATACTTAAAAACAATGCGCGCTTGCTGTCCTCGTCTGTTACCATGTGGAAGGCCAGGTGTTGCTGCAATCTTGCTGCGTACGAGCACCATTTCTCCTTGCTCTCGTCAAAGCTGGGGAACAACGGTGATACCTGCCGCTGAGGAGCTGACGCAGTCATGACCCCGATCGCCTGCAGTAAAGCGGCGTTCAGTTGCTGTTGCCTCTCTTCCTGCCGTTGCATCTGTTGTTGCTGCCTCTCCTCCTGCCGTTGCATCTGTTGTTGCATTAGCGCTATCACCTGCGCATCTGATCACCTGTAGCCATCTTCGTTTACCTCGTCGCCAGTAAAAATTGTTGTATACCAAATCAAACAGTTAGACAAACTGTAACAACAATTTTATTTATACTACAACTTCCTACAGAATCACCATAATCAAGTGTGCCAGAGTCCCGAATTACAAAAAGAACATTCATTCGCCGGTTCGTTATAACAGTCCAAGTTCCAATCTTCACAGTCACGAGTCTCAGTTCGGAGTGGCCGAGGCCTCCGGCGCTGCGGCCCTCCTCTCGGTGTCCCCCTCCCCGCCGGGGAGGGGTAGCTGCTCCGCCCCTTCCTGGTCCCGGTCGCCGGGTGGCGACGGGGCGCGCTCGCTGCTCCCTCTATCGGCGGTGCCCACAACACCGCCGACGGCATTCCTGTAGTGTGTTCATACAGACACTACACCATCCTGATTGAGATTTTCTGGGTTTACTCAATCGCTTAAGGCGTATGCCGGGATGGTCTATACTTTTGCACTCCCAGACGTAGATGTACAGATTTCCCTCCCCTCTTATATGTTACTACCCTGTATCAATGTATATTGAATAGTTAGGCGGAAGAGCAGACCCTATGGCCTGAGCCTCGCCATTAATAAAGACATTATTATTATTATTATTATTATTATTATTATTATTATTATTATTATTATTATTATTAACAAATAAGGTATTCTGCCATATCTTCGTTTAGAGCTTCTACTGAACCGAGTGTAGTATTTTTTCCTTTAAATGCAAGAATGTGATCGCTAGATGTGTTATCAGATTCTGTTTGTGTTGATTCACCAACATTTACGGTGTAAATTAATTAATTAAATCATTCTTTAATAGTACGCTTATCAATAGTCAAATGTTTTCTAAGGGTGGCTGTTTCAAAATCGATATATATGAGTCGATAGATGTGAGTCCACGCTGCTTCATGGTGGCGTTGCTTGATGCTTTGGTTTGGTTGTTGAGATTTGTTTACAATTCGTCAAGGTTTTGTTTCAGTGTAATTGCATTGTGGCGTTGTCAGTTTGCATGTATTTGCTTTTGTGGTGCATTTTGTAGAGAACATTCGGTCAGTGGGTTTTGCTCGGATGTACTGAAGTAGCGAAGTTTTTCACAGGTTATGTCGAATTTCGAATCGTTGCCCACGCGCCCCAAAAGACGCAAACGGACATTAAATGGACGCAGGGAAATAGAAAGTCAGCGTAGGTGTCGTGTTAGAGAGGTCATTTCCTTTTCTCTTGGATCGTTGTCTATGAAATGTCAGCTTTGTTCTGCTTTGTACTTCCCATGTGAGAGAAATTCTGCAAACGAGTTCACTCTGTGTTGCTTAAATGGGAAAATTATTTTACCTTCGAGCAATATGCCAGAAGAAATCAAACAGTTCTTTATAGGAGATGACACATCAAAAAACTTAAGAAATAATATCCGTCAGTATCATAATGCTCTTTCTCTTGAGTCATTTGGTGCCGATATTGCGTTGCCACCTGGTCATGGGCCATACGTGTTCAAAATTTTGGAAGCTCCACATCACCTTCGTTATACACTGAAGATGCAAACAATGCAACATATTGTGAACATTAGTCTGGGCAATGTATTCTACATTTATCTCAGATCTCACCGTCAAAGTTTGCCGGGTTCTCACTAGTTTTAATAAAAAAATTGGAGCCATTTTTGAGAAAATTTTGAAAATGATATTAAGTCTTCGTGTAAAGTACCCCAAAAAATCAAAATATCCGCTTTACACTCGCAGAGCATTCAAATTGACCGGAGAATATCAATTTTAGAGAACGGCGTAGGCGTTAGCGTTTATCATTGTCGGACGGACGGACAGAGAGACAAGTTTTGCCGCTAATCAATTTTTCGGTGACAAGGACCCACAAAACATTGATTCTGACTATACAAGCTGTTAGAGAAAGTAATTTACTGCATATTGGAACAAGATTTATTTACTATTTCGAGAGCGGACACGAGGAAAAAGTTTTTCTGTCAAAACTTCGCCGTTTTCTGGCGCACGATTGCAATATTTATTTTTCTTAGGAAGTAAGGCGAGAAAGTAATTTAACTTATCTTCGTGGTTTAGTTACTGACTTGCTTTGAATGAGTCTAAGTTTTATTTATAACATTTATTTTTTAATAAAATACAAACATTATATTTATAGAGCTATACAAAATCCTTTACATCTATTATACCTTTATTCGAAATACCTTTAAAAATACCGGTATACGACGCCAAATACAGGCATTTTAAGAGGTATTTTACCTTTATTGGGCGTCTATACAGGTAAAATACCTCTATTTAAAGGTATTATATGTATTTTCATGGGAAAGGTATTATATAGCGGTATTTGCATGAGAAAATACCGAAATATATTATTAGAATTATACTGGTATTTTTGGGGAAATCATGGTGGTGTCAATGTTGTCTCTGAGCCATCACAGTGGTCAAAATTACAGAGTTTCTGACTGGGAGATCCCAGAGTTCGAGTGTCGACAGTGGCGGATTTTCGACAGTAGCCAAATTGTAACTAGGTCGAATTCTGCCGTTGCCTTGAAAGGAAGTCTGGTGGTCGGTTTTTTTGAACAGTACAGTCAGACATTTAATTAAATTTTAAGTAGAAGTAATGTATGACTAGATTAATCTTAATGACCTTGCACCTTAAAAAATAGATTAAATTCTTGTGCATTAAATTTCTTAAATTAAATTAGTTTAAAAACATTATAATTAATGTATATTGTACATTAAAATTAAATTAAAATGCTTGTACATTAAATTCAATGTTTAAATTAAAAGCAATGTAGATTTAATGTAGTGTATGTGCACATTTAATTTAAATGTACACGTGCAATAAATATAATACACTTATTTTCTTAAGAAGCATTTTGAAAAATGATTAACGAAAGGAAGTTACTTCCTCTGTGTGTATGGAGTAAGCAACATCACATTTGATTGAAAATACTGGTATAATACCGTTATCACGGGCGTCCATACCGGTATAGACGTCGTATAAAGGCAGTTTACTGGTATAAAATAAAAGGATTTTTTGAGGTAATGAAAAATACCGGTATTTTCCCGGTATTCAATTCCTTTTTGGTCCCTGCTTCATTCATGTTCGCCTAGAGGGGTGACACGGTTCCTCCATCACAGAAACAATGTGATCTGATTTTACTCTCTGAGCAGGTAATTGGACATCTTTCTTACCAAATATCGCTCGAAACAAAAGATTTGCACTACATTGCAAGGCAGGCCTCCTATTGTGGTGAGATCACTAGGGACTCAAAGCGAATACAGACGAGTCCCCGAAGCGAGGCAGTATTCGCCGTATTTGCGCTGATTCATAGGGCAATTATATAACCTGGTTAATTAGGTCCGTTGCTCAGCCATTGTTCCGTCACGAACGCAACATGATTCTGTGTCATGACAGGAAGTTCACAATGAAAAGGGAGGGAACGATGTAATTCCATGCCAAACTCGCTATATATAAATTAAAATTTTGACAGCGTGGAAAACATTAATTATTATATTTTCATCTTAACAACACCATGTTCTTCGAATTTAAAACAAAACTTCTTTGAAACAGTATGAGAATTTGGATGTCATTATTATCAAATATGATAATATTCGTAAAATATGAGGTTCAGCACTGTTAAAAATTGATTTACGTATCGGCAATTAGAAAATAATGTAATACCATATGAACATTTTTAGTTGCTTGCACACCAGCAGGGGCAGAAATTCATAATGTTTCTCCTCACGTGATTTAAAAGTTGTTGACAGATGATTTCAAACCGTCATTGTTGTCAATAATTATTCCGTAAACCTTGACAGTAGAATTGATCACAAAACTGTATCACTAGCAAATGGAAACCAATCGTTTGATATAAATTGCGCACTATATATGTTTCATACGTGTTGTAGACTGTCAATTCCCGATCTATCAAATTCGAGAAATCATATAAATCATAAACGAATTCGTTTTTTTCAGATATCTTAGGAATATTCTTTTGTCTTGTTAAGAGTACATGATTTGAATTACCCTATTAATGCATTAAGTTGTTTTTTATTACTTTTTAAGTATTTGTTAGTCACAGTGTTTTATTAGTTTACCATGAATGAACGCTCAGATATTTTTTTACATATAGTTTTCGACAAACCCGCAGTCCGATTCAAACTTCACTATGTACAGAAGACACTCGTGTTGCGTCAGCGGAGCAGCAGGCATATCCTAGGCTTGAATGAAGGCTGGACAGAATGAACGTTTCGGACGCTGGAGACAGGTCGGAAGGTCAGGAACAGAGGACCTTAGAATTTACAGATAAAACATGTTGTAACCATGACCAAGAAGAAATAAAATTTCTTGTTTCAAATTTTTCCTCTTTTACTGTGGAATTGCATGAAACATGCAGGATAAAATTTCATATATCGTTTTCAGCATTTTATGCAAATAATTCTTTATTTCTTGATACGACCTTCAAGAAAACAAGTTTTGTAGCTTTTTTTCTCCAGTGGTTTGTCCTTTTTTCTCCAGTGATCAATCCTTTCAAACAGAATAACATTCCTTAGTTTTCAGTAACATTTTTCTTTGAATTTTCGATCATGTTTTTGGAAACGTGGCAGAGTTGCCGCGAAAATCAGAAATTCGCAGAATCGTTGCTTGCATTATATTTTCGGTTCATCAGCCCTTCATTTGTAAGTACAACAGAGGCATTCACAAAGTACTGAAAACTTGCCACGCCACACCATGCAGACAAATATTCCTGTTCGATTGAATATTAGAACCAGTGTCCCGTGAATAACAAATGAAAAAATCTTTGAGCAAATTCTTACTTCGTTGGATCACGAGTTCTTACTCAATATTTTAGTACTTTCAGCAAATTACGCAAACTTTTGGAAGATAATTGCTTACAATCAACAGAGTAGTTTTGATCATTTGAAAATTTACATTTTTAACAATAGATACTTTAAGTCTAAATAAAACGTAAATATTAGGATCATAAGCTTCTCTTTCAGTGTGCTGATGATCGGAACCCACGCATTGAAAAGCTGCAAAAATCTCCTCAGGCGCCACCGCAGCAAATTTCCAAGCTGCGTTGCCCACACTGCTAACATGTCGGGCTTTGTCCTCGTGTTTGGAAGTAAAAGTAATTCACTTCCTGCGTGCTGCCTGTCGGCGCAGGCCCCGTGGCGCGGAGAGCGACGCACCAGCTACAAGGCGGCTGGGGACAGGATGGGAGGGGTCCGGTTTTAAAAGAGTAGGCAACGGGGCAAATGAAGTGTAGGGTAGGGTATCAAATGAATACCAATGGAATCAACTTAATAGATAGATAAAGATAAATTACACTGCACACTTTCAAGAATATCAGGGTGACCACTCTATTTCTTGCATGAATGATGATTTCCTGACATTTGAAGTTTATCCAGGAGATTTCTTTACTTTCTCATTACAAAATTTTGAAGTATTTCAAATTATTTAAATAAAATATTAAATAAATCATGACTTTGGTCGATATTAAAACACATATTGACTGAGCTCTTTTCCCCTTTGCATTCTAGATTCTCTTGCATGAACTCGTTGTGAAAGAAACAGACGCACTTCGATTTAAAACACCTAGTACCTTTCTTTATCAATTTTCAACTCTCTGATTGTACTGTCAAGAGACAAATGTAATTATATTTGCTTAAGAAAGGAAATAGCCGCTTGCGTTCTCGTATAGCGCATGGTTGTGTTATAGTTCACAAATAGTCCCAAAACTCAGTTTTTTGTAGGACTGTGTGTAGTGCCAAAATTCTGGACTTTAACTCAAACAAAGAAAAGTCTCTTAGGCCATATGTCGCCATTCAGGACATGTCCCGCTTTTTCAGGACGTTTGGCAAACCTAGTGGAGCGGAAAGGGCACGGCGGGAACCAGTAGAGACGGGAGATGCGAGGTATGGCTAGGGGGGGGGGGAGGAAGGAGAAGGGCTTTAGCGGGGGAAATGAGGCGGCCGGAATAGCCCTGGGTGCTGTGGGAGCGGCGGGAAGGGGCGGGACGGAGAAGGACGCGGTAATAGGGGCGAAGAGGGGGCGCGGAGGGCGGCGGGGCTGGTGGGGGACGGCTCGGGCGGGGCTTACGCTCGCTCCCAACCCCAGACAGGACACCGCTGCTGGTGAACGACCAATGACTTCGTTTCAGTTTATGTGCTGAGGTTGTTGGGTGAGATGAAATGAAATGAGTGTTGTATCACAGGATGTAAAACTCACTTTGTATTTTGTATACTTCGATAAAGTCACACTGTGTACAACGGGAGCAGAAATAGTATATTATGCAATTGAATTTATAATGTTAAGCTTTACGGCATGACTACATGTTCTGAAAACGAGCGACGTTAGGAACGGGTTTTCAATTTTTTCATGAATGCAAAACAGCAACATTATAAACGAGTTGCATTCGTTACTTTCATGTATGGATAACATCATTATAAACATACAAGTGAATCAAACTTAATTTTTGGAAAGAACTTCATGGCACTGGCATATGACATTTCTGCGAGAAAGTGGTGGTCGGCTGTGCAGTGTACCGCTACCTCCTGCGATTCTCTCGTTGCTATTGGCTGAACGTGTAATGACACAATTATTCGTGCCACTAGCGGCAAAAATATCATAATCTGTTCCACAAGATGTCATTTTATGAACGATTTCTTCTAACGAAAAAGGTCGTTTATTATTATCGAATACAAAATAATATTTATTTCAAAGAACAAAATTCTTATTAACATTTTATTTATTTTATAAAATAAACGAATACATATTGCTTTCCAATAAGCAATGAAAGTAATTAGTTTTAAAAATATATAAACTATTCGATGAAAATATACTTACCAACAGTCAAAGTCAAGAAAACTGTTCAATGAGAGACCCCCCCCCTTGATGTCTCTATTGTTAACGCATCACATTATTAGAACTGAAATAATTAAAATCATTACGTCAGTTATCAAAACAAAGTAGTTGTTAATAACCTTTATTTTAATGTTTTATACGACATTCCGAACATGAAACCGGCAAAGGTGGCTCAGGGTATCAACCAATGTAACTGCAGTGCTTCTGACCGGCAAATCCTGGAGAGCGACGGCGACAGGATTTTCGACACTAGCTTGTGAGGTAGGTCGAATTCAGTTGCTGTCTGGAGAAGAATTCTAGTGGCCAGATGCACTGATTGGTAGTTTTCCGTGGTTTCTACGATCAACACCAGGCGAATGCCGGAGCAGTACCCTAACAAGCGGGCCACGGACCACGCGCGATCTTTCCTTCCTCTCCTTGTCTTTTCCTTGCCTCTTATTCACACACGCTTACACTCACACGCACTACAAACGCACACACTACCGCACTACACTACGCTTATACTCGCACGCACTACCAAACTTGTCCGGAGCTTAGAGGTCGACCAGGCTGAAGCAGCGCCCCGTTGGTGGGAAATACGTGTTGAGGAAACATCCTGCAAGTGGATGCAGTTCGGCACCGGATTTTGACATTCATCGGGAGAACATGACCCTAGCCGCAGTAAAAACTGCACTACATTTTCGGGAATAATGACCTTAGCAGTTGGCGCATCCCGAATCAATCGAACGAAATTCAATCAATCAATCGAACATGAATTGTGATCATCATTACGTTTTGCACAAGAAAGTATTATTATGCACATTTTTCTCCATGGAAAGGCGTTTTAATTTATGTTGATTAATTAACAAACTACAGTCTAATGCCAAACGACAGTTTAATGTCACTAACCACAGACGTAAATATAGATGACAGGAAAACAGTTAACTACTTCTGGGTTCCCAGCAAACACCCCAAAGTCACCGCACTCAAGGGGACTGGCAATTAGCAGTGAAGCGTCGGGCAATGGATCGGTTGACAGAAAGGCGCAACCGCCGCCGCCGCCTCCCCGGCGTCGCTCGCCCACGTGACCGCGGGCGAGCGCCGGACCCCGCGCCGCCGAGGGATCGATAGGCGAAGCGGAACGCCCCCCCCCCCCCGACGCTCGACAACAAACCCACACCCCCAATCACTGTCGCCACATTTATTCACGTAAATACTTTTCTCTTAATATATCATCTTCTAGTTGGGCTGAGTTCTGTAATACGCATCACTTCGTTGACGCAGCTGTATAGGATCGGCGTGGGAATAGGCCAGTCTTTCACAACTGAAAGTGAAAGTTACTTCGTGTGCACTACTGCCGAGCACACAGCCTACGTCCATCGCCCCGCCACCCCGCCCCGCGCCTATGACCCGCTTCTATCGCCCATCGCCTCGCTCCTATCGCCCAGCACCCCGAGCTCATCGGCCCGCTCCTATGACCCAACGCCCATCGCCCCGCGCCCATCGCCCTGCGCCCATCGCCCCGCGCCCATCGCCCGCGCCCATGGCCCGCGCCCATCGCCCCGCGCCCATCGCTCCCGCGCCCCCGCGCCTATGACCCGCTTCTATCGCCCATCGCCTCGCTCCTATCGCCCAGCGCCCCGAGCCCATCGCCCCACTCCTATCGCCCAGCGCCTATTGCTACGCTGTCCATCGTCCCGCTCCTATGGCCCAGCCCCCCGGCCATCCCCCCCCCCTTTGCCCTGCGCTGTTCGCCCCGCGCCCATCAGCCCGCGCTCATAGCCCCGCGCCCGTCACCCCGCAGTCGCCACCCCCTCCCTGCGTTCCACTCCACGCGCTGCCTTTTTCCTGGGCCCTCAGCCGAAGCAGGGGAAGCAGAGCGTGCGAATGAAGGCCGTTCGCCTCCAGATATTTGTTTCGCCAATCGATGACGAAAAAGATGTTACAAAACAGAAAACGACAATCGTCTAGCTTTACTCCATTGAATTGCACTCGCTGTTTGGTTGCAGATCGACAGATGCTCCTCTGTGGTGAAAGAAATTTCCACTTGAAGGTTCGAGGTTACTACTTTCATGTTCTACCCCGATAATATTTACGGTTCACATTCATGCATGATCAATGAAGTATATCATTTCTTTGTGAACATAATTATTTGCATGTTTGTATTTCTTAGCACGAAGTTCGTTGAAAATAACGATTTTGTTGTTAATATTTGCGTTTTAGTACCGCACTGAAATAATTATATTTAGGGTTACAGATTTCTAGAGAACGTTCAACCTTATTTCAAAAATTAAGGTTTTATTATGAATTAGCCTGTATGGGTTCTTTATAACTACTATGATATTTCAGTCTCCGCAAGAGGGTTGTTCTCAGTTAAATCTATATTCCGGTTACTTTAAATTTAAATATGCTCATTGATTCAAACTTTCATATCTTCATCAGGTAATTAAAAAAATCAACTTTGTTTCTACATTGAATCTCATCCAAACTTCGCTTCATACGTCTTCGTGTTTCTCATCCAAACAATTATTACTCATTCACATTTTACGTAAGGTTGGAAAACGAACAGAAGGAAGTATTCGTAACTTTAATATATTTTAAAATCCACATAACACCAACAGAATATCGAATTGGATTGTGTCACAGTTAATAAGAAATGAAATTATTGATTCTTCAATCACTTTAAGTATTCTACTATAATCGACAGAAAAGCCTTTCATCTACAAAATGAACGTTCATTCATGTGGACTGATCACTTATCATCCGTCACCCATTAGTGCTTGTGTCGCTCTCCGAGAATCAAGGCCCGATTGACATCCAAACAAAGTAGAGAATAGAAGCGAGGGGGAAGGGAAAGAGGGAGGGAGAGGCCTTAGGTGAGGGCCAGTTCGAGGGTGAGGCGGGTTGCATCTTGAGTCTGAGCGCCTTCGCCTCATGTTGCTGCTGAGAAGCCTAGCGGAAGGCGCGGCCGCCTAAATTTAATTAAGCATGAGAGTTTATTAATTTAGGCTTCACTCGTGGCGCCTAAATTAGTGTACTATATTACGCCGCGCGGCAAATATGGCTCTCTGCACATTAAGTGCACGTCAGATACCTGTGTCGCGCCGTTCTCTCCGACCTTGTGGAGGCGAGGCCACCGCCTAAGCAGGGGACAAACCCCAAGCTCAACTCCCTGTAGGCAACACGAGCACACAAAACACACCATGTAGGCACACTCGATGCAGATAAAATGCACGCCTTTGCAAGCGAATAAAAGGCTGCCAATGGGAATTGCAGGAGGACGCAGACTACGAAACTGTATCTGATCGGACATCACAGGAGAGGAACTAATATATTATTCGTGCTTACAATGACAAAGCATTCTCACGACAATGATAAGAATGTGATTCATCTCCACAATGAAAAAAAAATAGATATTCTTGTTCCAAAATGTGTATTGACTGTGAAATAAAACACTACTTATCTTCCCAGGGAATAAATCGGATTTCACAAAACGAGAAATACGTTCCACTACCCATGCACAAAAGTAATTATGAATGGTATGAAACATTACGTCTATTATTCCTTTTATAAAGCGATCGGACAATCGCAAAACTCGCAAAAGCCGTTAATGTATCGACGAGAATGAAAGTGGCTTAGCGATAAGCATTATGTTGGTGTAAAATAGCGCGGTCCGGAGGAAGCAGGTATCACACGATGTTCGTTTCCGGCCGGAATTAATTGATCGTAGCTATGGTCAAAGAGGTACAATGGCTGTCAGGCACTCGAGTTTCAAAATGGATCTAATTACTCGAATGTAATACACACTTCAATATTTAATGCAGTTGTGCCACATGCAATAGATTGTCTAGATAATGACGTGACTCCACAAACAAGCTGGTTGAGTTTTTATCTGAGTTTTTATCTGAATTTTTATCTGAATTCATTTGATTTCAATAAATCTCTGCTTCAGATGATTGTTTTCGCCACAGAAGACCACGATCGGTGTAATAATCAATCAGAAATAATAATGACAATAATAACAACAACAACAATAATAATAATAGTAATAATAATAATGATGATGATAACAACTCTACCCAAGGAATATACGACCTTGCAGTTGGTGGTGGAGCAAGGGCCTCCCATGCTGAATAGGTTGAAGGTGAGGAGTCACACGAAGAAGTTCCCCAGAGAAGAGTGGGAAGATTTTTTTTTACCGTGGCGTCTCAAGGTCACGCACGAAAAAGGGACGGGGAAGGCAGACTCTAACGGGGAGCTGCAATGCCACTACAGCTCCCACTTTTACAGCCATATTGGAGGAATCTGGGAAGAAAGCAGATCCTACAACAAGTACGCATCGTGGTTCCAGTCTTAAATTGATACTGCCGATGAACTCGTGGAAACAATGGGAGATGTTCAGGAATTCTCGCAATATGACCTCTTCCAAGCAATTAAGAACACGGAAAACTGGAAATCCCTCGAGATTGCTAAGATCCAGATTTATTGGATTACGATATTACATTATAGCATTACATTCTCATCTAGAAAAGGCTGTTACTAACATTTTAGAAAATCCAAAGGAACTTCCGTAATGGCTTACATACTTATTTGCTTCCCAAAGTGGGAGACAGTTCTTTGGCGAAGAACTATAGACCAATCCCTATTTTGTCAATATTGAACAAAATTATAACTGCAGCCACAGCTAACAAAATATACAGACACCTAGGAAAAAACCATCTGTTGCCAATTGAACAGGAATATGTAAAGATTTCTATGGTAAAGGGTTCTATTTCTAACCACTGAAGCATATTGACTGGAAATGGGAAAAGATTTAACTTGGGTACCTATTAAAATATTATTCTATTAAAACACACTATTCTGAAGCGATATACTGATTCAAGAATTTTCTCATTAAATCTTAGTGTCTAAGTTTGAAGTTGGCATTATAATGCACTCTTTTCTTTTCGAGTTTTTGATGAGAAAGAAAATCTGCTCAAATTTGATATGTGTAATGTTCCTGAGAGCTCAAAAAAGTTTCATCTCCGCCATCAACTTGGGTAGTGTACTCACTAATTTGTTTGGACTGTGATGTCATTTAAATGTCACCAGTTTGTAAAGGAAATTGTGATTTATTGCTTTGTTTGAAGAACGAACTGTTTCACAGTCAGGTGATAGCTCTTCGTCTATCGCTTTCTTTACAATGTGCGAAACTATACGAAGTAATTGTTAGACACCTTTTATATTTTAAAGAATGCACTACTCAAGGATAAGGAAACATCGTGTGTTAGAAAAATTCTTCAATAATTCCATGTCTGGTGGGCACAATTTAGTCCAATGCTGGTAAAGGAAAACGTAAAACAATTTTTCTAATTCTTTACGGCCTACTATTCCACACGGTAGCATCAACACAATTGTCACTCATCGCACTATATACGGTGAAACTTAATTGAAAATTGAATTATATCGCCCTCTTTACCGTGTGTATAAAATTATGTATGATATTCGTTTCACAAAATTTTATTGCAGTACTCGATTGTTTTAAGATACTAAGTTCATAAATTATAATCATATTAAACTTCGACATTGGGATTTCCAAGACAGTAGAGAGAAGTTGAGGGAAATGAGATCGTTTTGCTAAACACATGAATTTCAACTGAAAACCGGGAAGTATGTTAACCATTACAAATGAAGGAAGATTAGATATCTTGAAGGTCGCAAAATATTGTAATATCGTCAATTCCTCTCCTCGTTAAGCTTCCATGACAACTCTCTGACAAAAAATAATGCCTTTTCAACACCTACAAAAGTAACACTGAAAGGCATTTTAGATAGTTCTTAACATAAACAGAGCTGTTAAAACTGTCTGAGAACGTGGTTTTCTTGAATAAAATGACAGATATGCTATCAAATATTAAAACAGAAAACAAATAAATCACAAATTATGGTAATTATGAAATTTAATATCTATGAACAGCAATCTAAAGGAAATTATAATAGGGAAAATATGTTTCCAATTTTCAATTCCCAGTTTGAAACCTCTTCTTACCCAAGCCTGAAGATCACTGGTTGCAAGAAATGCTTTCAACTTCGAGCGCTTCGTTCTAACAGATTTTAATTTTAAAAGACTTAATTAACGCTACACTGCGGACCAAGTTAACTTCTGTTTCCATCCCGCACTTGATTTAGGACTCGTACGTCAGGCACAGTGCGGTGGCAGTGGGGGCGTGGTGGGGGCGGGGGCGGGGGGGGGTGGTGGGGTTTTGACGGGGCGGATCAGAGCAGGAGTGGGGCGAGAGTGTGAGTGGCGTGGTGTTTGAGGTTTGGGCGGGGCGAGGCAGGGACACACGGGGGTGGTTGCCAGAGAGCGGGTGGAGGCGTGGGCGGGGCGGATCAGAGCAGGAGTGGGATGAGTGTGGGGGGTTTGGGGGGGGGGACACGGGGTGGTTGCCAGAGAGCGGGTGGGGGAGGGGAGGGTGCGGGGACGGGGCTGGGGCAGGGCCATAGGTGGGGGCAGGGCGGAGGCGGGACGGGGACGTCGAGGTGATGGAGGAGAGAGTTGCTTTGGGGGCGGGAGTGGGGGTGGAGCGGGCGCTGGTTGGGACGGTGGAGAGCGACCGACTCTTGACACAGAGAGCGGGTGTTGCAACGAAGAGCGCAGTTTAAAAAATGAAAAAGTGAATTCCCCGATTCACACACACACACACAGTTGACATAAAAAACTTCCCCCATTATTCACGCATTTTATTGATCGCGATTGTTTTCTGCAGTGAGCCGGAGAGGGGCACGTGAGGATATGTTGAACAGGAATATCTCCGGCTGCGTATTAGAGTCTCTGTTGACGCGCCGGTAAAATTAACTCACTTATGTGAGTACACCAACATTGTTAAGCTACTCAGGTACGTCTCTAGAGGTGTATCTTCCTAATGAGCTAATTTCAGAGTATTATTCTGTATTATAAAAG
Source organism: Teleogryllus oceanicus (assembly GCA_964035755.1). NCBI lineage: Eukaryota > Metazoa > Arthropoda > Insecta > Orthoptera > Gryllidae > Teleogryllus > Teleogryllus oceanicus. Next base: position 26,670,347 of record CAXIVR010000007.1, on the reverse strand, counting down.
ACATCTATATATATATATATATATATATATATATATATATATATATAATTGTGAAAATGATCATTGCAAGATATTAGGACATGATATATAATTTAATGATATTCTGGCGTACGCATCATATGTCAGAATGCTCAGGACACGGCAAGAAGAAGGGTACTTTGGTTTAAATATTCAAATAAAGTCGAAGTCGGATCACTTCTCAGCACCGAATTACGATTGTGATTTTGTAGTAACTCTAAACAATGTCTACCAATAACTGTTAGGTGCACTATGCCGTGGTTCAGAAATTAACTCACGGTTTCCTTTCTTATTGTTCAATGTCAGCTGCACCAAATAAATGAGAGCTTGAAGTTTTATTCAACATGAGCTGAGTGTTCACCTCATGGTTTGTGTTCAAGAAAGCTTACGTTTAGGAAATCTCTTTCTCCCTCTCCTGCCCTCCCTCCCTCTCTCTCCCTCTTTCTCACTTTCCCTTTCCCTCTCTCTCTCTCTCTCTCTCTCTCTCTCTCTCTATATATATATATATATATATATATATATATATATATACGTCGTTCACCGGCCACAATACTATCCCCTCTCAAAATGATACAAAATCCTGTATTAAAATGTGAATTTAATGCTCTTTTTTCCAATAGGAGTGACACAGTAGCAGTTCAAGTAACGTTTGCAAAATGGCGCACATGTCACTATGCCATTCCACAAATTTCGTTTAAAAGCTGTAGTCACAACTTCTGCAACCACACATTTTCAGTGAGCCATTGAATGTGATAAGGGATGTTTATTTGTATGTGTGAAATAGCGTCACTTTTGAATTCCGTGTACAACATAATAATGTGTTATACTTAAATAACAATAACACGCAGTAACCATATAAAAACTTAAAATGTTTATACATCATACTGTTATTTCAATAAATTTAACTTAACAAAATGAATCTCTATATCTCCTATACACATATTTTTCAGTAGTGCCTCTATTTCTGCCAGAGAGTAAAGTGTGTGAGAGATATATAATTAGGCGCACGTGGAACAACTCTTGATACGCCTTCATCCATAGAACTCAAACCAATTCCAAACAATGATACCCGTAAGCCCAAACAAAAACTACACCGAAATTTACCCCCCCCCACAGCGATAATTCTCGCAGAGAGCGTGAGCACCAAATGGGGCAGAAAATTTGAAAAGGGCATCGAACAATGAGGTCAACCAGATAGACCATCGGATAGTCTCCCAGAATTGTAAATTACTGTACATGAATTCACTTTGCAAGCGTAAACATTCGGTGGGCACGACACGTGTTCAGTCAGCTCGAAAAAAAACAGCCGCTTCGAACAAACAGTTGTCAATGGTGCTTCAGGAAAAATAAATGAGTATAAATAAATATTTGTGTTTATAATTGTGTGAAGAAGGAAGATTTTTAATGCCATTAAAGTTTGATACAATTATCACCTTCCTCACTCTCAAAAGGGCTTGAACATTTAGCATTTAATATTGGGAAGCGGGGCGTGCGCATAAGGTTAGCTTTTATGCATTTTGATATTACGAAAACAACTATTTGTGACTACATGCAATTTATACTCAACACGGGAAGCTGGGATGATAAAACAGATTTGCAATTGATAAGCGTCAGCAGAGAGAAATATTTCAACTTCACCTTTCTCTCAAAGAAAATACTGCCTGAGTTAGCTGAGAGTCAGGTTGGCCATGATCAGAGCAACGACTCTTGCCGGTGGGTTCGGTAATTTTCGAATCCCGACGAATACGGAAGTTTAAACCGTAGGTCTATGGCTAGGTCGTATTCGGCCGCTGTATGGAGAAGAATTCTAGCGGCGAGTCTCTGATCGTCAGTTTTTCGGTTGTTGTTTTTTTTTATTATAAGCGGGAAAATGCTGCAGCAGCCCTTCAAGAAACGGGACACGGATCGCGAGCGATCTTTTCTTTCTCTTGCGTCTCCCCTCTATTTACACACACTGAAAGAACTACTTGGAAGGATTACACACAGGTTTGGATTACACATCCTAAACTTATGGATACATACTGCCTATAGAAATCTATGAATGCGACATCTAACTCTTAATGACTATATGACTCTTAATAGGATAACAATTTCTTTAAATATAGGATTCACAGTAAAAATGAAATACTTTGAAGTTTTCAAACAAAAATATTTGGATACTGGGTCCAAAGTAAATAGTTAACAGTTTGTTGTTTTGTACAAAGCTTTGGATTCTGGATGCATAACATTTTGTTAATATAAGAATAGGTTTTTAGATGTATGAACAGGAAATATTTTATTTACAAATTCACTAAAATATAAAGTCATCAATTTTAGTTTCATGCACTCTGAATTTAGACACAAAACTGCATTCGAAACCGCACTGCTTTCGGTTGTATATCTCGCTAGCAAGTAGAATTGAAAAAACACCTCCTTCGAATATCCTCATTGTACAAATTGTTTTTACTTACCAGTGGCGGCTGTTGCCCCAGAAAACTGGAAAACCGGAGGTTGCAGCTTCATCGAATGATGAAGTATAATTTCCAAAATTCAGAACACTGATATATAATAAAATGTAAGAAAAACATGTAAATTAATTAAACTCAGAGTAATAAATATCCATATAAAGAAGTACTAACTAATTTTTTTCGTAATGTCCGTGTCAGATATATTCACCCGCGCACGTGATTTTGGTTTTGATCTCCAGTTTGCACTCACATTTTTGCATTAGTTATGCACTGGGACAATTGACGGTGGCAAAATCCATACAAAACAAAAGAACTTGATTTCGAAAATACTGTGATCGCACTCCAGCATTTTGCTACGAGGACTATTGTTCGAATACGTTTCACACAAATTAAATTATTTTATTTCGACAACTTCACTACCCTGATTGCAATCATGAATGACATTCCATACACACTCTTTTTCACAAAGCTTACATTCTGCTACTGATGTCGGGAAGATGCTCGCACAGAAAGGGACTTCGCCAGAACGGGCAACTTTATAGAAAGGACTCATCAAATGTATATTTTGAATGAAGAAACCTAACGTCAACGGAAAGTAAATTCGTCAAACATCATAAGTAATGAATTAAAGGCCGTCAAAAATTTACTGAATTCATGTTATTTCAATAAAATACGAAATTCATAAAATTAATTTGCAGCAAGTGTCAAACTAAGACAGAAAATTGGATTTCTCCTCGGACGCCGGGCTGTTTAGACCTTCACCGTTCTATGCTGTAAGCTGGTGCCTGCATGCCACGCGAAAACAACGAAGGCCCGACGTTGAAGTAGGAGTATGTATATTAAAGCTTGTTCTAATATGCAGTGAATTTCTTCATTTAACATACTGTGCTCAGAATTCATGATTTGCGGGTTCTTGATACCGAAAAATGGGTTTATGGGAAAAGTCCGTGCCTTCTATCTGTGAACGGGCACCTAATCTATTCGTAACACTTTTTTACAAAATGAATACTCAAACGTCGATCTGTCCCGCCACATTTTAAAAGAATTCTTTAAATTGTTGCGGTATTTTACCAGAAGATTCGTAGACATTTTGAAAATGTTCTCAAAAATGATTTCAATTTCGTGACATTCATTTCTAAAGGTCGGCTCAAGAGACTAGAGAGACGCGTAAGTACCTGCAGTGTACGAGGGCTGCTGATTCGAGCTGTTTGTAAGATCCACGTCTTTACTGATAATTTTTGAAAGCAGTGGCAAATCACCTCACTAGACAAGTTGTTCCACCGGGCGTCGGATAGTCTTTTAGGTCCAACCATCCGCAACTCTCAGACTCTCAAGTAAAACCCCATTTCGTAAGTCAGCTCTGGTAAGAGAAATTCTTGGCAGGGTAACTCCCAGGCGCGTGAGCTGGCAGCGAGGGAGGGTTTGCAGGAACAAGACCGAACGCGCCCCGGAGGCGTCGTGTGCGCGCCGAAGGAGAGAGGGTGGGAGGAGGGGGGCTGGCCGAAGGCAGTTTATCGGCTAATCGTTCCCAACGGCGCGCCTGGCAGCTCAATAAGGCGGCTTCAATACCACCTGACCGCGAGCCCCCCACCCGCCCCGCACCCGCCCCGCACCCGCCCCGCCCCGTCCCGCCGTGATGTATGTCCCAGCCCCGCGACCGCGGCTGCGGCCAACTAACCACAGAACGCGCTGCGCGGCCGACCCAATCCCTTCTGAGAAATTGGACGGCAAAGAAATTACACATATGGCGTAGTTCCACTTTTCCGCATAATACTCCATTGGGCAAACCTTTTATGAACAGCGGAACACTTTCAAGGTCGCGAAAGTCGTTTGTTCCCAGACAAATCGGTTACGCAGAGTGCTTAGATCTCAGTGACTATTGTTACTTTCTTTACCTACACTAATTTAATATAGAGAGGAAAAGTATTGGAATCACTTCGATAATATAATCTCGAATATCAGTCTCAAAATCCTTGTTGAAGGTGATTTTTACCTGTAACTTCGCACACGCATCAAGATTAAGGTATATTATTGTTGCTCTCAAAGTAGTTAAGGTTAGAGGAGGATACGAGTATTATCCACGCTTGTTTATTTTAGCCCTGTTGCAAGAGGAATGGCAAGTTGGTTATTTTGACAAAATGATAATTATATCAAATTTGTTGATCGTTTTCGATGCAAAATAGTTTCCATTACACGGCAGCGAATATTTCTGATTATCAGATTTTGTCTATAACGCTCGTTGCTATCATTCATTTCTAAACCAACTAATTTTAGTAAAGGAATAGGTGTAGGCATTTTGGGGCTCAAGAAAATCTGCGCGAGTAATACATGTAATTAGGTACCCGGAAAATCAATTTGTATGTACTGGATGAATATTCATTCATCCAGTCCCGCAAAACTGTTACATTAGAAGCTTTTGAGCTGAAACTTGATAAATGCTTGAGGAGTTGTTGCGCTGATCAGAAATTACTACGATATTTTAATTTTGAGAGAGGGAGGTACTTTACCTGAAGCCTCTCTGATATTTTCAACATTTTCTGGAAAATTACGATTTTTTTATTGAATTATTTTTTACTCCAATAAAAGAAACTTCATTTACAAGTACGATACAATTTTAACTTTAATTACAACCCTTGATATTTAGAAATTCGCAAAAATCTTTATATTTAAAACACTATGGGGTTTTGTTAAGATATAAATGTGAGATTTCCACTTAACCAATTTCCGAAGTTTTGCTTTATATGAAAAATAGAATTCCACGAACTTTATCGAGTGCTATTATTAATCAGTTTTATAGAACGATCTTCAATATTTAAACATTGTAAAATTAATAGAATGAATGTTTATCTGCTGTCATTTCTTTATTTCGACATTTCATATTACTCTTCGAGACTTAATACTGAACGACAGGAAACAAAATTCGTAGGGCCGATCCGGTGGCTGAGATCGCTAAGGCAATTGTATTGATCTCGAACCGAAGTATCACGGGTTTGAGTCCCGTCTCGGGCATGATTGTATTTTTGTTCGACCTTTCACTCCTTGTCATCACCATATCGTTTCATCTTGACGTTACCATAACGTTAACTCTAATAGTGCTCACTAAAGACCTAGATATTAATGCGACCTTAAATAACAAAACCAAAGTTTGTAAAGTTTTATATTTTGGTAGTAATGAATTTGTAGAAATTTTCTAACTTTTATACATTCAGTTCCACACTTATCTAATTTTTCGGTGTGTAGTCTTGCTATTGGAAATTTCATTTTTCAACTGGCTTAATTCTGGTAGATTTGTAAATGATTTCATACACCTTTTAAACAATACGAGTATTTGTTGAGTAATAACACTAAATGGAGGACAAGTTATGGTAGTTTTCCACTAGTTTGTTTGAGTGTTTGGATTGACTGTAACAAAATAATTTGTAAAGTAACATCAATTGTTTCTTCAAATACACATTATAGTAATGAAAGAAATGAGTGGATAAAACAGGAGTTAAAGTGCATAGTGGTATTTTCAAGAAAACGATGGACGATAGGAGCGATTGATTATTAATTGAATAATTGATTATTTATCACGAGTGCAATTATACTATTTTTATTCACATGTTACGTTCAATAATTTTCGTTTTCATATAAGAACAATTTAAATTTTGAGAAATTGAAGCACACCTTTACCAATCTAGACATACATTTTATGACGTCATACTGCTTCTGGAAAAGGTATATTTTAGTAGGTCATGCAATGACTTATAGGATACTACTACAGTGACTTACAGGATAAAAAATGAGCGAAATATAAAACAATGAACTTATATCGGGTGAAATATTAAAAGCTGACAAATCCAATAAAACATTACTTCTCAGGAAACATTAAGACAAATATGAGAGAGAATACAACATATATAAACATTGGGAAGTAAAAAAAAGGAAGAAAAAAAGTCACGTGTGACAGTTTTGCTGGCATGCTTTTTAGAATGGGTAAAAACATTTGACGTTCACATTTTTTACATTTGTAATGCGAAGACCAAGTCTTTTTCATACAAAACACTTAATTTATTCATTTTAAATATTTTTTATATTGTTCCATTAGTCAGCTAGCATAACGTATACTTCACCAATAGTCATATTCATTCATTGCTTATATGTAGTTGATTTAGCTACAAAATCTGTGATGTGCATTTTTGTTCATTTCATTGCCGCTTGGGAAAACCTTAGCAACAATTGTGTTATGATGTCTTAATTAAACGATTTTGATCCTTTTCTGAATTCTGATTAGTACTTATGGAGTTTTAATTACATGGTGGAGTTTAAATTGCACGCATGCTTTAACACAGAGATAAAGATTTTTCATGGAATTAATGAGTATATTTAGTTAACTAATCGAAAAAGCTATAAAAAAGGCCTTAAAATTTTTAATATTTGTATATTTTTCTAATTGGCCAAAAAGGGTTATAATTAGAATTTTCTTTCAAAAATTACATATAATCCACATGTAATATTTTTACAATTATTTTGAAATTTTTATTGAATGAAGATACCACCTAAAAGAGAATGAAAACATTTTTTTAAATTTATTCATTTGTCAATAAATGTTCATGTAACTCAATGTTTCAATTGCGTTTAAGAATAGGACAACTTTGTAGATAAGCTGATAGACATTTTGATAAATCATTTTGACGAGAAGAAAAAAAAATATACAATATAATCATAATAAACCGTATATTTCTAAAATAATATACGTATTGTTTCTATGGGAATCTTTTAATTAACAATTTTTTTTTAAGTTTCATTTTTCTACATTTCTACTCAGATAATATGATTTCCCTGGAAGTGATGAAAAATTGTTGAAAAATCGCCCATTCGGAGAAGCAAAAGGTTTAACTCGGCCCTTCTGTCTCCACTCACAGCACATGGCGAATCGCATTGCTGGGCCATTGAGCAAGAAGAAAGGGAATCGCTGAGCGGGCTCCTCGCACTCTGGTCCAGAGCTATTTATCGACCATGGCTGATTTCCGGCCGCTGGAAGGGAACAAAAACACAGACTCTCTTGCAAGGGGAATTGTTTTTGTCACTGGCTACGCGGAGAATTGATTACGTTAAATACGGAATTGTTATTGAATTATCACTGTCGTCAACTTTTTCGTTACGTATTGATATCAGACTAATATCATCTAAAACACAGTGAGTCTTTTAAAATTACTTGCATTAATTTTTAATTTGAATGTCATGAGAGCACTTTATTAATTTTTTGACCAAATCTGCAATGGCATCCAAGAAGACCCGTATTTCATGAATTTGCGATCTTTTCTTTTTGTGGTATAATTTTTAACCATTATATCTATCCTCCTTTTGCGAAGAAAAATAGACACTTTCTTAACGCATTACATTCATTCACATACAATGGCGAGTTCTCAATGGTCAACGACCACTTTATTAGGAAAACACAAGTACATCATAAGTACCGATTTATTGTCCTGACAATTGTGCAATTAATACTTCAACTCTAACACTCATAAAATAACATCTTTCGTAAAAATCCGAAAATTCCTCAGAGAGTACTATAGAAAATTCATAATTAAAGAAACTTTTTTAAAAATGTAGTTGTAGTTTCTTTTATTTAACCTTTATATTGAAGATGTTAATTTTCACAGAAGCATAGACGAGAAAATTGAGAAGTATAATTATTAATTTTCAATTTAAATAAGAGTAGGTCAAATCTGTTTCCAGAAAAATATTGTTTTTCTCGGCCACTCCACGTGATGGCGCTACCTTGGCTTCGTCCTAGCAACCGTCTACAACTTCCCTCCCTCACCCTTTCTCGCACCTCCGTAAAGGAGTTTCTGATCATAATTGGGAGAGTAATTCAGCCGAAACTCCGCGCCCTGATCGGACGGGTTTGTGCTCAAGGCATAATTTCTATAGATTACTTTCAAATGTAGTTGATACAAGTCAAGTCTAAATAAAGTTAACAGAACAAGTTTTAGTAGTATGACTCAAGAAATACGAGTTAAAAATTTTGCAGTCTGCATCATCGACAATATACTACGACGCCATTCCTACAAGTCATGGGTAAGCGACTCTATGTGCGGTAGTCCCCTAGTGGAAGGTAGTCTCAATGGATGCGGAATGCATCTTATCTTGCGTGTGTCACCCGTGACGTCACACTGTATATATTATACACATTCACATTTCGTCGTCCTGAAGATTTCCTTTTTTAAGGTTTGTCCGTGCAGGGAGCAATTCTGCAGCAGAATCTTATCTATATGCAAACGACAGAGTAATTGTTATAAACATTGTGTTTTTACGTTTGTGTACGCAAATTCATATTATTTTTGTTCAACTTTGGAGAAAGAATGATTGACCTATAAAGAAATAACCATGTTGCATTCAAATCTATAAAATGAAAGTATTGTACACTTTTTCACGTTTTGAGTGATTGAACTGAAAGAAATTTCAATGTTGCGTTCAAATCTGTATAGACAAGTATTGCAGACATTTTCATATTTCGAGGAAGTTGGGCTGAATGTCAAACCTGATCAGTATCTTTAAATGAGAATCTCGAATTACGACACCCAAAATTTCTTTCAAACGTGCATGCCTAATGTTGCATCATATCGACATGGGAATACAAAATTTTAGGACAATGTCCGTAGCCTGAGGAGTGCTGATTGCGAACAGACAGAGAGAAGTATAAACAAACCCAAGCGTTGGAAGTTCCATTTCTACGGATGTCTATTGATGCATATGTGAGATTATCACAAGCTATTTTTTTCACAACAGTTCAGTTTAAAGAAACAGTATGTAGTAAATATTTGATTTAATACTACAATAAAGTGACTTGCTAAAATAATATTCTATTTTCCTCCTTCTCCCTCCAAAACACACGCACGTTTCGCACGTGGGTGTGTTTCTTCCTCCAAAACACACACACACACACACACACACACACACACACACACACACACGTACATTACGTTATACAGGAGGCTTGAAGAAGGTCAGTGTGAAGAGGCATCGCAACTTTCATTTGGACTTAAACTGCGAAACTCCACTTTATGTTGTACACACGTTCCCTTCCATCGTTATCGCGTTGACAGGACTTGCTGTCCAAGCCAAAATATAATTGAAAAGTCGACGCTAGCGCAAAGACGAGCTCCGAAAGAGCGCGTAGTGAGGCGGGGAGAGAGGGGGCGTGGCGGGAGGGTGGAGGGCAGACGAGCGCAGCGCAATTTCATTTTATTGAGTCGCGAGTGCGAGTGCGGCGGCGGAGATGATCCATTGAGGCGGCGCGCGCAGAAAGAAGGCGGCGGCGCCGGGCGATTTATTTCCCGAGAGACGCCCGCCCCGCCCCGTGGGCGACTGCCCGCCCGCTCGCCCGCCCGCCCGCCCGCCCAAGCCCGCCCGCCCAAGCCCGCCCGCCCAAGCCCGCCCGCCCAAGCCCGCCCGCCCGCCCAAGCCCGCCCGCCCAAGCCCGCCCGCCCAGCCCGCCCGCCCAAGCCCGCCCGCCCGCCCAGCCCGCCCAAGCCCGCCCGCCCGCCCAAGCCCGCCCGCCCAAGACCGCCCGCCCAAGACCGCCCGCCCGCCCGCCCGCCACGAAGACATCCCGCTCACTTTCCTCCTCGCGCCCCACTTCCACGCCTCCTCGGCCGTCTCCTGCGTCTGTCCTCTGCCCTGCCTCGGCCGTCGCCCCCCTCCCTTCGCCCTGGGCGGGGGGGGGGGGGGGCCCGGGTCCCTCTCGGGCGCGTCGCCTCGCAGCTCCTTCCGCCGCCCGACAAACCGCATCGACGCGGCGTGAGCGATGGCGCGGGCGCGGGCGAGGGCGCGGGCGGCGGCGGCGTAACAAATGGGCGCGAGGCTTTTCCCCGGGCACTCGCCCCGCGACGAATAAGACTGATCCGCGGGGCGGGGGGCGGGGCGAAGGCGGGGGCGAGGGCGTGGGACTACAGAGGATTGGGTGCGGGGCGAGGCGCGGCAGCAGGAGGCTGCGCGGGAGGGCGTACGAGCGGGAGAGGGGGCGTCTGTTCTGTTGAGTTGTGTGACATCTCGCTACAGATGAATTCTCTCTTCACATAGTGTCTCAGAATAAATGGCACTTCCAGGGCATTCAGTGGCATCGAAAGTGATCGTTTTTTTGCCAATCAATATACAGTGGGAAATTTCTTGTTACGGTGTTATACATCTTATATTTACCTCTGATTATCAGGAAACCTTCATATGCACAGGTGTTCAGTAGGTAATACCAGAACACATCTCTTTGACTGTCTCAGAACCTTACCTTGAGGAAACCTCTGCACAAGTTGCCTAGTAATCAGAGGTAAACGTGACATGTGTGAATTCTTACCACGTGATCACTGAAACAAAGATATAATTTTGGTGCTCTTCGTATGTCCTAGAGTTTGTAACATTTATTCTGAGACGCTAAATACGATAGGATTGGGTTGTATTTAGCAATTTACAATACCATCGACACAAGAGCCCGTAAGTGTGCTGCTGCTTCATTGAGACGTAGTAGTCCTACATTCAACCAATTTATGACAAAAAATTCAGAATTTACTGAAAATAAATTACCGTAATACAATATAATCGCGCACAGGTAACGACCTGTGTTCTTAAAACTAAACGTTTGTGTTCCGAAGAGACGTTTTGAGGGCACGCGTACAGTACAGGGAGACAGGTGGAGATTACAATGGAGAGTGGATACGTGGAGACAGGTGGGATTATAATGGAAGAAAGTGGGGATACTTCGGGACTTTTGGGAAACTAAGGGTGCAGGTGGGTGACAGGTGAAGCCGGAATTCTGTTTCTTAAGCAGTGTTCTACAAAATGAGATCTTTTTTAATTACCTATTAATTAATATTTTTGAATTTTTAATTCTGGGAGCTCCCATACTCTTGCATAGATGGACAGAAAGGAGCAAAATCTTGAAACTTTTGTAATACTTCATTGAAGGAAAAGACAAGAATAATATTTTACAATATAATATACGGTTCTGATTAATTTTCTGCGAAATTTAATCTCAAGCTTAGCGGCTGAGGATTGGTTGTTCTCGCACTGTAGTGGGTGTATAATGCTGAAACGCAAAGTTCAGACGTTGACCGTTCCAATTTGGGTTCTTCTCTGTAGCAATTTTCACTCTTAAAACAATTATTTACAAAGTGGGGCAATTTTCAGGGGTTTACATAGCAATATTTTTAACTACAGAACCCATGACCTTACTGTTGTGGAAACCCAACCTTCCCTTTTCACACAGCAAATTAATAACTGGAAACGCAATTTAAATAATACTAATAAAAAATAGCAACGCTGTCATATTTCTGCCTAGAAATTTGTTTCGTCTTTTGCAACCAATTAAAAAAAACTCTCTAACGTTCCATCAGAGGAATATTTTACAGCAAAAACGAAATAATTCTTGGTCCGATATAATGCAAAGGGAGGGCTGAATCCAGTAACAGTGCATTGTACAACCGAGTAATGAAACACGCCGCACATCATCGGTGCCCCTTGCCCTGGAGGAAACAAGATTAAGAAGAGAAGCCGACGGGGGAAGGGGGCGGGGGTGGGGCGCTCAGTGACACGGGCAGACGGACGCCCGCGCGGCGGCAATAAGCGCAGGATAAGCCGAGAGGTCGGACACAGCGCGGCGCCGTCTTATTGGCCAACTTGGGAACTAATATCGCGGCGCGGCGGAAGGCCGCCGGCGACAGCGCTGTCCCCCTCCCATCGGCTCCAACCCCCTCGCCCCTCCCTCCCCTCACTCCCCTTCCCCACCCCACTGCTCCCCGCCCTCCCCGCCTCCACGCGACTGTCCCGCCGCGCCTCCTAACCACGTGGCCTCGCAAAGACTTGCATCTCGCTCCCCCAACACAAAGCGCAACGAGGCAGATCAGAAAACATGTCGACGAAGATGTAATATGTCATATCTGTCCTAATTATGAAAACTTCTTAACCGGGAAAGATATGGTTTTTCACTTATCAATTTGGAAACCGGTTTCCAATACATTAAAAGCATATTTAAGAACTATATAATTGGAAGACTGCCAGTGATGAATGTTCATTATACGTCGTCCGAAACCCCCTTACCAGTGATTTGTGTAGGGCAGAAGATATATTAGAGAAACTAAATAATATATTACTTAGAGCTTTGAAAATGAGAAATAATGTTGAATTAATTAAAAAATAAAAGAACTGATTCCTGAGATGTGGCAGAGTATTCATTCAATGCTGAAAGTTCTTTTCTTCTCTCCAGTAACATCTTTTTCGTCTCTAAAGTAAAATAATTTTTTTTTCTTCATTGCGGTAATTTCACCGTTAACACGAAAATATTCGATGATTTTCTCATAGGCTAAAAATATTTACAGCAGGAGACAGCGATCTACATTTCAGTCATGAAATTTTGTACTAGGAATTCTGTGATATGGAGTAGATGCCAGGCGCTACATAGTAGCAAACGATTGCGTCAGTATGGCAATGACATATTTTACAACTTTGTTTAAAGACGTCAGATTACGGGTTCTTTACTTAAAGCAAAAGCGTAAAATGAGAAATCCAGTTTTACTCCCTTTCCGGAGGGGCTTTCTCACCCTTAAAAATCAAAGACTTCGACGAAATTTAAACTCACGGGCATAAAAATTTATAACAATGTTGCCTAAAAATATTGATAATTGTCCTCGCCTTTGTTTGCTTTGAACACTATCGTCCGAGTGACGGGCGAGGCTACTGTCTCTCCGTGGAGGCTGAGAGAAGAAATGAAGACGCGAGGCAGAAGGCGGTGGACAGGGCTCAGAGGGCGACAGGCAGTGGGCAGCAGGCAGGGAGCGGAGGGCTGATGGCAGAAGTCCAATGGTGTGCATTGTGTGCGTCCAATGGTGTGCGCTCCAATGGTGTGCACTCTACGGAGGCTACCTCTAACAATAAGAAGCAGCCTAATCGATCTTTTCTGTTCGTTTCTCTACAGTGTTAATGAATTTGGTTACTGTGGCTCAAAAACATCATTAAACTTATACAATACGTTTTTATTAAACGAATTGAAACGTATTGGCCAATCGCAACTTGTTTTATGAATACTCATAAAAAATAAATTTGTGACGTTTCATTTCTAATAAAAACGATGATCATTACTTTTAATACGTAACATTAGAAGCAGTAAATAAACTGGGTGATGTTTGTGTCAGTGTTTGCCTTGGACTTAATGCGCATTGTGAGATGAGAAATGCGTTCTTCTGTTGGTTGGTTAGTGATTCCGAGCGCGTCAACAGCTTGGGTCATTAGTCCCGTAAATGTAGTGCGTGCTTTTTCATCGGGAGATGGCGATGCTTTTCCCCAGCTGGATGGCGATATCGGCGCCGACTTACCGTCGGCTAATGGGGCTTCCCCCTAACCAGAACTCTCCCACCAGCGGAGCTCTAAGCTCCCGGCCGGTCTCCTAAACTCGGTTGGCGCGAAACAGAAGATAGTCAGAGCTAGTTGCTTTCATAGTCGAGAACTTCTGTTCTGATTTATTACCATTAACTAAAGAAATAGCCGAGGCGTGTCCACGTTCTTAAAGGAAGGCACCTAAAACTCCTATCTACTGTTTCTGCTGTTGCCTACTCAGAGAGATGACCTGACTGCACACGTAGAAGGTGTGACTTTGATTTTCCAGAGGTTGTCATTACTGTAAATACTCTAGTGGCCGACTTTGTAACTAATACCCCCACTCCGCCCGCATTTCTTCAATCTATCGTTCAAGAAAAGTTGCGCGAGTAGCACTACACTACCTCATAGCAGAGTAGTCGAGAGCTTAGAGCATGTCTTAGCTTGGGCGGTGCCCCGCCAGTGGGAGATACCTGATTGGGGAAATCCTGTTATCCGACGTGTATATAGGCGCCAGATCTCACCATCCAGCAGGGAAAGATCATCGCCACCTCCCAAGGAAATAACATGCACTACTTTTATGGAACTAAGGACCTCAGTAATTGACGCACCAAGAATCATTAATCAAACATGCCAGAAACTTGAAAAGTTCAGTTATAAATAAAGGTTTATTATTATTCGTTCATGTTATTGAACGTAGTGAATAAAATTGGGAAAGAACAGAGTTTTGGATTACTGTACTTCGCTCACGTTTCTCGGCAATAACTACTCGCAGTTCATTGAAACGCTACAAGGCTCTTGGTGAAGGTAAACTAGCGGGATGGAGTTAATGTAATCACACATTTGCCGGGAAAGTAGACGAAGTTACTCTGTTAATTACTCTCAGAGAGCTCAGGGCTCTAGGATTAGTTCTTCTCTGATTCCACGTAAAGTCCCTCCCCCCTCAACTCAACCACCTTTTTCTTCGCCTCTACCGAAAACAAGCAGTTAAAATTGAGTTCAATTTTTTCCTCGTCATTTCTCGAATGACCTTCGGACCAGTGGCGCGCCTATAGGACTGCGTGATCTCGTAAAAATGTCTTGGTTTTACTTTAATAGAAAACCAGTAGAAATTGTTTTAATCTAAGACTTCTCCTTCGAACTTCATTAAACTAAGTCTTGCGCTCTATCAAAGTTGGGAAAGGGCGTTGCGCGGCGTTCCCCACCTTGGGGTGACGGAAGTTCGTCGAATAACAAGCTCAGGTCTCGGGGGGGGGGGGAGGGGGCCGAGGTGGGGCGGGGAGGGGAGGGGCGGAGCGGTAAAAAAGGGGGCCGAGTGCCTGGTTTGCGCGGGGGAGGCAGATCTACAGCTCGATCTAACTTCACGACACGATGCCTGGAGCAGCGGGCGCGAGAGGGCAGGCGGAAAGTGACGGAGCAACTGCAGGTGAATTGTTTCTCGTTGTCCCAAGGAAGTTCGCGTAACAGGAAGCTTGACTTGCCTCAACGCGACAAGAAAATGAAGCTTCTATTGCTTGTAATGTTTATATTTGATATCTGCTACCCTACACATAGTGTGAGGTATATAAGCAAGAAGCAATCTCTCCATACAAGACGCGTCAGAACCGAGAGCACAAACTTTTCAACGGTTCAACGTTGACGCTGCACTGGCGAGAGACGGAAACACTTGTTCATTACTCGATACCACAGTGGTACGTATGTAATTATCTCCGTCGATATTGATTCATGGACCAAAGATGTTATTTTACATTTTTGGAGGAAAGTCCCACTCTGTTGAAAGCGTCATCAAAAACGACCAAAGTTGGTTCCGTAATTAGTATTAGTCCTTCCAGTACGAGTCCTTGAGTATTTTCGGTTTGCAAACTACGAATTGGATCAACTTTATTTAGAAAATATGAAATAATTTTTGCCTTTCTCTTTCGTTTCGATTGTTCGGGTCTTCAGAACTATTTTAACTAGTCATCTACATTTATCCGAGCCTTTCAGAATTTCCTGTTTCATCGTACATCCCAACATTTCACTCACTGTAAGATTTACAAAATTATTTCAACTCTTAAAATACATTTCATAATTTCCTGTTTTATTTTCATTATGTTAAACATGTGAGAGAAGATGGTGGAACATATGGGGAGCTTTCAGTAACGCATGCGGCGAAAAGTGTGTCATATGTGCTTCCTACGCCGTATTCCACAAAAGTTTCTCTTCTGAACCTTCTATAATATGTTGGAGGTTTGCCACCACAAAATATCTGCTGCCACCACAGAATTTATATTTGTGAATTTAGTGAAACAAATATAAAACGAAGTCGGCTGGTAGTCGATAATTTACTTACAATTTTATTGCTTATACTAAGATATTTGAGGAAAACTGTTGCCAGATGTTTTCTTTTCTCTCTATAATTAAAAAAACTATTTGATGACCTAAGTCTGCTAGCACAATATCTGCACACTATTTCAATTCTCTTTCAAATTGCAAGAAATCACTTAGATAAAGTTTGTTGTTTAAACAAATATTTCGAATTATTAGGTCTGTTGTTTCGCGACTCATTTTCATGTTTATTCATAAATGGCACTAAAAATTTTAATCTCGTAAACTAGTATCCAATAAATAAATAGTAACAGAATTATTTACAATTTTTAAACAGATTTCTAAGCTAATTTTTTAAACAGATTTGCATTCACATTTGTTGATATCAAATGCCGAGTTCTGCAGAACTTCGCTTTAAATTCAAATGTAGTGAAGTGTATGAAGAACACCTTTTAATAAAGACAAGCCAAGAATAGAGATGAACCCCTGAAATGAAGTGCTAGAAGATTTCCCGATGTCTCAAAGCAAAGCAGCAGAGCGGTCTTGAGGGAAATGCACAATGTATCTCTTAGGAAATATAAGCTGCAGCTCGGAGTCTGAGGGCGCGCTGCATTAGGTCGTTCCCGGGGCGTCGCCTCACGGAAGGAAATGGGCGAGGGGGGGGGGGGGGGGGGGGAAAAGGGGAGGGAAAGGAGGGGAGGGGAGGGGAGGGAGGGGGGGGGGGGGGGCGCGTGGAGGGGGAAGGGTAAAGAATGGGAATGGGGTGAGGAGGGGCGGGAGGGGGCGGGGAAGGGGGTGCCATCTCACGATCTACCGTCCGCAGCCGCACCGCGGCGCGCGCTCCTCGCGGCGAGGCACCGCCCAGAAGTTACGCCCTCGTAAAGGGCTGCGGCGCAGACAGGAGGCGGCGGCCGTCTCTTGCGTAATTGCAGGTCGCACTCGCGGAACCGACGTAAAATCCATACGGAGCGCCCCCTCCCCACCCGCTCTCAGGTGCAGTGCGCGTCCCCCCGCTCATTCTTCCTTCTCGTCGCCGCTCCGTCGTCGACCGCAGAGGCGGTGACGTGTGACGGCAGTGTCGCGTTGAATGACGGTTGCTGTCGCGCAAAGACAGTCGTGTAACGAAGAGGAGCTCTGGAGGCAGAAGATCCTCGTTCGATGCGCGGGGCCGCCTGAACTATACATTACCATCGTCGAGCAGCTTTAGGACAGGGGGCGTGGCATAATCCATAGCATCACATCACTGCATTCCCTTTGGAATCTAGTTCTTCTAATAACATTTCAAACAAGTCATTATAAATGGAAAGGTTGACGAGAAATATCATGAATTCACAATATTCAATAATGGATAGCCCAATACGGCAGGCATTCAATGGCGACTCGGTCCAAGATGTCGCTTAACCCGCATGCACCGGTTGTTTCCACGGCAAGTGCACGTTGCGCAACCCATCGTGTTGGGGAATGAGGAAACAGACCTAATAACCATGTAGCTACCTTTACCTCTTTTCGTTTCCTAAAATATTCCCCAAAACATAACTGGCTAGCGATGCTGGGAAGGAAGAGAGCGGTGTCGGTAACCTGTGTCGTAGGTGACTACTTTTCGGGAAGGACCTGCCACCAGAGCGCACGTAACGCTAGCGAATTCCTTCTGAGTAAGGAAAGCAATGCTAACTGCCTCACTTCTTCTGAGACGCCCCATTTAATCTTAACTTGAGTAGCGCTGTGAAATTCCCAGTCCCCGAGCTGATAACTACTCAGAAAAATAGCAAGACTGTAGGTTCACATCTTCTGAGAGATAATATTTCTAGAATGTATCAGAAACTAGGCTAAAAATATTTTTTCGACGTCACATTTTAGGCGGCGTCAAAGTTCTCACAAGAATCGTCTCAAACCATCTAGGAGTAAAAAATAAAAAAATTGATGCTTTCACTCTAGGATTTGATGAAGTAAATATTGTCATTGCACCCTCATTCTCAATGATTTTTAAATTAGCTCTTGAGAGGATCTGCTCTATGAGCAGTACCGGTGTTATTACCTGCTGGTAAAGCTTCTCAGAATCAAATACATATTGGAGATAATAGGGATTTCAGCCTTGCGGTCCGAAGTTTCGATCAATTCAAATGAGAACACTAAGTTGTAATATACATTGTAAAAAAAAGGCTTCGCACACAACTGTATAGTAAATCCGGATGATACTATTTTCACAAAACGATGTTAGTGAAATGGAAATTATATTTACTTTACAATAAATCAGGTATATCGTGAAACAATATAGTATTTTTTTTATTCTTCATAGAACGTAGTAGTCTGAACTTCAAAAGTAGTGATACATTCTACATACGCACTACAATAATCGTGGCCAAAAATGTTTTATTTTCGTTGTGCAATAGGTTTCAGTAATACAAAGACATGTCCTACACAACCAGTCTCTATTACCTGCTTTGGCAAATAACCCCAGCTAGCATTATTGGCATGATCAGAGCCCTTGCAAACACTTGTCACCAGCGCCATAAGAACCAGCGCCGCCACAGGTACAAACATTATCACCATATGAGCCTTGTGCAGACCGCCTCATTACAGCTTTCAAACAGAATGCTCTCGTGCACCTTCTGTGGAACTGACTGTTCCTGAGCAGCGTTGCTGGCAGTGAGAGCATCTGCCCGAGGCAGAGCAGCATGACCAGCAGGGCGGGGCGGGGCGGGGAGGGGCGTGGCGGGGCGGGGCGGGGCGGGGCGCGGCGAGGTGGGATGAGCGATCAAATTAACAGCAATTATTCGCTCTCGCCTCCCCGTCCCGCCAGCCGCAACTGCGCCAGAACAGAGCGGGAAGTGAATCTCTGGGCACGGAGACGTGAGCAGGTGCCAGCGAAGGACGGACAAAGGCAAAAAGATCCGATTATTCTCTATTCTCAGGATTCAAAACATTAGGCCAAAAACTTCTCTTGATATAAAATTCATCGACTTCTCCGTTTTAAAAGAATTTCATCACAAATGCTCTCGTAAAATAATTATTTAAATAAAATTCTTCTAAATATCCTTACGAAAAATGTTTTCTACTTATCATTCCACATCACATCTATCACATTGCCAACTGCATCGTAGGAATATTCGAGAAGCAGATGTATTATTTTATTGCAACTTATAATTAGAGGTGCTACAGAATGGCACAGACTTTCTCGTAGTAAAGTTTTCTAATATCCTTGGTTTGGACTACCGCTCTTGCCCCATCCTGTTACCGCCCAAAGTCCTTTTTGTTTTCTCAACTATTCGGACGATCAGATGGACGAACAGACGGACGGACGTTTTGAAAAAAACAATTTTTCGGTATTAGGGGACCCCAAAACGTGTATTTCCGTGGAAATCTCGAAAACGATTTTCCGCAGCATTACGTTACATTCTTTATAGTACTCCGTATATACGTATATATTCAAGTAAAAATGAATTAGAACAGTAATAATAAAACGGTATTTATTTCTCTATAAGCCAAGAGTATCCTGCGTGCAAACGTCCGCTAGGTTTATTCAGTTAGTAGGTCTAAAATTCCAGTCGAGCCCCGTTTGCAAGTTTTGTGGCCCCCGTGATCTCTCCCTTCCGTGCACGCGCGGGCCGCCCTCAGAGCAACTCGGACGGCGCAGCGCCTTGTCTGCTCCCTGCCAGCCAGCAGCTGCAGCGTGTTTGTCCAGGAGTTCAGATAGTGACGGTGGCGATTTATTTATCTTATGGCAAGCGCACACGACCCAGAATACAACAAATGCAGTCCCAAAACTACTTATCACAGTCAAAAACTATACATCACAATATGACATCACGACATTTTCACAGCCTTCAGGTCTTTAGTCTCTTGTAGGGATGCGAAATCAATGTCGATGTTTTCAAAACATCGACGTTTTTATAAAAATATCGATGTTTTAAATATAGATGATTAAAACCGATGTTTTTGAAACATCAATGCTTTCGATTCGATGTTTTTAT
Organism: Teleogryllus oceanicus; assembly: GCA_964035755.1. Lineage (NCBI taxonomy): Eukaryota > Metazoa > Arthropoda > Insecta > Orthoptera > Gryllidae > Teleogryllus > Teleogryllus oceanicus. The sequence goes on along the minus strand of CAXIVR010000007.1, from coordinate 26,650,255 downwards.
GTTTTCATTGTTTTGTTCGTGGATAAAAGATGCATTTATTTACAATTTTGTAAATCTTAAAATATGAAATATCAACTAATGGTACATTATTTGTATCTACGTTAACCAAACGGACGCGATTTGTTCTATCTTCATCGAGTACACTACCATCTCTTCCTCGAGAGGATCCTGATGGCCTGAGATTTCCTTCGCCTTTTCTGTATTTCGCAAATGGAGAGCCATTGTATAATTTGTCTTTCAGTTAAATTTTAAACTATAATAATAGGCACGGCCATTGTGGAATTCAATTTTGTTGCCTACGAATTTATATCAACTTTACTAAACCAACTTTCAAACGTCAGTGTTTAAAACATGGATGGTTTTTTATCTATGTTCTATTAACATCAATGTTTTGATTTTGAACATCGATGTTTGGCACCATCGATGTTTTCTTGTCTATGTCGCATCACTAGTTCCTAGAGGGGCACGTCCAGCTTCTGAATCCATTCAACCGCCGTCGGTGTCAGGAAAAGGAAAACCTCCGGAACCCCGCGATAGGTTTTGAGTTCGCAACTCTGCACAAAGTGGCACATGGTCAGAGGCGCGCCATACTCACAGTCTGAAGACAGTACCACGCCCCTTTTAAAGAAGGACGTCGCGCATCTTCCATGTCCAGTACGTCGACGGTGGCGAATTTCCACACCACGTAAATACATAGCTAGATCAAATTGAAATCATCCACTGCCTGGAGGAGAATTCTAGCGGGAGGCTGCACTATTCGGTAACGATAACTTGATTAAAATTAGACGTATGTAAGGGAAGTACTGTCACAAACGAGATTCGGACTGCGCGCAATCTTTCCTTCCTCATCCCCCCTACTTACACGTATTACATGCTCTGCACGCGTGCTATAGAGGCGGGTATAGAGGCTCGATCTGACCCCGGTTGACCGGCGATCCGCTGGGGGGGATATCTAGGAGTGTATAACCTCACAAGCCAATGTGAACGTCGGCGCCAGATCTGACGTTCCAGAGTGGGGAGAACTCCGCCACCTCAAGGGATATAACATGAACTACAGTCAAAGGAGGAGCAGTTGAAGCGCCCGAAAAAACGCTGAGTGCTCCGTCTCTCGAGGAGCGCTGGAGACCGCCCCGCCCCCGCCACGCCCCGCCCCGCCACGCCAAGCCACGCCCGCCACGCCGCGTCGCACCGCACAATGGCGCGTGCCCGCCCCATTAAGCCGCTTCGCGCGCCGCCCACGCACAAAGGCCGCGCACGCGCGTGCATGCGCGCGCACTCACGCACTCGCCCGCTCGCCCGCCGCACGCCGCTCGCACGCCGCGACTCCTCACGCCTTCCTCCACCACCCGAAATGCCCTTCCACTCCACGCGGTCTCAGAGGACGCACGAGACGGGGTGCGGCGGGAAAAGATTCCGCACTCGGCCACGGAAGAAGATGCAAAGCAGTGGATCAACACTCGTAGTGGCCTCAAGCTGTAACCTTCTTACCTCCAATGTGCATGATGAACATTTGAAGTGAAGTTAGCATTCTTGATTTTGGAAATGGTTTTTGTGCATACGTAACATTTGTATACAAAATATTATTTCCATCTTGACATGAGACTTAGTATCCTATTAATATCAATAAAGAACGAGATCCAATACGAAACTCTCGGGTTAAATAGAGTAGGTAATAATGTAATCTTTCACGATTTCATTTCATCCTCAGCTTTTGTTCCGAAATCGCGGGTTCCAAACCAGCTAGGGAAGAAGATATCCTGTCTCCATACAATCCCATTTAGCGATCGAAGGTAATGCCTTAATGAAAACATTCAGTCGAAGATATATGCTCACAATGAACAACAAAAGATCAATAGCAAGCGAATTTATTTTCATTAACCTTCTTCAAATTCAAGGCCCTGCAAGTTTTAAATAATAATTTTTATTTTAGGCGTTTCTTCACAGAAAGCCACAAATTTTTCATTATTTTTTTTTTCGAATAGCAAAAAGAGCGCTTAAAAGGCTCAGGTCAAGTCTGGTTAAAATTTCTGGATTCTCGAAAATTGCAAAAGTGCAATTTTTTTCGGTGACTTCATACAACAACAATATTGAAGATAAGGATATCTACTTTTATGTTTCAAAGAGAGATTAAATTTGGTCATATACTATTCTTCGGACTTATAAGCAGTTGCCGCAAATTTTTGCATAAAATAGCACAATTTTTAAAGAATCATTTTCTCTAAAAACAATTTTTTCCTGACTTAGAGTAAACTACACTAAAATGGAGCAGATCCCATTTTCGGCAAACATTGTATTTTTACACAGTGCTTAAGTGATGATAGAGATTTTTTACCCTCATTGAAATCTGCTCTAAAACCCCTAGACTATAATCCATTTAAGTCCCATGAGGTCATTTACATTTTTTTAAAAAAATTAAGTAGTTTCTGCGTAATTTGTGTTTGAAGTAAAAATAACTTATAAAAAAACTGAAAAACTGCTGTAAATTGTTTCAACTTCCCTCTTCGGATACAGTAATGGACGTCTAAAAATTGTACAGAACTTACTTTCGTTGAATTCTCTAAGTTTTCAAAATTTTGAAAATTTAGAAGTAATGCGAGAGAGTATATGTTGTCATGTTAAAACTAGTTTTGTGTCCCTTGCCCTAATGTTAGAACGACGTACTAATAACCGACATAGCCAAGCTTATTTACATTTCATTACCTTTGCACTAAAACACATTAAATATCATTGATATCATTGCTTTTAATACAAAATTTTAAATGTATTTCAATGTTCGAAGTCACTTACAGAGATGACAGAAGTTTTAAAATATACCATTAATAAGATTACCACCTGCAATTTTCTGCACGATATTGTGAGCACGAGATGCATGGTGAGTACAATAGAACTGTATTGATTCCACTGTTTCTTACACTCCTTGCGTTTACCAGTGTGCCGCTTGTATCCTCGTGCGTAATGGTGACAAATGCATCAAAGGGGTTGAGAGTTCTTGCGCGGCAAGGCTGCACAGGCAACTGCATTCCACCCGCTGCGCTGACACGATTGTGACCGGGGCTTTCAGCGGCGCGAGAGCGAGGACTGCACCCACCGCGCCTCCTCGGAAAGGAGCAGCGCTGGGAAAATTCCGCGGATAACTAATTCACTGCTCTGCTGCATAATGCTCGCCCCCGCTCTCAACTAACCACCGCGCTCTCCACCACCCCGCCTCACCCCATTCCTCTATCCAAACCACCGTGCACAGACCCTTCGTGGCCCGCACCCCATCCCGCAGAACTGTCCTCTCTCCTCCTCACCTCTCCACCTGCAACCCTCTCCCACGGATCCGCTCCTCCACGCTTCACCTCCGCGCCACAAGCAATCTCCCGCAGGCCCGCCTTCCATGACTCACCTCGTTCTACCCGATCAGCAACGCACCAATCCTCCGTACCCTGCATCTCCGCCTCACTCCCGATTTATTCGCCCCTCCACGTCCCTCCCAGCCATGCCCGATCCTCTATGCCCCGCCCCTCCGCGCCCCTCACCCACACTCCACGCCCTCCACCCGGGCCCGCCCTACCGCCTCTTCCTCCTCCTCGTCCACTTGAATATCGACGAGCGCGGGGCGGGGCGGGGCGGAAAGGGGGCGTGCGTATTCCGAGCGGAAGTCGCAGGGGCAAGGCGGTGCGGGGCGGGACGGGGCGGGGAGGGATTTCCGGCGCCATCCCCCTCCGCCGAATGCTAAGGCGGCTGCCGCGCGCTGTTAGGCAGGTTGTTAACCGAGGCGGAATAGGCGCACCCGGCGCGGGGCGTAGGCCGGCGCGGGCGACGGCAGCGGAGGCCGCGTTGGGGCTGGAAGAGGGCGAAGGCGCGGGCGAGCGCTGAAGATTTGCTCAGAGAAAGCCGGTGGATGGAAGAAAAGAAAATACGCGCATGAGGTCGCAGACAGCGGCGGAAATAAAGAGCGCGCGGAAGGCGGGGGCGTGGCGCGCCGCGAGGCGACAGGTGGAAGGGCGGCGGCGGGCGGCGGGACGCGGGAAGCGCGGGGCGCGTGTTTAAAATGTAGCCGCGGCGGGGCGGGGGGGGGCGACAGCCCCCGGGCGCCGCCGCCCCCGCCGCCGCCGTGCCGCGGCATACATTAGGCGCGTGCGCTGTGGCGGGGGAGACAGCCGCAGCGCAAGACGCCTTCATCCGGCTGCCGCTGCCACGCAACTCCTCCAGAGGGCGCGGCTGCTCTCTCTTCAACCACTAGCCTTTCGGCACCTCTACGATCTCAATATCTTAGTTTACAAAAATACATGTAACGTGTATGTGGTTTTTAATGACTCTATTGAATCGCTGGAGAATTTACTCTTAAATTATGTACGAACATTTTATAGAAGTTTCAATCACCATCTTTTCCTGGCAAGGTAAGATTTTAGTGTTGAAATGTGAGCCAACAAGATACCATGCGGCAACGTAGTGTTTTTGTACCTGCTTTGGAAATGTAGGTAAATACGTTTGTTAGAAAAACATTTGTCCGCTATGCTTTCCAGAGATGCATTAGAGTTCTGTACTATGTGTAATTGCATGTATGTGCTGTTCTGATAAGAAGTCCCATTGCTCTGATAATTTGAGAATAGTAATGTATATTGCACAAAATGAATCTTGATTGTGAACCTTTCTTTTTGAATGTACTACTATCTAACGGCTTGAAATAATTTTTTCCTTTTTGAGTTGAGTTATTGTGCATGGGACATTCTATGTTCAATTATAATTTTGCATTAATTCCGTGCAGAAAGTGACAGAAAACGTATTTAACCTCACAACTTCTCAGGACAAACCCAACCGTGTGGGAAGTCTTAGACTCCCGTCGCAGATCAAGTTATGCTCTTCTCTAATGGGACCACGCCTATCGATAATTTTCTTTTGGTAAACATTCCTTGGTCTTGATGAGGGTGGTCTTGTTTAAATGTCTATATGAACGATCAACAAATGATTCTTCAAATCATATTCCGTATATATAGAGCAGCTTATTCGAGACTTAAATTTACTTAAGCTTCCTGTGAATCCGTCTCACTTATTAAACCTAACTACAGCATAGGCGGATTTAGTGTTATTGTCAATTAAATTTATATTGAAATACGAAACTTAAACGGATAACATGACCAATATCGTATATATTCATAGCTAAATAATTATTAAATATATTTGTGTAATTAAAAAAAACTCAATTCCCACCAGGTTCTTAATAAACAAATGATGTTAAGAGATATTGTTCATAATAATATGAATTTATATAGAAATGTATATAATAATTTAATATATTACAATTATTTTCATTCTTCTTCTTCTTCTTCTTCCTCTTCTTCTTCTTCTTCTTCTTCTTCTTCTTCTTCTTATTATTATTATTATTATTATTATTATTATCATCATCATCATCATTACTAGTGGTATACCTAACAGCATGGAAGGTGCCCAGTGTAGAATTTGGGATCCTGGAGCAGCAAACATTGCCACTAAGAACTGAAGATTCGTGAAAACTGAAGATTCTTTATCGTAGTAAGATGTGTCGTAAGAAATGATGGGAAGCACACTGCTTACGACAATATAGTCGTGACGTCAGGTATAAAGAATTGAGGATTATCTTAATCAACATTTGCATTTTTTCAGTCAAAATCGATACTGTTTCATTGTTTTGGAATTTTCTTTACGATTTACTTAGCTGGTCATAAATGGCCGATATGATAATAATAATAATAATAATAATAATAATAATAATAATAATAATAATAATAATAATATGATTTACGTGATGCTAATGGTGGAATGGATGCCGTTGATACAAGAAAAGAAGAAGAAATAACTCCTCGGCGCGACTTCTTACCAATCGCAGGCACCGAGAGCGATGGTCGTCGCGCTACCGGGTGCCCCAACCCACCACACGTTTTGACCTCTCCTCAGCGGGTGCGAGCCACGCCCAGGAGCGGCGCCTGCCCGGGAAGCGCCCGGGGGTTCCACAAGGCGGTCCACCGGGACCCCCAGTTAGGCGCTGGCCGCTGAGGCGCCTCGAAGCCCGGACCCTGTCTTAACGAGATCAGCAGCCGCCACCTGCGCTGTCTGCTTCCCGGCGCCACACACTGGGCTGAACTCGGCCCTTTCGCTAACAATTGCTTCATATTTGTTGGTTGTTGATACTAGTAATAAATTCATATTAACAATTAATACTATTAATTCTTGAAACTTCAATTAACTAAAAAAAAAAAGGAAATATATTTTTAGAATTTAGAAAGCGTCTTGGTGAAATGTGAAACATTTCAGCAGGTAAAGCTAGTCATCCATTAGTAATGGACTTTATTATTTCATGATTTATAACTTTTTGAACCGAGCGAAGTGGTTCAGGTCGTATCGCGCAGATTTCGCTTTCGGAAGGCCCGGATTCAATCCCCATGCCGGCCATCCTGACCGAGGTTTTCGTGATTTTCCTCGGTCATCCAGGCGAATGTTGGGATGGTTCTACTGAAAGACCACGACCGCGAAACCGAGATAGCTAGCCGAATTCGTTAAGGAGGTGAAATAATGAAGGTTAAGGGAATCCGAGTCATCGCGGGTTTCTACTTGTGTAACCGTCCAGGAACCTTCAGATCTAACGGCGCCGATGCTAATTGTCTTTTACGAGACATGTCTTTTACGAGACTTTTTCGCTCCATAATTTTTTTAAAATTTTTATCAAATATATGCAATTTTGTACTGATTTTAAACTGTCATAAATATTTTTTTGCATTACAGCATTTTAGGCAATCTTTTACGTTACAAGTAACCGTTCTAAAATGACACCTTAAAGAACAGATGATGGCGTATATGCGCTTATGGCATGAATAATAACGTCAGCCATACATTCAGCCAATTGCAACGAGAGAATCGTGGAGTGGTAGTGGTAAACCGAACAGTCGACCACTGTTTTTTCGCACAGATGACAAATATCCGTTTTCACAATAACGTTATTTCGCAAAATTAACTTTGGTATCTTGTAAATTTGTAATATTATTAAAAAAATAATGTATCCAACTCGTTTATAACGTTCCTTTATTGCAACATGTTCGGTTATCATCACCACATTTTTAACAAATCGATCGTCTCATAAACTGTCTTACAAATTGAATGGTCAAATAGTAAATATAATATACCTTTACATTGATTCTAGTCTATTTTATCTGTTCGATATCATCTTGTGTTCTCAACATTTCTGAAGAGGGAAACAGAAATTCAACTCAGGTTTCCCGCTTGGCTAGTTATGGAGCTACCGTAAATAGATACGTAAGTCATCCGTTTAGTTTATGTAATACCAGTTTTAACCAATAAGTGACCCAATAAAATGTCTGGCAATATGAAATTATAAAATATTGGGCATTCAACACATTGACCATTCGTTTACTTGACAGTTGGCGCGTTCGAAATTTGAACGAATTTGGAGCTCATGGAAATAATTTACGTAACAAGGGCGCAACTGTTTCGTACATGAAAAACAAGCACGAGAACCGCGTTTCGCTCACGGCGTGTTAAAAACAATGTTATATGTGTCAAGTGCGACGCGACGTACGAGCGGAATATCAATTTCGCAATGTTGAGCCCCTATCGCATTGCAGTACAAAGGGTTAAAACTAAAACATTATTTAATTAAAAGTGTGTTGTGATAATTTATTACAAGAAGTGAGACGTGTGGCGCGGGCATCATAGGCTCGCGTTTGGGTCCTTTTGTCCACTGTGCCCCGGGCAGTGCTCTGTCAAAGGACGTGTGCCACAGATACCACTCGCTTCAGCCTCAGGTCCATAGCGAACGGAAAGCTACGCGGAGGCACGTGCGCTCAAGCGCTCTCAGTGCAATTCTGGTGCCTGAAAACTCTTCAAGGCATATACATTGAATAAATCACAATCATCCTATGTTTCTTTCGTTAGTTGCAGAATCTTTGTTTTTAAATATATAAAGTTTTAAGCGAAAAGAATGGAATGCATAAAGTAACAGGATGAATAAATCTTTGATCTATTTTTTTAAATCTGTTTTAATTAAATGACAATTGTGTTGTCTTACACCTTCTTTAAGAAACCTCACGCAATGATTTGAAGACAAAGCTTCTTATTTTTGCTATCTCAGGAAATAAATGTGGAAATAGCTTTCATGTAAAAGTGAAAAGTGTTACACAACTTGTGATTTTATTAGTAATTATTACAAAATTAATTATTCATGAATTGCACGATCAATATGCATTTCACGAATGTAGTTAAGTAAATTACTTTATGAGGGAGCATTTTTATGTTAACTGCTGCTGACAGAGTGAACTTTTGAACTGTTGTTTTACATATACGTGACTGTGTGCATAAATCAGTCCATCATATCTAATAGCACAGGTTTCATATGTCTCTTTTATAACTAATTTAGGAAGGGGAAAATCGTTTTGTAATTTCAAAAGAGGTTGAAAAGAATAGATCAAATATCATTCATGGCACTAACGTTTCTAATGATTCGCAAAGTATTTTTTAATCTGTAAAAACTGAAAGATTTAAACGTAATTAATTGGAATATAGTATTTCATTACATTTGTTTTGTGTGAAAATAGCGTTTTTATTTTCGAGTTTTGTATCTCCTTAGCGTCTGTATAAGAAAGTACCTGAAGTGGGTGCTCAGGAATTCTACGGCTCTGTAACCCACTCGACAAGCGGAGGCCCTTGCCCTCTAGGGGGTTGTAACGGGCTATAATAATAATAATAATAATAATAATAATAATAATAATAATAATAATAATAATAATAATTTCCTTACAAAACTCAAGTAAGGTTTGTAAATTTAAAATACCATTTTTTCCATTGCGTAGGTATTCGTAACAACATTGAAATTGCGTTCATTTTACAGAATGAAAACTTCTCTGTTGGCTGATTCTGAACTGGCCGGTGGACGTTTCCATTGAAGTTTCTGGGCCCGTCAACTCCTACAGTAATATTAGTTCAGTTAATGTGTTGAGTATTTCACTGCGAGTGGTGGTAGTGTTCCTCCTCATCATTCAGCTCTAACTTTCTTCTGGAAGTCTTTCGGCATGTGTGGTAGTGTAGTGCATATTATGTAAGTATATATCTATATCTAGATCTCTCTCTCTCTCTCTCTCTCTCTCTCTCTCTCTCTATATATATATATATATATATATATATATATATATATATATATATATATATATGCGTGTGTGTGTGTAAAGGGACGAGAAGAAAAGATCGCGCGCGGTCCGTGGCCCGTCTGTTACGACACTGCTTCGGCATCCGCCTGGTGTCGATCGGAAAAAACACGGAATACTACCGATCGGAGAAGTCGGTCGATAGAATTCTCCTCCAGACAGCGGCTGAATAGGACCTTGATATGTAGCTAGTGTCAAAAATCCTGCCACCTTCGGGACTCGACTACCCGGAAGTCCAGATTAGAGTCGCTGCAGAGTCAGTGGTAATGTTAGTTCTGAGCTAAATTCGGCCGGAGAGGTAAATTTTAAAATATACTTTTAGAAAGTCAGTCCTAAAAACAGCTACTTTTAGGGCATGCACAGCGTGCCAAAAGTTCAATTTTTAGATTAATTTTCACATATGAGGTGAAACATTAGACGATATTCAAATGGCGCAATAAAACTATAATACTGTAAAGAAAAAATACTTCCGTCTGACAGCATCAACTACTACTGGTCTTACTGTAAGATAATACCCAATTAAGTGACTTGTATTCTTGAATAAATAATCTTACTGAGGCTGTGTAAAAAATAGTGTATGACACACGTGGTAAAGGTGATTTTATTTTACTAGTAAGATTGCCACATCCCATCTGTTTTGTGTCGCAAAATTTCCTACTCACAAACAAAAATGCCACTTTTACCACTCGTATAAAAATCTATATTGTCCACTGTTCACGCTCTGTGAATGACAAAAATTTACAATGATCAAGCATTTGTCTGACGTATTTTAAAAATTAAAGTGAACTTCCTTCAGGAAAAATCATTTTTCTACAATTGAAAGACATGTCTGTCCCCGAATATCTTCTCTCCAACGAACACTCGCATCGCCTTTTCGCCCACTCCACTCAGAGTTTCACACCAGAGTCACGCACTTCTCCCGCTCCCAGTTTCAACGCGAAAGGTTTGAAACCTCAAATACTCAATTTATCAGCCGGACTACTTCAAAGGGAATTTTATTTCAAGTCCCTTTATGTTTACAATTTACTCACATTTCAAAAGCCTCTTGTGCTTTTAAAATCGTATGAAGTATTCTCTTGGAGTTTAGAAAGCAGAGTTTATTATTTTAGTCTATGAATGTAATTGAATAGTGTGTTCAGGGCCACTGAAAAATCAAAGAAAACGTTTTCAATCCGAATGCCGCAGATGAAAGTGCAAATGTTTGTGTAGTACAGCATCATTTATTACACTACAATCACAACACTTGCACAATATGTAATAATCTCTATGAAGAATATGTTAGTAGAAATGTCTTAATTTTGACAAATAATGATACAACTAACAAGAGTCAAGTTCTTCTAGATTGAGAGAGCATAAACCATGTTTGTATGTCGCTAATACATTGAAGAAAACTTTCAAAATTATTAGGTTTTGGATATCGTCTTGGCATTACGTTTTGCATTTTATTCAAATATTTTAATTTAAGGGAAAAACCTTTTTTTTTTTCAAAGCGTTATATTTTCTAACATGTACAACGGTGAATATTCGATTAAAACCTATTACTCATTCCATTCTTTTACCTGGAGAACACCAAAAGGGGAAGGTAATGAACCGTGGGTCCCGAATAAATTGTAATATAACTGGAAGAACATTTTATAGATTTAAGAAATAACAATACGTAAAATTATAGTCTGGTTGATGAGTTGAGTATTTGAGGTTTCAAACCTTTCCCGTTGGAACTGGTGGAGTAAGAAAGGGGAGAGAGGAGTGACTTCGGTGTGGGCTTGTGAGTGGGCGGAAGGCGGTATTTGGACGAGAAAGATCTGCCGACGCGGAGAAGACAATCAGGGGCAGTCAGGTTTTTCAACTGTAGAAAAATGTTTTTTTTCTAGTGGTTCATTTTAATTTGTTAGTTACGTCAGTGAAATTTATGGCTGATAATTGTACATTCTGTCTTTCAAATAGTGTGTACAATGCATTCTATAGCTTTTTTTGTATACGAGAAGTGAAAGTGGCATTTTATTTTGTGATGAGGAAATGTTGCTCCAAGATCGATAGGAAGTGGCAATCCTACCAGCAAAATAAAATCACTTTTGCCAGTTTGCGCTAAAATATTTTCAGTTTATTAAACTTGCAGCCCTTTCTTCGAGGTTTTTGAGGAATGGCGACAGCGAACATTTGTTGTATTTACAATTCTTTCCGCGGGCGATGGCAGTGCCCTTTCGTCCAAGAAGCAGTTCATCATTTACAATGTTCATCTGACTGCAAAACTCTTATCTTCATGCACATATTCTAAAATAAGGTTGAAACATGTTTATGGAGAAGACCGGCTGCAAGAGAACATCGGAGTTTTCACAAAGGGATTGTGCAGGACTTCGGTTTCGATTTTTTTTAAACATCCGATTAGAAATGGAAGGGGAATCGTGTTACTAAGAGTTAAGAAATGTTCTAATACTAAAATTCAGAAAACAAAAATTAAACACCCAACATAAACAAAGAAATCGTGAAAAAGGCGCTAGGATGCATGCCAATCCCCTTCCTCCATTGATATGCGACTGTTAAGTCCCTTATTTATAGACGAACATTTTATGTCGTTATGGACTAATATGTAACCGTTTGTCTGCAATATCGGGAAAGCAAAATATCCTAAAAAGATTTAAATTATTGTTTGTATTTACGACTTCATACAGATAAACATCAGTTTTCATAAATGGATAGGTGAAATTACCATTTAACAAAAATGTTGCTTATTTTCAGCATATAATTTGATCATCGATATTAATTCTAAAACAATGCTCATTGTATTCATTGTTAGTGTTGCCTGAAATATTGCGTGCTGCATATCGAATCATAAACTGAAATCGCTGTTAATTTCCAGCAGAGCTAATAATCTCATTGGCTCTCCCACGGCACCAGGAAATAACTGCACATTGGGAGAGGCGAAACAACAGGAATTACGCCGTCTACCGTGTGTTTTCACAACTAACAACATAGACGCGCGATGGAGCGTGCGAGGGAACCACAAATTCGGCTGCGCCGATGCCTATCGTGGGCATGAGCTGCCCCTTCCCCCACCCCCTCCCACTCACTCCCACCCAACGGCACATCGCCCGCGCAGTGGGCCGCATCACCTTCAGCACACCGGCTCAGGTGGCTCAGGGCATCAACGGATGTCACTGCAGCGCCTCTGACCGGGAGGTCCTAGGGTACCACTCCCGATTCTAGCTGGGGAGGTATGTCGGATTCAGTCGCTGTCTGGAGGAGAATTCCAGCGGCCGGCTGCTCTGATCGATAGTTTTCCGTGGTTTCTCCGATCAACACCAGACGAATACCGGAGCAGTACCCTTTACACATATTCACTTCATAACCACACATGGGGCTTAGAACTTGTCTCGGCTGGGGCGGTGGCCCGCTGGTAGGAGATACATACCTAGTTGGGGAAAACCCCACTAGCCGACGATAGATCGGCGCTGGATCACTCCATCGTGAAAGATCACCGCCACCTCGGGAGCAAACGCATGCATTACACGTACGGGATTAATAATCTTAGCAGATGAATTTCCGCAATCAGCAATCAATCAATAAATTTCCATCAATACTATTAGGTTTCAAACAATTTTAATCATTATTTAGAGGTATCGACACGAAATTACCTCAAAAAATATTATGTTCTAATTGTATTTGTTAATACTATCCTTTCTTAATGGTAAAAATATTATACGTTTATGACATGGATTTTACTGTTTTAACAATTTTTTGTTCTACCTATTTGATTGTTCCACGACACATTTTTAAAACGTTTAGAGTCGGCAACTGCTGCCCAAGTTCGATTTTTTTTTTTTAATTAAACTTTCTTTCAATAATGACACCGAAGGATCGGTTTAAGTTGTGGCGTGTTGAGGTGACATCATTAATACCCGCCGCAGTTGCCATGATTTCCCTTCTAAATTACCGAATGCTTAAAACCGTTGAAATAACTAGTATCTATAGTTTCTCGAATAAGTTACAATATCCAACTTTTGTGTGTTAAAACACCAAGTCAAGCTAAAATTTCGATATGACACTCAAAACACTTGTTATATATTGAAGTTCCTTCTTCTACCAGAATAATTCCTTTTCAAACTCTTTTTCTTGACAAACTGCTGTAAAAATGTTACGATTTTTTTCTTTGGTTATTTAAGGTCACATCAACATCTAGGTCATTAGCGACCACTATTGGCATTTACGTTATGGTAACTATAAAGGTGAAACAAAATGGTGATGATAAGGGGTGAAAGGACTTCTGATCAAAACAAATACAACCATGTCCGATGGAGGAACCCGTGACCCTTTGGTCCGAGATCACTACGACGCTACTGCCTTAGCGACCTCGGCCACCTAGCTGACAAAGATGTGGATTGAAAGTTTTCTTACTCATGGTAACTGATTTATGATTGATAAACTTAGATTTATCGTGAATACGGTACTTAGTGACATTTATTTCTTAGAACTCTCCTTCAATTTCAAATCGTAGAGCTACAGAGCATAACCTTTTAATTACTTTGTCATCATTTACTCTTAGAATGCAACAAGGATAGTTTAGTAAATTTTCATGACATTTCCAGAGATTAATTCAGAACGCTGATGTTATTAACTATAGTTTATATTTGATTACTAAAACCTATATAGATGAATGAAGGAATGTGGATATTTTCGACTACCTTCTCTGGCCCATGTTTTCACCGTTGAATGGTTACCCGCAAGCTCTCCTTTTCGCACAAGTTTGAGTGTTTCAAGAAATAGGTCAATGAGTATAATATTCATAATACAAAGTCTGTCACTTTTGAATCAAAAATATATTGAATTCAAAATGAAAAATGTCAAAACAATCAACAGATAGAGTAGCCACAAAATGTCAAACGCAAATTTCAATGACAGCTTTTTATGAGCGCCCGCCCGCGAGTCTCTCAAGCCCAGACGCTGTCGGGAGGGGGTTGGCCGCCCTGGCGTACGCACACGCCCCCGTCTTATCGGCGCCGGCGGCCCCGGCGAGGCCTCGCGCCGGCCCCGCGCCGCGATGGATGGGAGGCTCGCCCACCGCCCGCCTCGCGCTCCCTAAATACCTCACCCGCCAGATAAGCCACACACGCCATCGGGGGCAGGGAGGAGGCATTTGTGTTGCCTGCGCCATACTATATGCTGCGCGATAGGCAGACGCAGAGTGAGAGATCAAATCGTAATAAACAGCGATTCTGTGAATCCTAGCAATACCGAAGAATAAATAACCTGTGCATTATCATCAAGAGGCTCCGATGTCCATAGTTTAAATTTTGATAGCTGTAGCTTTCTCACACAAATCCTCTCAGATTCTACAGATGTATGACGAAAGAAAGTTAAGTGGGCCAAATAATCTAGATTCAGTAATGGGAGTACGTCATGTTCGCCACATGTTTCCCGTACCCCTATGCGTGGACAATGAATAATAACAGATCTGGAAACATCGCTAGCCGGCAAAAGTCGGATTATTGCGACACTAAAATTCCAAATATATAGTTACAAGCATATATTACTCTAAAACTTGAAATACTACAAATATTTCGACAGAACATTATGAATTTCAGTTTTCTGATGAATAGTCCTGATGTCATCCACAGTCAAAGTCCCTTTTACAACTAAAATTAAAAACCGCACTTTCGATAAATCGAATGATACTTTGATAAAAAAGCATTATAAATAATATCAATAATTTCCTGCATCAGAAAAACTTTAAACTTATAAAACTTAACAAAAATTATTGGTGAGCTTCTAAGTTTTATCCTGGAAACGCTTAAGTTAATAATGAATTTCCAATGAGACTTCTGTCAATTTCTGACAGAAAGTCAATTCAAAGAACAAAAAGTCAATTTCTGACAGAAAAAGAAGGTTTTTGTTTCTTTTAAACCTTGAATTCCGAACCATTTTCTTATGTTTTCAATTCAAAAAATCAAAATTAATATAATGCTAGAGACCTAAGATACTTCCATTTTCTTGACGATTCGTATCTTATCTAGAGATAAAACTTCTCTGACTTAGAATAAAAGTATAAACGAAATTTTTTGCTCATTGGTAAGCCCAGTATTGGTTGTTCGCAATGCGAGTCATTTCTCAAAACTTGAGCTCAGTAAGTTGGGCGAAATTATGAAGATATTTCGTAAAACAAAACTGTCTCTCCCGCGTTCACTTCAGCATGCAGCAATAATTTTACTAAAAGAATAAATTTCAGTTCCATCGCCACTTTTGAAACAGCTTTGCCAGTTACTGTTACGATGTCAGCTAAAGTTCGATTCCTTGATACAGAGACACGAAAACCTTTTGCTTTGCGCTTACATAATGATTGGTTAAAAAACGGGTTGAGATTTACAGTGTCGTGTTTCCATGTAGTATTTGCCTGATAAAATAACAATGATACGGCCAGTAGTCACGTTAATTCACTTACATGTTCATGTTGATTTTTCAAAGATAATAAAAGAAGAATGTTGTGAACCGGGTAGTAGAAAGCAGCTACAGACATATTCATACCGATTTTCATGCTATTATACGTATCTAGTAAACTGCTTCTACTTTACTTAAAGCAGACTAGACTGAATGATTTTTAAAGACAGATAGACAAAGAATTTTCCATTCACGATATATTACGTTAAAATCAAACTGTTATACAAATGTAAATGTCGTTTCTTGAGCTAGTCTTTGATAGAAACCAAAATAATATAAGGTCGGCTCAATCCAACACAGAGATATTGTTCTTCAAATTCATTACAAATTTTCCTCCAGACATTCATACAAAAAATCACATCATATATTTTCTACAGAGAAATAATCTATAAATGATACAAGCAGAAGATTAAAGTAATTTTGTAGAGTAGTCAGTACGTGTGATATTTAATTTAATATTCGTAAAGGTACGTTACAATGGAAGAAAAGACTCTGATCCAAGATCCAAGCTTCGCGATCGTAAATGTTCTCTACATTAAATACGCAATTTTTTAATATTCAAACATCAAACCCATCAAGAAAGAATATTCTTTGTCTAATGAAAATAATATTAGTCAAATATTTAACTTTTAATCGTTTTCTTTCCCTTTTGGTTAACCCATCACACGGAAGGTAAAGTAATAAGTTTCCAGATTTTGCAGCATTTCGGCAACGTTTCTGGTCATCGTCGCCTGTCGGAGATTTCCTTGGTAATCGAGAGATAGTCCATATGAGGTCAGAAGGCTGGCCGAACGCTCAATCTTGACGATGGGGAATGCAACAGGATGGGAAAGATAGGGCTATGGTTCGTGGTCCATTGCTTATCGCAGGGCTGTTCAAGTGGTTGGCTCAATTGGTGTGTCCCATGACCCAGCGCTTAACTGCAGACCATCTGTGTGGCTCACTGCTTGTCGGAAGGGGAGAGGGGACCATAGGCGCGATCACCTATTGAAGGGTCAGGGATTCCGCCGGCACGCTCTCTATCTCTAATTCTCGCTTTTGAGGAACGCTGGATTAAAGAACTGCACTTGTCTCCGTCTGCAATTGGTTGGGGGAGATTATAGAACGTCTGATAAGTAGCCAGACATGACAACTGGCTATAACCCAGCAATTTAGCTGGTGATTAAATGCAACCGACAGTAGTGACTCAAACGCAGCATGTCTATCAAGATTTAGTTGCACACTCGCATGAACTTTATACCCAATCATTCCCTAAATAACAGCGAGTGAAATGCTATTGTAAATTACTCGTATGTTTCAAACACATTTCGTAATTTAGGACGGCGAACGTGAAAAACGTCACTGCAGTTTTTAAAATGTCACCTTTGGTACAGAATAGGTATAACAAGTTACAAACCCCACAAAACTCATCTCCTTTACTCAGTCAACACACCAACGGGATGGCTAACATCTTGGAGCACAGATGAACGACGGTCGCCTCCTGAGACCGGCTTCGGCGCAGCTCTTTCCGGAAGGAAACAATTTGAAGCTGGGCAGGGCCCTCGCGAAAACACTGAACAGACCGCAACATCCAATGCTTTTATCCCGCGGGGCGCGGCCCATTACTGATGTATTAAAGGCCATAATCTCCCGCCCCGCGCCGACCAGCAGCCAGCCGGCCGCGGACCGCCGCCCCAGCGCCCTCTAGCGGACTCACGTATATTCCCAGGGAGGGAACGTTCGCGGGCCCGTGTCTCATTTACATATTGCAGCTGAATGGGCGGGGGCGGGGAAGGGCCACCCGCCCTTCACGCCCTCTGCGCCTCCCCAACCGCCATCCATCAAACAAAATGGGGCTTCGCTTGCACCCGTCAAGCATCCTCCCCGCTCCCGCCCGCGCCCCAGCGCCCGCCGCGTTGAAATTTGCAGCGGGCGCGAGCTATTTTTAAAACGAAAACATAAAGAAACAAGTGCCTCAAATAACCCCATTTCCCCAGTTGCCCGAGGAGTATGCGCATACATTTCATAAGAAATATACGAGCACATATTACCTCGCATTGCGGCCTGAGATGGATGCTTGCCCGCTTTATCACGCCCTGCTAAATGGCGCGAGGAAACGTATTAGGTAATTTTAAAAGTAATATCTTCAAAAAACATTTAACACTCTCCACGGTAAAAAAGATCGACTGGGCAGAAAGTATGAGTAGATTTTAGTATGACGACTGATTTCTTTCCGCTAGTTATGCAGATTTCGCAGGTTAAATGCTTTAATCGAGCCATTCGTTCTACAAAAACGGAATATTTTCTGAGTATCACGAATTAATATTAATATTAAGTTAATATTAATGCAGTTGGTTAACAATATATTGAAGTAGGAATTTTCTCGTATGGGAAATTATCAGTTGAAACTCGGTCGAATGGGCATTAAGCCATTAGTATTCTAGAAAAATCATCATCATTGCCAATATTTAAAATGTAATTTATCTTTACTTTCTAATCCCTGTAAGATTTTGTCTAAAAATTATGTTTTTTTTCAATTATAATTTTCCTAGAAAATATTTCAGTTCCTTTTTACACCACTAGGGGAAAGATTTCCTCGTATAAATGTATAATGCTTACACAGAGTTTGTAGAAATAATTTTAAAAATATTTTTTGTGTTTTTGCTGCTCCAAACACTGATAACAAAATTGTTATAATACAAATATTCCTACAAATATGACTAAAATTCGTATAATGTTACGAAAATTGGTTATACCCTTACATTACTTATCAGTCATTTTAATCGACGGTAGTTCAAAATATTTGAATGAATGAATGAATTGTTGCGCCTATACGCGAAAGTAATAAGAAATCTAAGAAAAGCGAAGAAATGATTGTAAATAGTATTGCAAACACAAAAATATACTATATCGCCAGAAACACAACATTTGCATTACGGGTGTGTGAAAAATCTCCTGATGCCTCATGCATGAAGGGAAAAAGCTAGTTTGGAAGTCTCTTCGTGGGGTGTACTGGATCTCCGACGCGGTCTTTGTTGCGTTTGAGGGAAACAGTGTTGTGCGGGATGAGAAGATGGGAAGGAAAGGGAGAGGATGGGTCCGATGCGAGGAGGAATGAAGCAAGAGGTAGGATGGAGGCCTGTCAGTGAAGGGGCGAAGTAGAGAAAGAGCCATGGTAGAATGGGAGAGCGGGAAGGCGAGAGGGGGGGGGAACGGGGTAGAAAAAAGGGGGGGGGCGGGAAGGGAAGCAAGATATGGAAGGCGGAAGCAAGAAGAAGATGGACGGTAAAGGTAGGTTGTGGATAAAACGGTAGCAGAGAGAAATATGCCAAACGCCTATGGAAGTCGGGGCTCGGCGGGGAGGGGGAGGGGTGAGGCGTGGAGGAAATGAAGGTAAAGGGAGAGACAGCATCACCGGGGTTGGGGGAAGGGAAGCGTTGAGGAAATGTAGGGTGGTGAGGCGGGATCATAGAGAATAAGGGCTGAGGAATTAAGTAGAATGGGAAAAACCAAAAAGAAGCTTGACGGGGAGATGGGAGAGGTGGGGCGTGAGGGAGATGAGGTTGAGGGTTGCGGTGGGGCGGGGACGGAATCGTAGAGGGTAAGGGCCGCGGCATGAAAGTAGGACTGAAACAAAAATGTAGAGGAGCGGAATATAAAAAGGGCCTACGGAAGACGGGGCTGGGCAGGCAGTCGGGAGGGGTGGGGCGCGGAGGTTCGGGCCGGGGTGGAGGGCGCTGCACAGCGATGCTCTGCACACACGTAACGCGGCGTGTCACGTACGGGGGATGTCGCGGGCGAACCGACATTATGAATACGGTATCGGCGCGCGGATCTGCGACGCGCGGAGGCGGAGGCGGCGGAAGGGAACACGAGGGTGGAAGGCAATCACCAGGCGGCCTCCCTTTCGTCTGTGCCCTACTTTTCACGCTTATCGTTTCCCTTCTTCTGTACAAAAACGTATCTTCGCTTTTTAAGTCGTATTTCAGCTTTTTAAGTCGACTCTCAGCTGCATTCTATTCCCTAAACGAATTCATCCTTTTTAATTATTGACATAAACTGATAATTATCTTATTTTTCTGTTTAATCTTTGTCTATTTACTCTTTCTTCAAATATTCTTCTCACTACTTTTACTGAGTATTCCTCTTCCATAATTCCTTCACGTTTATTATTATTTCCCACTATTTTTCCAAACACACACTTGCTTCTCAAACTTTTTTGTTGCTCTTTGCTTTTCCATTTACTGATGCAACCCACTCTCGTTCCCGATGTTTTGCCTTTCCGGGTCATTTGATCACACTAATCACAATTCCTCGCTTCCGCTCCTCCTTTATTCCGTCAGCCCGTTCTCCATCGCCCCGTCGCCTCTGCCGTTTCCGCGAGCTCTCCAGCAACGGAGCCCCGCGCCCGCAATTCAATCGATGATCAAAAGGGAAAAACCGGCGAGCGAGTTGATCCTCCTGCGAGGGATCGTCGTCATCTGTCAATTGCTACGCCGTCTCTGCGCGGAGGCCGCGCCGGGGGCGGGGCAGGGCGGGGGGCGGGGCGGGGCGGGGAAGGGAGGGTCGGGGTGGAAGCAGGCCGGGGGCGGGGGTAGATGAAGGCGTCCGCCCAGAAATCCTCTTCTCTGGAGATCTACTTCCGCTTCCTTTCAAAGGGAGGGAAGGCAGCGCCGAGCTCCGCGGAGGAAGCCAGCCCTTCGGACGCGCCCTTCCGCTCGGAATTAGAGTTCTAGCACATCGGACTTTCACCACCCACAGAAAGGAAAGATTTTTAAAAGGGAGTTGCAACTAAAATTGATATGATCTAAATGTTGATAGAGCAATGGGGAAATGATTTTGTTTCGTTGTCACCACAGCCTGCCGTAAGCCTGTAAAAGATTAGGAAAACCACTGGTTTTCATTCAACTCCGCCAGATGATAAAGTCCGTGAGGGAGCAGTGATTATGTGCGCGGACTCTTCTAAGGTCATGAATCTCGTAAGTGAAGCGCATGTTATATCCCTGGAGGTAGCGGTGTTCCTTCCACGCTATATGAGATTCAGTGCCTATCTACACGTCGGCTGGCAAATTCCCCTCTGCAGGTATATCCCAAGAGGACACCACCCCGGCAGGTATTCCGACACGTGTGGGAGTTCAGCGCTTAAAATGAGTTTTATGGTATGAGAGAAAGTCAAGAATGAGAAAGAAAAAATACTCTCAGTCTGTGGATCTTTTGTTAAGATATTCACCGGTATTCGCCTGGTAAGGATCCAAGAAACCACTAAAAACTACTAATCGATCCAGCATGTCGCTAGAATTCTTCTTCAGACTGATGCTATACTCATCAAATAATTTTCCGACACCTTACCGTGACCTTACCCGCGGCCTCCCAATCACTGATCGTAAAGTATTACCAGTAATAATTAAAAAACAAACGAAGTTCGCCGCTGCTCGCCAATGGTGGGTTGATGAACAGGAGATAAAAACGAAACCAGGGAAAAGAATCAATTCCGCTTTATCTTCAACTAATTTTACATAGTTCATCCGGGATTATGGGAAAGCTCTAGCTGATAGACGGTGCACTAAGATTATCCCGACCACTTCACAATAACTTTTCATCACTCAATAACCATAGTTTTCAAACCTCTCCAAATGTATTGCACCTCCCATCTCGGTAATGGAAAACACTGCTTTGGTTGCCTTATTCTTTCTAAACCTCCAACCTCTCTTAACATCTCCTTCTTCCCGGATGAGGCTGGTTCATGGCCAAGGTGCGGCCCTCTCCACACCTCAACATCGATGTAGTCCTCGGAACCCTATTATCGTGTGAACGGTCACTTGTGTGCGACTTGCAAAACCCGTACGCCCACCCCCCTTAGCCGCGAGTGAACTGAAGGGAATCACATCCATTGAAAGGATCACTGCCGTGGCTCAGATGGCCATACATACATCATACCAACCAGCCCCATGACGCAGGAGAGGGAAGAAGTAAGGGTGCTTCAAGGAAGGCTTTGTTAGAGCTAATTATCGTTAAGATTCGGCGCCTCGGCTCGAGCAGTTTTCTGTCATAGAGTTTCCATTACTCTCTTAACTACCTCATGGAATCTCCGTGGTAATGGCCATAACACATAATTGAACAAAAATCTCACACATGGCTGATATTAATTATTTTTTGTATCGTAAAGAGCGGATTACTATTCCCATTAAATCAACCACTTTAAAAATCTAATCACTTGGAATCTTGGAAAGATTTCTTGAACAGAAAATTGGTAATAAAAATAAAATAAATGGAATGAAAATATAGATGAATAAATAACGGAAGTATGTACGAGAAAAACGGATCGTAATACGGATATGATTTTGATGTTACTAAAGATATTGTATTCTTGCGTTTTTCTGGAATTGTAAAGAATTTGGTAAAGATTTATCCAGAAAAAGTAAATTATTTGGTGAAGGTTGAATACCGTGATATCAATTCTGAAATAGAACTTCTCTGATTATGAAAGAATAATGGAACGTGAATACTTTTATAGTTAAATTACTACTTGTCTTATTTATTGATGAATTTATGTAAATGAAACAGGTCGATGCTATTGTTTATGCTCATGAAATTATTTGTAATAAATATTTGGATTAAAATAGCAAGTTCCGTAACATGTGCGAGAATCATCTCTTCCACACGTTGCAAATACTATACATAACACGCCGAGAGAAATATGCTTCTGAACTTATTTGTAAAGTTCTTTCTGCAAACGTGAATCGCATCTCCATCGTGCGGAAGTAATAAACGAATACGTCAAGTCAAAAGACAATTGCAAAACGTCACAGATGTGCAAGCTTCGAGACATTTTGCATACGCTTCGTAATGTTGCCCACATTATTATTTGAAACAAAAAATTGTTATTTTGCAGACTGAAAAGAGCACAACAAACCGGTTTCGTGCACAGCGTACTACCAATATGTTTTGGACAACTTATTTTCCCATTGAAGCATTTTGAGTAATTATATTTTACAATATTCAATATAATGTATAACCCACAATCAGCAAAATTTCAGAAAAAGGAGAAAGGAATTGAGTTTCGACGACCTCTCTGTAATCTGCAAGTGTGAAAAGAGGTGATAGCCCAGTGGTTAAAGTGGGAAATGGGATTTGGAGACGGCCGCAGGAAGGAGAGGCGAGAAGAGGCCGAGAGCTGAAAGCCTGGGCCTGAGAGGGAATCGCTTCGGAGCGACAAATTCTGAGGGGGCGGCGCCCTGACAAATAATGGATGCAACGAGGGCGAGGCCAAGGTGGCGACAGCGCCGGCGGCGGCGGCGGCGGCGGCGGACAATCGAGGCGCCACCCGGAAGGGGGCGGGCCTGCGCCAAGTTCGCCGCCCGCGAATGAGGGCGGCGCGCGGAGGGACAGGGAAGGATGGGCGCGGGCGGCGTTCCTCCGCGATGAGAAAAAGGAGCGTGAAGCGGGGGGGAGGGGGCGTGATCAAGGTGAGGCGACGAGGGCAGGCAACGACCGCCGGAACGAGCGTCTGACGCAGATGGAGCAAGCGCGGAGGCGAGGGTGAGGGCGAGGGCGTGGGCGGAGTCAAGATTTCCCCGCCCGCCCGCCCTCCCAGACCGGACAGGCGCGCGAGCGCGAGCGAGGAGGGGGCGGCGGCGTTGGCCGAGTGCGTTGCCGAAGCGGGCGGGCGCGTTTTTCCGGCCGGCCCTTAGTGCGGGATTGGGTGGCGGCTGCCCGGGGGGGGGGGGCGGCGGGGTGGGACTGGAAGGATGGGAGGGTGGCGAAGAACAGAACGAAGAACAAACGAACGACGACCGTAAGCGGGTGGGAGCGGAGGTGGTCTACCGCGCGCCTGCTCCTACTGCTACCTTAGCAGACGCCGCAGGCACGTGGTCAGGAAAGCGGCAGCTGGCGGGGCGCAGCGATGCCCCTGAAGCGTACGGCCAATAGTCTCTCCTTCATTCGCCCAGGTCCCTTTCGCTAAGAGGTAACAGTATTCGCTACGACATTTTTTCTACTATTTTGTCAGAAATGTCATTAAATGTAATGTAGGTTAATGTATTCTACATGAAACAAGACTTAAAACTCGTGTAGATTTAATGTAGAGGTTCTCCCATTTCTCTGACGTCTCATCATTCATATTCGCAATCACCCGTCCATGAAGATCACTCATTCATTCCTTCCGGATATGACCCTAAAGTTTTCATTCTTGCGTGCTAATGTACATATATACATTAAATTTAATGTAATTGGTAATTATTTTAAGATAATTTACTTTCAAGTAATGTGGAAATTTCTGACAGTGTACTTGACAAATGAACATTTTAATTACTATAAATAAAATTTGGAATGTAAGCCAAATATTTTTTCAGATTTTAATAATTTTCCAAACGACACTCCTCAAAGCGATATTTGGTACAGTATTTAATAAGCGACAGTAAGCAGCCTATTAGAAATATTGTTCGTGGCCCCCGAGCATTTAAAATATACATTTGGGTTGGGGTGTTTAATATTACATCTGGCAAAATTGTTTAATTGATGTCAGTTACCTAGACCACACATATTATTCCTCCAAGATAATGTTTAAAACTATTGCAAAGCGATACTGACCACGTTAACTTCATCACGCACTCCAAGGAACTGCAAAGTCTAGAGAACCACGTGATGACTTCATATTCTCTAACAGTTCGGTGGGTAATTTACATCGATGTCAGAAGAGAAAACACCGTTCTTACCTGAAACAAAGAAAAATATATAAACATGTTTTTAAACATTAAAAATATTCGATATTATTGTACTGTTCATTTTCATAAAAGAAAATGTAACGAGAAATACTAACATGTTTGTAGCAATCTAACAGTAATTCAGAAGATGGAATTCAATAAGAGAAAGAAAATGTTTAATTCACTACGTAAAACTATTTATTATAAGATGTTTACTTTAGATGACTCAATATGTAAGTAAAAACTCTGTATTAAAGAAATCTTCTTTAACTCAGGAACTGAGAGTTCTGCAGAAAAAACGGTCGACCAACCAATTGGGAGAGGCAGAAAGCAAACGGTTATGGCTAACTTGAAGCAGAAAACGTGATTTGGTATACGCACAACTTCTTGGCAGCATAAGATACATTTTACACACTTCCTTTTTACGAACGATTTCGGAATTTTAGCAAAGGCGCACATGCGTAGTTCCGCTTCTAATGACAGCAGAGCTGTCCGATGATCGGAAGCGCACGTTCTTCAAAACTCTGGCGTCGTTCGTCAAAAAGAAGCCTGTAAATCGCGTCTTATGTGAATGTACCCTTCATTTAATTTCCTCCATTAATTTCGGGGCTCGAAAAATATTGTTAACCCGGGAATGCCAGCAATAGGTACACTCATGCCAATGCCTCCAATATCTCTCTTAGATATAGCTGCGAAACTCCATTTACGTATTTTGTTCAGTTTGTACATACCTCTCAATGCAATGATTAATGAATCTTACACTGCCGAATTCTTATCTGGATTGTTATGATGAGAAAGATTAAAATTGACAAAATAGACATAAAAATAATTAAACATCTTACTATCCTATTAAATAATATTAAATACAGTTTCCTCAAATTATTTTCGAATGTTCTAGACAAATATATATTTTACTTTTTCACAAAAAATATTTAGGTCTTTATTCTATTTTGCAAGGTTCCAATTTTTTCATTTCCCTACCGACCTTTTCTGCACATCCTTCTCTTTGGCAAGAAATTGTGACAGTCGATTGTAAATAAGTAAAATTATTACATTTTTGAATAGGCACTTGTCATAGACATTGCTGAAAATAATGCTACGATACGTAACGCTCAGGTCAGGAGCTCACAGCGCACAGGTGCCTTTGCACTCAACGTATATGGCATATCGCGCATCGCAGCGATCACGTTTCAACATGCTCACGGGAAGTGAATCAGCGAAAGGATAAAAATAAAAGACCAGGCATTCTCAGAAACATACAATGAAGGAATACATGAAATACCAGACGACTAATGCATCACTATAATTCAGGAACGTAAAATTGGCGTGGCTTGGATCTCAAAGATCTATTGCGAGCTCTCTCGGGTTTAAAAACCGTGTGGGGTCGTCGGTCACCAATAGGACGCCTCTCCAGTTGCGGGGAGGATGCCCCGCCAGATATAACTGTAGGGTCCTGGCAAAATTAAATACACGGGATAGACCAAAGCCAGCGAAGAGGACGGCAACGGCTGAGAAGACGGAAGAGAGACCCTGACAACTCTCCAACAGCAGAAGTGGCGGAAGACTTTAATTCCTCTCTTTTCTCAAAAAACTGCTACCTTGCAGAAGATGATGGCTTATCAAAGACTAGGAGAAGGAAACCTCGAGAAAAAAATTCCTGGTTCTCCAAGTTGGAGGTTGAGATGTTGGACCTGCAGTTCATCGGTCAAAAAAACTGAACTTGCATGAGTCCCAAGCAATAAGCTTCGGAATCATGCCAGACTACGACAACGACTTCGCTTTCGAAATACATACTATATGTATTTTGGAACTTGAAATGTGCAAGGCGTAACAACAAATTTTTTCGAAGTATTTAAAGAATTAGATATATTAAACTTACATGTTGCTGCTCTATTCTAAACTAAGAAGAATGGGAAGGGTTTGGAAGAGATTCAAAATTATGTTCACATATACAGCGTAGTAAATAAAGAAAATTTTCTATCGAGCAATTGCATTCAATAATATGGAATAAAAATATTGCTAATAACGTGAAAATTAGAACTTATCAATGAATTGGGGAAAGCATATCATTGTACGGGGCTGAGTTGCGAGAAAAGGAATGAGACAAGAAAGAAAGGAGTATCCACCACCATACGCAAATCTTTAAAGCAGCACATAAAAGTGGGTTGGTATTAATGAAAATATACGTGTCGACCTACGCCTAAAGAGATATGACGTGTGGTCATTATTGCCACCTATGCGCCCTCGGACAGTTCAACTGATACCGAAAAAAAACAATTTGTTACCTACTTGAACCTTCTAGATCAAATTGGCAACAGGAAGGAAATATTTTAATGGGTTAGTTGAATGGAAAAGTAAGAATACAGTCTGGAAGATATGTAGAAGAGAAATTTGTAGAAGATGCAAAGAACGGTAAATGTGTAAAACGCATATATATATATATATATATATATATATATATATATATATATATATATAACCAATAAGAACTGAAGATATTGATTTTTTCAGTACAAATCTATCGATAAAAATACACTTGATCTCGGCCATCAAGGAAATTCTTCTTCTTATCTGATTACACGATTAACTATACTGATACACCACTGCACTCATAAATAAAGTAATAGGACCAGAGTAGAAGAATGTAGGGAATGGAGGGAGAGAGTGCAGATCTGACCACTTTCTTCAACGTCTTTTCTCCCTTCCAAAATGGGAAAATAAAAGGTGAAATAAGAGAGATGGCTGACGATCCTGATCTAGAAGACAGTACTTGTACACGAATATGCTGGGAGATCAAAAAGAAGATAATAAAACTAAAAATTATACATATTAACGAAGTTAAATGAAAAACTATGAAAAAAGGGGGGTGGAAATCAATTGCTAAACGATAGAGTACATGATGGTAGGGGGTCAGAAAAAAGTCAATTATGAAAGATGGCTCGGTTGTCATTATTATTGGTTGGAATCATTAAGCGCTGTTATTTAGGACCAAATTTAGCGGACCAAGAGGACAGGGAAGAGGAAATTAAACACCGCATTCGACAAGGAAATTCTGCTATACGGTAATTGCATTCAATGATATGGAATAAAAATATTGCGAATAGCGGAAAAATGAGAATTTATTAAGCAATTGGGGAAAGCATATCACTGTACGGTGCTGAGTTGTGGGAGAAAAAAGGAGACAAAGGCAATGGAAGTGGAGATCTGGAGATGTAGCTTGTAGTGTAACGTTAATTAAAAGAATCATTAATAAGAATGTAAGGAAGTAAGTGGGTATCGTTTCGGATGCAGTGGATTCAAAAGAAGGATGGCGGTAAAATGGTACTGCTTCTTAGCAGAATGTCGGAGGAAAGACGGCAATTAAAAACATGGTTGTGGCAGGTGCCAATCAACACAAAAAGAGGCAGACCAAGATTTACATGGTACGACGGTGTGCGACACCATGAGAGATCAACACATTAGAGAAGATGAATGGCAAGATAGAAGAAGACGTGTACGAGAGACGTCGCATGTTACAGTTCCACTTGCAGGAGTGAGTGTGTGTGTGTGTGTGTGTGTGTGTGTGTGTGTGTGTGTGAGAGAGAGAGAGAGAGAGAGAGAAAGAGAGAGAACGAAAGTGAGTAAGAGAGCGAGAAAGTAAGTGTGAGAGACAGTGAGAGTGAGAGAGAGGGAGAGAGAGGGAAAAAATATTTCAATGTCATGAAAATACTGTTTTTCAATAAAATAATTATTATTTGTTCGTACATTAATTCATCAACGCGCACAGCGAACACTGAAAAAGAGAGAAGTGTGTGAGTTTCTGCCACATTCCACAGCGGACGCTGAGCTCGCTGAGAGTCAGCCGCGAGAGCGCGAGTGTTGAACGTATTCCCCCTCCCCTTTCCCAACCCCTCCCCACTCCACCTCCACCCACCGCTTTAAATATTCAAAACCGCAGTGTTATGCATCTTTCGAACAAAAACAAGAAAACCCACCGGGTTTTCTTTTGCGCGATACCAACTTATCAGAGAAAATTTTCCTCGCTTGCAACTGCGTGCGCGAAAACGGAGAAGACAAATTGAGCAGCGGCACGCCGCGCGCCCGTCCCGCCCGGCTGACCCCTGGCGCGTCCGCCCCCCCAGCGCGATCGCAATTAGCAATGCAAATGGCGTTGCGCAGCGCCGCCGATAGAGGCGCCCCTGTGCTCGGCCGGCGGAGGCCCAAGACCCGTTGGGTGCCACGGCGCGCGGGACGAGTATCGGCTGCGAGTATCTTACGTTACCACAGTCTTGATAAAACCGTATTTTTGAAAGAATTTTCAAAATTTAAAAGACAAAATAACGAATATGATTAGGTCATCAAAAATTTTAACTATAATTAAATATTAAAATTTAAAAAGACATTCTATGTACACATAATTCTTTGATCTTTAATGACATGAAACATTTAATATTTGTAATCGCAAAGTATTTATATATTGCAATGATTTTGTTACAAATGGAATCATTAAGGTTCGTTCGATTAATGATATTGGTGTACCCTAAAAATACATTAAAAGATGTATAATGTTTGTTTTTCAAGATGGTAACAAAATATTCGGTCCTTATCGATCTAACTACAGTCAGAATTCAAGTTTGTGGGTCTCTAATACAGAAAAATCAATTGACGGTAAAACGTCTTTATCGCCGCCTCTCCGTCCTTCTGATCGTCTCTCTGACCGTCCTCTGACCGTCTGTCTACAACTGTCCGCCCGTCTGTCTGCCCGTCTGTCCCGTCCGTCTGTCCGTCCGTCTGTCTTTCGGTTGTTCTGCCGTTCGTCTGTTCTTCCGTCCGTCTTCCGTCCGTCTTTCGTCTGTTCTTCCGTTCATCTGTTCGCCTGTTCTTCCGTTCGTCTGTTATTTCGTCTGGCTGTCTGTCCGTCTGTCCGTCTGTCCGTCTGTCCGTTTGTCCGTCTGTCCGTCTGTCCGTCCGTCTGTCCGTCCGTCTGTCCTTCCGTCTGTCCATCCGTCTGTCCATCCGTCTGTCCATCCGTCTGTCCATCCGTCTGTCCATCCGTCTGTCCATCCGTCTGTCCATCCGTCTGTCCATCCGTCTGTCCATCCGTCTGTCCATCCGTCTGTCCATCCGTCTGTCCATCCGTCTGTCCATCCGTCTGTCCATCCGTCTGTCCATCCGTCTGTCCATCCGTCTGTCCATCCGTCTGTCCATCCGTCTGTCCATCCGTCTGTCCATCCGTCTGTCCATCCGTCTGTCCATCCGTCTGTCCGGCAGTCTGTCTGTCTGTCCCTCCGTCCGTCCATCTGTCCGTCCGTACTCAACGCTAGCGTCAAACCGTTCAGACGATTTTCTTCAAAATTGACATTTCCCAATCAATCTGACTGATGTCTTGTCGCCTGGGAGCGTTTCAAAATATTTAAAAAATGACACTAACTGTTTTGATTAAATTTTGACCTCGGATATATTAAAAGACGCTTAAGAGAAATGTGTAGGTCTCATTTTTGTTGAAATTCTTAACTTTTTTAAAAATGCAACTGTCAAATTTTTGGTGTCTTCCTATAACTAAAATATTGAAGATACAGATTTTTTCGCTAAATGAAGTGTCTTCTTTAAAGAATGATTTTGAAAAAAAAATGCAATTTTTTTTTAAAACAAAGGACGCTTCAGAAATCGCATTTTCATTGAAATTCTTGATTTTTCGAAATTTTCAACGATTTAAATAAATTTCGCCATTCAATTGCAAACATGGAGATAATTTATTCGTGGTGAAATTTAGTCATCGAAAACAGATCTTCAAGTATGGCGAGGTTCAGTTCTTCGGAATTATGTGAATTTTTTTTACATAACTTTGTGTGAAACATGTGTGTTTGAGTATCCTAGTAGTATTACTTGACCGCTGACTTGTTATGACAATGTCACACCAAAAATTAGGAATGGTTTTATATGTCCTAACTGCCCTACAGGAGCGCGTTCGTCTTTTCACCTGCTTTTTGTAATAAAAGAAACATAGGCAAGTCAATCTTTTAACTATGAACAGAGTTCTTGATATATTCTGTTAAATACTTGAATACAATTTTATTTAGCATTTACATATCGCATTGAAAAATTCTATCACTTGCTCTACTTTTAGCAATTACGTGATTACCTAACAACTGCAGTTGCGTTTTAACACTTGCAAAAACACTTTACATAAAATTATATTACTCTTCACTTCACAAAAAGCACAATAAAATAACTGTACACAAGACAATAATGCACGAACACACAAAATACTGAAAAAGAATCACATACCAAAATACCCTTTACATACACATTCAAAGAAATTGTCACTTGAATAGTGAATGAAATATGTACAAGACGTTGTTTCACTTTCACATGGATGATTACTTTATACAATTTAGCCAGCAAAGAAAGAAAATGTCGTTATGCAATGAACGTACAAATAATAATAACTATTTTACTAATTATTGGTTTTGAACAATTTTAAAACAATTAAACAATAAATTAAAAACACATACTGAAAGAACAAATATTATCGTTAATAGAAAAATTAAAAAAAAAGGTTTTTACAATTCTTTACATGAATTAGCTATCTGGCTTCCTTTTACGACTGCAATATTGTAAAAGATTGCGTTTAAATGATTCTAATATAATTTCTCGACTATCTACGTCTGTAAGTGAGGTGAATTCTATCCCTGTAAAATAATACTAGTTTCTTTACCAAGTTCTTTTTTTTTTGTTGCTGTTGAGAATTTCTAGTGACGTTTTCTGACTCATGACACGTTGTCTTGAAGAACTATTTCCACAGCTTGGAGCGGCGACGGCGACCCAGATCCTTTCAAGGTCGTGGCACTTGCTTCGGGGAAGACGTCCTCTGGTGAATCAGTCCTTCGAATTTTATATAATATAACTGCAATATCTCCGCGTAATGAATTTCTTACGTGGTAAGCCAAGACGAAAAACAAAAACAAAAGCTTTTTCAAGTTTCTTATCGTCGAAATACGGCGGATTCTCCTCTCCGTTCAACACGAACAGTTTCGGTGCGTCCAGATCGGCGGTCGGCAGCAAAAAAGAGAGCTTTTCGTAGCGGTGCTTTGCGCTAGTGCTGATATTTTCAAGGGTGATTTTTGATTGGTTCTTGATCTATTCTGCATGAGTGCGTTCAGAAACCTTAATAAATTCTCGCAAGGGATACCATTTACTGCTGGCGCGACCTCTTGCAATTCGTTAACACTATAATTGCATCTTGTCGTGTCTTGACGTTCTCGGGTGCTTCTCAAAAATCAATGGAACCGACATTTGGGCGGTTATGTTCTAAGATGTAATGAGTAGATACGGGATTTCTATGCAAATGCGTTTTTATTTAAGTTTTGTAGATTCCAAACTTTGTAATTATATGTCTTTCTTGGCAAGCTCGTTTTAAAAATGGCATGTTTGCGAGTTTTGGTAGTTTTGTTTGCGAAATTCATGTATAATGCATGAAGAACATTTTTTTCAATTAATATAGAATGCTGTGTTACCTACTATGACTTGAATAGTATTCCTAGCCCGTTTTCCTAAATACTAGTATTGATATTCTAACCCATAAACAAGTTGAATTCTGAAATGGAAATGAGCGTTCTTCGCAAGAATTGAAAGAACATATTCATCAAGGATATATGCCAAAGGAATCGACCATTGTTTTTTTAACAACACTGTGCGGCAAGGCAATGCAACAACCGTGCGCTGCATGAGGTTATATTTTTCTATTCTATGAAATTACATTTTTAACGCTTACACATTTAATAGCCGAATTTGTGTTGATATAGTTCAAAATAGTATAATAATATATTTTACAGTCGTTCCTGTATTAAAGCGAAGTGGGCGTATAAATTTGTTACAAATACGATTTTCATTACCACCCACCAAAATTCAAAACTAATTCAAAACTCATATCAATTTTCCTGAAGGAAATTTTTCTAGATAAAGCTTAAGTATGAATGTGCAATGTAAATGCATTTTATGAAAGCGCTGCAAATATTGAAAGTACGTGCTTTTGTAGCACCACTAGTTTATTTATTAAGACGATAGAATATTCATAATTCATCCTGTTCGACATTCCATGTTGCACCCCACTGACAGCCCGTTCTGGTTTCCGGTGTTCATGTGGACGCATGCCGATAGCTTTCCTGTGGTCTAGGAAAAGAATCGTAACATCACGTGCAGGAAAAGGAGATTCGCCGTCGGAATTCATGAGCTCCTAATAAGATTTTTTAAATATTTCTTTATTTGAATCCCAGGTTTGAGATTTATGAGTATGGACGAAACAATTCAGTTAAATACCAAAAAGTAAAATGGATTGGATGTTGTGTCCACATGCCATGAGCTGAACTCTGGTCGCATCACAGGACAGAGGACAGAAGATATAATCTTTCGTCACCAGTAGAGTCTGGATTGAGGCTGATGCATAAATACTGAACGAAATGTTGTCAGAGCGTGATCCCGTGAAGTATCGCCATTTAACTATGCTCGTTGTAACGATAAGAGACCATTTCGTTGGTGAGAAGTTCTCTCTAGCATTCGAAGAGAAAGCACCGTTACGAAAGGGAGGTTAGTGTGGAGTAGGAATGGATGCCTTGGGGATTACAGGAAGTAGTTGTGATGTGGGAGACTTTTATTGATATTTCTTGAAATATAAATAACTGTGTAATTCCATTAGTAAATTGACAACTTACACAAAAAGTCAATTGATCGAATTCACCAAATTGCTTAAACACTTAACTTTCAATTAGTTTACTACAAAACACAACTTCAATTTGCTTATTCAACTGAATGAAAGAATGCATATTTGAAAAAAAAAAATAGTAAAATATTGTGAGAACAAAAGATACTTTTGTTTTAAACATATTAATAGAAGGAATTGTTTGCTTTTCACGTTTTATTTCCAAAATAAGAAATGATGAAGCTTTAATAATCGCGTCTCCGAATAGGAACTTGGAGATGTTCAGTGTAATGCAGTGTTGTTCAGATAGTGGGACAACTCCCAAAAGTTAGTTTGTAGAAAACGAAAGGAAATAACAGGTCATTTTCGTAAAAATGAGTATATTTTAAATACATTGGTGTATTACTGTAGAAGGGGCATTTCGATAAATTTGTTTTTCACGCGTAAAATACTTTATTTAACATATAAAAATAAAGTAAGTTTGAGGTTCGTACATGAAAATCGTTTGAGATGATGTTCCAAATAACATGTCTTCATTGCAGTAGGCTGACGGGATAGACTTTCTTCAAACATTTGTTATGAAAGTTCCGTGCGGCCACTGAAGTTCCTTGGTAACAAGAGCGTATTGCGTGCCGCACCGCCACTAGCCGCCGCCGCCATCACCCCCTCCCTCCGCAGGCCAGTGTTCGGGGCCGCGGTGTATATCGTGGTTACCAAGAGCTAACTCTGTTTGCAACTGGCAGTGTTTACGATCTCCAAGTTATCAGATAAGTTAGCGCGCGGGCGGTTCGGAGGCCGCAGCGGCGACGAACCCCGGACCGGCGCCGCGCCAATCGCCCGCTCTGGTGGTCGGGGAAGGGGCGGGGCGGTCCGCGGTGGCCGGCCGAGCCGGGAAGTTAATCCCTGCGGTGCGCGGCGGGGCGGGGGTGGGGGCGCGGGCGCAGTCGGAAGCCGCGAGGGGGGGCGGAGGGAAGCGGCGACGACTGCCCACCGCTCGCGGTTTTCGTCCACCCGCGCGGCGGAGCGCTGCCGGTCGGGGCAGCGACGAAGTGCACAGCAAGCCTTCGCAGCAGCCGCGGCTACGAGAGCGCGCTCTGCACAAAACCACTTTTTCACGTTCAATTCTATTCTGGCTGGATTTCAATGTGTAATAGAGATTGATATTCCAAAAAAGAAAAAAAATATGGAAAATTATTTTCAACTGCATTTCAATTCGTGTAATTACAGTTTTCTACAATGAATTTAGTAATGTATCATATATCGTGTATAATTGTATATATTATATATATATATATATATATATATATATATATATATATATATATATATATATATATATATATAATTATTTAATCACATATTCATGAAGTGCACATAACATCAAATACGCACACAACGACAAAAACAATTTCTTTTTGTTCATTTCTTCAAAAATTTAATACAAACGCATTCCACATTTAGAAACAGTTAATACAGTTGACTCAAGTTATAGTGATCTCGGATATACTGAACCCTCGGTTATAGTAAAATTAATTACAAATAATCATGAGAAGATTCAGTTATAGTAAACCAACCTGGTTGAACGTAGACAAGCAACGTCCTGGAAATTACTTCCTTCCTGGAAAAGATTATATCGCGTTAGTACCACAAAGTTCAATACTAGGCAACTTCAAAAAATATCGTCGGCCAAAAAATAGTCGGAAATTAGCCCCATAGGTGAAGGTAGCAGAGCGGAATGGGAACCTCACTGATGTCACTCAGTTCGTGTCCTGCGTGGGCTGCAATTGGTGGCGCTGACGCGCGATTGCTTGCTTCAGTTTCAATCTAGGTGTTACTTCACATTCTGCGGGACAAAGGGCGTTGACTTCTACGTGGGTTACCGGAAGCACGCGTCCGCAAAGCCTGGCGATGTCTG
Organism: Teleogryllus oceanicus; assembly: GCA_964035755.1. Lineage (NCBI taxonomy): Eukaryota > Metazoa > Arthropoda > Insecta > Orthoptera > Gryllidae > Teleogryllus > Teleogryllus oceanicus. Next base: position 26,615,377 of record CAXIVR010000007.1, on the reverse strand, counting down.
CAGTGCCGCACGAAAAGCGATCAGTATCATTCGCCGCTCTCGCCAGCGCCATTCCGCTACCGAAAGCATCTCGTATATTATCAGGCGAGTGAAAGGGCAAGCGGAGAGTGAGACATTCCAATAGTGCAAGGGACATTCAAGGGGGTCAAAACTGCATTAAGATACTTAGACACAGAGGACAATGCAAAATCAAGTATGGAGAGAGCAAGAACTCTGAAAGATCTAGAGAAATTATTAATGGAAAAGTACGTCGCAAACAATTGAAAATAATTGATTTTTAAGAACAAATAAATAAATTGAAATGTTTAATTAATGCTGTTAATGTATTTTTAATGTATCTCTATATTAATAAAATCAATCGTTGTGGAGAAATGCTATTTAATTTTGACATCATCGGATAGTGAACTTCTGATATAGTGAACCAAAAATGTTGGTTCTCAGAAGTTCACTATAAGGGAAGTCAACTGTATACTCAAAATCATAGACACGACACTAGATAAATTGAGAGTACTCACTAAAGAAACTAATAATTAATATGTTTCACTCCCCAATAGAGGCAAGATATTAATCTTCACAAAATCACAAGGTACAAAGCAACTACAGAACTACAATGTACTACAAAGCTCTCGAAAAAACTTCATAATGCAATGATATACGTTGATCACCGTTGATGATACGGTGAAGTGTTGACGCAAAAATTTATCTTTGAAAAAAAAAAATTATCACGGATGAAAAGTTTTGGAAAAACTAATATAATTTGCGTTGTGAGAGAAATGGAGTTTAAAAATAAAGCAATGAAGTTTTGAAGTTTTGAAGTTTTTTGCGTTGTAAATAAATAATTCGTAAATAACAGCTACTGTTACACTAATTTGTCTATCGCCTGTGACATTTCAAGAATGTAATATTGTTATTAAACGTACTTAAAAGAGAAAAATTCATATTCATCTGGACATGGAAAGTAATATTCTCGTACCACAGAGAGTATGCACACATTTTTCGCTGGGGTATTAAAATGTGTTAACTTTTGTATGCATTACAAATTGTTCTGAAAAAATTTCTATGAAATGAAGCTGTACTTTCTGTGACTCACATCATTTTTTTGTGATCACATGAAAACCCTTATAAAATGTAATATCTCTTTATATCTGTCTACTGGGGGAAACGTTTGCAGCTCAGGTTTTAAGAATTTTGTTCGGATCTTCAATATAGTTATGGTTCTTCACTGCCTGATTGGGTTCTATAAATATGCACCCCCAGTATTCATACAACCGGTGGTTTGATTACCCTTCTCATTTTGCTGGTTTAATGGACTGGTAAAAATAAGTTATCTTCCACAAGTTCTGTGGTTTGTTTTCATCAGATTTCATATTACATAGCGAGCAGATTGAATTTGAGGGTATTTTGTGCTACGTATTTCTACTGTTGATGTTAATTTCTTTGTCACTGGACATCCTGATTTGAGCAACTACTCAAGTAATGGAAATGGGGAGAGCCAAAGTTAGATATTACTCTGTTTCAGTAGATTGCAAATCCATAATTTCCCAATATATTGTACCGTCTGTGAATTCATAATTCTATGTGAATCGTCCATAAATAGTTTACTTACAGTGGTTGCAACCATCGAGGGAGTACCACATTCGAATTTTGTTGGCATGTAATTAAATTATGAAAGCCCAAATCATTCATAATCCTGACCAGAAATGACACCCAGTTCAATTTACTAGAATTTGGATATGCATTTCTTGATTCTAAAAGTTTGTTAAAAATGATATCCGAGTATCGACAAGGCGCCATAGATATCAATTTTGTCATGTAAGTCAGTGATATTTTAATTACTTCTGATTCTATCTTAATTGAATCAGTATTCCATTTAATCATGTATCCAGAAATTGTTCTCGATAGCCAAAATATGTTTTTAGAAGTTCATTTGTATCTTATTCAGTTGATTAATGTATCTTAGACCCCAGACACCTGCAGTCATTTCGTCACCTGCAGTGATATTCGTTTATAGAGAACCCAGAACTATGATGACTCCTCAAAATGTTTTCTAAACAGCAGTCAGTTCTAAAAGGTTTTGGTTACGCACAAAGCGCGCAGCGAAGAACGCAAAGTACCTTGCTGGCAGATGGAAGGCCTGACTCACAAATTCCGGTGTGTCTGCCAACATGTGGCGGTCGTGAGGCGAAGTTAAAGAACGCAGAGGCGGAGTGACTCTTCCGCGGGCGCTGCTATGTGAGGGAGACGTCGCCCCCGCCGCCCCCGCCGCCCCCGCCGCCCCGCCGCCCCCGCCGCCCCACCGCCCCACCGCCCCGCCGCCCCGCCGCCCCGCCGCCCCCGCCGCCCCCGCCGCCCCCGCCGCCCCCGCCGCCCCCGCCGCCCCCGCCGCCTGCCAGGGGCGGAGGAAGGTCCTGAATCGCGGCGGCGCTCTCAAAGTCCTACGGCTCAGCGGCGCGGTGGTGGCGAGGACGGAAGGGGGGACAGGGGCGCCTGCGGAGGCATCGCGCTGTGGGCGTGGGCATCGGCGGAACGCGGGTGGGGCGACGGAAAAGGGGGAAGCGGGGAGTGGGGGCGGCGGAATGGCAGGGGATTGGGTAGAGGGCAGTGACGGGAGAGTATGTAGTGTTGGTAGGGGCGACAGGGATAGCGACTGGGGCAGGAGGTGAGTGTGACGGCGGCAGGGTCGGCGGATGAGCGGGGAGGGGGGGAGGCAGATGTCAGAGCTGGCGCACAGGCCGTCACACTCCCCAGTGTGACTCCCCACAAGTGTGCCGCCCCAAAAATCCCAATGCGAAAGTCAAAAGAGAAAAGCGTGAATACAGAAAAACATACCTGACTGGCGAGAGGTAGAGACAAATAATAAATAGAAAAGAACGAAGGAAGTTAATTGGCAAGAGAAAACAAGATTTATACGAAAAATAGAGGAAAATGAGGAAGAGAAATGGCATGTAATATTGTAAGGAAGAAATGAAATAATTGTCTATAAACAGAAAATTTAAGAATTTTTCTTAGAACTCTGGAATGTGACTGTGAAGATGAAACAAATGTACTTATATTATCTTTCCTTCCAATAGGATTAAAAATAATAATTGCATTAGGAATAAAATTGAAAAAAGTTGGGAAATTGAACAAAAATTGCATTCGAAATAATAGTTAGCGCATCCTTCACCATGATCAGTCAAATACGAAATATATTTTTTAAATTTTTTACTGATACATTGTAGCTTCTGATTGCCTACGATACTGAGCGCTATATACACTGCATACCTGGATTGAAAGGACGTGTTTCCGAGGAAATATGAAAAACAGTTGAATGAAGCTACATGTTCTCTTACGGAGGGAATTATGAAAGGGAATTATGGGGGGGAGGATATGAAAAGACAAACCGAGTTAAGTTAACATCTAATTAATTAGTAAATATGTAAATCTGAATCATTAAAATTAGGTAAAAAATAAAAGTATGTATTGTAACCGCTCATATGTCGGTTACATTGATTTTTAAGAAGCATCCGAGAACGTCAAGACACGACAAGCAGCAATTATAGTGTTAACGAATTGCAAGAGATCGCGCCAGCAGTAAATGGTATCATTCGCGAGATTTAATAAAAGTTTCTGAACGCACTCGCGTACAAGAGATCGAGGACCAATCAGAATCACCCTTGAAAATATCGGCCCTGGAACAAAGCCTCGCTAGGACAAGCTCTCTCTTTCGCTGCAGGTCGCCGATCTGATCACACCGCAATTGTTCGAGCTGGACGGAGAGGAGAATTCGCCGTATTTCGACGATTAGAAGTTTGAAAAAGTTTTTTTGTTTTGTCTTTCAACTTGGCTTACCACGTGAGAAATTCATTACGCAAAGATATTGCAGTCAGATTATATAAAATTCGAAGGACTGTGGGAGAAATTCACCAGAGCACGGATTCACCGAAGCAAGGAGTTGCCACGACCTTGAAAGGATCTGGGTCGCCGTCGCCACTCCAAGCTGTGGAAATATTTCTTCGAGACGTTTTGTGAGTCAGAAAATTCACTAGAAATTCTCATAAAAAGAACTGTTTAAAGAAGTGAGAATTATGCTACAGAGATAGATTCACCTCACTTACAGACGTAGATAGTCGAGTTAAATTCATTGAAATCATTTAGATATTATCTTATATAATATTGTAGTCGTAAAAGGAAGCCAGATAACTAATTCCTGTAAAATAATTGTAAAAAACCTATTAATTTCATTTGTCTATTATTGATAATATTTGTTCTTTTTGTGTGTGTATTTAATTGATTGTTTAATAGTTTTCAAATTGTTGAAAACCAATAATTAGTAAAAGAGTTATTATTGATTGTACGTTCATTACATAACGATATTCTTTTGCTGGCTAAATTGTAATAATCTATGTGAAACTACGCCTTGTATATATTTCATTCACTATTCATGTGATAATTTCTTTGAAAGTATATGCAAAGGGTATTTTTGGTATGTGATTCATTTTCAGTATTTTGTGTTTCCATGTATTATAGTCTTGTGTACAGTTATTTTATTGTGTTTTTTTTTGTGAAGTGAAGGGTAATATAATTTTATGTAAAGTGTTTACGCAAGTGTTAAAACAACTGCAGTTGTTAGGTAATCACGTAATTGCTAAAGGGTAGAGCAAGTGATAGAATGTTTCAATGCAATGTGTAAATGCTAGAGTAGAATTGTATTCCAATATTTAAACAGAATATATTCAGAACGCTGTTCATAGTTAAAAGATTAACTTGCCTATGTTTCTTTTATTACAAAAGCAGGATAAAAGACGAACCCACTTCTATAGGACAGTTGGGACATATGAAATTATTCCTAATTTTTGGTGTGACATTGTCATAAGTCACAGATCAAGTAATACTACAAGGTTACTTGAGTGACGCGCTGTAGGCTTTTTAGAGAATAGTGAAAAGGTAGAGTGGTCACAGTATGTGCCACGGGTGCTAATTGTTTCTAATGTTCTCGGGCAACGACGGTTTTGTCGCCGCTCTATCATTAGAAGCCTTAAAACGCCTATGGTGCCTAAGCTAAGCAACTATTATTTTCTGTAGTGACATCAGAGATCTTGTGGTACTCCATGATTAAATTTTCAGGATATCAGAGGTATCTACCACTATTAGTAGGCAATATATGTTTACTATGCAGAAAATTTAGCCATACACATATTTCGGAATTTTTTTCCCACCATCAGTGGCTCTCCAATATTAAAATTGAATTAAGAAATTATCACATGAATAACTACGTCATACAAGGAAATACATAATCCGAATAAACTTTGGGATCCGAATGAACCTAGGATGGAACGAACACTATGTTTACTTAATATGTTTAATCCATGTTTCTTGGGTAAGTACTATTAATGTTCATTCGGATAATGTATTTCCATGTATTACGTAGTTATTCATGTGCTAATTAATTAATTCAATTTTAATATTGTAGAGCCACAGATGATGAGAAAAAGATTTCCGAAACATGTGAACGGCTAAATTTTCTGCATAGTAAATTTGTATTGCCTACTAATTGTGGTTGATACCTCTGATATCCTGAAATTTGAATCATGGAGTACCACAAGATCTCTGCTGCCACTACAGAAAATAATAGTTGCTTAGCTTAGGCATTGCCTACTAATTGTGGTTGATACCGCTAATATTCTGAAAGTTTAACTATTATGTTTATTAACGGGAAGGAGACATTCGTCCCAAGTTTTCTTCTCGCAGCAATTGGGGCCGGCGCAGGGCGCTCGCAAGGGAGGCGCGGGCCCACAGCGCGTGTGACAATCCGCTAGCAGACGCCGCGCGGGGGGGGGGAGGCGGGCGAGCGAAGGGGAAGCGCAGTTGTGGGATAAGGGAAGAGCGGCGCGCGCATCTCTCTGGGAGGAAGAGTCTTTTCAAACGCGGCCACAAGCCTTGCGAGCGGCGGCGCCCACGCGCGCAAAACGCGCCGGGTCGAGCCAACGAGTTCATTAGAAGGCGGTCGTAAAAAGGTGTGTCATCGTGGAGGGGAATGCGACTCGTTCACTTTCGTTACAAACGTTTGATCGCTATAGCAGGAAAATACTGCAAGGTCCTTACATCCAAAACTCAGTTCCTTTTAAAGCAATAGTTTGAGAAATGAGACATCGCTTGCTAAGTAATATCTATTTGACATTAATATTGATCTTTCAACTTTGTTACACGAATAATGAGTGAATTTTCTTAAATTAATGCCATTAAGTGGCAAAAGAAAAAAACTTTAAGTTATAGAAAAATGTTAATCTAAAGGGTAAACTTTTTAAATCTTAATTAGTTTCTTTAGGCAGAAATGCATTAAAATAGACTTGTCTCTTTTGTTGTATAAAGTTTTATTATCAACTGAAGGCACAAAAGGGGTACTTATCTGAATTTTATTATGCTTAGTAATCAATCTAAAAATAATAAATCAAATCAGTGAAAAAACTGCAATGTCATTTGATTAGAACGACATATGTATATTTTGGGTTAAACAATTCACTTCGCTCGTTTCCCGCCCACAACCCCTCCCTGAGCTTACCTCCTCGCCACGTCTATACACTACGTCCACTTGCCATTGTGGCAATTCCCTCACAGCACGGTTCTTGCTCCACGTTTTGCCTCGCTCTTCGCCCCGATTTCTTCCTAGCCCCCCCCCCCCTTAAGGCCCGCCTTTTCCTCGCTTTTCTTGCCTCGCTTCGCTCCTGACCCTCGACCGCCCCGCCACGTAAATGATTCCCGCGATGCATCACATTCGCGCCCCCTGAGCGGCCGCAGCGGAAGAAGGTGGGCGGCGAAATAAAGCGCTGCTCGCTTTGTCTCAGTCGGCGCCCCCCCCCCCACAGCGCAGGGCATCGGAGGGCACCGCGCGCAGCGTGAATTATCAGACAACTCCTCTCTTTTGTTTACGCTGCTTTGGGGCGTGAGGACCCACCGGCAATTTTTTAGATTATCATAGATATACTCGGAGACGTTCCCCCTTTTTCCCCACTAGGGTCGTTGGCGATACGTATACACGTTTACTAACACACATACGCAATACAAACACCGATGCGCAAAGCAAGATTCAAACACGTGATTCTACGAACTGAGGCAGATATCCTCTCCAGCCTTAGCAACTTCGATTACTGGATTCAGCACCCAATAATTGTTGAACCTCTTTCTTAGTTTGTCTATTTAAATTTTGTTTACTCAGCCAGCTTTTGCTACCACAAAGTAGGCAAATGATTTGATTAGTACATGATGCAGATACGAACATTTCAACAAAGACGCAATATTTAAATAAAAATACAGAGAACTCTTGGAATACAGAATAGAGATTCAGAGAACTGCAAACACGCTCTGGCAACCAGAAATTAATGGTAAAGCTACCAGGACTCGAATTTTACTGTTTAGAAAGAAAAACAGCAAAGCCAATGTGGCACGTAATTTGGCACATCTTAATAGTTAGTACCGCATTACTACTCCACCTAGGGAGTACATGACCTTGTAGTTGGTGGTGGAGCTTGAGTACCCCCATGATCCTGAGAGCTATGCCGGCGGTAGCGTAGCTACTGGTAGGGCCTCCCTTGCCGGACAGGTCGAAGGAGAGGGGTCAGACGAAGAAGTACTCCAGAAGAGGACCTCAACACGAGAAGAGGACTCGCCGAAAAGGGGAGAGGAGCCTCTTAAGTCATGGAGAAGACAACTCCTCTAGGGCACGGGTAGCTCGAAAATAAAACCCCTGGTCATCCAGGTTGGGGGTTTGGGCATTGGGCTTGCTCCCCATTACCAATAAAAAAATCCAAACTGCAAAACGTCCCAACACGGAGCCTCGGAAATGTACATGGAAACGAACTCGCGCTAGAAAAAGGACTTTGATTTTTGGAACATGGAATGTTCAGGGCCTTAACACCAAAGATAAAGAAGTTTTAGAAAAATTAGAAAAATTTAAAATTGACGTTGCCGTTCTCTCTGAAACGAAAAAAAAAGGTCACGAAATGAAGTAAAGGGAAATTTTTTGCATTTTTATAGTGGTGTACCTAAAGATAAAAGAGCAAAGGCGGGCATCTCAATAGCAATAAATAAAAAATGGAAGAAAAATATTAAAAATGGGAAGAAGTAAATGAAAGAATTATGAAGTTAGAATTAGAAATAATGGGATGTATTATAGTAATAATTGGAGTGTATGGACCAACTGAGGATGCAGATAAAACTCTAAAGGATGCATTTGAAAATGAACTCACAGCTCTTCTTGATTCAATAAGTAGTAGAAAAGAACTGATAATAATGGGTGACATGAATGCTGGATAGGGAGAACATTGTCTAAATGAAAATGGAAACAGATGGATTGAAATATGTAATGTTTATAATTTGAAGATCATGAATGGTTTCTATGAGCATAGAGATGTACACAAATATATACACCGCATTACTAGAGAAAGGTTTGGGCAAGAGGGGTAAGAGTAATCGCACTATAAGAAAACTCACTATAAGTAAATGCACTATAAGTAAATGAGGAGTGCCCATCAACAAGAAAGAAATAATACATCGGGGGCAGGGATGCACTGAAGCAACAAGGCGTAGTTTTAAGAAGATATCAAATGTCAGATGTTAAACGAAATACGATGAATAACTTCGCCCATTAATATATTTTCCTTGAAAAACGGTAAATTGAATATGGGTGTAAGACATATCATTCTTTGATGGTGTCTCTGTAACTTTTTGTTACTTTCAAAATTAAAAATGGTGAGTAAAGTGGTGTATTTGCTTTCAGTATATATATATATATATATTTATATATATATATATATATTATATATATGTATATATATATATATATATATATATATATATATATATATATATTATAATACACATCTCAACAGAACAGATTAATTAGAATTTGGAAAACGTATGTCACTGAAAAATAACGTGGCCTATAATTATTTTTAATATAATATATCTTGTCCGGTTTTTGTTCTGGTAATTTTCTCGGGCTACCGCCGGTAATCTCGGTAGTCCACAGTATACGCCACTGGTTAATATGGTAGATTAGGTAATTTGAAGTGTTTTTAATATAAAATAGGAAATACGTATATCCTCGTTTCAGTTATTTTATTTCATAATAAATGTGACTCTGTAATTTGATTTTGAGATTTACACGAGTATATAGACGTAAGAATGAGTGATAAAATCACCAACACGTCGAATCTTTTCTCGAAATCAAAATGATCGTTGAAACTGGTTTCAGATATCATGAAATTATTTCTAGTTTGAATCAATATTCTGATCAAAGACTTGTGAGAGTAAAAAAGCGGAAGGGAGCTTTCAGAAAGCATAACTATTACTTCTCGATGTTTCTTTTACATGTTAAGGTACGGAGGATTCATTTAATCGTGTGAATGAAAAGAATAACTGGTCCAGCTGTTAAAAATATTTTCAGTGCATTAAAGTTGAATATGAATTGAAGCATGATTGAAACACAAGGTTAAAATTATTTTTGAAGATTCTGCACGTATTATATTGTAAACTGAGTGAGCCGTAATATTGTACTCACGTATCTCGTTTTCCACTTGCAGCTCACGACGGCGCTTACATCTCCTATTAGAGCGTGGCAGCCCCGCACGAAGCCCCTGCTCGCAATTAATGAAGAGCGGTTCCGTGGGGGTGAGGAGCAGGCCGCTACCTGCGCTCAGCCGCCCACGCGCCCAATCAGCGGCCGCCTCGCGCGGGGCGAAGCCACATGCGGGCGGGCGGGCGGGCGCCGGCGCCGGCGCTTGCGGCCGCCGGACGGATTATGTTCCCGCGCCAAACATTTCCCAGGCGCCCACCGACACACACGCCCTCAGAAGGCAACGCAGGCGCTCACCGCCCTCGCACTGCATCGGTTTCACACAAAGGGCGGCATTGCCTTTCAACGCAGGGAGCCTCACAGTAGGCCTTCTTACATCACTAGAGCAGAAGGTGAATCTTTGCCGTACGAATGACATGCTGACGATAGGAGCCGAGTCCGGCATTTGGAAATGAATACGCCAAAGACAATTTGGTACGAGTTATGTACAAAAGCTTTTCATACGAATTCATGGAAACGACTTGGGATACTTGTCAATATGCGACGCGGCTACCGTGTTGACTGATGTCGCCAAAGTGATGTTCTTCTTTGCAGTACTCATTTGGTATAAGTGGTCATGGTTTATTTGCAGTGCCCGTACCGCGAGATCCATTTCTCTTGTGCGTTCCGCAAAGTAACTTTCCAATACACAACAGTGAAGGTAAGGACTGGTTTCCGTGCATGAGTGCTAAGTTAAATACTGCATACATCTAGAGCATGTAGGTGCTTCAAGACAGTTACTTTTGCTGACAGTGGAAAATCTCATACAATGATGTTACAAATTATGCAATTTTGACATCGTGTCTCTGAATGGTAGGCAACGCATCCTGCACTGGTGTTTGGCATGTATAGGAATTGCAAGAGGTGACCCACTGATTGGCAATGAAAATACTGCTCTTTTTGACTGGTTGTTCAGCATTGACTTCCAAAAAGTGTTGATTTGAAGGTAACGAGATTTGTTGAATGCACGGTGACGGCAGTGCGTGTTCAGACGTATCCAACCTCAACAGTATCATTTTTCCTAAAGAACCGATTTTTCTCACCACGACTTTCTACTGACCAAACACAAGCGTCAATATATCAATCGCAGGATGCGACGGTCATCCACAGCGCGAGTTTCATTCAAATAATATTTGGCGCAAAGTTTAAATTTGTAGGACATATATTCTTTCGTGAAATAGTACTATTAAACACCACTAGTGCATTGAAAATATCCAAATAAATTCCCACACTGCTTTGCGACACAAAATGCCCAATGCACTGGTGATGATAGCTACAATAGCGTTCAAGAGAGACAATTGCAGATGCGCTATTTGAAACGCAACAGACAACAGAACGCGACGGAGGTGTGTCACCACAAAGGGAGCGAACAGGTGAGATGGCAGGCAAGAGAGTACAGGGACACGCTTGCATCGGGCACGGTAGTGAAGGCGGATGCCGATACTAGTTAATGCAAAGACGATGGCATCGGAGATTATGAAACAACATCGATGATGGCAGAGGCGGCGGCGGAGCCCTGCGCAAGCGCCGAAACGCGCCGCTTTTATTACCTCAGGCCGCAAATAGATTGGAAGTCGGTGGAAAAGCTTAATTAAGTCAACACAAGAAGCCAGGGGCGCGAAGGGAGACAGCGCGCGACGCCGCGCGCTCCTTAATAAAGCGCCACCTCCCCTCCTTCCGGAAGCGGAAAGGCGGGCGCGGGAAGGAAACGGGAGGGGGACGTGCGGGAGGCAGGTGGGTCTCGGAGGGGCCGAGAGGAGAGAGGCGGGCGGGCGGTTGAGACGCAGGTTGGGGAGGAAAGAGGTGGACGTGGAAAGTGGGAGGCGAGAGTAGGGCGAAAGCGTGGGCGGGGCGAGGCTGAGCAGAGGAGAGGACAGGACAGAAGGGGGGGGGGGAGGCCGGGACGGGGAGGGGGGGGGAGCAGAGCGTCAGGCCCGGGGGCAAGGGGGGAGGAGCGCGGAGGCGTGGGTGTGGAAGAAACCTAATTCACCCGAGGGCTCGCGGTTTGGGGCGGACGAAGAGGGCGCGGTGATGGGGCGGGTCACGCGCCTGGGCGCCTCGGCGCGGCGGCCTAAATGAATTCCCCAGAGTCTGACTCGTGCGGCAGGAGGCAGCGCGCAGCTGCAGAGAGCGCGCTTCCCTCTTCCTCTTTATCCCCTGTACATTGTGTTTACATCCGTTGTACTCAAGACGTTTGGTCTTACGCCAGCAATAATTGCAAGCAAATCATGATTAGAGTTCGGACACATATAATTACATATTTTTTGTCTTTGTATGTTCAGATTTCGAAATTTTTGAATTTGGTGAGACGTTCTAATCCTAACATCATATCCAAATTTTTCTTTTTGTACTATATTACATATTTTACTTATATTGTAATATACAATGAAACCTATTTACGTTTGATTCCAGAGGCATTTATTTATTTTCAGTTATAAGTATCCATTATATTCGAAAGGAATGGGATAATTACGATTAGGAAGAGAAAAGCAACATGCCGATGCGATATAAGGAGAGTTTGACCGTGCAAAGCCTCGTGTAGACGACCATTGAAAATACATGTGGCATATATAGACAGGAAGATACAAAAAATAAAAAACATAGGAATGGAAATTAAAGATCCAGTCAATAGGCAGAAAAAAGTTCCCTCTGATTATGGACATCGAAAGAGCAACATCGCTTAATGTTTTTCGATTATCAGTTATTAGTGGAAGGAAGTTAAAATATATCTCAGTGATTATGCCCAACATAGAGCACAGTATTAATAAATATTTATAGATATATTAAAATACATCTCAATATTTTGCGTATCTTTCGATTACTTCTTGTAACATATTTCACAAAAATATTTAATAATTTTTTTAAAATCCTTTTTTGCAAAATCGCAAATTGTTTCTTACACAAATTCAGAATTGTGTGCTGACAAGGCCAGATGCCTCACGTGAAGACGCAGTAAGGTGCACGGGGTCTCTGTCTTAAGTTTGTACTGGCTGCTTGTTGCGAAAAGTGGGCCTAATAGTGTTAAGAATGTAACTTTTCGCTGGAGAAAGTATCAGTGACGACGTGTTTTATTTTTAATCCCAGTTTCTGACAAATATTGGTTGACGTAGCTCTAAGAAGACAATGCTACAGGGATTGGTTGTGGAGCAGTGGGTTCCCAAGTTTGTATAATAGCTATCGTTCCTCCAAAACACAGACAATGTGCTTTGAAAAAATAATTCGGTAGATTATGCAATATTAATTTTTAACATTTTTTTATAATATTTTATAAATGTAATTTCAAATTATATTCATTTATTTTGTTTGAAAAGAAGAAAATAAGAGCATATTTAATGTTAGAGTATTTATGTATTAGATATACTTTAAGACTGGGGAGAGTCAGGGGTGAAAGAAAGGGGTCTTTGGTGTTTTGTGAATGAACATCGTAAGCAGCGTTTGCCCTCTGCTAGGTTTCAGAATTTATATTTGTAAAATTTGAGGAAGCAAGAAGTTCATGAAGGGTTTTCGGAGCTGCTTGGGCATGGAGATATTATTTGTAACAGCGTTAACATAAGAAAACATGGGAGACCCTCTGTGTTGAAATGTCTTTTGCCTTGTAATATACAATTTTGATCTAGGGCAAAGTGATTACCGCTACAATTGATACATTTATGAGGATTCCTTGCTAGGTTACAGTTTCCTGTTGCATGATTAGCTACCGAAAAATAAGTAGTAACAACCGGCAAAACATAATTATTTATTTCATGTACATAAATACGAAAAAGGGGACAAAAATTGCCACCCCTGGTTCTGCTACAGTTAATCCCACCGCGAGTACTCCATGTATTGCTGAAGATGCATTTGCTGCGGTTCCAAGGTGAAGACGACCGCACAACCGCTGAACGGGGAGGGGGTACCGCTCCAAGAGGGAGGTCGTGTGCGCCGGAAGTGGTGGTGGAGGAGGCGCCTCGGAACAAGCAAGAACGGGCGCGGCGTGGCGGAGGCAGGGGAGGGGGCGTGGGGCATTAGCATGCGGGGGCAGCCGCCAGCAAACGGGGCCAAACAAGGATGCACGCTCCGCCGTCGTGTTTTGTTCATCGGCACCCGCGGCAGCCGCTCGCACAGTGGGCGACGCCCGTAGGGCTCCCCCTCTCGCCCTTTGCCCACCTAAACCCATGACTTCCCTTGCGAACTAAATGTGTTCACTCAAAACAGATTCTTCATTACAAAAATACCACAAGAGCGTTTGAGAAAAAACATAACTACTTTAAAAACGGATTTTCTTGGGCCATGTGATATTATTATGTCCCAAATGAAAAAGATGATTGAATCATGGGTACTGCATACGAATGTTTTTGAAAAATATAGAAACGACTATTTCACAAGGCCTCATTACTGGCAGAAGAAGCATATATTAAAACTAGATATATAACAATTATATAAATAACAATAAAAAAGTATATATTATAATAATAATATCAATTATATTCTTATTATTACTATTATTTTACTAAGTTGTCAACAATGTATAACAAGTCGAGCAAAGAACTCGCTTTTTGAATATTATTGACTTATCAGCTTGACATAACAGTATGCGCATTTGACATGATGTAATTTACAAGTCTAAAACTTAGAAATCAATATTGTAGCTTTATTAACAAGCCGCATCATTATTCGGACATTTACTTATCTCAGTAATCTATTACAGAGTTCAAGTTGAAGGAATTGTATTTCCGAAATATATTCCCGCTTCATCCTTCTCCTCTCCATGCTGCACCACCTCTCCAGGCCTCCCCATGTTCCGCTTGTCTTCAGCGCCGACATATCTATTTTAAATTGGAGGCCTTGTAGTAAAGAAATTTATCTAAGGAAACAAATGTTGAATCTCGAATGCACAATATTTATAGAGCTCTAAAAATATCGTTAAAAATTTGATTTCAAATATTCACTGGGATTCGAATTAAGTCGGAGCAAACATTCACACTCACACACACACACACACACACACACACACACACACACACACACACTCACACACACACACACACACACACACACACACACACAACATATATATATATATATATATATATATATATATATATATATATATATCAATATTCAGATTCAATTTTCATATTCGAATTGCAATGTTTACACTTTTCTTCATGGTTGACTGAATCAGAATGGGTTCAGAGTCGTTTACTGGTGAGGCCGAGGGCAGGGTCGGGGGCGAGTGCGAGGGCGAGGGCGAGGATGGAGGCGAGGGCGAGGGCGAGGATGGGGGCGAGGGCAAGGGCAAATGCGAGGGCGAGGGCGTGGCCCACTGCGGACGCGGGGCGCCTTTGGAACTCGTTGCGCGAATCGACGCAGCGCGGCGCCGCGGGAGGAATTTCGTTTCGCGATCGAGCAACGCCCTCGGGCGCCCTCCGCCCTTCTCTTCTCATCCCTACGCCCCCGCCCCAAGCAGTCGTGCCAACGCCACCCCGGTCCCGGCAGCTCTGTCCCACCCACCTCCAACGACAAGCATCTTCAAGCCGCGCCGGCTCCACTACGCTTCGCCTTACCACTCCATCCTTGTCGCGCCATCTCCGCCCGTCACACCCCTTCCATTACATCCCTGCATGCCCCCATCGCCTTCTCGCCGCCCCGCCCATACCCCCCCCCCCCCCATCACCTCCAGCGTTCCGAATCTGGCGGAAGGCGGGAAATCGTCGAGGGCTAACGACGCAATCTGCCACAGGCGACTTCATACACACGCGCGCGCGCGTTCACGCGGCGGCGAAAATAAGAGGCGCCATGCGACCGCTCGCCCGGCCGCCGGCGCAGCGCGCGTCTTCCTCCCCGCCACGCGATTATCTCCAGTCCCGAGGAGGGCGATGAAGCCGATGTTGCTATCAAGTGCCTTGCATAACTTAATATTCAGCCCGCTGCCTTTCTTCGTTTATTGGAAATGCGCGGAATCTGCAAGCCGCACTCTCCAGACACGTCGTTCAGACAATGGAGCCATGGCGCCCCTGCACTTCATTATCGTAACGTGTGTTCATGTGAAGTTTTCTCGTCAAGTTCTCGAAGGATGTCTGGAATAATTAATTGAATCTTCAAACAATGCGTTTAAAGAATGGAGAGTTGGCGCCCGGTCATTGTTCTACTGCCTCCGACGGATGACAAGACACGATTATTCTTCATGTGCTGAATAAAATCGACTCAATAGAGGTAAACATTTTTGATTTCAAAGTAAATCATTCATGGCCCTTTTATTTCGTTTTTTCCAATACGATTGGAAAACGTTTTTTACAATATTTGCTTTCTCAACTTCAATGCACATCGCAAAATATCTACAGGAAACTGTAATGTACTACACTGATGCATGGGGTTCCAAACTTACAAACTATAGTTTGCAAAAGTGGCTGATTGAGTGTTCCAAACCCTTTTTACTTTCTATTGTAAGAGATACTTCTGAAATTTACAGTTTTACAACTCTGGAATTAATGTTATATTTCCCTTGTCAAAAGAATCTGTCAAATATATAATTCATTATAAGTCACCGAAAATTCTTGTCTTATTTGACACTACCCATCTGAAACTTTTAAGGTGTTGAAATACTTTTGACACTCACAACCCAATCGATAGTAGTAACACACGCAAACGGAAGCCGTAGCACAACTTGCAGAATGTTAGACCCACAGATGCGCTATTCATTACATGAGATATTGCCACACAGAGCAAAAGAAACCATAGAATGTACGATTTACTTAATTTACAACCCGGAATGGAAGCCGCCCCCGTAGGTGGTTCCTAGGTTAGCGTGCTCGCTATCCACGGAGCAATCACGGGTGCGATTCCCGGCCGAAAGAAATTATACTCGTGCGCTTTCCTTACAAATGTCCCAGTATCTAGTGCTTTGTGTCGAAGCCCACCCTAAATTTATGAAGACCAGAATATACGGTGAAGGGATGTCTTCCTACTAACCACACGAACCCCTTATCGCATGGCCGAGAGGCTGGTCAGAGGCTCATCGGCCAAGGCCGGTTGCAGGCTGTCAAGCCATAGAACAGGAACAGGTGAACCGCTTAAATGCCAACAATTTTTTAACTGTATATGTACGGTGACCTTTACAAATGTAAATGAACAACGTACATCTTCCTGTACGTATTTTTTTTTAATTTATTTTGTAACCCAGATGAAGGCCGAATAAATGGGTGAAACGTCGGTAATATAAAGTTTTGGTTTTCATTCATTCACCTAAAGTCAAGAATTACTCAACTTAAAATACTGTGTTTCAATTTTATCGTTTAGGACTATTAGAACATATCTTAACTCTTATTGATAGACTCGCCTTTCATTGCTAATCGGAGGTTTATAAAAAATCGAAGGCACTGCTACGCATAATCGCGTCGTGGAAACTCAGGTGTTCTCTTACTGTCAGACTTGTCCATAAACATGTTGCAACTTCATTTAGAATACGTCGATGAAGATAAGAGGGTTTTAGTTGGACAAACATTCTAAATGACGAACCGCTCCTTCAACGAAAGGACACTGCCATCCCCTGCGGATGGAGTTGCAAGTACAGCAAATTTTCGCCTTTGCCATGCATAGAAACTGAAACTATTTTAATACAAAGTTGTACAAGATCATTGTAATATGTTGCAAAACATGTTGCTTGTTCTTAAATGTATAAAATTGTATTTCAATTGTAATTCAATTTATTCTGGATTCCAGCGTTGACACTATCTTTCGTTGTTGTTCTCCAAAGAAAGGAACAGCGTTGGTATTCAACTGTTAAACGAATTCGAGATGTAGTCGACGGAAGGATTGCCCTGAGCATTTTCCTTCGTGCATCTTGGGGCTCAAGAACTCCGTCAAGCACTCTAGTTTAATGCCCCGATGGGTGGTCACTTTTTGTGCAAGAACACGAAACAATGCGGGCAGGCTCAACGGAATACACCCGATATTGCTGCAGCTTCTGAGAACTTACACCGCCGCATCGCTGAGGGATTTCGCGCAGTTCTCTGGGAGAATTCAATAATTCTGGCTCGCGGCGCAAGGCTGCCTTCGCTAAGAACTTGAAGGATTCGCGAGTAATCCTGAGAACAAGTTTTCCGGCCAGGATTAACTTTCTCAGAATTCGCCTTAACGACTCCGTAAGTAGCCTCGCCGCCACCGCCGCCTGAACTTACCGGCGTTAACAGGCGTTAACAGACGCCTAGCGGCCCGCGTTCACTGCCTGCCACCCGAGGCGCGGGCTTTATGAACCCGCTGCACCGAACCCATTACGAAATCTTGCGGCGAGTCCTTAATTGTGGCGTGGGGTGTGAAGGGGGCGCGGGAAGTGAGGGCGGAGGCGTGGAAAATAGCTTTCAGAGGCGATATTGCTCTGCAAGAGAAATCGGCGACGGGGGCGATAAACTAGAACGCAGTGCGTATGCGCTGAGGCGAGTCTTGAACAATCGAGCCTATTTCGCTCTCTTTATAGTACCGATTAAGAACATTGGACGATTATTTTTATAGGGTCTCAAACAGAAACGTTTTGAACAGAAACACCTTTGCACCCCTGCGCATGAGCCTGTTTTCCTTAAGTCTGTAGATATAGAGAGTAGCGCAAACGAAGCCATCTAATATCCTCTCACCCAATACTCCAGGTAGACAACATTGAGAAAATGTAGGGAAATGAAAACAATTAAACGTGTTATGAAGATTTTCAATTTTATAAATGTTGGTATTGGATAGATAGGTGGATTTCAACACTCATATTACCTCACAGTTGCAACTCTCCTGACATATGGAGATAAAATAGAGGAATTGACAACGTGAGGGAATGCGATATTCGACGCAGCATAATGTTGTGGCATTAATGTGCGTATACAGTTATCAGAATATACAATATTAGTAATATTTATTTAATAATATAGTATTTACGTAATTTAATTGTATATGTAGGTCAATAGCAGCTCAAGTCAAACATATGCGAATCAAGAGGATGTGAAATTATTGATTATTAGTATTTCCGGGCGCGTCTACTACTGAGATCATTAGTAGAGTAAGTGTAGTGCATACTTTTCATCGGGAGGTGGAGTGATCTTCCCCCACTGGCTGGCGCGATCCATAGCTGAAAAGCTAGTGTCGAAAATCCTGCCGCCGTCAGAATTCGAACCTAAGATCTCCCTGTCGGAGGCACTGCAGTGACATCAGTTAATGCACTGAGCCACCGCTCCCAGTGGCGCGGTGGAAATGTAACACACTTTGTCGATACAGTTTGGAACTTCTGCTATTTCGACCTGAACGTTGTGCGAAAACTCTTTCTCGATATCACCTGCCATTGGTCTTGAGATTGCTGCGATTGCTGTACGTCACGCCGAGTTAAAAGTTTCTAACAATGAGCCTCGCCGAGAACCGTACGGCCCTGCGGTTTATATTCATCGGCCAACCGCACGAGTTTGAGCGCCAGCAGATAGCGTCTTGAACATCCGCTATCCAAATGATCCGCTCGGAACATTTGTTAGAGGTGAGGGATAGTTTTCACGGGGGATTTGGTTTGCTACGATTTTTCACGGCAAGAATATTTAAGAATTGGCATAAATTGTGTCGAAAAAATCTGAGAATATTAAATTGTATTTTCTGAAGAAGAAAAAAACATAGTAAAACCACCCAATTCTAGGAAATGTTCAGACCACAATAAAATAAAATGAAACTTCTCGTACTACTAACTTTACTACATTTTCAAATAAATTCTGAGAGGACAACAAAAAGTGATAAACTCTCGTAACATATACTTCTTTAAGTAGACTATTACTTCCGCGCGAAAATTTCCCAGTTGATGGAATGAAAATATCATAGGGAGAATCACCATCATAGGTTATCTGGCGTTAATGAAATGAATACAGATAAGTTTTGCAGTTACCATGCCACCCAATTTAGTTTAGAATGAGTGACAACATAATTTATCACATTTCTCAACCAACTTTATCTGATTCTTACGGCAGAGAAGCAATATCATTAACGTTAGCAGAGAGACCTTTGCAGCAATAAAAGCAAACAAAACCTTATAACTAATAAAGTTTGCAGTCTTGACGACATTTTATGTATATTACGAGTCTTTGAAACATTTTCATTTAATTTTATGTAGAGTAAAGGGCTCGTTACTTTCGTTATTTTTTTACATTATAAAAACTATTCTGAAAATCACCTGTAAAGTAAATATGTAGAAATGGAACATTCTTTTCACGTTTCAGTAATAACAATCCCCAAGTGAATATTTCTATTTCTGCCATTTATTTAATAGCAAACTTCAATAAGACAAAATGATTTAAAGGAGGGAACGTGAAAGTGTCTCATTTAGTATAGTTAACAAGCTTTTAGTCTATTTCCAATCGACGTCCCGGCGCAGCACATCGGCCACAAAAGTCCAAAGAGTACGACGGTGAAGCACGCGCTTCCCACAAAGCCCAGGCAAAACAAAGAGAAGAATTCTTATCCGCAGCCTGTAATCAACCGTGCGCACGCAAGGAGCAGCGGCAGTTGGCGCAGGAGTGGGCGGGGCGGCGAGGCGCTTGTGGGCGGGGTGGGCGGGGCGCGGAGGCAGAGCGGCGGTGGGTGGGGCGGCGGGGGCAACAGTGCGTCAGGACGGTGCGGCGGTGACGGGCTGGATGGTGGTGGATGAGGTGTTGGTGGACGGGGTGGTTGGGTTGTGGGCGGGGTGGTTGGCGAAACAAAGCGGGGGCGGGGGTGGGGGAAGGGGGGACGGGGGCGAGGGCGGGGTGGGGTGGGAATGGCTGCGGTGAGTAGGACAACGGTGCACAGTGGTGCATTTTGGCGATTTCCTGGCCAAAACCTCTGAGAGCTATAGTATGTTTTCTACGACGACCAAAATTATTTTGGATTATCTTTATAATGTAAGGGAGCTGGTAACATAATACCAGACTAATGCACTTCTTAAATCTGTGAAATATAAATATACATTTTTTACATAAACTTGATTACATTTTATCAATTCACAAAATTGATTTTAGAAAACCGTATGGATTACTTACATATTAATTGATAACATTTGGCATAAAGAAGCATGGTATTAATGCCATCTCATGCCCTCTGTCAGAGAAAATTCATATACATTATCCGAAGAACCGGAAAGGATCACATTTTTCACTAGGGTACATTTCTCCCTATGGTGATATTTGGCTCAGGCAAATGAGACAAAGCATATTTGTTCAAGAATTTTAACTTTCTTTTGGAAACATCCCTCAAGTTGGAAATGAAGGAACAGAAAATCTCAACTGACGATTAAACATCTCCTGGACTGGGTGCAGTCTTGAACATGTTCGCGGAAATCCTTCTCCATACCGCCTTATATCTTTGTGAATAGATTCTATGCATGCATTACCATGAATATTCGGTTATTTCTGAGGAATATTTAGATTTCTTAAAAAAGCGTCATGCTGAATTATTGTCGTTGCTATTACCATAATCTTGTTTGGAAGCTCTATATTCAGACCATTTTTCTTTGAATTGCATTTGAATTAGTTTCTTGACCATATTCAAACTGTAGTTGCAGTATTATTTCATAAAAAATAATATAATACTAATTTTATAACAATAACAATCGAATATGAATAATTGTTGGTATGTAACTTAGGAGTTTAGTAAACAAATATTACTTTACGATCAATTATATTTTTGATTTATTTTTTAAAGGGGTATGATGGGTTTCTTTGATATCACATACGATTTGACCTTTCATCGAACGCACACCCTTCCTTAAGACGAGTTTTGATGACACACATTATGTAAATATTACTTTATGTACAATTTTAATGAAATAAATTGTGCTTAATCCAGTCGAGAAGATGTAATATGTACATAAATATTATATTCGTGTAATATTAAAGATTAGTCATAATTTGTTACAAAAATTAAAAATATTCATTTTTTTGTTTATAATATTGAGTAAATTTGTTATTTCAGTAAAAGGGATCAAACTTTTCCGCTAGAAACAACATTGTAAAAGCAGTTTCCGTTCTCAGGACGGATTTCGACGAGTCGTATTCGGCGGTCACGCGTGCTTGACGAAAAGTTAATTTTTTATATTTACTAGTGGGGCAAGTTGGGGCATGATTTTATAACTGGATTCGAAAGAGGATAGATTCAGCTAGTAAATGAAATTAGAAACATCGCGGAATTCCGCGAAATTGGTAACTTTCAGCCTACGTGAACTTATGAGTAATTAAAACTATTGTATTAATTTCATGCATTTTAATAATTCATCCCACGTCTATATTATGCATTAATGCATTATAAAACAAACATGAAAATACTCTACAAACTTTCAGGAAGAGAATCCATACTGCCAGTTTTCTCTGCACAAGTTTGTATGGCCACCACTTACAAATAAAGACGGTCTCTCTATGTTACTCTCGCACTGCAGGTCTACCGAACGCCGCGAAGGGTAAGTTCGAATGACTACTAGTGCCAGGGGAATTGACCCAGAGACACGAAGTGGGCAGAAACAGATGCCCCCAAGTATACAGTGTGTCGTAGTATTTTCAAAAGTTCAGTAAACGCGATTTCATTTTTGAGGTTTTGGCCAGGATTTCGGGAAAATGCACCACCGTGCGGTGGGCTGGTCGGTGGTGACCTGGGCGGCGGTGGGCGGGGCGCCGGTGGGCAAGGCTGCGTTGGGCATGGCGGAGATGAACGGGACGGAGGTGGGCAAGGCGGAGGGTAGTAGGGCGGAGGGGGGGGGGGGGGCGGTGGACGAGGCGGTGGTGAGTAAGGCGGTGGTGGGTAGGGTGGCGGTGGGCGGGGCGGCGGTGGGCGAGGCGGCGGTGAGCAGGGAGGCGGTGGGTGGGGTGGTGGTGGGTAGGGCGGCGGTGGGTAGGGTGTTGATGAGAGGGGCAGCGGTGCGTTAGTCGGAGATGGGCGGGGCGGCGGTAGACGGGACAGTGGGCGTGGCTGCAGGAGGAGCGTCGGGGCAGGGTGGGAGGCGCGTTCGTTCGCCGGCAGGGCCCACACTCCCAAGTGCCCTGCGTCGCCCGGGTAAGATACGCGTACGGGGTTAATATTTGTACGATTGTGTACGACTGAATGATAGGTAATTGAAATGGTAGAGGGGCCGTTTGCCTCCCTTGTGATGTCCGCGCTCGCCAACACATCCCCCCTGGCTCGTCTTGTCCTCGCTCTCGTGTTCGTCCTCACCGTCGCCCTCATCCTCGCTCTTCCCCGTCCTCCTCTCGCCCTCGATCTCGTGCTCAATCTCATCCCCTCACCCTCACCCGCACCTTGCCCTCTTCCTTGATCTCGCTCTTGACCTTGCTGTCGACGTCACTCTCACTCTCATCCCCGTCTTCGCCCTCATCCATGCCCTTTCCCATGTTCTCGCTCTTGTCTTTACTCTTGCTTTCGCTGACGCTTTTACTCTTGATTTGGAAAAATTCCATTCTGTTAATTGTTGTAAATGTAAATAATTTCAGCATATTATATAAGAAGAAAAAAAATATCAGCAGATTTTTCCGACATTTTTTTCACGCTTTCTATTTCCCCTTTCCTCTTATTTTTTCACTAATTCTAACATTTAATATATTAGGCGATTTACTTAGAGAATTGAAATTGTGTTAGTACAGATTTTTCCCAAAGGACATCGATGAGTAATAAGAGAAAGAGAAATTTTAAAGATATAAATTTGTCTTCGTTATTTTATTTAAATATGTATGAAAATAATTTCCACTGAACATTCAGAGAAAATGGCATAATTGTAAAGAAAATTGTTGGCTTTTTTCTGCAAAGTAGGTAGGATATCGACATTCTTAAAAATAGTTTTGCTATTCTCGTATAAATGCATGGCAATCCTGCACCTTAATGAGAGAGCATTTTATCAGAGCTCAATGACAGCGTCTTCAAAATCACCAGTGTTCTCGGCCATTTGCAATGCCTGGACTTCACCTCCCACGCTTAGTCCAGCAATACTTTCACCATATGTTGTACATCGGTTAATAACTTGTGGCTAACACTACTAATTACCTTTCATTTCTGAAATATATTAGTCTGCACAACAGTTCAACTGTTCGACTCCCCAACGTTTGGCATTTAGATCTGCTTCTACTATCCAACTACACAACGACGAATTGCACACAACTGTTTGGCATAATGTCTTTGATACGTGAGAATCCAGTTGTAATCCAACGTTTATTGAGTGGCTTGCTGTGTTAGTCAAAAGAGAATACATGTGCCCCTGCTGCCCGTGCATCTTGCGGCCATTCGCGCATTATTCCATTGGCAGCGCTGATGCGCCGGAGGCCCGCCCTATTATTGGGCTATGCGCAGCGCGGCGGGCGCCCGCGGGCGTGGGCGTGTGTGGGCGGGGGCGCAGGTGCGGCCCCAGGCGCTGGCGATATGAATCTGCAGCTCGCAAGACGAGTCGCCCGCGGGGTAGCGAACGCCCTCCCCCCTTCGCCCCACAGCCGCCCCCGCGGCGTGGTGCGGCGTCCGGCGGAGAACGACGGGGGGCGTGGTCAAAGGGGAGGGGGAGAAGGGAGTAGGGGGAAGAGGGAAAAGGAAGGGAGGGGAAGACGGGGGGGGGGGTAACGAGTGGGAGCGGGAAAGGGAGAGAAGGAAGGGGAAGGGAGGGAAGGGAAGGTTGGGAAGAGGAAGTAGCAAGACGCAAAGCAGGTGGTGGCCGCTTTGCGCGGGGCCGCCAACCAACGCTGCACGCACGTAGAAGGCCCACACTCACTAACTCACTGCTTTTCGTCCCTTCCTCCTCTTTTTTTATCATATCTCCGTTCTGATCTTTAATTCGACATTTTTCTATAAGTACTTAGATCATTCTACTATTCATTTCTCACAATAGTAGTAAACAATTTTTATTATTCTTAGTCTTACATTACATATCATCTATACCCTCTATACATATTTTCTATACCCTCTTAAACTTCCTCACTTGGCCTCTTATTGATCCTATTCCTGTTTCTTCGTTTCCCACTCCTTGTTCTCTTTTCTCCTTCTTCTTTTTTTTCTTTTTCTTTTTCTTATTCTTTTTTTTTTTTTTTTCTTTTTCTTTTCTTTCCTTCTCTTTTACAATTTTTATCACTACGGTGGAGGTGATGATGAGGATGATGAAGACGATGCTGTTAATGGCTATAAATGTAAGCAAGAAATGTCAGGAAGGGATCAAATGATAGGAGGTGTGATGAGAAGTGCTGAGCACTTATGTGCGAGGTAGGAGTCAAACCACTACCCTTCGATCTGAGACAGCCAATGCGGTATCGGCTGCTCAGATGAGATATTTGTAATATAATTAAGATTAATTGCATGCTAAGAGACTACAGACTGAAAACATTTCCAAGTATACCTATCATTGCTGCATTTTGAGAACCTTCGGTGGGGTACGTACGAAGCGAGAGGAACGCTTTGCGTATTTGTCTTGCACCAGGAGCGCTACGGGACGCAGACTCTACGGGAGGCGTGTTTGCAACAGCAGGCGACCTTTAAAGCGACCGCGCCACCTAGAACACGTTCACGAAGGACCGTTTTTCAGGAAGCCATTGCGTCTTGTTCAGTAATCTCAGCTGTAACAACTTCCATTGGCCTTTTTCAAGTTCACTTTGAGGAGGATTTTCGTGTTGTGGCCTTCGATGGGGGAAGAGAGAGTTGGAAATGTGCGTCCTACGCATGCAAAACGCACGTCAAAGTAGGATGTGCTCAATATTATTCTTCGTACAGGTTATACGATCATAAAATAAATAGAGAAGCAATAAATAAACATGGATACGCCTGTGTTTTTGTGTGTTTTTTCTCATCGCACAAAAAAAGGTACGGCGAGCCTGGACGCGGACTCGGCGATCAAAGGAGTGAAAATGCGCATGGAGGGTGAGGCGTGGAGGGAAAGGGGTGGCAGAAAGTAGGCGCGGGTTTGGCGTGAAGAACGAGATGGAAAAGAAAGACCCGAGAGGAGAAGACGTGTGGAAGCAAAGGCGGGGGGAAAAGGTTATAGGGGGATGGAGGCAGAAAATGAAGGGAGCGGATCACGAGAATGAACAGGGCTTTCCGAAGGAACGGCCTCGCGCCCTCCTGTCTGCAGACTTCAAAGGGCTGCAGGGCTTCCGGCGGCCAAACATATGTGCATACTGATATCGCAACGAAACACACGTGCTTCATCGGGATTTTTCAGGGATGTCCTAGATTTGCACCCTGCAACTTAGAGGAAGACTCGTGGCACGAATGTTACGCTGCTTGTCTTTCTCCTTTCGGATTGACACCCGAGCAATCCATGACGATGATTCTCAGATTCTTGCAGGTTCTCAGCAAATTCAATCACAATTCACAATTTTCTTCATCACTGTGTTTTTTGCAAGCATTCATTCACATGTAAAATTAGCACTGAAAAATAAGGAGCCGATATATATATATATATATATATATATATATATATATATATATATTATGTGTGTGTGTGTGTGTGTGTGTGTGTGTGTGTGTGTGTGTGTTCTTCAAAAACTCAAAAAATTTTGCAGCGATTGATAGATTATTTTTATCTATTTTTCTGTAAGTAACATATCCACGATCGCGAGAAAATAGCTTTTTAACTCTTTACCAGCAATCGCACCATCTGCTGGAAGCGAGGGAAACACTCGCCAGACTAGCTAATGACAACCACAGTCACATGTGAAACATTACCTGTTCTCATTTACGTTGTTTATAAACAAAAAACGTCAATACAACAAAATACAATCACCGTTGGAAAGCTAACTATTTTGCCATCTTCATACGATACATAGGCAGTTCACGTCACATGCAGGAATATGCTCAAGATGGAAAGGTATCGTGACGGAGAGAGAAAGAGAGAGAAGGCGAGAGAGAGGCGGAGAGAGACGGAGAGAGAGACAGAGGGACGGAGACAAAGATGGAGAGTCAAATGAAGAGAGAGATGCGGAGAGTGACGGAGAGAGAGGCGGGGAGAGAGACGGAGAGAGAGAGACGGAGAGAGAGACGGAGAGAGAGACGGAGAGAGAGACACGGAGAGAGATGAAGAGAGTGACGGAGAGAGAGACGGAGAGAGAGACGGAGAGAGAGACGGAGAGAGAGACGGAGAGAGAGTGAGACCGTAAGAGAAAGAGAGATGTTCAGAGAAAGGGAGTGGGAAGGAGAAAGAGGGAGATGAAGGGAAGAAGTCTGCCAGGTTCCGCTAGTATTGGCATATATACATTGCACTGAGATTATTCTATATGTATGAAGAGAAATTACACAGTGTATGTATATCTTGAAGTAGTGAAGAAATGCAAATTGTAAATGATCCAGACAGATTGTTGGATAGTATTGACAACAATAGGCAGGTTTTCCCGAACCATTGAAAACACAGAGGCAATTTCAAGCAGCCTCGTTTAGGCTCGGACTTGCAGATGCCTACAGGAGACGGGAGAACCAACATTCACTTTTACTGGCTTCCGTAATGAAGCCAGGAAACACGTCGTCTTAGTCCTTGGCGTAGGAGTACACGAAAAATTGCTGTCTCCACGGATCGAATTCGTGATTTCTGCATATCGATATGGAAGACACAGGGAAACATCTCTTTCACTGGGAATTCTCTTTACTGTAGATTAAAGACAGTCTAAACGGAATTCCAAGAGGTAGAAAACCACTCACAACAGTCAATGAAGTGATCGTCAGACAAACGCAAATACGTTTAGGGGAGTTTGTAAGGTGTCGTGTTTTATAAATGCACTCTGTAGAAGTTAGTTCACAGAAATTTATACCTACCTATTCTTTGGTAGATATATCGCTTTCTTGCGCCAACGTAATCTCTTACATTATACCACACATATCCAATAAAAACTTAGGGAAGTCGCCTGTGTCATCTTTTTATCGAGCAAAGCAAAAGTTGCGGGGAACGCGTAAGGTATTTGTGTGCGCGGAGCGTCGTATGAGCAGAAGTTGCCGGGAAGTGTGGCGGCGGCGCGGCGTATGAGCCGAGAGGAACTGTCAGGGAAGTTTCCGCAAAAAGTGACCGCGGGCGCCGCGCGGCGCCGCGACGCGTCGTTGCGGCGTGCGCTCGTCAGTCCTCGGCACCCGCGCGGCTGCGCCCGACTCCTCGCAACTTCTGCTAGTTTGGCATGTAAACCAATTTACCAAGAAATGAAGAACCAAGATTTTTTTCTTCACACAACGGAAAGTGAATAATTCGGTAAAATGGTACATGATATTTCTATATACCATATTTGCAATGCGTATGTTTTGACTAGCTTTTTATAGGAATTTTCGGCAGAAAAACAGGTCCTTGGTATCGAAAAAGTGGAAAAATCCAGTTGTTAAATTTAGAAAGGAAAAAACTCCGCTAACACGTGTTGTAGCCAGAACCAATGTTTTGTGGGTCGTTGATACCGGAAAATCAAATGACGGTAAAAGTCTGTCCGTTTGTCCGTCTGTGAACTCGAAAGGAAACTGAACTGAAAGGAAAAAACTCCGCTAACACGTGTTGTAGCCAGAACCAATGTTTTGTGGGTCGTTGATACCGGAAAATCAAATGACGGTAAAAGTCTGTCCGTTTGTCTGTCTGTGAACTACTCTTATAGTTAAACCGTTCAGTCGATTTTCTCTAAAATTGATATTCCCCAATCAATTTTGCTGATATCGCGGCTCCTTAACTTGAAACTCATATTTTAATTGCTGGGGTTAGTTTACACGAAGCCCCTGCGACGTTTTCCAAATTTTCAAAAAATGGCTTTATCGTTTTTTATTAAATTTTATTTTTAAATAGTGTAAATGATGTTTAAAACAAAGTAGTGTAAATGATGTTTCAAGTTTGTTGAAAACCCTTATTTTCGAAAATTATAAAAAAAACATTTTTTTTGAGTATTCCTAAAAACTAAAATATTAAAGATAGAGATTTTATCACTGAATGAAACATCATAGTTCTTTAACAAATGAAAATCGCCACAAAGTCTCCCTGTAAAGCACCGCAAATCCAATAAATGTATAAAATAATTATCCCAATGCCACGCTTCGAGAACTGAAAATAGCAGGAAATCATTGTTGTATGGTGCTGAATGGATGTAGCATTAATTATTAAAAAATAGATGTTACCATCGATTATTATTCAAGTTATACCGCTGTTGAGTTCCCCTGCAATGCGGTTCCGGAAGGGAATTGGATGCCTCTGTTAAATAGGTTTAAACGCACATCCAATTTAAAATACTGTGTTGTAAAATTTTTTCTGTATATTTTTTTTCCTGAAAAAATATATAGTTGGACTCCCTCGACGAAACGGTAAATCCGCTCTCTCACAGCAACAAAAGGCGCACGTGAGTTTCAATGACAGGTTCAGTCATTATTTGCTACGAACATTTAATATTCCGAAAGGTTCACATTAATTATTAATGCATATGGGAAAATTTTTATTTTCGATGTTCATTGCAGAATATCGTTGGTTACGTTTTCTAGCTCCGTGTTTAAATCATACGTAACTTTTCCCTCTCGTTTATCACTCATATATACAGATGCACATCGAAACAATAAACGGCAATTGAAGAGTGCTTTACAAAAACCCACAATGTCCCACATATTGATTACTCCAGGGTGCGAAAAACAAATGGGTTACAGCACTCTTCATACGGGCCGTTACATGAAATAAATAAAACCAAGTATTTTCAGGAAAATTTGTATATTATACAATGGTAGAAAATTCAATTTGTAAAACATTTCTTTGTAAATTCGCAAGTGCAAGGCTTTTCCGAAAACAAGTATGTACCAATATTATTAACTACGTATAACTTTTGTCATACATATTATGTTTCCTCAAACGTGAAAACCTAAGATCTTAGTAACATTTGAGAAATTAAAATAGTACATTTTCTTGAATTTATATCTTCCGATAATAAAGTTCTTAAATATATACGTCTCGACTGTTCCAACTACTTGACTGTCACTTCTGCATTTATGAAGTATGCTGTCTGTTCTTAAAATCAAAAATAAATGAAAAAAATTATAACTTCGAAAATACAAGAATTGTTAGTTCGACGTAAAGCTCATTCAGTATCTCCGTTACAAGAATCGCTAGGGGCAGTTTGAACTCACCATTCTGCAATATCGTACGTACGTTCTGTCGTTGGGAATGCTTGCCAGTACAACCTGTCAGTGTTTGAGCCTTATGTAATTAAGTGCATCCCATTAGTGCTCACTACGGAACTTATTTTTTTTTTTATTTTTATCTTCGCAAGTTTAACAAAACATTACCCGGTATCTGTTTAAAAGCACAAACGTTCAGGAGTCTGACTACTATGAACCAGCATCCTGAAGAAAGTCGCGAGATTACTGGTTAGCTGGAAAATTCTTTACTAAGGTTTTGATCACAAATACTTGAGTTTTCCCGGTCGAAAATATGGTTCGTTAAATATTGGCAGGCATACATGTGAACGAGGCCCTTTACGACATGAAAAAGCTACCTCCACCGAACAATTCCAAGAATACTTCTTAGTAAAAGTTAAGAGTATCGAATTTAGAGTATGTTAATTTAATATATTTAATGTGAAAAGCAAATGAAAACTTTGGGTGACGTAGTTTGGGAAGAACTGCAATTTTTGCACCAATTTCTATAATGTGGAATACCTGCCCTAGCTCTTATACTATATTAAGTTAAATTATGAATACAGGTAGTAATGACCGTTTTTGGCAAGAACCGATAAGAAATTATTCGTTCCCCTATAATAAAACCTAGTTTAATAATAGTTGAGAAATAACCCTATAATAAAATGTAGCCGAAAATTCATCTGTAAATGAGCATATCTGTAACGAATACGAAAATAATGAGTAAGAAAGGAGAGGAGAGAAGTTGGCTCAATGGACACGCATTCGACCTGAGCTGGAGGCCGAGCCGACGTAGCACCAGCGTTGAGACGTATCGGGCGGCGACACGCAAAAGGGCATTGGAGGGGCTCATTACGCATTCCGTGTGCGCGGTGCACGACGGGAGGGGGAGAGGGGGAAGGGGAGGGGCGCGTAAGAAACCATTCTGCCTCGCGTCGGAGGCTAACGAGCACGGGAAACGGATTACGCCTAATGGCGGAGGTGATGGAGAGTTTATTAGGGGCGAGCGAGATCCGATTTCGGCCGCCTCGCCCCTCTTGACGGCCGCCGCGTGCTTTCACACGCCGCCTTCACCGCACGACCCCTCCCCGCCGAGGCGCCACCCCCACGCAACCCCTCCACATTCCCCGCTCGCGCTCCCCGCCTCTGCGTCTCCCTCACGTGCTTGCTTGATGATTCTGAGCACATCAGCTGCTATTGTCGTCAGTCTCGTTAGAGGTCAATGATTTCGGAATTTGTAAATTTGAAATTCCCTCCCGCTGATAGTGAGATTTGATGCCGACCTACACATCGGCTTGCGGTGAATTTCCCGCCCAAGTTTTCAGGGGGACACCGCCTCAGCCGGAACCAACTTATCTCCCGACTGGTCCCTCAACATATGTGGTAATGTAAAGCACGTGAGAGTCTAAGTGGAGGGAAGGAAGAGGAGGGAAGACTGCGCGCGATACGTAGCCCATTTGTTAGGATACTACTCCGGCATTCACCTTCAATTCTAATTGTAATCATGTTTGCCACCGCGCACAAGCTCAAAGCGAACTTAAATATCTATCTGTGGATTTACAACCCCGATGAGTACTCTGATACTCTCTGCGGGTCGGAGGTACTTGCACACGCCAAAAGCTTCGCAGGCTTTCTAAGGAAAAGAATTGCTTCTCTGCTTAGAAGTTCAGCACATGATACTTATCATTCTTGCACAAATGCAAATTAGCCTGAGAATTCGTGGAAAATTATTTATAAACACCTAATCGGCTACTGGAAACGTAAATGATTCTGGATAAACTCGCGAATGTTTTATCAGAAAAACTTTAGAAAATGAGAAAAAAAATGTTACTTTGAGATCTTTATAATTTTAAACTTAGCTGTTATAGTCACCGCAAACATTAAGAACTGTTTGGCTAAGCCACTTGCACGGGCCATGGTAGCGCAGAGGAATGAGCCTTGCTTCGCTAGCCCAAGCACTCGCGTTCAAATGTTGTTGACATTTTCATTCACACTTTTAAATTTTCAAA
The DNA here is from genome assembly GCA_964035755.1 of Teleogryllus oceanicus. Lineage (NCBI taxonomy): Eukaryota > Metazoa > Arthropoda > Insecta > Orthoptera > Gryllidae > Teleogryllus > Teleogryllus oceanicus. The sequence goes on along the minus strand of CAXIVR010000007.1, from coordinate 26,583,727 downwards.
TATTAAAAGTGTGGTTAGAAGTTTCTCCAGAGATAGCTGAGATGTTAATTGGATAGAAGTTGCAATATTATAATATTATGTATCCATTATCAATAGCACGATTAAGAACTACGATTTATATCATAGCCTGCAATTGGTAAAATCTAATTAAACCTTTGCGAAAGAGAAATGTATCCTATTACTACATTTTCGTTATTTTGTTTTTTTGAGAGTTACTTTTTCATTTTGAAGTCAGCCGTTAACGATCTGACTAGATCTGAGCTGTGGTAATTCCATGCGGTATTTATGTTACAAAAACCTGTGAGCAATGTAACTCCAAACCCATAATGTGACCGTTCAATACCCCGAACATATTGCATGCACAAGTTCGCGAACGAAACGATATTTGAACTGCTCGTCCAAGTAGGTGGCAGGTACGGTATCAGTTATAATTACTCCGTGCGAGGGATCGAAAGTCCTTTTTATATCAACCAATCAGAGTGAAAGAGGGAACGAAATCCATTGATGCTTGCCCAAAGCACAACTCGGTCTTTTCTCGGGTGACCGCTACAGTGAAGAGGACGAAAGTGTTCGGTGCCGAGTGTTCACTATCAACCAACATGATAGTTTAGAAGTGAAGTTCTTGAAAGACTCTTATATGAGAGCAGCTAAAACTAGAAGATGGGGCGTCTTGGTTCGTCATAGTTGTTGCGATCTTACATTTTAGTTCGAGGAACTGGAAAAGAAATTTAGTTAGACGTAAAGGTGAATGTTCATATTTCAAGGCATCATACTGATATTTAAAAGTATGTAATTTCATGAGACTCCAGATCTGGGGTTACATATAGGCTCGGTTTACTTTGCCACTTTGAGACAGCGTTGCCCACTCTGCTCAGAAGCTATTCAGACTTCCTAAGAGTGGGTAGATTTTTGCTCAAAAGCTCAATAAGCCGTACTTAAAAAAGGATGTGCGTTTATGATGAGGTGACCTGTGATGTATTGGTTAGTCCATTCACCTTACACCCCCGGATACGAGCTTCTCTCGATGTTCTATGATAAATTTGTAGTGGACAAATTGAAATTTAGGTTTATTCACGGTTCTCCATTTTCTCCTACGTCTCATTCCATTGTCGCATCATTGAAGTCCTATCACCATCATCATCATTATCATCATCAATTACCAAAAACATTCTTATCAGTTAAGATCGGAAAGACCAGTGACTGAAGAGCATTTTAAAGAAAATAGAAGTATGTTTAAATTGTACTAGTATTTATTAAGTGAAATTGTTTTAATTCAGAAAGTGAAGTCATAAGAACTAATAGATATATTACGATGGTTCTAGGTGTAATGTGCAAGTAATTTGCTGAAGTGTAGCAGAATTTCAAACTTTTTATGCAAGCGGGTGCTGAGTTTACTTCTTTGAAGCTGTTAAAACGTAATCTGCCGCAAGTACTTATGAGGTTAAATTAGTTAGATTGGGAATTCTAACGTCTTCCATATTGGTACTATGTAAAAGAACTCTAAAGTACATGATGTAATTAAAAACCTAGAGAACTCTAAAAATATCTAAAAACTCAGAGGCGTATTTGCAATGAGATCGTAATATGTTAAGTTTGATTACATTCTATGTTGCTTTCAATATTTTCATGTTTCTGCATTTCTAAACATTATTGCCGAAACAACTAACACACATTCGCAAATAATAATGTCATAGCCATCAATTAATGTTTGTATAACAAAATACATCACTTTCATAAATAATTTGCTTTCGTTATTCACAAATGTTTCATCTAGCAAAATCATTAGCGCTTTTGAAATTGAGCGTAAAAACGCGGTATTTTTGCACATATTTCACAAACGCTCAGCAAATACAGATATTCGTTTCAGAGCTTTTTTGCTTCCTTTCTAGAGCTGTTCTGAATAATTACGCGCCCTATTTTCCCTCAAACAGTCCGATGGCTCACAACGACTTTCTCTACGGTAATTAAAATTCATCATCGCCCCATTTCTTCGCGAGCCCTAGCAAACATCACAAAAGCTCCTCGGGCAGTTGCACCTTTGTTTTTCGGAGAGCTTATATTCCTTCCGCGTTTAATGAATTTCATTAATTGAACCCAAGGTTTAAATTAAGCCCACTTTATGGGGTGCGAGAGGCGGCTCGCCTCCGAGGGCGCAAATCCAGGGCGGAGGCGGCGCGCCGAGCGGGGCTCTGAAGAACTATGCCGCTGCGGGGATCTCGCGCGCTAGGGTCGCCAACCGCCCGCCTCGGGGCCTCGGGTTTGGAGATCGACTCCCGGTTTGGGGTTCGGCCTGGGGACTTTCCTTTTAGGCGTTTGCTTACAAAACTTCCTCCTTGCATCCTATATTAAAATATGTCGTTTTTTTTTGATATTTCACTACGTTTTGGTGTTCTTTCGAAGCCCTAAGACAGACTATAGTTCATATCCATTTATTTGAAGTAAAATGTAAAAAGAACATATCCTGCTCTTATAAAAACGCGTGATGACGTAAGAAGATTTGTTTTCTTCTTTTCGCAAAGTTTTCGCAAGTAAAATGAGTTGGTTTTAACAGCAAACATGTACTTTACAACTCAACAAATTAGAAATCACTCAAGAATAAAAATAGCACAATAAGAATTGTTCATTGACAAATTTGAATAATTTTACTTGTATTTATTAATAAATTACAATTGAAAGATTTCTTGTTTTGTTTCTAAGTTCACGCTCGCTGACCACTGCCACTTATTATTACATTTTCCAAAGTTTAGAGTTTCACTGAACATTTACAAACCTTCTTCTTGAGCTATTCATTTCTTTTACCATAACCACATATTATCAGGTTATATTATGCATAAAAAATAACAGCATATAAGTTATATTACATACGATGTTCTAACAAAATGTGCTACGTGATAATTTACAAGTGATATTGTAATTAAATAATATATACAGTGCCTGTCACTTCAAGTTCTTTCCCAGTATAATGCTACTCCAAAATAAAGAATGAAAATAATGAAAATTTATATTAAAAAAAGGTAATCCAAATTTATCACTTGTTTTAGTATTTTTCAGAGAGAAAATTGGGTAATTGAAAGTTCATTATGCGGTTAAGTTTGTATCGGAAATTTGACAATTGAGTTTTTAAATCGAGATGTCCTAAGAAAAATTTGCATTATCTTCACATTCATTTAAATCTCTTTCAAAATAAATAAAACATGCGCAAAGGTAGGAACTTGTCAATAATTAAATTTGGAGAGCATTTTAACAAAGCTCAAAATATAAATAAGAGCAATGCTTGCCATACGAGCCCCAGTGACTACCGCGTAATGGTTAAACAATGTCCGGTGACTAATTCGGTTTGCAAGGCGCTCTGCGCGAATACAAGAGACGGCGCGGCGACACCGGCGGTGATAGGTTGGCGTCGGGAGGTTGGCAACCCTGCGCGGGCGCGGAGGCAGGGCTGCCGCAGGCGCCTCGGCGGCGTCGGTGGCGCCGCCGATAATTGCTATCGGAGATCTGCATTAAACGCCTGGGCGAGATGCAAGCGCTGGACCGGATGCGCTCCGCCCCGCCTCGCTTCCCCTCGCCACGCCCCCGCCGCAGGAATAGAGTAGGCAGGCAGCACGACAGGTGTGGGCGCGCGGAGTTACGCACTAAAACACGAAAAAGCTACGAAAATGCTCTCCCAAACTATAAACCAGAATATTAATTAAAAATATAAATACTTGCTTCTCTCTCATATTTCTCTCTAACGTTATAACAAAAGTTATATAATATGACCTACCCTTGTTTTATTTTGCAGACTCCTCAAACCCTAAAACGCACTTCAATCACTTTGTCACGAAATCCCAACTCACTCCAAGTGTACCTCCAGAAATTGTTCCAACAGCAACAAATGAGGCTGTGATTTCCTAGCAATCCGATTAGATTTTAATTTTTTATTCCTGAATGGGACGTCCTATTTTTAAAAAGAGTATTTTACAGCACATATTTAAACATAATTAATAATATACAGTCTATATCTTATTATAGTCGCTCAAAGATACAATCGCGGAATCGCAGGAAAGTATGGTATAGTAAAAACTGAAAAATATTAAGAGGAATATAAAATTTGTGCACGATTTCTTCTGTTTGGCTAAACATTATTTGTGAATGGGGATAAAAAAGCACTATTAATATTGGATAAAAATGTTCGCTATCAAGACCAAGAAAATATTTGCATTGTCACAAAATACAAATTGAAATTAGAGGTACCACGATAGAAAATCATTATCTCCTCCCTTTAGCTCCTGTTGAAACTATCAAAACGAGAGCCCAAGAAAATCTGCGAAACTAGTGAATTTATATTTACTGTCCGCGGAACCAGCTTAGCTCTAACTAAAAAGGGGGGAGAAAAACAAGTGATACGGGGCATCATTGACTCGTGACGCTTACTTACAATACATACTGAAAATCAAAATAGAAATACCGTGAAAGTAAAGCTTCTTAAGCGGCAAAGGATTGATCGTTTCAAAATTTGCGGGCCAGAGCTTGCAGCCAGGGTGACTGGTTCATTCATTGTTTCTGAGCCCATCAGCTGCAATGCTCATTATTTTTGTTATCTTAATGAATATTTTTTATTTCACGTTATGAGGATGTTCCTCCCCACTGGAGAGATCCGATGCCGACCAACGTGTCGGCTTTCAGAGTATTTCTCCACTCAGATATCTCCCTCCAAAGAGGCAACGCCTCAGTCCGGTCAATCCTTAAGCTTCCGTTTGTGGTAATGCGGTTAGTGTGGAAAATCTCCTATCGTTAGGCCACAAACCTTATGATCTGCTGCTCAGAGGCACTGCAGTGGCTACTGTTGCTCTGAGCTACGTCTGCCGTTTGGAAAAAAACATGGGAAAAAAACGATCAGAGCAGCGGTAGCTGAATTGTACCCGTAGCTAGTGTCGAAAATGTGCTAGCATTAGGCCACAAACCCTAGGATCACCCGGTCAGTGGCACTGCAGTGGCTACACATCTGTGCAACATAAGCCCATTAGAGAGACTATGGAAAACTACCGATGAGAGAAGCCGGGGTCTAGAATTCTCGTCCAGGAGGTGGCTGAATTCTACTAGGCTATGTAGCTAGTGTCGAAAATCCTCTAACGTTGGTTCCCCAACCTAGGACCCCCGTCATGCACTGCAGTGGCTACACTCTGTCAACTAGCCAATTAGAAAAACCTGGAAAACTCCGAGAGAAGCCGGGTCTAGAATTCTCGTCCAGGTGGTGGCTGAATTCTACTAGCCTATGCAGCTAGTGTCGAAAATCCTCTAGCGTTGGTTCTCCAACCCTAGGAGCTCCCGGTGAAAATGGCTCAGACGGCGGTGCAGCCGGGGGGGGGGGGTCGGAGGCGACTCCGACCGCAGTCGCGCAGCGCCCCGCGGCGCCGCTCATTACTCGGCGCGGGCTCCCTGCCCTGCGGCGGCGGCTGGCGAGCGCTGGCACCGTGCCCCGCCCAATTACCTGCCTGCGCCTCCTGGGACGCCCCCACCCCCTCCCCCGGACGGCCGCTGTTCGAGCCCCACCGCAGCCCCTCCCTTCGGCGCTGACTGCTTGTTACAGCAGCTCCCGACCTTTCTGCGCGACCTACAAAGTCAACCTAATTCACCTCATTCACATAAAATTAAGGTCTTCAGTTCCATTAGTAACGCCTCGCCTCTTTCGCCACGGGGGGGGAAGCGCAGACGACGACAGGGAGGGAACGAGAGGGAATGCGGCAGCGACCGCGCGGCTTATCAGGTTAGGGGAATCGCGAGGTGGCGGCCTGAGGAAGGCGATCCGCGCCCGGGGAATGCAAAGCGACTGCGCGCGCACGACCATTCACTTTCTTTTGCTCCTAATTCCGCAGAGCTTGTTCTCCCATGCATTAAAATTACTCATACCTTCCGTTTGAAAGGTAGGAAAACTATTTCAATGTTTGATTGTAGGATTTTCATTTATTATGTTAGGTGTGCATGTGATCAACACATAGTTGTGGTCATATGGAAGAGCCGGCATTATGGTCCGAGTCTCACCTATCAATAAAGGTAATTTTATAAATACAATAATATTAATATTAATAATAATATCAATAATAATAAATTATATATTTAAATATTGTATACTTCTAATTAGTGTAGAATTTGTTCAAAAATGCTAAACATGTTGCAGGTGATCGTGAGATCCGTCGTTTGCCCTCCCGTCCGCATTAGAATTCTCCGAGTATCGACATACCTTTGGCATTCAGTTGATAATGACCACAACAACCAGCGGTATTTAAACACACATGGCACACGCGGACTGCAATAGTGGCTCCACTAAAAACATATGCATTCTGAGTTAATGCACTCTCCAGAATTGCAGATTGGTCTATCGCCCAGCAGCAGCAACAGCAGCCTATCTAACACTACAGTACTCCATCAGCAAATGGCAGAAGAGTGAATGTAAGAAAGATGCGTTTCAATTCAAGGCGAAAACTTCAGAATCATTTATCTCAACACCTGGCTTTTTGAGTTGTGCCACTATTGCAGTCCACAAACGATGTGTTATCAGAGTGCCAGCTGCTCAAAATCAAAGTTCTCCCACGCGAAGAGACTTCGAGGGTGCTTGTCAACCCTGCGGCACGGCGGCGGAGTGGGGGTCAGGAGCCAAAGCGCTAAGAAAGGCGTGAGGGAGCAGAGAGTAGAGTGGGGGTGACTGGGGGTGCGGGAAGGCTCGGCTGAGCGACGCTTGTCAGCTCAGACCTCCCCTCCGCCTCGCAGGTGGCGGCTGATCGTCGTGCAGTGGGAGGAAGACGAACTATTTGCGCGAGAGGAAGAGGTCCACTCGCCATTCAAAATGTTTTGAGGCGCGAAGTTTCCAACATTTGAGCCATCTGAGCTGAACGGTAATCTACTAAAATAATGGAATATTATCTGTTGAAAACTCACACTGAGCTGATATAATACTGAACAATTATCTCATATATAGATGTTTAAATATTCTAATAAATAAAACCCACGTAAAGAAATGCAATAGAACAGCCTGAGGCAGAATGAAGATCCACCGTTTTGACCATAACCTGCTTCTGTTGTTTGTAAATGTGGCGTAAATTTTAAATCAATCAATTTTTTAAAAAGTATATAGTTTCTTTTAAGATTGATAAAGAGGCGAACCAGACATCGAAAAGTTGTCTATTTTAATCTAAAAAAATAACATATCGATTCTAAGTGTTTCAGTAACCATATCAAAACAATAAAATCGATTATCTTTTACCGAAGCATTAACGGGGAACTTCTCAAAGGTCCAACGATTTTGGTTTGTTGTCAATATTTTTTCAGGAAGTTGAAAATAATTGATAAAGTGATTTGTGTTAAAAATATGATGCAACTGACCACAAGTGTTTGTTATAATTTGAATTATTTCAGCTGAATGTGAGTAATAAAAATTCAGACTATTCACGTAGGGACTGAACATTCAGAATGTATTTGTAATATTTCAAAAATTTTAATGCATTGTTTGTTACAAAAGTGCATCAGCATCTTTGGATTTAGAATTATAATATGTGGTGACATTAAATAAAAAATATTAAATAGAAAAACGATTTCTTTTTAATTTGTAGAGCCAAACAGTGATTATTGTTTGATTAAATGAAATAAAGTTAATTTTTAGTTAATTTTTAATTTGCATAAAAAAACATAAAAAAAAAATTTCAAGCGGGGAGATCTGTGACTCCCTCCCCTTCTCGAAGAAAATTCTGACGACATTTTCCAAGTTCAAAGGTGAGATGGCCGAGGAAATCACCTCATTTTTTAATGGCGAGCTGGCGGAGCGGGCGGTGCGGATGGGGGTGGGACGGAGGGGCGCCCGCCTGTCAGTCCCGCCACGCGACGCGACGCCACGCCACGCCACGCCACGCCACGCCGCCCGGCGGCGGCGGCGGCGGCGGCGGCGGCGGCGGCGGATCAGGCGCTGAGCCGCGGCACAACGGCGCCGCTGAGCCGCCATCGAGAGGCGCCGACGGCAGCGCCCCACGACTTGCTGCCCCGAGCGCCGCCCACCCAACGCCCCCTCGCCAGACACCGCCACCGCGCGTTCCTCATTTTCGCATCTCATATTACAAGGCGAACTTTACAAATAAAACATCGACGTATATATCAAAGATTAGTTTGCCGGTTTGACAGTGGAAGAAATTAAAACAGGAACTTTACAGTCCGTGGCGAAACAACTATTGCTAATTAATTTCCTCACGTACAGAACACTTATATAGCTTACAACACATACAGCGTACAGCTCATGAGCAGCTTACATAGTACTGTGTTATAAAGTGCAGATATGGAGTAACGTGTTACACAAAACTTCGAAATGATAATTCTAACACAACAAAATTTATGAAATAACAAAGATGGCGATTTTTATTGGCGCTAGCAAATTCTCAGAAACTTTCAGATATTCATTCAGATTATTTATCTAAGTAAAATAAAACGATGTTACTAAACGTTCATGTCATAAATACAAGATAGGGAGATTCCTGTTTTACAAATAAATACATGAATTCTCTTTCCCCCCACACCCGCCCAGCGCCCATCCAAATCATGCACAATACACGCCTAATGAATGCCTGTCGACGAACGTCCGCTTATTGACACCCACACCCCTACCTAACGCTTGCTCAACACTTGCGCGATTCCCGCTCAACACTTGCTGAGCGCGTGCTCCACAATTGCTTAACGCCGCTCCGCCTGCCAGCGAACAGCGGTTGAGCAAACGGAGGCCGCCCAAGCCCAGTCAAGAAACTGCGGAGGCTCCAGAGAGCCGCAGTCCCCCTCCGCTCCGAAGCGCACGCCTTGAGGCCAGCAACCCGGTTGCACGCAGCTGTTCTGCGGGTTGGATTGGTGGAGTTACCAGGCGACGTTGAAATCAATTTTTACAGCCCATGTGAAAGTTAATCATCAGGTAAACAGTACGATATTGAATTTCAGTCTAAATATATGTTATATATGTGATTACCGTGGCAGAGGTGGAGACTTAAAACAATAGAATCAATTGATAGCTGATTCTCCCTCTGGGGATTATTAGAAATATACAGCAAAGGACACCGTTCCAGAGAAAGGAAATCCTACAATTATGGTACCTACGAACGTAATGAAATACTTTATTCAGGAAACCGAGAAATAGTAAAGATGTGAGTGCATAGGCCGACAAATATGTCATGAAAATAAGCACACAAATCATGAACGCTACGGAAACAAATACAAGCTTTTCAGGGTAAGGAGTTTACAAGCCCTAAAGTCGCTTCATTTCTGTTTAGAATTGTAAATAAAAGTGTACATAACTTCCGGCACATATTTCAAGGAAGGGAAGCTACTTCCTGAGAGGGAATCGAAATCCACATTTTCAACCTCGAACGCCTCCCACTGTCGATCGGGGTGGCGATTTTCGTCATCTGCACCCGGGAGCTCTCCGTGCCCCACCTCGAGGAGTCAAGGCTACCAAGCGACGGCCTCTGGGTGGCTCTCAAACGATATTTATCAGCGGGCGGTGCAAAGGGATGGTGGGGAGGGGGAGAAGGGGGCGAAGAGAGGGTGGTAGAGGGGGAAGACAGGTTAGGTGGGAAGGACGAAGAAAAAGGTGGGGGAAAGGCGAGGGCGGCGGAGAAGGATCTGTCTGCCTACGAGGAGGTGCTGAGGGCGGGGAAGAGAAAGAAAAGGAGAAGAAACGTCGGCACCGGAAATGAAAGTGGATGCGTCCTCCAATGTCGAATCCTGTTAGCAAATGATGTTCCATACGGGCTTTTGATAAAAACCTTGAAAAATGTGATAGAGAAGCACTTGAAAGTAATGATGTAGCGGGTTCCCCACTGTGGAGGTATTCAACACTTTGGTAGACAAAAAAAAATCTGACAATGGTCTTTGTTTCCCTGAGGTATTACAAGAACTTATTAATGTGCTCCAAGATTCTGAATTGCTAACAAGTTTGAAACAATTGAAATTTGTAAATAGGCAAGCCAACCAATTCCAGTGAGTAACATCAATCAGGTGTAGTTAAATACTTTTGCAATATTCATTTTTAGAATAATTTTGAACATTTTTTATTATTAGAAAATATGTAATATTGTGTCTTTTGCAACTGTTCTAATTGAGTAGAATTCAATTCCTTTGCCTACGTAACCATAGCTGCTCTCGCTCCCGAAACAGCATCTACTTCTTGGTGGTTGGCAGCTTTTTAAATTGATTTTTCTTTGCTTTGGTTACATTTCATGAACAGAGTTCGTGTCACGATTATATATAAAAATGTCAGAGACAAGTCAAATGTTCCTACTGTGAGACCTATACCATATCATTGTATTAAGCGTTCTTCATACTATACAACAAAAAAATTAATCAAATATGATGGAAGAACTTTTTGAAAATTTGAAAAATATCCCAGGGGCTTCATGTAAAGTATCCCCAAAATTAAAATATCGTTTTCAAATTCAGCGAGCCACGACATCAGCCAGATTGATTGGGGAATATCAATTTTGGAGGAAATCGGCTGAACACTTTAGCTTCTAGAGTTCTTCACAGACGGATGGACAATGAGACAGACAAGCAGACAGACATTTTGCCGTCATTCAAATTTTCGGTATCAAGAACCCACAAAACATGTGTCAAAGGATATTTTTCTAAATTTAGCAACTAGATTTATCACCTTTTTTTACCTGGGCCCTGTAATAAGAGTTTTTCTGTCAAAAATTCGTCGTTTTTCCCGTTGCAAAACATAACTTTCTTTCTGCTCCGTAGCGAGAAAGTAAAATGTGAACTGTGGTGAAAGAGGAGGAACGAGGAGTCTCGGCGCCGCGCGCGCCTCTCGGGCGGAAGCGCGAAGGCGGCGACGGCAGCGCCGGAAGCGGGGCAAAGTGGGGCGACGCGGGTGGGGGTGGGGAGGGGGGTGGCGCCGGCTGCAGACCGCGCGCGCGATATATCTGCCGGCGCGATCTGATCGATACGACGTGTCTCCCCTCATTACACGCGCCCGCGCCGCCCGCGCCGCCCGCCCAGTTTATGCGGCTGGCACGGCGCCAGCGACAGCGCCTCCGCGCCGCATCCGCCTACATGGCCTCCGCCCCCGCCGCCGCCCAGATGGACGTCCCCCACAATACGCGCTCCGCTTCAGACGCCCAAGGACGGCCACGATCCCCTGTACAGACGGAGGTTTTCAGAATAAGTGTTTCACGGATCTAGGGCACTTAAGGAATGGAAGATGAAGATTATTGGCCAATGAGAATGATTTGGGAAATTTCATAAAACGAAGTTACACATGTGATATCCGTCTCTGATTCGTAGGCAAAACATCGTGCAATAATGGTTACCAGGTCACGTCTTGTCGCAGTCGACAAGATTTCGGGTATCTGCCAAACAATCACTTACTACTTTTGCAGTCAAAGAATCACATGTGTAACGTCGTAATGTGAAATTTCCCACCACCTCTTCACTAGAAAAAAGTGATCATCTTCGACGCCTGTACTTGTTCACGAAGTTTGTAATATTTGTATTAGACTGCCAGCTCCTTTGCCAACCCGCTGCCCAGAGAGACGCGCGCACCGCTGCCCAAAACACGGGGCCAGGACCCTCTCTCACATGCCCATCTTCACAGGGCAAGGGCCACTCAAGGTTCCTTATTCAGACGAAGTGCTTTAATCCCCTTTTACACGCTACTTTTTCTCATCATAAAATAGAGAGAAACGGGACGTTCTTCACTATTTGATACTGTTTCGTCTGGAAATTGGATGAACGACAAATAGCGTTTTTGAACAGTCCTTTCGTTTTCGGCATCTCACGATGATGGAAATATTCCCTCCAGACGCCACAAAAAGCGCCATAGAATATTTGAGCGTCGTAACAAGTTAGGCTAAGTTAGGACTCAACACGAACATGACGTCATTAGAACATAGCACATCCAACAACTTCTTAACGCACTTTTTACTTCTGAATGTGCAAATCATTTCACAATACAATTCAACACTGTCTCAATACTGCACAAGCGGAACGAATTGCATCACAAGCGTAGCAACGGAGACACAATTCTGGAAAAACACGCCGGAAAACTACCGAATAGAGCAGCCGGCCACTACAATTCTCCTCCAGCAATCTGCGGAATTTGGCCTAGCTGACAAGCTTGTATCGAAAACCCTGCTATCATCGGGACTCAAACCCTAGACCCTCGCGGTGAGAGGCAGTGCAGCGACACTAGTTGATGCCCAGAGCCGCCATTGCTGTTCCGTGCACTTAGAAATACTGAGAGAAAGTATGTGCTGTTTTAGCGGTTCTATGTGTATATTAATTACTGGGTAAATATTTGCATACGATAAAGTAAAACAAAAACAAAAGAGACAATTATGTAGAGGTTATTGAAATAAAAATAGTTTTAAATTATGCAATTCAGTCGCACAGATTACCGACTAGTCTATAATATTCAAATTTACATAAGATTGGATTGTTGCTGTTGTTCGGGTTTGTTCTCGATCAACCACGGTATGTAGAATGTTACCCAATTATAATCAACCTAAATATAATAGATATGAGTTGAGATCATTTTCCATGGCGCATTATTAATAGAAGGAATTGTGGTGATATTAAATACCATAAATGGATGTTAAATTACCAATCCATTGCGCGATGCACAAGAGCTCACATTAACAATTCAAGTTCTCTCGCTTGCCGCCACTTTGCCTGGATTCCAAGCGTATTAACGTGTGAAGGCGCCACAAAAGGAGAAAGAAGGCGCGTCCCCGAGCCAGCCGCACCCGAAGCTCGGGAGCCCCGCTTCTCTGGCGCCCCGCCCGCCACGTCTCCTCGCCACGCGGCCAGCGTTGCCCCCCCCTCCCCTGCCCGTCCTCAACCAAGCAACGGCCCGCGATACTCAAATAGCCCTCTCCTCCCTGCATCGCCCCGCCCCGCCCTCAACATATCAGCGCCCACTTCCCCCTCCCAGCCACGGCCCCCGGTTTCGCCCCGCCCCGCCCCTAAAATAGCCAGGGCCCGCTCCTCGCTGCCAGTCCTCTCCGCCCTGCATCGCACCGCCCCGGCCCGCGCAGCGCTTCCTATGCCATCCGCGCCGTCCTGCATCAGGACGTCCCCCCCAAATGTGCCCCCCACCCTCCATCCCTCAGGCCACCTCACCACCCCCTCTCCTCCTCAGCCCCGCCTGCATCAACCCGGCAGGCATATCCCCTTGCCACAGCACATCAGCCCGCATTGCTCCACCCTTCCACATTGGCCTGCCTTACATCACACTCTCTGCATCGCCCTCCCCCGCCCGTATCGCATTGCCCCCCCCGCGCGCCACCGCCCCGCCCCGCCCCGCAGTGGGTCGAACAGCCTGGGCAGCGGCCTGGTATTTGATTACTTCTGATGACGGTGATAACGCGCAGAAAATACGTTTTACACTAGTGAATATATGGAGAGCAACGAAATCAGTCACCTGCTAACTTGTCATCAGGGGAAAATATAGAAACTAATACCGAACGGGTAATTGGTTGTTCAGAGGGTGTGCTGAATTGAAAAACTTCAGTATTGCACACGAGTGCCAATGTGATAACTGCAATTGACGTGAAAGAAAAAGAGAGATTTAAATTCTATTTTACACACAATTCATTGTTGATATCGCAGCCAGCTCTCAGTCATCTCTTCATATTAGTTTTTTAATCTTTCGAAAAGTATATTAGAGACGAATTTCACGAATTTATTGTTTACATCATCATGTCTAAGCTGTAGATGCGTATGGCTAAAAGTTCACAATACTGTCATAAAATTATCAGATCTTTCTTCCTAAGCATGCATGGTTTCCTTTCTTCGTAGAAAATTGTTTGAAGAAACAGGTTTTCTCTTTGATTTCTTTTGCTCCGCCTGTCTTTTGGCCTCTCTTGGCCCATTGCGCGCCGCTCGGGCCCGCCCCACCTCATCCCGTCCCCGCCCCCTCAACCCGCCCCACCCCGACACGGCCCCGCCCCTACCCCGCCACCCGGCGCGCTCTCCTATCCGGCTTATCCCGGTCGCGGCATTAATATAGATGGCTGATAAATACTTGAATTCGGAGCACGTGGCTTCGGCGCTTTTTATTCGCTCGTTGTTCTTCATAACGGCGCCCCTTCGAGTGCTTTATTCGCCGCTGTAATGAAACAAGCGCCGGCGCCGCCGCGACTTTTATTCAGGGCTTCCGGCGACGTACGGCTGCGAGAGGCGGCGGCCGAGGCTGCGAGGGGCGGGGCGTGTTAACAGCCCGAGAAATACGCGGGCGGCGCCCATAAAGAAGGAACAATGTGCCCTCCGGCCGCTCAAACGCGGCGCCAGATATATTGGGAGTTCAAAAGATCGCCGCCAAACCCGGGAGAAATTGTGGAGATATTTTTTGCCGATTGATTGAGGAAACGTGTTTTCAAACGCTATCCAGGGTAGTTAGTTCTAGCATCTGCATTCGGATATCTGCAATATGCCATGACCTTACCGCGCAAATTATGATACACACAAGCAAAAGCGGGGAATGAATAGGAAGAAAACGAACATTCGGAAATACCGAAATTTGCTAGTAAGAGTATGAAAGATTATCACGAGAATAGTACAACTTACAGAATTAAAATACTTGACATTAAGTACAGAAACGAACGAAGTTTTTATCTGCAAACTAGCGTACAGAGAAATTGAGAAGTGATTTGGAATGGCAGAAATTTAGATGACGGAACAAAGGTATTCTTTTGCAAAAGTCGCAAAAGTACGACATATAAAAGTCTATGTATAACAATGTTTTTTTATACCGATGCACGACAGTGTTTCTCATTCTTTACATACAATCCGTTTCCTTCACTGATTCGAAAAATTGAAAATACAAAAGCGATGGTTATGACACCATATTAAATCACAATTTGCAAGTAAAATGGACTCACACCACCTGTCTGTGAAATACCGAATGTAAAACAATGGCTTCAATTGCTTAAAAATAACAATTTAGAAAGTTTCATACCCTTATGATTACAAATCACACAAATATTTTAACAAAATTACGGTGATTTCCATGGATTTATTCTTTGGCTTCTTACATTCTCTCTCATTCGTAGAAAATACACACTAGAAACCCAAAAAAACGATTTTAAGAACTTACATTTAGTGCCTATCGGTACAATACGTTCTATATCTTACCAAAGAAGAGACGTGTCTAAGCACCAAAAGTGAGGATGAAATGCTTAATGAATTGCAAAATCTGTATAATCGTATTGTTGAAAATATGCTGGGAAAATGGAAATGATGAAATACATTGTCATCTAAGCTTTTCCAGTGTTGGTAGGTGAAAGGAAGGAAAACATCTGAATTCCGATAACACTTCGAGAGCAGTTTATATGAGTCAGAGTCTTAACGATTGATACTTTCTGACGCTTTTCAGAATTGTAGGTAAATAACAGATTAAAATTAAAACATCGCATTACACGCGTTTCATTGATTTTTAATCGGGTCAATTTCTTTGAATCTGTTGAAGAAACTCGCTTTCGTTATCACATAAAAAGCGTCTCTGAATTTACTTGTAGTAAGTTTTGAGTGAAAAACAGAAATTAGTTAAACTTGGTCTCTCGTGCAAAATAACTCATAGTGATATGAAATAAAACTTACCCAAAACATATGTTTAAAGTTGTTTCATTCTCTGCAGAACGTAGTGTGAAAGACACCGACTGATGGAAATGTGAATGGAAATCGCAGAAGATGGAATGAATTCTAGAAAGGCTTTCGTAGGTTACGTCAGTATGACGAAAAACATACAAGAAGATTTATGACAGAACAATCGCTAGAATTTCGATGGGAAATTTAAAAACGCTGCTCATTATATACTTAGAAAAACTATATAGTATATAGAACAATGAACTAAATAGAAGAGATTAGTTAAAGTGGCATACGTCGAAGTTCAACAATCTGAAAACGAAAACTGGAAGAGCAGCACGGACGGATCTGGCCCAATATTTTTTGATGAACGCGTGTAAAAAGCGCTGTGTGAAGTTGTTGAAAATGTTGAAGGTGTAAAGGTAATTGGATTAAGTAAATTTAGCGAAAAAATTGCAAATTTGATAGTGCGAATTTAATTTGCAAGGCTCGCGCATTTCCATGTCGACGGTAAGACTCCCGCATTCCGCTTCCCTTATTATCCTCAAGTGTCAACACAATTTTCAATCACTTCCCTTATGGAATTATTTCTAAAGTACTTTTTCTTTAGAAATCTTTCTTTCTTAAATACGCGAAGTCTACAAATTTGCTATTAGTCCGTATGCTTCAGTCCGTAATAGTTACATGTCATGGATAAATGATTCTCAACAAATTACTCAAATGGAGCAGGGCAAAACTGGTTAGGAAGGGTGGGGATGGACTGTGGATGGCTAGGCAAAGCACGGCATAGCGGGTAGGAAAAAAACTATAGATATTGATTGCGCATGAAACGGACGAGATGATCCGAACACTGTGGATTCCCTCCTTGCGCACGGAGAAAGAGTGGAGACGGTCTGGGTTGAGCAGAACGAAGAAAAGCAGAGCTGGAATGAGCTGGTAGGGAAGAGAAGGAAGTGGAAGAGCAGTTGCAAGAGCTCGGCGAGAGAGAGGGACCAAGGAGGAAAGAGTGGGGTAAGGAAGAGAAGAGGTATTCCAATGATGAGGAGAGGAAGCGGGGAAACGAGGGACGGTGAAGAAAAGGTCGAGGGATAGCAACGAGCGGAAGAGCAGGAGTGGCAAAGCACGACGAGAGAGAGAGGGGTGAGAGGGTGGGGAGAGAGGGTGCGGCTGAATCCGTCGCGCGGCGCGGGCCGCGGGCGGGGCGGCCGAGGTGGAGGGCATGGCGGCGGGGGGGGGCGGGGATGACCGGCGAGGGGCGGGGGTGGGAGGGCGTCGCCCGCGGCCGAGCCGGAATGCGCCGGAGAAGCGCCCCGCGCCCGCCGCCCACTGCCCGCCCCTGGATTTATGGCGGCCGCGCGCTTTAAAAATACGCGCAGCCGGAAATGGCGGAAATTTTGCGCGCGCGACGAGCTTCGTTAGGCCGCCGCGCCGCGCAGTCGGGCGCCCTTCCAGGCGTCCGCCGCGCCGCCAAGCGCTGGGGCCGCGCGGGAAGGTGGATGCTGTCCTCTCCCCGACAGTCACGCCCTCCAGGGGCGTGTCTGGCCCAGAATACTTCGGGGCAGGGCATCCAAAGAATTGCAAAACGCACCCCGATTTACTCTTCAAGCGAAATTCCCTTCAAGCAATATCTGTGTCGATTTATTGAAATCAACTCGGTTCTCGTGGTAAATGAAAAAACGACAAGTTTTGATACAGCTCATCATGAATTAAATAGTATTTTCTCGTATTAAACTTATGTGCTATAAAAGACGGCAGGCATGGAGGTGACGGTTAGAGTGACGGTGATAACAAGCGTTGTGCTTATTGGTCGTCTTCGTTAAATAGAAAAATTCAGATTCGCGAGACATTCCAACCACCATTCCGTTAGCTTCGTTATTATATTTCTTTCCCATGCGTTTTTTGTTTGATTAATGAAGGACGGCGAAAAAATAATTACGTATACCGTATTAAGGTTTTGCGGTCTTAATATGATTAAACGCATAATTAACATCGTAATAATACGGTATACTGAAAACGTTCCCAGTAAAAAAAATTAAATTACAATTAAAATATTGCATGTTCTAGAAAATATTGGGAAAGGGACATTTTCCTCCATCCGTCGCACCAGCGACTCCCATGATCCCATCCACTCCCATTGCCACTAATCTACTACGCCCCTCTGTTCATATCCTCCATTTGCTATCAAATACGTCTTATAAAACTAACCTGAAAAGATACCATTGAAAGAAATGTGAAGCAAGCAATAACAAATTCTCTCAATTCGTTCCATTTATAAATAGAAACATATACATTGGGCTCAAAAATACAATGCTCAATGCTACAATGCTCTCATCCATTATCCCTCCACTTCCTCATTACGCATACCTAATATGGCATACCAGTAACATCACACATAAACAAGAAGCTAATGGGGCTCAAAATACCATCTTTGCGAATAAATGCTGCGTTTTATCAGCAATGATGTATCCACTCTCAACATCTTACATTTGGATGTGAAAATAAACACAATATAACGCGGACAGGAAGAGCTGATATTCGAGCATGAATGTAAAATACAACATAAAATCTTAATGTAAATATGTGAAGAAAGTTCCTGATTTCAGATGGTTTCGAAAAACTTATCGTGAATTATATTGATAGAAATAATTAAAAATCATAATAATTAAAAATCATAATAAATAATTCTTGATATATCAAGAATAAAAACGTACGTATACGTACGTAAAAATGTTTATGATCATGAGAATTTTGAATAGTAGATTTTTAAAAATCACATTTGAAACGACTTAAATAGAAGAACCACCTTGTTGAGGCGTGTGCCGTGTTTTGAAACGCATGATTTTTGTCAATAAAAAATTAAATAATTCGCTTAAATAGTTCTTAATTTATGATTAATTATTCATTGGAATGCAGGTTTTGTACTGTCTGGAAAAAGTTCTTTATTTAAAAACTGACTGTAACGAAATTAATAAAATATAGCACGGTAAAAAAGCGTGCGTGTTCTGTTCATTTTTCTCTATTTTAAATTAACTTTATCTTATATTTCGCAAGCATGGAGATACTATTCTTATTTTCAGGGGCCGTAAAATAACATTATTAGAACTATACTACTTCACTATCCCATCAAGATTATCTTTATAGCGTTTCGTTAGTAATTGTCATATATTATTTTTAGTCTGTCATTATTGTATAATTTTTAGAAAACTATTATCGGATCTCTTATTTTATACTTTTATATTCCATCATTACCACCAATATTTTCGTTCTGAGGAGGAGCTAAAATTTGCTCCTCTTTAAGATTATTCATAGAAGTTATTATTTTCAATTGCTACATGATTGCTACATGATTCAATTGCTACATGACGGAACTCCGAAAGCAGAATTTATTAATTATTTTCTAGAAAATAATGACACTGGAACGCGTGTCAGGTTTCATGAAAAGCAATTCAGATTCAAAAGCTATTAGATGGTATTAGTGATGCGTGATTTTCAATGAAAACGTCGAATATCGGCTTTCGGAAATGTACTAAAAGTATCATTCAGCTCTCAAATTGTCTACAAACCAAAGGGAACCCATGTATTCATATACTCGTACATGAGTTGACGCACTGAATTCTGTGTAAAAGAGCTTACTTACCTCTACTCTTTTACGAATTCAGCAACCGAATGCTTTTGTTCCTGCCGAATTCATTATTCACGGCCCCGTTCCGATGGTATGGCTGCTGTGACGTATCTTACTTGTACGTGTGTCACGTAAGACTCTAATGTAAGATTGTCATGTCTGTCATGTAAGACAGCCAGGATGCCATGCCATGCCATGCCATGTCAGCTATGCTAGGATTTATCTTATGATTTAGCTCCGAAAAACACCATTTGAAAATTATAAAATGACTGATTTTGAGAGATATTTATCTTATTCAAAAAATACGAATTTTCTGACTTATTTAGTACCTATAATGTATTTGAATGAAAAATGTATTAGTATTGTGCTGGGAGCAGTGATTTTAACAACAAAATATTCCATAGCTATTCTACTTTTTAGAATTCTCAACGTCTTTATAAAATCCATAATTTTGAATGAGGTTGGCAAATAAATTATCTCTTTAAAGAAGTTTTGTTAAGTGAAATTACAGTAAACGCGGGATACATACGAAAAGTTATCGAGACACAAAAGGTAAATCTACAGCAGCTTTAAACAGTCTCTGTGTATCCTCCGCAGACAAATGCACTGAGGAATTAAAGGTCCAATCTTTGTCTTGGCAAACAAAGCCGGATACTCCAACAAACAATGCTTCCGGAAATGACAAGAGACAGTCGCAACATCTCACGCATTCCAGAAGTTGCGCGTCGCGCCGCCCGGAGCGTTCGCGTCCCCAGAAGCGACTCTCTCTCCCTCTCCACCATCCCTCCCTCTTTCTCTCGCTCTCGCTCGGAGTTGGAGGGAGCGGGGCGGGGCGGGGCCGAGGGGAGACCTTTTGTGCCGCATCCAGGACGGCTGCTTTTACCGGGATCAAGCCGGGAATTCCCTGGTCGATTTCCTGCTGCTTGCGGAGGCAGCCTGGGTAATTTTTGCTTCCAGGGGAGCGAACGCGCGCTCCACGGCGACGGTGCATCTGCTCTCTGAAAGGCTGCGCAGGGGTGGTGCGGATGGTTCAGTGGAACGGTGCGGCGAGAACGAAACAGCGATGGGCGAGACCGGTGCACGGCGCAGTGGCACGGGAAAGGAGGGGGGGGGGGGGGGGGGGGGGCGCGGGGGCGGCGGGGTTAGCGGGGAGTGCGGAGGCGTGCGTGAGCGGGAGGAGTAGCGTGTGCGGGGGTGGGCGGCGTGGGGCAGAGGCGGAGTTAAGAGTGTGGTTGCGGGGGTGGTTGCAGGGGCGACGCGGAAACAGCGGCGGTGAGGGGGGAGGCAGGGTGGAGACCGTGGCTCAACGCAAAGGAATATGGAGTTGAATATGCCTCGGTTTAAACATTAGAAGAACGAATACTTTTTGTCGTCATCACGCTGGTCGCGTCACGACTTTTCAAAGAAATGTTGGCAATGATGTTTAAACGACAGTATTTTTAAAAATATTGAATTTAGAGAGGTATTATAAAGAATATTGAAGAAATTCTTTGCAGTAACTCAGCATGATGCAGTTATTTACTGGGAGAACAGCTCACTTGGGATGTTTGTTTGTTCAAATTCCCTTCTCTATGTCTGTTTGTAACTCGTCTTTTGAAATAATACGAACAAAAATAAAAATACAAGAATACAATGATGATCATTTGAAAGAACACAATAACATGCGAGATAATACGTTCATTTTGTCACACATAATTTACTCATCAAAGTACAGATTTTTCAGAAAAAAAGGGAAGTAATAACTGTATAAAAGAATGTACGAAATGTACACAATAATATAAACCATTTAATCTTTCCCTGATTTTGACTGACATTTCCATGTAAAATGGAAAACGTTTTATATTTATCAATATTAAGTTGGAGCAAAAATCGCAATTTGGCTCCACGCTCGGTTCCCCGTGCACAGTTGACTGAGCGTCGCCTAGGGCTCGACCCGAGCTGCGCCCCAGCGACGCGGGCCCTCGCCCTGCTGCCCGCGAGGTCGAGCACTCGGAGCGAGAACGCGCAGGCACAAGACGCGCCGCTCGAACTCGATGTCTCGTAGAAAGAAGCACGTCTCCTGCACCACACGACGGCACGGCTTTTGGACTCGGCGCATGCCCCACCTCTGCACGCCGCAGAGGCTATGGGAGGATGTCGAAGGAACCTCCCGTTCGGACATCGAATGACCCGAGGAGCAGTAAGAGGTGGAGGTGGAGATGCAGTGAAGAGGTGGAGGTGGAGATGCAGATGACGGTGGGTGGTGGTGGAAGAACTAGCGATGGAGGTGGAGGTGGAGGTTGGGAGGTGGAGTGGAGGTGGGTGGGGAGAGAGTGAGGGAGTGGAGGGAGTGGAGTAGGTGGAGGTGGAGGTCTAGGTGAGATGGAGGTGGAGTGAGAGGTGGAGTGAGGTGGAGGTGGAGGAGGTGGAGGTGGAGGTGGAGGTGGAGGTGGAGGTGGAGGTGGAGGTGGTGGAGGAGTGGAGGTGGAGTGAGGTGGAGGTC
This sequence comes from Teleogryllus oceanicus, assembly GCA_964035755.1. NCBI lineage: Eukaryota > Metazoa > Arthropoda > Insecta > Orthoptera > Gryllidae > Teleogryllus > Teleogryllus oceanicus. The sequence continues at coordinate 26,562,035 of CAXIVR010000007.1, read as the reverse complement.
TAGGTGGAGGAGTTTAGGAGAGATGGAGGTGGAGTGAAGGTAGAGATGGAGGTGGAGGTGGAGGTGGAGGAGGTGGAGGTGGAGGTGGAGGTGGGAGGTGAGGTGAGGTGGAGGTGAGTGGAGGTGGAGGTGGAGGTGGAGGTGGTGAGGTGGAGGGGAGGTGGAGGTGGAGGTGGAGGTTGGTGGAGGTGGGGGTTTGGTAGAGATGGAGTGGAGGTGAAGGAGAGATGGAGGTGGAGGTGGAGGTGGAGGGGGTGGAGGTGGAGGTGGAGGTGAGGTGGAGGTGGAGGTGGAGGTGGAGGTGAGGGAGGTGGAGGTGGAGGTGGAGGTCTAGGTGGAGGTGGAGGTTTAGGTAGAGATGGAGGTGGAGGTGAAGGTGAGTGGAGGTGGAGGTGGAGGTGGGGAGGTGGAGGTGGAGGTGGAGGTGGAGGTGGAGGTGGAGGTGGAGGTCTAGGTGGAGGTGGAGGTTTAGGTCTAGGTGGAGGTGGAGGTTTAGGTAGAGATGGAGGTGGAGGTGAAGGTGGAGGTGGAGGTGGAGGTGGAGGTCTAGGTGGAGATGGAAGTGGAGGTGGAGGTGAGGTGGAGGTGGAGGTGGAGGTGGAGGTGGAGGTGGAGGTGGAGGTGGAGGTGGAGGTGGAGGTGGAGGTGGAGGTGGAGGTGGAGGTGGAGGTGGAGGTGGAGGTGGAGGTGGAGGTGGAGGTGGAGGTGGAGGTGGAGGTGGAGGTGGAAGTGCCGGCGCCATTTTCTGTCTGTGTAGTGGTAGGTGTTGTTATGTTGTTGCTCATGACAATATCGAAAAATGGCTTAACTGGACCGATCAAGTGTCAGTCACGGAACTGGGGCCTGCAGTGCCGCCGACGGTGCTGGAGCCGGTGGCGGTGTCTTAGGGGGGTGTCGGTAATGTTGCTGATGGGGGAAGGGCAGTCACGGTACTGGCCAGCAGGTCCCGACAGTGCTGGGCCTGGGCTGGAGTTGCAGACGGCAGCACCCGGTGGCGTAGTGCCGGCGGCGCCCTGTGACGTGAACTCCGGCGAGCGCGGCTGCAGGCGCCGGGCGGGGTGAAGAGTGGTGTGGCGGTGGCGGTACGGGCAGTTGTTTGCCTTGCGTGTTGGCGGCCGCCCCGCGCCGCGCCATCGACGCAATTTTCGCCGTCGGCCGGAACCCCCCCCCCCGGTTGGGCGGCGCTGTTTGGGCGGCGGCGCTGTTTGGGCGGCGGCGCTCTGCAGGCGCAAACAGATTTTCCTATCGCCCGCGCAAACAGCGAGCGCCCTGCGATAAGGCGCTCGCCCCCTCCCCTCAACGCCCTGCTCGGGAGGAGCAACTGCACATCACATGCTGATCAAAACTATGGCGCGCGCGCGCGTGTGTGAGAGAGAGAGAGAGAGAGAGAGAGAGAGAGAGAGAGAGAGCAAATGAGGAAAACCGTGTTTGACGTGGAATCAGATACTTTACAAGTTTTTAAGGTAAAACATTGATGAAGCATATGAAAAGAGACCCATCTAAAAACTTTCAGTTTTCTTCTGCGCAGGGACGATTCTTTGACGCCAACGACAAATGTTTTGCGATTTGTATACCTATGATTTTCTTAAACAAAGTTATTGATAATGCATTTTGTGTTGATAGGGCCCTTCAGATTTCATCATTTCTGAGAGTGGATTTTGTACATGTAATACACAGTGTTTGCCACACATTTTTACTAATTACAGTTTCTGTCTTCCCAACAGAAGTCGAAAGGGATGTCGAAGGGGCACATTTTGTTTCGCATCTTTTAGATGGGAGTTTACGTTCAATTAGGTCTCCAAGGAATTGAGAATATTTCAGGGAGAAGTTCATGGGACGTGGGGTCTTACTGTCACATGGTGCAAAATGTATGTTTCTCAGATTTATTGAGAACCGCGTCAGAAAACCCCGCCAAATAGGTTAATTTTTAAAATATAATGCAACTGATTATGCCAGCAATAACTAGAAGAAAATTGTGAGTGTCCAACGAACGGCTACTCACGCCACTGACTCTGCACATTTCTCAGAAATCACTCACATCACCGACCAATGTACTTGCTTTATAAAATGTAATACGTTCGAGTTTTTTATATCCCTTTGTACTGCGAACAGTTGCAACTTGATGCGTTGATGTCATTAACGAAACAATACGTCCTTTGGTGCTCGTCACTATTTCAGGTTTTCTTTCCGACAAGTAGTATTCAAATTCACTATCATCACCACCTATGATTTCTTCTGTTTCTTATTTTAATACATCAGGCAATGATAACACACACTCTTCTCGTGCATTGAAGTTCATTTGGCAACTCAGAATGCCCAGTGTGGTCACGCACCCAACTTGCAGAAGGGCCGGAGAGTCCGCGCTGGATGTCACGCGAGAGGCAACTCCCATGGTGGAAAGGACTTGGGCAGAAAATGACCTTTGGCATTTGCGTAACTGCGCCGGCTAAAAGTAGATCTCAAGTAACAACATGCAGATAAAGAATACATAGGAGGCTACTCAGGCAGTCAGACCCCTGGCCTCTCCGGATTATGATACACATAACTTTGTATTAAAAATGTAAAAAAATGTAAAAAAACTGCATCTAGAAAAGGTTCACACATTCAGACATTAATCATTCATTTAGCCTCAAATCCTTACTCTGGAGAAAATAAGGATCCGACGGGGTGCGAAGTTCATTTTATGGGCGTTAAAATGTCTCATTCGAATACAATTTCACTTTTGGCCTTGTAATCCTCTTAAAATCTTTGGTGAACCAGAAAAAACAGATACATTAAATCGTACCGATGACATAATAGCACCGATAATGTTCCAGTAGAAGTAAGTTTCTCATTGCGTTAACTATTATTGCCGTGCATTATATTTTTTCGGCAGTCCACCCATGACAGCTATATACCATTGAAACTAAAAGAGACATGATAACGCAACACGTGAAATCAAAAACAGAAACGCCGCGTCTACTTCGTTATAAAGAAAATATTGGGGAAAAATGTTTTCAGAAGTTAATATCAATCTCAATATTTTGATAAGTTTGTTTAATACTTGTTCCAACAATTTAATAGTTACACAAGTAAATGTATATATTCACTAATTCAAAGTATTGAATTATTTGTTTTCTTTACTGAAATACTGGTTTTTCTTTTCCAAACCGTGATCATAAAAACAAATTGCTCAAGTTTCTGGACCACAACTACTACAAGAGAGTCACCCTACTGTAAGTAAGTTGACGTAAGAAGGAAACGTTTTGGCGGGGGAGTAATCGAATGCCGATATTGCCTCGCATCCGTTGCAGAGCCCAGGGGCGGGTGGGGGTAAGGAATCCGCAAGCCCTTCGCAGGGCGCCCAATCGGAGGCTCCCGTGAAATTCCTCGCGGACGGGAACAGCGCCCTTGCGGGCGGGAACAGCTTGCCCCTCCGGGAGATTTATGGTAGGTCGCTGGCTTGTGTACAGTGGCCTCCGGCGGGACATCGGCCGGCGCGCCGCACCACCCTTCCCGCCCTCTCTTCCCCATTCCCTCTTAATCCAACACTGCTGCAACCCTCCCCAGCTCAGACCGCCCCGATCCACATCACTCCTCTCAAGCCAAAACCGCTCCTGCCCGTTCCCGGACTCGCTCTAGCCACCTTCACGCCTCTCCATCCACCCTCGCCCCGCCCTAACCTGCTATTCTCCGTCTAGAATGGTCGTCCTTTCTCCAACCCCCCCATCAACACAGGCCCTTCCGTCTCAACCCTGACCCGACACGCCTCACCTACCCCTGGCCAGCGCTGTCCCTTTCCTCCCCATCCACCCTCTCCCCATTCCTCGGCCCACCCCGTCTCTCCTTTCCCATCCAGTACCGCAGTGAGAGGGGTTGGGAAAACCTACCCACCGACACATAGCACCGCCCTTCCCCTCCCCTTTCGTTCCGTTCCGGCGCGCCCCGAAGGCACCCGGTGCGATGGCCGCGCGATAGCCCCGCGCGCGTCACAATGCGATGTCTCGATCGATAGCCCGACTAGCGTTCGCGATCAGCCCGGCTCTCCCTGCGCGCCTGCCGCCCTGCTGCCCGCCCCTGCCATCGCCTGCCCTCGCCCGCCCCCTGCCCGGCCCCTGCCCGGCCCCTGCCCGGCCCCTGCCCGGCCCCTGCCCGGCCCCTGCCCGGCCCCTGCCCGGCCCCTGCCCGGCCCCTGCCCGGCCCCTGCCCGGCTCGTGTGCCGGCGCGTTGGATGGATTCCGTGGTGCAGTGGCTGGCGCGCTCGCCACCGCCTCCAGGTACATCGCCAGCACATGGTGTAGTTTAATGGAGAAAACGGGTTTCCAGACTGTCTCAATAAAATCAGATTTTCTTGCTTCAGAAGCTTCGAAGAAAATATTGACCTTTCTTTTAGTAAAATGAAATTGGATACACCCGTTACAGTTTTGCAATTAAGATGCATTGTTTTGAATAGTAAGAAAATCAAATTCCGTTTGTTGTAAATATAAAAGTAAGTTTCTTAAAACCAGAGATTTGTTAATAGATCCCTTGATGTTAGGACTTTACGCAAGGGAAGACCAGGCCAGTGAATTTAATTTTTATTTAGCAAACTTCTTCCAGCTTTACAAAGGTTTAAGCCATTCAGATGTTGCTGGAGTGAGTTTGCTGTTGCTATTTTGAGTTTTGTTTCATAAACTATTCTGCAATCATCGCTCAGAAAACGTTCTCAAACGACTACCTCGATTATGTGGTAATCTCCAGAAACGATCGTTATTCCGTCGAACTGTTTTTTCTCCCATAAGACACTCGTAAATGAATATACTAAAATTTATGCCGTCACCTGTCGCCGCTGTCAGCAGGCACGGGCATTTTGGATCAGATGGTCACAGCGTCCGGTAATAGGTTTTGAACCGGACGGCTGGTGAAATCAATGATCATTACCAGTCAGGTCGATGTTCCGTTTAAGTTACTAATGATTTTGTGCAAGTTCTGAAGTTTCGTCAGTGCTTGAGTTGCAGTTAGAAGCATATTTGTGAATGAAATCTACGAAAGAAAGGAAACATACAGTAGTTGGAGGAAAAAAATATTGTAAAAGGAATGATTTTGTAAACGAGTTCATTAAGCGTGTACGTGATAGATTGCATGTGGTACTTTGAACTAGATATGTAATTAAAACTAGTGGTGATACAACATCATAAACTTTATCGCATTATTTCCATCTAGCAAAATTTTTCTCCGCGTCGAAACTCAACTCACGTTCAAGAAGTTAACTCGCCGTGCGCTTTACCGCAACAGCACTTTGATAAACTAATGGTCTCTCCTTTTATTTCTAACACCCAATTTCCGAAATTCAGAGAGTTAAAAAATTGACCTGTTCCATATTTTACGAGCACTTTTCTCTATCCATGCAAAATGATTTTAAAAAAATGTATAGCGGTACAGAGATTTTTTAAAAATACATTTTATTACCTTCAAGCAGAATATAAGCAAAAACTATCAGTTTTTTAAAATGTTTTACATGATTACGTTTTAAGATCTAATATTAAAAGATATTATTTAAGGCACACATTTATATCATCAAAATGGTACTTTCACAATGTTAATATTCCCAGAGCTAATTTCCAAAATTTATTAACAAGATTACAACAAGATTATGCCAACTATTACCAAATATATACAGATTGTTCTAAATGTGATGGAAAAGCTGGTTGTGCATTTTAATTCAGTCTACCAATATAGTCGAATCACAACGCCTCCCAGATTATTTTTCCATCTGTTCATGTGAAGCATGGGCAGTCCTTAAAGCCATCGAATTCAGCCTCAAACAAAGAAATTACTTGCCCATTGCAATATTTACTGACACAATTTCAACCCTTAAAGACATAGAAAATAGACATACTGGCAATCCCATCATAAAAAAGTCCAAGAACTTGTATATATTCAAGGTTAAAAAGGGATAAAAATCGAATTTGTTTGGATCCCACCCCATAGGGCAATCGCTGGCAATGAAAAATATGCAAGTTTTGATTCTCAAATTCTTGGCACTACAAAAGACATTAAAAAGCCATTCAAGACATCCTGCTACAAATATTGGGTTTCACAATGGAAATTAAAATCATCAAAACTTTATCTGGTTAGGAACTCCGTACTGAAACCAGCCCAGCCGAAAATCTGCCTTTAGAGAGCAAGTCATTATCACTAGACAACGGATTGGTCATTTTAATCTGAAATATTGTTATATATTCAAAAAATTCCGACCCAGAACCATGCCCAAAATGTAGTGCAGTAATATCTACACAATACATTATCTTGGAATGTCCCGGTTTAACTAAGGAAAGAAACCTACTGAAACTAGAAACTTACATACATTGTTCTGCTCTGCAGACGGGTGTGCTAAAGTACTGAGGTTGCTAGAAATTGTTAACTTAAGTAAGGAAATATAATATAAAATTTGATGTTAATAATTTTGATTAGCAATTTGATGTAATGCAATTGGAAAAAAAAATATAATCTGAATGAAAGTATACTTTTTAATTGGATATTTAATAATTGGAATTAATTGGGGTTGTATGGCCTTTGTTTGTTGAAACGACTTTAAATAAACAAAATAAAAAATAGTAATATTTTTCGACAAATTTTTTGAGGAAATATTTGTTTGAAAATTGTCTATGTTTCTTTTTTCTGAATTTGGAAAATTACTCATATTTTTTAAAACAATACATTGTCTTCTTCCAAGATGTTTTTGAATAACAGATTACATTAAGAAAAATATGCTGCATATTCAATATGATAATCGCCGGAAAGAATTGTCAATTTTGCAATTTTCTAAAAATCAGGGATGGAAAAGTGACCTGTACCATGTTCCTTCCAAAATCAAAATATCCACTTAAACTGATAAGACCTAGAGTTCCTTAAAATCGATCAAAGGACGTGAATTTTGGAGAAAATGGTTCGTAGACATAGACTATAGACAGACACAGAGAATACTTTTGCCATCAATCAATTTTTCGGTACCAAGGACCCACAAAACGCAAAGTAATTTACTCTTTATGGGAAGAAGATTTATTCACTCATAATACCAGGGCTCGACAGTGTGAGTTTTTCTGTAAAGAAATCGCCGATTTTTGTGGCACGAATACAATTACTTCCTCTTCTTAAAGTGAGGGGAGAAAATAAAAAAAGAACGAGCAGAACATACTTTATTTCATTAAAAATATCAAAATTAAAATGGTTGTCCACTTAAACTTAACTCTCTCAAAACCTCCATTAATGATCATTTCTCTCCGAAAGCGAACGTGGACACTTAAATGATGTTTCACTGTATAATTTTCGTATTAAAAAATTGATAAGTGCCAGAAAAACTGTTGAATCAGTACGGATTATTTAGTTACTTGAAGTCCACTACTTCAAAGTAAAACATCAGTTCGAATCGTACCCAGCGCCACTGGTCCATTTGCAGAGAGAACTCCACCAGGAGGGACCTCGCTAGCGCCAGCAGAGAAGCGGCGAGATGCAGAAACTCTCTCAACGCTAAGGGCTTCCTCGACAGAGGCAGCTTCTGCCCCACCCCAAGCTCCTTCTCCGCAATTCGCCTCGTTTCGATTCGAAGCTGATCACAAGACATGTTGACGCATCGGGCCCTCGCGGCTTTTCTTCTGATCTCGGGAGCTCTCAAACATTTTGTTTGCGCTCCGCAAGCTGGTGTGCAGCAGAAAGAAGAAACCAATAATTGACGGAGAAAACACAGCCGGCGATCTTTAGAACTACAAAGCAAACCCATGTTTGCCATCTGTTCTCGTGCTTTTGATATGTCCCAAGCCAATCATACAAAATATACACATAATTGACAGGATTGATTGATTGATTTTTTCGTGTTTCCGGGCGCGTCAACTACCGTGGTCATTAGTACCTTTAGTGTAGTGCATGTTTTTTTCTCGGGAGATGGCGGTGATCTTCCCCCACTGGATGGCGAGATCCGGCGCCGACCTACCGTCGGCTAGTGGGGTTTCCCCCTAACCAAGACTCTCCCACCAGCGGGGCACCGCCCAAGCCGGGACAAACTCTAAGCTCCCGACCGGTCTTCCGGAATAAGTGGTAGTGTAGTGCATGTTAGTGTAAGTGTGTGTGTAAAGGGAGATGATAGGACAAGGAAGAGGAATGACAGATCGCGCGCGGTCCGTGGCCCTTTTGGTAAGGTACGCTCTGGCATTCGCCTGGTGTTGATCGGAGAAACCACGGAAAACTACCGATCAGAGCAGCCGGCCGCTAGAATTCTCCTCCAGACAGCGACTGAATTCGACCTAGCTGAAAAGCTAGTGTCGAAAATCCTGCCGCCGTCAGTACTGGACCTCCCGGTCAGAGGCGATGCAGGGACATCAGTTGATGCACTGAGCTACCGCTCCCGGTCATAATTGATGCGAGAAGAGAAGCTTCTGGTAATATATTTTCTTCCTCCTTGCAATCGAACGCACTCAATATTGCTCACTAATGGAAGAACTTCTGCTTTGAATATTTTTGATATGCGCTTTTACCAATTTACGAATCTTTTCCTCAAATTCTCCCACAACAGTTTTAATGCATAGACGTATGAAAATGATGCCATGTGCAAAAGGAGAAGTAAATGTGTTATTTGATTTGATTTTCATGCATTTACTGCCCTTTATTTAGAACACATCTACGCAACTTTAAAACAAATAAACAAGCGATTGTCCTTGTTACGCGAAACGCTTCCTCACATAAATGATTGCTAGACACCAATATCATTACTATATTAGTATTACAAATTTTTTATCAAGACCTTGATCAAAAGAAATATTGAGAGGGTAAACCAATGGTTTAGTGTTCATTTTGTTCTTCTTCAATCTCTGACTGAAAGGGTTCAAATCTGATCAATCTTTGTAGTTTGTGGTGAAGAAAAGGAGATCAAGGCACATTTTGTCAAGGTCCTCCCGTTTTTCCTGACTCCCATTCCTTCATTGCTCCATTACAATGAAACATCATCGATTTGCTTATCATCGCCCTCACTGCTTTTGCATTATCTCAAGGGAAAACGCGTAATCTAGTGCCGGTCTAGGAAGAGCAGTAGCGGAGCGACCGTCTGTAGTAGTCTCTCCGAACACTAAACCACACGATAAATAAACAAAAACACATACAGACTTGCTCCTCTTTACACACAAAGAGAAAGGTGCACAGCATTCTCATTATTTGTCATTGAGCTGCAGGCAAAAAAACGGTTATGGTGACGTTCTACAAATGAAGGCAGCTGCTTCGAGAGCGCTCATTAGCTGGAGAGCGAGTGCATGTTGATGGTCGCAGGGAGGCGGAACAGACAGGTAATTACTCTAAGAGCAGGAACATCTGCGAGTGTCTCCTCACACGAGATAGCGCATTTGCCAAACTCCCGCGCCCCAACTTCCCTAAACACCGCTGCCATCGCTCAGCGCCGCTCGGCGCTGATACGCAAATGGAGTTCAATGGAAGAATCACGCGCATACTTCCCCTCATTTGCCTTTCAGCGACAATTGCGTGGAGTGGTCTTTACACAAATTACAAGTTCAATTGCGCGGTCGCCATAAACAGAGCAGTTTCAGGAATAGACATGTGTAGAAAGTTACAGAAAGGAAATATTTAAAGTGCCATACCATATAAACCGCATCGATAAAAGCGTAAGAGGAAAATAATACAAAAATATGTATGAATAGTTTCATGAAGAAGAAAAAACGTGTTTCCTAGAAAAAGAAAACTTTTTTCTTGGCGCTAATAGTGACTTTTCATTCCTCTGATTGCGTTAAGTCTCTAATTGGCGTTATAAATATACAATATTTCAAAAATTACAACAGATTCTGCGCTTCCGCCAATAACTTTGAACATTACTCAGAGAGAGGAGATGTTGAAATCTGCATCCGCCATTTTGCAACTACTCCGGTAAAGAAGCATTACTATTGCACATTGATTTTTTTGTGCTGTTACGTAGTCAGCAATATACATAAACGCTTCTTGTAAGCAATTGAATGAGCAATATTCTTTATAATGACATAAGGGCATACGCTTTAGCGTCAATGATAGATTAAATAAGTGATTTGCTGGACAGTGAAAAATACTTATCTGACACAAATAACAATGCTGAACGACCTGGTTAATTAAATTACACTTTAAAAGTTACAGTAGCAGCTTTTCTGTGATAAAATGGATAACAGATAAGTCCTCCTTATTGTCAAGAATTTTGAGAATGGACTTTACAAATACTTGACAATCATGGACATCATTGTTTAAAATCATTTGTTCAGTACAGGGAAAAATCACGCGTTCAGGGATGTTTCTGAATGGATTCGGTGAATCCCGAGAAGTCGAGGTGCGCACCTGTTCCGTTCCCCACGGTCTCTTCAAGTGAGCAGTGCCCTAAGTCTTAGCGCACTATCCCGCGCTCCAGGTGGAATGACGCGGGCACCGTGAGTTATGGAATGACCTGCATCACCTCGGCGCTGCTGTCCCGCGCTGTCGCAGAGAACAGACACGGGTGGCAAAACGGTGCAGCAGGATGGTGGGGGTGGTGGTGGTGGCAGGGGCGGTGGCGGCGGGGGCGAGCGAGGGCGTGGGCGTGGCCAGGGGGGGGGGGGGGGGGGGGAGGAGGGGGGCTGGGCGCTGGGCCCCTGGGGAGTGAGTTACGGCGAACAAACGCTGCATTTACGACGCGGAGCCACCCCAGAGACTCCGCAAACGATCGCTTGTCGCGGCGCCAGGAAAATTTTGTCTCGCGTGGAGACTGCGTATTTCCTCTCGGTAACTCTCTTCTCCTGAAAGTTCTATTGTATCAAAAATATAGGGTATTTTTTTAATTATGAATACAGAATGAGTTATTTCCAGTTGACAAAACACGCCATCCACCGTGTTCTCTGTTAGTTGAACGATGTTTATGTCACATTGCAGAGGAACGCTTCGATTTTGAACATCCTGCACATATTATTATTATTGTTATTGTTATTATTATCATCATCATTATTATTTACCCTAAATTTTATATTTTCATTCTCACTTTTCATTCCAAAATCATTGAAGCGATACACCCGGGTTGATATTTTTTTATTTATAATTTTAGGATTTCTCGGACGATGGTTAGTTTTTGATACGTCACTTCAGTTTTGAAAAAGTAACACAATTTCTAATTTCTATTCTTGCGCCATTGGCGGCAGCTTATCGAGAAACCTGCATCACACGTTCACGTTCGGGTATGTAATACCTCTGGAGTAGGTACATCTCAGGAGCCAAAGATCCAGCCGCGAAGGACCTCAAGATGTTCTATTGGACATAATCAACCCTAGCAGTGGTACAAAATAGCACAGAATTTCTAGTTTCCGCATTTAGTCAGTCCAGGCTACTTTTCCTGTCTTTTTTCAATATTTGATATCCCTAATACTAGAATTCAAATACTCGTACGATTTTTAGAATTTTATTGGAGAGTAAAATCTTGTCCTAAATGCAAACTTTCATTGAAAACTTTAGAAGCTTTTACAGAAAATGTCATTTAAGAGCTTCTGAAAATACGCAGTACGAAGCTCATTTTCACCCAAAAATATCGAGTTGGCAAGAAACTAACAAAGTAGATTTCAAACACTTGTACTGAAACATTCAATAATTTATAAGAAATGCCCATAATAAAAATATTTGCTACTTCAGAGATATTTTAAACAAAGGAACCATTTGTATCATTTTCGAAAAACATAATTCTACGAAAAGGCGTTAAGGGCTAAAGCATTAAGCACTATCCGTTTAGAAATTTTAAAGAAAAAAAATAGAACCGTTTTTGAGAAAATGATTGTTGGATGTAATTCACTCGTTTCGTTTCGTATACGTTTATGAACTGTATTAACAAAATCTCTGGTGCATGATCTAAAGTAATTTCCCCATTGCCTCCCCTGCACAATTTCTCGTAGCGCTGGTCCAACTGTTTGGGCGCACGCTTCATTTGTTGCTAGGCGTCGCACGCCCCCTGCGGATTTGAGTGAAAGAGCGCTGGCGGCGCGCAAGCCGCGCCTCGCACTGCGCAGACCTTCCCCTCCGCCACCGCCGGCGCGAGAGCCAAGCGGCTGATTGTTATTCCGCGGCTGGCGGGAATTCCCGCGTCGGCGCTGCACTTGCGAAAGCCGGTCCGCGCCGCACAAAGGGCCCGGCGCGGTTATGCCGCTTTCCCCTCCTCCCCTCTGCTACCCCTCGCGACTCGGCAAGTTCGGAAGATCATCGGGAAGGCTGCGCGCGTCGCGAACGGAACACAAGACGCCGCCGGCTCTTCCAAACAAACAACGGAAAGCGTCGTCGAGGGGGAGGGGGCGGGGCCACGCGTCTTCCGCGCGGCCGCTTGGGGCGCGAGCGGCGCGGTCGCGCTCCGCACGCAAACTCCGAGAGCTCGGAACTTGTGGAGAAACGCGAGACGCCGCGTGGCCCGGCTAACCTGCTTACCTTATTACAAGTTGGGGGCGGAGTTCAAACTCGGTTAGCTCGGTTACGCGTGGACACTCGATATAATAGCTTTTGTGCGCGCGACGCTGGCGGCGCGAGTGCCTGCGGGAACGCACCCCACCCCAGGACAGTCACACGCAGTTCGCCGAATGGTTGGTCTTCTGTCGGGCACAAGGAGCACAACGGATATTTATAATCCACTGTTCACTAGTCTCTAATTATTATTTTAATTATTGAAAGCTACTTCCATTGAAATAGTTTATTTTAGACAAGTTTAAAACATTTAGAACCCATCAACAAATTAAGGACTCATTAATATATTTTTTTCTTTCTTTACACGAAAATCATCCAAAATAATAAGAGAAAATTACAATATAAGCAATTTCTGATGTAAATGATACAAGAGAAAAACAAAGTAACATTTACCATACAAAATATTACATTTGATGTTTCACTGGGAGGTAGGAACAAATTTACTATATTATAACGTATCACAAATAAAATTTGCATTTGCCATAAAAAATTCAATAGTCTGATTCTTTTCTATCCATCTTAGTGATTCACAAAGCACATCGTTCTTAGGTAGCTCTGGGGATGGCTTCTTCATTTTCTTCTTTTCAGCAAAGATAAAATATTTCCAGTCTTTGAAAATCATGTTTTATCCTGCAGATATACACTCCTTTGTTTTATTTTCACAATCATTACTTCGAGGAGCAGCTTTTCAGAAAATGTTTTATCCATATACGTACTGGAATTATTTATGTAAAAAGGAATAATACAATTTTTGCAATGAAATACATTTAAAAACTCACATGTCTTACTAAAATAATTATTACAGGTCATATATTCTTAGTTGTTTAGTTTAGTCACTACGTCAACTTGATAAATGTTGAAATGATTGAAGGCGTTGTCATTGTCAACAATACTATTTATTTCAATAAGAGCAGCTTTCGATGGCTTAGCCATCATCATCAGTTTTCTGATACAAGAAAAATATAAAATTAGAATTAACAGAGTTACATAATTTAAAAAAATTACAATTTAAGAAATGAAAGGAGAAGAATTAAAGAAAAGAAAGAATGAAAGAAAGAAGTTTTAGAATTAACAGAGTTACATAATTTAAAAACATCTTAAGAAATGAAAGGAGAAGAATTAAAGAAAAGAAAGAATGAAAGAAAGAAGGGGACGGAGAGTTAGATCTTTTTGTATTATAGTAGTTTTTTTAAATTTAAGCAAGAAAATGAATGAAAGGCATGAACGAAAATTTAAGCAAGAAAACGCTTGGCCACAACACAGCTCTTGTCAACTATATTTTGGAAAACATTCAGAGAAAGTCACATACAATATACACAAAGCCATCGAAAGCTGCTCTTATTGAAATAAATAGTATTGTTGACAATGACAACGCCTTCAATCATTTCAATTATGTAAATGTCAACTACAACTCACCACTAAGCCAATATACTAAAGCTAGTCAAGCTTAATTGGTGAACCTCTGATACAAACTATCACTTAAATTCTCCAAGTACAAACTCAACATCTGGTTCCTATCCGAGTGCCTACACAAGAATGTAACACAAAAATTTATCAACATACGCACTAACTCTACAACCACTGCTTCGAAACGTGCCCTCCAATCAGCAAAGGTCGTGTGGTTGGAATCCGAAATGAAGAGATAGTGCGTCGCTCGAGACAAAACAGCACTTCAAAAATACTGGTTACAACAGGAACTTACATTTCGGTTACATCCTCTACAATGGACAGCCGTGGAAGATACAGTACGAGGAGGAGTCTTCACCATCATCTCTCAGAAGAAAGACGTACAGAAGGGTAAGTTGAGCCGCCTTGTCTGCCACTCTAATACTAGTTTTCAGTCCACCCACCAAGTTTCAAATAATATTAATGCAACCCGAAGTCAGGTCATGCCTCATCAGTTCCACCCCCGCGTGAGTAATCGTTCCTCTACTTGATTATCCAATCAGGACATGTCTCTTCTAAATAAGGGCCTCAAACACTGTCCTCCCACACTCCTTAATAACACACACATTAAAAAGTTAAGTGTCAAAGCAGACACTAATACCAATTTCCACAATATTTCCGTCGAGACTAAATACAGCATAGCTCACACCATCACAAACCACACAGAATCCACCACAAAAGTGCACAAAAACTCAGTAAATTTTGATTTTCAACACGCGCAACAACTCGCCAAAAAAGTTACACAGGAAAACTTAATCATATCTAAAGCAGACAAAGGCAACATTGTAGTGGTTATGGACAAACAAGAATACAATGACAAAATCTATGACTTTTTGAACGACAAGAACTTCCCAATGACCCTACTAAGAAGTATCTTTGTCATCTTAAACAAGAACTCAAGCATTGTTTCCCTATCCCAAACAATACATACCGTCTAACCCTTCTCCTCCGAGGCTTTATGGCCTGCCTAAATTACACAAACGGAGTTTCAAAACTCAGCCTCCCGCAAAATGTTGAGCTCGCATGGAACAGTACATGTATTTGATTGTGTAAAAATATAGTCTGATTATTTCGTAGAAGTATTATTATCATTATTAAACATAATTATTTGTAAATATCATTATAAACTTAATTATCAATATTTAAACATAATTATGCTAAAACGAAATCTAAAATATATCTCTGTACACCTACAATAACGTTCCCTTCAACTTTAACATGCAAAAAGGTAGGTATAGGAAGTATGATGATTTTCAATACAGGTATTTGTATTTGTAATAATAAAGTCGTAAACTTTAATATATAATGGTAGTCGAATAATTAAGAGAATCAGATATGAAACCTGAGTCCGTTGATGTAATCGTTTACATATTAATTTCATTACATCGCTAGATTCAAGTTCCAGTTATTAACATACGTTATACAGCTTATTCTTTCCCTTCTCATCTAGTATATCCCAGATTTTACAAACTGGCACACCGAAGCAATCGTCGGCAAATCTTTCTCTCTACTCTTGAAATGTATGTTTTGTAAACAACCTCCCTGTCAGTTGACTCGCCTTGCTCTTGTCTCTGCTTTTACGCCTTTCCATTCTCCATTGCCTACATCCAATGCCCCATCACTTGTGCTCTGCTTCTCCGCAGCGTTGAGTTGACTTTCTCCGATTTCAATCCAGAGGCCTCTGCCCAATATTCAGTTTTGACGCAGCTAATAACATTCAGATCCTGCGGCATTCGTATTTCCAAAGAAGACAATGTCTTCGATTGTCAGACCATCGATTCTTTGTCACGAAACTTTCTCGTCGAGCACGGAAGTATTGACGTTCCTTGGCGGGAAGCGCCTTCCGCCGGGGAGGCGCAAGAACCGCAGCTCAGGGCGCGCCCGTCCGCATCCGACTTCTCCAGCCTCAGCCCCGCGCCAGTTGGCGGCGCAGCGCCCGGGGCGGCGCGGGCGGGCGGCGCGAGGGGGCGGGGCGCGGCGCTGCCAACTTCAAACGCGAGGGCGGCGGAATGCGCGGGAATAACTGCCCGGGCGGAGACAGACGAAGGCGCGGCTCGCGCTAACGAAATTCTGACGCGCCCGCGCCGCCCGCAGTGGAGCTGCCAGTGCGCGGGGCCGCGTCCGACGGCTCGAGGATGCGCAGGGCGGGGAAAGGTGAGACGTACGGGCGAAGAGGAAAGGAATGCGTGGAGGCAGGGTAAGGGTCTGTAGACAGGAGGTGGAGGCAGACTGAAGGAGAAGGAAAGGTGAGACGTACGGGCGAAGAGGAAAGGAATGCGAGGGCAGGGTAAGGGTCTGTAGACGGAGGTGGAGGCAGACTGAAGGAGAAGGAAAGGTGAGACGTACGGCGAAGAGGAAAGGAATGCGAGGGGCAGGGTAAGGGTCTGTAGACGGGAGGTGGAGGCAGACTGAAGGAGAAGGAAAGGTGAGACGTACGGGCAGAAAGAATAACGAGGCAGTAAGAGGTCTGTAGACAGGAGGTGAGGCAGACTGAAGGGAGAAAAGAAAGGTGAGACAATATGGAGCGAAGAAAGGAATCGAGCCGGAGTGGGTCTGATGACGTGAGGATAGGCAGACTTAAGAGTAGGAAAGGTTGACAGTATAGGCAAGAGAAAGTAATCTTGCTAGTAAGTCTGGACAGGAGGTGGAGGTCAGACTGAAAGAGGAAAGGTGTAGGACTGTGCGGCGAAGAGAAGGAATGGCGGGCAGCGTGAGTGTCTGATAGACAGGAGGTGCAGCAGACTGAAGAGAAGAAAGTAGACTGCGGCATTCGATCGAAGAGAAGGAATGGTGGCAGGTAGTCTGTAGACAGGAGGTGGAGGCAGACTGAAGGAGAAGGAAAGGTGGACGTACGGCCGGGAAGGGAAAGAAGCGAGGGGCCGGTCAGGGTCTGTAGACCGGAGGTGGGGCAGCCTGAAGGAGAGGAAAGGGCGGCGACGGGCGAAGAGGAAAAAGCGAGGGGCAGGAAGTGGGTCTGAGCGGAGGTGGAGGCAGACTGAAGGGAGAAGGAAAGGGGAGACAGTACGAGGCGAGAGGAAGAAAGAATGCGCGGGGCAGAGGAGGGTCTAGCGGGAGGGTGAGGCCCAGGATGGAAGGAGAAGGAAGGGAGACGTCGGGCGAAGAGGAAAGGAATGCGTGGCAGGGTAAGGGTCTGTAGACGGGAGGTGGAGGCAGACTGAAGGAGAAGGAAAGGTGAGACGTACGGGCGAAGAGGAGAGGGGAATGCGTGGCAGGGTAAGGGTCTGTAGACGGGAGGTGGAGGCAGACTGAAGGGGAAGGAAAGGTGAGACGTACGGGCGAAGAGGAAAGGAATGCGAGGGGCAGGGTAAGGGTCTGTAGACGGGAGGTGGAGGCAGACTGAAGGAGAAGGAAAGGTGAGACGTACGGGCGAAGAGGAAAGGAATGCGAGGGGCAGGGTAAGGGTCTGTAGACGGGAGGAGGAGGCAGACTGAAGGAGAAGGAAAGGTGAGAGTACGGGGAAGAGGAGAGGTGGGGGAGGGCCGGAGGGCGGAAGAATGGCGGGGAAGGGAAGGGCGTGGAAAAGACCGATGGACTGGAAAAATCGAGAGGGAAGAATATTCTGAGGAGATAGTGCGTTGCAAAGTTATGGTATGGGGTATGATGTCGTCGGAGCGGGGTGGGGTGTGGCGGTCAGGTTATGAGGGCAAGGCAGGGAAGGATGGAAACGAGTCCATATAGCAAGTGGGAGGGGCGGGAAAAGGGGGAATGGGAAGGGACTGGGCCGGATAGAGGTATGTTGCAGGGTGAGAAGAGGTGAATGGGGCAGATTGAGAGAGGCGAACAAGGTGAGTAGGCTGTAGGGGCAAGGAAGATAAGCAGGGTGAAGGGGCGGGGCAAGGAGGGAAGACAGGTTAGAGTGGGATCGGAGCAAGATGAGGGAGGAAGGTGCACCGACCTTAGTTAAGGCAGTGGTGGCGTGGGAAGCCGGCCGAGGCGGGGCGGGGGAAGAGCGCGGAGGTGAGGGCGTAAAGAGAGCGGGGAAGTAATTAAACTCTCGCTTGTGGAAGGCTTCCACCTGTTTCCTGTGCCTCATTCGGGCAAAACGGTGGTTGCAAAATGGGCGTGAGCATAAAACGGGGGAAATCAGCTAAATTAGAGAAAATCATAGGAACTAAACTATTACCAGTTCAACGTAACATGTGCTTCCAATTGTTTCATTGAAGATAAATAAACTCTAAAATTCTATTTTCTGTTCGTGTGGCATAGATTACAATGACTTTCTACGCCTTCAATTACAATTTGATACACAATATTTATAATATTCTAGTAAACAATGAAAAGAGTCTCACAGACGTACCTGTCTGATGTTAGGAAATGACATGACGTTTTGAGATGAGGAACACAACATACCTGGAACAAAAAAAAGAGTTAAAATAATTTTGTAAAATGTTGTTCTTACTAACTTTAATATGGTAAAGAGACAAAAATATATGTAGCTTCATTTCCAACTTCGTGCTGGAAAGAGTGGAACGTAATACCGCGCAAAACAGATGTCTGGGAGGTGGGCATAAGGCTATCTGCACGTGTGCGCGCGGTGCAACAGGCCTACCAACCTCGGAGGCAGGGGAGCAAACTATTTCGTTAATGGCGCAGCTACTACGTCGCCACGCGAGGCGCCGCCCGAGAAACTCGACCGCGTAATAGCGGCCCTCATATTTCGCCTCGACGCCTCCAGAGAAGGACTGTAAAGGAAGTTTACCTCCAGGCGAAAAATACAGCGCAGCGCGTGGCGGGACGGCATCTCGTATGAGGGCCTGCAAAAATAGACCTCCTTACGGCGTAATGTGCTCGACAAACAAATTAAAGCCGCTACTCGCTTCCGCGCGGTTATAAAGCCACTTTAATCTCTCCGGCGACTTCCAGCCAGCTATTTAACTACACAGAAGCGCACTTGGACGGCGTGAGGCAACGGGAGGGAGCGGCGGCTAGCGCAAAAGAAAAAGAGCAGGGGGAGAGCTGGCCGGGGCGGAGGGGGGGGGGGGGGGGAAGGGGGAAAATGCTGAAGGGTGGGGTTTTGCGATGAGGACAGGACAGGAGGGGGAGGGGGGACAGAACAAGGCGAGGCAGATCGGAGCAGGGCGGCGCAGGTCGAAGAAGGGTAGGGCGGGGCACGGTAGGGAAGGAGAGGACAGTGCAGGATGGGGCGAAGTAGGACAAGAGAGGAAGGCGATAAGGAAAGGGGAGAGGCAGACGAATGGGACAGAGGGAAGAATTGGGTAGAACGGCTGCGAAAAGGGTGAAATGTTCGGAGTTGTACTTTGAGGAAGGGCAGAAGCGGGATGAATACAATGTCCAGAGATCTCTCATTCCACTGCCGTTGCTGATCTCGCAAATGTAGCACTCTACTCATTGAAAAGTTGGACTATGGGCACAAAGACATCTTTTTACAAACCATTTCTCCGTATCACATTCTTCCCTTACTACATTGTTCTATAAAATAATTATTTTGTTTCTTATTATTCGCTTCATCCGCGCCGTGAATCGTGTTACAAAACTTAACGAAATAATTGCACTCATTTTTTTTTATATTTACAAAATATTTTACCTATTCAATAACTTAAAAAAGAATTTATGGTTTCTATTGTTTTCACACTTTTTTGATATTGAATGTTTGCAAGTTAAAATGATAACATATCTCTCTCATTTGTTTTCCTGCGAGCTGTGAATTTGAAGGGGCAAGCTCGTATTAATCGCCTTGCCATCGCAACGATTTTCGCCTGTCACCCTTCCCCCTCGTTCGTTTCAACGATAGCGCAACCCTCACCCGAGTGACGTCATATGGCGCGCGGTGGAATGAAGCGTAAAGCAACTTCTTATGCTCGGGAGCTGCGAGGATAAGGGCAAAGGAGTGGGCGTGGGTGAAGACGAGTGTGTGGGCGAGGACGAGGCTGAGGGTGAGGGCGTGAAGGAGGGCGAGGGCGAGGGCGAGGGCGAGGGCGAGGGCGAGGCGAGGCGAGGGGCGAGGGCGAGGGCGAGGGGGAGGCGAGGGCGAGGGCGAGGGGCGAGGGCGAGGGCGAGGGCGAGGGCGAGGGCGAGGGCGAGGGGGCGAGGGCGAGGCGAGGCGGGGCGAGGGCGAGGGCGAGGGCGAGGGCGAGGGCGAGGGGCGAGGGCGAGGGCGAGGGCGAGGGCGAGGGCGAGGGCGAGGGCGAGGCGAGGGCGAGGGCGAGGGCGAGGGCGAGGGCGAGGGCGAGGGCGAGGGCGAGGGCGAGGGCGAGGGCGAGGGCGAGGGCGAGGGCGAGGGCGAGGACGAGGGCGAGGGCGAGGGCGAGGTCGCGGCAGTGTGCGTGGGCGAATGCGGCGCAGGTTGCGCGGCGAAGCTACGCTTGTAACTGCGGCGCGCGGGTGGGGGCTCCGCCCACCTCGCCACCAGGAGTTAAAGACGCCGACGGCGGCGGCGACGGAGCGAGGCCGAGGAGATGGCGAGGGAGGCGGAGGGTGGGCGCATTTGGCGAGGCGCCTGCAAGGGCGAACGCCGTCAGGGAGTTCAACTTCTCCACTTTAATGACGACATCTCGGTGGAAATGAAGTGTAACGCACTAATGCCTATATTCAGTTCGTCCGCGCGTCTTTGCGTCTTCATATCCCAGAGCCAACTTGAAACTTTCCCTCCCGCCGCCCTCCTCTCCCGTCTCGCCCTGCCACCATCGCCCGCACCGCCACCGCCGCGTCTGCTCACCCAGAGACGGCGCGAGGGCGAGGGCGACTTGAGGGTTATTGTCATTCTCTGGAGTAATTTCCCAGATTCAAATGCGGGACTAATAGTCCGCGGGCACACTCGACTTAAGGTTCCGCTGAATCATACGGCAGGTCGGCGAGGGAGGGGGTAGGTGTTCCAGGACGGATCCGTCATTACGACCGAGACGAACTTTTGCGGGGGGGGGGGGGCGCCGCCGGGGGGGGGGAACAGCACGTGCGACGCGGGCGAATGTCGCCGCCTTTGTGAAACAAGTTGTGTGGGTGGGAGCTGGGGAGGAGAATCCTACGACGCAGACTTTTCTGAAAGCGCATCGACCAAATCGATCCAGTCCCTCTGCTTCGCAAGGCCACCCGTACTTCAGGTGCCTTCAGTCCCTGCTTCCTCAAGTCTTCTCGTAAAAGGGACGTTCGAAAAATATTAACTTTATGCTAAAATTAATTTCAATTTATAATATTCATATTTGTTGTTTAGCACCAATGCCGTTCCGTACTAGAACATCAATCCGTACTGGAACAGAGGGTCGACGACGGACCCCAGATTAAATTTTAAAGGAAAATGTTTATATATGTATATACAGTTATCATATATAATTATCTATATATGTTGTATTTTATATTTTTGTTTATTTATTAATTAACTCTTCATCTATTGAACGATATATTACTATCATTTTATGAAAGTTTGCTTCAAAATAGTTTCAGTTTTTGAGCATTGGAATAATCGTAAATATTTTTATAATTTACTATTCTTGAGTCCTTTCTTTTCGCGGAGCCACTGATGGCATCGTCCCTGTTTGAAACCGCAATCGCCCTAATAACTTGGAATGTTACTCCGACAGCACCACTTTCACCGTCATAGACATTGATTAAAAAAGATAGCATTGTGCTTCGAGGCAGGTATGGCTGTAAGAAAATACTGAGTAAGACCATTGCGAATGGCGACGGTTTCGAATTGTTTTGTAAACAGTAAACGTTCAACTACGAGTCTATGATTTAGGGTTACGTATTGTTTTAATAATAGAAGTCCTAAATTATGAAACAGTTTCACCTTCTCTAAACAAAGATGGACGGGAAAAACTGTGCTGGAGGCCATCATTGGTCACTACACTCCTGGGCGGGGGGACAATGGAGGTGGGCAGAGGAGGTCGTGGCTTGAGAGTGAGGCGGACACTATCAGAGATGCCGAATGCGCGCATAGTCGATGTCTGTGGTCGAAGGGAGCGAACTGAATTTCATCGAAATTTCAAAGGAGTGATGGCCTATCTGCTTTCCGTTGTCAAAAGACTTGTTTCGGGTACACCACGCCTACGTTAAGGCTAACTAGATACATGTCCTGGAATAACCAACTCTCACTAACACTCACTCGTTGTTTGTGTATTGGGGTTTGTAGGAGTTCGCACTTATGACACAGCAGCTGATCAATCAGCTCACAGCAGTTTCCGGGTTGATTTCCTGTCTCTGTTGCTTCCAGCATGAATAATACTGTACCCTGCGGAGTGTCTCGAAAACAAACGCTCTGGGCACAGTTATAGAAGTAACCCTTTCTAAATATTTTCACAATAATATTCATCACTATTTTTGAATTACAATAATTTATGAGAAATATTTGTGCGTTAAATGAACTTAATAAGATAAAGAAAAAGGGACGCGTAGAATTTACGACAGAATTTATTTACTCCATCTTTCTGGCAAGGCCGAAGGACATGCGATGGCAGTTGTGGCGGGAAAATACTTCGCTCTTCTACTAGAAGTTTAGTAATGTCAAAAAATACTGTTCTGCAGCCATGTACCTGCAACTGTGCGAATAAATTATTGAAGCTTTGCGTGAATGTGCGGACTGCCATGAGGACTTGAGCTTCGCGATGTCTCGCCGACTTCTTTCGCGTCCCCGCCGCGTGCTTCAGAGGAGAAATTCCTCTGCCTTCCCTTGTCTAGACATGACCATCTACAGCTCCACTGCCCAGAGGCGACCTCCCCCGCAAATCCTCGTTCTCATGAGCAAACAGCTGAAGGCGACTGAGTACGGAGCGACCGCTCGCTTTATCCCGAGTAGTGGGGACAAGTTGCTTACTACTTGCCAGACGCAGCTTTCCCGCAGCGTTTCAGTCTTCTGCACACATCAAAGAAACATTCGCCGAGCACCTCGTAGCCTCGGAATAGACCAACAGTCGCTCACTACTCGCTGAATGACGAATGGCCGGAGCCGCCTTCACGTACATCGTCCGAAAATCGATAATGTAATCATCGCAATTTTTGAAATATTTGCATAGAGTGGCTGAAAGATGGAAATCGTACAAAGAATATACCAATGTACAGTCAGCATGAAGAAGAGTATGAAACTAATTCCGTTGTCGGATTTGACGGACTTGGTTCGGTTCTGCAATCTAGTAGGTCAATGCCTCAGTACACTCATTCATTAAAATAAATTCCAGAATAACCAAGTATAATTCGTGCATTAACATGTTGGGTTATAGACACAACGTGTTCTCAGCTTTAGTTATGGTTTTACACTCAAAACTCTCACTGATAACAATGGCATTACAAAAGAATCAGCCACTAGAAAAAAATTGACTTGGCGATAATTCTAAGAGCCAATGATTGGTTGAATAGGTGATGAATATGATTGGAATGAAGAATAAACAAGGATGGATTAAAAGGCAGGGTAAACTCTAGAATTTTCTAAACATCTAGTGCATGTACGATTTGTCCACCATATGGATCGATCAGTATTTTCAATTCGGTACTCAACGGAAAAAAGGTGAACGACCTGGTCAGTACACCACGAGTTGTCAAAAAGAAAAAAGTACTCAGCACTCTCAGAATAATATGTATTTCGGATGTTCTAGGTTATAATGAATCGAATGTTTTGCTCATAAATTGTTAAACCATTCGATTTACTGTTACTAACATGAAGATTTCACATCATTATTCGTCTTCAATTTTGAGATTATTTGCGTGGACACCATCTGTGCTCCATCAGAACTGAAACTGTAAAGGATATGGAGGACGTTGCAATGAAAACAAATGAGCCAATCTGAATCGGTGAGAACGGTGTGAATAAAGATATGCAACTGCCTTTGAAAGATTTGAGCAACTTCTGCTCATCTCCGCGCAGCCGAAGAACGTCCAAGAGAAATGCTTAGAATATTCGTGTGTGACTTCCGTTGCGTTCACGCACTGACCGTCAATAGACTCTCTCTTGTACAGCAAACGATTCCTATACGCCTTCCTTTCACCCCTCCTGCCCTACCCCTCCCTTCAATCCCCAACCCCCACCCCTCACACTCACACGGGCGTCTCCGGGCGCAACCAACGCTTCGAGCACCCTCGCGTTTGATCGCCCGAAATTCTTTATACGCCGTAGAAATCCGCTAACCCCACGGCTCCACGTACCAACGTCTGCTCTTCCTGAGGCTGCAACTGATAAAAATTTCCGCAGCGGGCGGTGCCTTTTTACTACGCGCTATAAAATCCTCCTCCTCTGACGCGATGGCGGCGGCGGCGGCGCGTTCGCTCGAAACGAACGGCGGCAGCAGCAGGCGACGCCGCGCGGAAAGGAGAAAACCGCCCGCGCACATACACACAGACACACACACATACAGAGCGCGTGAGAGTGGGCGTTCGGAAATCCGCCCCTGGGGCACTCCCCATCCCCGTCCACGTCCCCGCGTTCCGCGCGCGCTCTGCCGCCGGTAATGACGCGAGCGAACCGCCCCTTCCCAGCCCACGTTTCTGCACCCTTCACTCTCACTAGCCCACACCCGAACACACGTCCCTGCCTGCACCCACGATCCCGCCCCGCCCACCACTTCCTCATCCTCGCGTCAGGCGAATGAAACTGCTCCCTCCGTCAGTGGACAGGTAGCAGACCACTCGCTCTGCCTTCCATGTCCTGACACGAGCGGACCAGGGTGAAATCCGGTACACCAGCTCGTTACCATGAACTGACGGAAATCATTATATACTGATTTGTTTCGTTACTTTGACCTTGGCGCTTAATAGAGTCAGGGGAAGGTATCCTAAAATTAGTTCACACTAAAATTAAAAGATAGGAAATAGTTTGAAAAAGTTATTTGGCTTAATACGTTTATCTCCACAGTTATGTTATTCAATTGTATTTTTGCTATAAGTTAAAAGGAACAATATCATAAATACCAGAATTTACTTGTCACATTAATATGAATTGTTTCATAATTGTTCGTAAAATGAAGACACACAGATGCCCGAATAGGACTTGTAGCATCGCAATTACTCGAAAGAGTTACTGCTCAGGCAGCAATACCAGAGCACACTACCTCTCCACTTCATAGTCCGTTTGTGAAACGAAAAACAATACAGTCAGGTTGGGGAGAGGGGGACGGGGTGCTTGCTCCCGGCGCCGCCGCAAGCGCTGCAATCGCCCACCGGTAATGACGCGTGGAAAACGTCGGCGCTCTGTGACGAGCATCCGACGCCATCCGAGCCCTCCCACTCTGCCTGCGCGCCTCGCCCGCCTGCGCCCAGAGGTGTCGCCCGTAAACCCCACTCGAATGCTTCGTTTGCTCATAATACCGCATTATGTACAGTTAGTAACTTACGATCACAATGGGATTCCGGCCGAGTGAGAGGAAAGAGACGGACTAAATCGCTCGGAACACGCAGTAAAATCATGCACTAGTTTCGATGATAAAACCAGTCGTTAACGATTTACTACGTGCTCAGAAACATTTCACATCGTGAAAAATATGACCGTAAACTCAGCGGAGGTTCTTAAATTACTATTTCGTGCCGACCTTGGCAGTTGTGATATTGAAAAATACACGGTCGGTTTTATGTGCAGTCTCTCGACCTGATCGTAGTTCCATGCCTTAATTAGTCGTAAGTTTTCAACGGCGTTTCAAAAACAGAACGGCCATCCTGGCCGCGCATTACAGCCCCGGAGATGGCCAGCCGAAGGGAGCAACGGACGCCTCCGAACTCAGTTAAACCAAAGCGCGCAAACGGCGGAAGCGGCGAAGGCCACACTTGCACCGTTCCACTAGCCTTTAAAAATATTGAGGCACGAAATGGATGTGTGCAGATGTGCGTGTGTTCCACAAAATGTTTAAATAACTAAAAAATGGCTCTCTAAATTTTTCACAACACTTTTTAGTAGCTTAAGAAAAAATACGCAGTTTTTAATTACAAAAGTGTTACATTTCTTACTTTAATTACAAAATGTTACATTAACCCGAACTGTTGCGTAAAACGGTAGTTCGTTGAAAGCAACCCGAAATGCATTTAAGTGACACGGTCTTCGGGAGCTGTTGGTCGGGCCATAGGGAGAGTGCGATGCGAGCTAGTCAGGCGGATGCTACGCCGAATAATCGTCTAGATGTTTAATAACTGTGCAATTATAAGAGAAGAAACACTGATGTTACCTACAAACTGTTTGTAACAAACTATCTCTGTTATTTCTAAATAAAAAACAGTCAAAATATAGAAGTTCAGAGTGAGAGTAAGCAATCGAGAGAGCGATCGAGAGAGAGGAAGAACTAGTGAGCCCGAGAGCGAGAAGAAGAGAAAGAGAGGAAACGAAAAAGAGTGAGAGCGTGAGAACGGCAAAGCGAGAGAGAAAGGGGAGGAGAGGAGAGCGAGAGAGAGAGAAGAGAGAGAGAAAGAAGAAGAGAGAGAAAGAGAAAGAGAGAGAGAGGGAGAGGGAGAAAACGAAAGAAAGAGAAAGAAGTGAATGAGAATGCGTAGTAATAACACAATACAGGCAATAAAAAATTAATTGGACGTTCAAGTCGTGTATAAACAGAATCGTTTTGCCATAACAGATTATAAAGAATGATTGCTCTCTCAAGACTTGAAATGCTGTAATCCCTGAAAAGCAGGTTGTGTGCTTTGAATGTCACGCACAGACATGAAGGCGGAAATACCAAGCTCAGCTGTAGCGTTCCATGTGTGCCGCAAACGATACCAGGAAAATACGAGCACATTGATGCTAGCAGCGTGAGTGACAACGGTCATTTTGTAGGCAGCACTGAAGATAAGCCTGAAATTCCTGCCGCTTCCGAGCCTCTCGCCTCCCAAATACCAGCGCGGACGCCTTAACGCCCCCTGGCAGCAGCGGCTAGTGGCCGGGCGCCCCGCTCGCCCGCCCGCCCGCTCCGCCCCGCTCCGCCCCTGCTCCGCCCCGCTCCGCCCCTGCCCTCCCCGCTCCGCCCTCCGCCCCGCCCGCCGCTCCGCCCCGCTCCGCCCCGCTCCGCCCCGCTCCGCCCCGCTCCGCCCCGCCCCTCCCGCCCCGCTCCGCCCCGCTCCGCCCCGCTCCGCCCCGCTCCGCCCCGCTCCGCCCCGCTCCGCCCCGCTCCGCCCCGCTCCGCCCCGCTCCGCCCCGCTCCGCCCCGCTCCGCCCCGCCCGCCCCGCCTCCGCCCCGCTCCGCCGCCCCGCTCGCCCCAACTAGGAATACGTAGGTGGACATCTTAGCAGCCCACAGCTATAGATTATTCCACATCTTTTGGGGGCTGTATATTTAGTATTTGGAAAATAATTTCATGACAATGTGTATGTAATACATTCTTGAAGATTCCCACTTAAAGCATTAGGATAATAAAATTGGTGGAGGGCACAAAGGTGTTGTGGGTGGCTTCCAAGTTGAAATAATTTATTGATTATTAATTCCCGGTATGTTAAGTGCTAAGGTCATTGTCCCATAAGTCAAGTGCATGGAAGGTGGCATTGACATTTCCCCGCTTAATGGGGAGATCCGTTGCGGACCTACCTGTCGGCTTACGGGGTTTCCCCAACAAGGTATCTCTCACCATCGGGGCAAAGTTTCACCGGGAACGACCTCTGAGCTTCCGGATGGTCTCCCGAGTGTAATCGTGTTGTGCACGCGCGTGTATGTGTGTATAAGTAAATGGTGAAGATAGGACAAGGAAGAGGAAGGAAAGATCGTGTACGATCGTGTCCGTTTGTTAGGGTACTGCTCCGGCATTTGCCTGATGTTCATAGGAGAAATAAGGGAAATTTACCGATACGGACAGGACAACAAAGCAGCCGTCCGGTAGAATTCTCCTCAATACTGCAGATAAATTCGACCTAGCTATGTAGCCAGTGCTGAAAATCGTCGGGACTCAAACCCCAGTCTCCTGATCAGAAGCACTGGGGTGAAATCAATTGATGCCCTGTGCCGTATCTCAGTTTGAAATGAATATGATTATGTTTCATTTCATGGTGAGCGTAATGCCTTGGAGAGAACTATATATTTTAATAATTTATCTTGATACATTAAGTAAAACCTGAAATATGCTGGCCGAGAATTTGTGTCGGTTCGTCTATTTCCGTAAACCTTTGGCCCTTCGCGTGATCTCTCATTCCGACACTAGACAGATTTTCTCGAATTCGAATTGTAGAGCTTATTTACAAAATGATGTATCTCTATTTCCGTTTATTTTGTTTTTGTTTTTCGTGTCCACTCATATTCTTTAGACGCTTAACAATCACACTGCGAAATATTGTGTTCGCAAATATATTAAAGGTGTTTGAAAACAGTTGCATCATGTCTTCAACTCTACGGCTGAATATGAATTACTTGCGAAAAAATAAGATTCATGGACTTACGACCCTTTGTAAATAAGTCCTGCATTTGTGGTCGGAGAGCAACGGAAGCCCGTCGCGTCGGATCGGAGTGGATCGGATCGAGCGGAGCGGCGCGCCGGTGGCCGTTGGGCAGCATGCATCCGATGGGACGCCCGGCCTCTGCGCGCGGCGCTGGCCGGGACGCGGCGAATCCGGGCTGCTCCGTGCTTAACGTGAGCGCCCCGGGCGGCGCCCCCCGTGCCGGCCCGCGCACGCTTTGACACGTGAGCGGCGCCGGGCGCTTAATTGCGGCTCCAGTGGCAGCCGCTGCTCCTCCCGCCTTCCGGCTCCGCCTGTCCACTGATTGATTATTCCGTTTCCGAGCGCGTCAACTACTACGGTTATTAGCCCCGAAACTGTAGCGGGTGTTGGGAGGGGGATGTGCTCCCTCACTGGAACGTGAGATGCGGTGCCAACATACACGCGAGCGTGCGGATTTCTCCCCCGGGGTGACGTCGCCGCACATGGGACAAGCTACAAGCGCCTCACTGGTCATCAGACATGTGCGGTAGTGTTCTGCTTCTAAAATTGATTTATGTTTCCTCCCACGCCAACTATTATGGTCATCAGTCCCGTACCTGTAGTACACGTTATATCGCTGAAGGAGGCAGTGTTCCTCCCCTACTCGTACATGGGATACGGCGCCGGCCAGAGGGTTTCCCCCACCATATAGCTCTGCAAGCAGGGATCCTCGCCATCCGGAACAAGGCCTAAGCTCCAGCCTCTTCTCTCGACATGCCTGTTTGGGTACTGCATGCAAGTTTTTCTCTCTGGGTCCTTTTCGAGATAATTGTTGATTTCGACTGTCAACGCCGGTCCCGCAATGTGGACATGGGGACACATATTAACTTTTTACACTAGACACACTTGCGGGCTCCTCGGTCTGTGATTAGGCGACGCACAGGGTCTTCCTCGACGACACACATCCATGAAAGACAAGGGACAAACAATCATGTCCATGGCGGGACTCGAACCCGCAACCCTTCGCACCGAGGCGGTGTTTCGGCACACGTTTTTTCCACCATCCAGGTCGGCGTGTTCCTCATGTAAGTGATGTCTTAATTATTTTTTCATTGCGCAGAACACTTGTTTAAGCTCCTTACATATACTAGTGTATTCGAATTTTCGCTCTCTGCTGTACAAGAAAAAACGATTAGAGAATGAATGTGTACTGTATGTATTATTTAGGATTATAATTTTGTAAGTTATTTCACCCTTGTCATCTTACCCAATATTGCTGAAAAAATAGAAAAAGTTTTGGAATGGGAGACTAGAAAATCAAATAATGCAATAAAGAGGGGAAAACAAAACAATATGTGTTATTTTTAAATGATTATTTTTTCAGAAGGTTATAAACATTATAATATACTGATATTTTAAAATTTGTTGAATTATTTATAAAAATCTCTATAGTTGTCTATTGACCTTGTCCAGTAGAAACTTCTCTACATTAAAAAATGTTTTCCATAAGGACTTAAACATTATACTTTCCCAAACAAATATTATTTCCCTAAAACAACTTTTCAACAACCTGACGTAGAAACGGGAATTAAATTAATCATATTTGTTCATTTTCAACTAATCCCCCTTCTCTTTCACTTCGTAATTTCTAGAGATGAAGCGATTATGAACGCACCATATGGTATTTGGGATCTTAAGTTTAACATTTGACATTGTAGTTTGTTCTCAATTTGAAATTGCAGGAACGTTACGGATGAGAATGGATAAATAATTCAAAATTCGTTCATTTAACACTTTAATAACATCGGAATTCAAAAGTCGATTCAGCCATTTGTAATCATCACAACCCTTTGTGCGAACAAAAGTATCACCGTAAGACCACTTATTCCGATTGAAATTCCTCTCGAATTCGCTCTAACAGCAGAAGCGCGGCTGGCGCTACACGCGATTCGGCGCTAATAAAACAAACGTTAATATCCGCGCGCGGGACCTCACGCGTGCGGCGTGCACACAGCGGCTCGCGCGCGCGCTTGCCTCCGAAATCCCGGAAAAATGTCCGTCCTTGCACCCAACACGGCCGTAAATTCAAGCATTACCTCCCACGCTTCCGCGCGAACATTTTTGTGTGAGCCGCAGATATACTGTGTTTGTTTTTAATTAAGTTGCTTTACTCATACGGACAGCCAGCTAGTTATCCCCTGATGAGACCGCTTCGTGTTACCTTCGTACGACTCATTTAGATGTTAGAATTCTATACAAATTCAGCTTCACTCTGCACCTGTTTCCCATCTCTTTTGTGACATTGTAGTCTCTTACATCTGTATTCCTGAATATCCCTCTAATTACTATAAGTGATTTACATCAATTAAGGCTTGTTTTGTCAGTTTTGTTAGGTGGTAGCCCGAGAATATACAGTGACAATGTGTCGTACATCCAAACCTCTTATGGTTGTTGAACTCATTATTTCTTTTGAAAATTCGCATACCAAGTCACAGTGCTTAATTCTGAACTATTTATTATTTATTTACATTAACCGAATCAAATAGAATGTATTTGAAATGACTGGTTTACGAAAAAAATATATTCCTTAAAGCAATTAAAAGAGAAAAGAAAACTATTGCGTTCGAACCATGTGTCTTGCGTTATGTTGTTTCCTAAGACATGCCAGTTATTCTCTATATTCGTCACACGAGGTATGCACGTATAGTTAGTGGCTCTTTTGGTTAGAGACGATATGATATTACTTTGATTATTTTAGTCGCATCAAAAACGCAATAATTAGCAACTATTAGCTTTTCAATCTACAAAACTATCATGCAGAGCTAGAACCTGATCTCAAATACCTAGGATTCGGGTCCAGCTAACCAGTAGACCGCCTGTGCTGGTTCATTGAACACATTCCAACACACGTCCGATACATCCACGGAAATGCTTATATCTAATCTTTGGAAATAAAAATGTCACTTGCACTGTACAATTCCGTTTATAGTACTCACTCCTTATAAAACGTATGAGGGCAAAAATTAGAGCCGGAATTTTAAGAAAATCGTGTTTATGCATGTTTTCATAATTGTCACTGATTCAAAATATACACAAACTGCTAATTCTTCCATTATACTATATCTAAATTACACAAAGATTTAATACTTAAAAATAGATTGCATTATCAAATAAATTTCTAGTTTCAGCAATATAGGTGAAGGAGAGGTTCGAAACAGTCTGATGTATGACATATTTATAAGACTACTTTTCTGTATTCATACAAGAAATTT
Organism: Teleogryllus oceanicus; assembly: GCA_964035755.1. NCBI lineage: Eukaryota > Metazoa > Arthropoda > Insecta > Orthoptera > Gryllidae > Teleogryllus > Teleogryllus oceanicus. Next base: position 26,530,592 of record CAXIVR010000007.1, on the reverse strand, counting down.
AAAGAAAATAGTTTTGTTTTTTGAGAATCTTTTACAATGTAGTATTAGCTCTATTTTGTTTACGAAAATTATAATACAAATTTCAAATTCCAGTCCCTCAAATTGAGCCAAATTTATGGGAGAATATTAATTCTTGAAAACTTTCAATGCGTTGTTTGAGCGCTGGAGTCGTTCATAGGGAAGTACACTGACAGATGGACGGGTATTCCAAAATACATTTTTTGTGTTTGAAGGGAAATGTATTATATTTCTGAAAAATTCTCGAAATTATTTTTTGTATGATTACGTAAGTGTCTCTACACTTTACATATTCGTTGTGCATACATGTCACTACAGGAACGTTGTTGTTCGTGCGATAACCGACAGCTATGAGTTGGCTGTGCGCTTGCGAAGAAGCTGTATTTGGAGCGAGAGCGGCTCCACGCAATCGAGGAGGCCGCAGGGGCCGTGCCATTAGCCGCGCCTGCATTCCATTTGCAGCTCCAAAATCGGGTGATGCAGGATTCAACGCGAGCCCCGCGCGCGGCTCACCGCGGGCTGCGGTCACCAGCTGACCCCGCGCTCACCCATCCACATCTGTTAAACCGAACGCAGCTGATTAAAACGTACGTTGGCCACCAACACGCTATATCATTATTATACGCTCCTAATGACACGGCTCTGAAGTAATTTACACGGTAAATTATATTAAGTACTTCCAGTGCTAGTCATTTCAAGTGGAATTAATAATGCAGTTCCTCACCTGTCACGATATAAAGTTCAATTACTGTGCGACCAGTTTAGCAGCTGTGAATCTATTAAAGATCAATTTGTAAACATTACTTCAATTTCTGCAACTGTTGTCATTACGTGCTGAGTGTGGAAAAAAGTTATTTAAAGACTTTGGTGATGCGAGAATTTCTTCTGGGAAAATTAAATTTAAAAAGTCGATTCGTAAAATAAATATTTTAAAATATGGACAATTCTTTACAAACGAACTACGGAACGTCAAAATACAATACTTATTTAATACATTTAATAATGTTCACTTGTTATTCACAAATGTCTTCATTATTCCGAGGAAATGTAATATCAAAATATTTGAGTCAAATCTAAAATAACTCATAAGATTAAAAACTATTTCATAGGTTATTGTAGACTATTTCATCACATACTACTGACAAAATTAATTTCAATTTAATCTAGAACATACATTTATTTTTCAAAGAATGCTTTAATTTTTATATTTTAAACACTCTTTCATCAATTATTTCTGACTCAGCAATCTGTAAGCTCGATTATTAAGCGCAGACCTCTGCTGCAGGGAGTGACACAGCGAAATATGCAAAGAACGAAATACAATTTTCCCCGTTGTGTAGTGAATTTTACAAATTCTAAAACTCGGAATGCGCGTGGGATGCACGCGCGTTTGCAGAGGGATGGCCCTGCCCGCGCATCGTTTCAAAATCGCGCGTCATTAATTTCCATTAAATGCGCTATTGACGCAGCCCTCGGCCACGGCGCTCGCCGTCGCAGAGGACGGATGTAGTAGCGCGGGCGCAGTTTCGCGGGGGAGTTGGCTGCGGGGTGGGGTGGGTCACGACTGTTGAAAGGCACGGGCGAGAGGGTTGGAACGGGGCGGAGCGGGCGGGTGGGGCGGGGCGGGGCGGAACGGGGCGTGGCGTGGCGTGGCGGGGAGGATCGGGGAGGGGGGGGGAGGGGAGGCGAAGGGCGGGGCGGGGTCGGAAGTTGATGGACGGAGGTGAGGGGGGGTTGAGAGTTGTTGTGGTGGCGGGAGGGGTGAAAGGGCGGCACGGCTCCCACCAGGAGGGACGGTACGAGGGTGGGCATAGTTGGGTGGGCATTTCGCGAGTTGGGTGCGGGCAAGGCGGCAAGGGAAAGTGAGTCGGGCGAGTGAGGGGGAGGTCGTGGATATGGTGAGCGGTCCAGAGAGACACGATAATATAATGTAATGCAGAGGGAACTATATTTACAAAAATCATGGATTTTAATTTTACGACACAAGTGAGGTGAACTAGAATACACAAAGTACGTTACATCAATCAAAAGGAAAACATATACTGTATTATTAATGACACTTCTAAAAAAATACGATCGAGGACGTAAATTAAAGACGATCTCACTGGCCGTATCCGACAATTACACCATATGCGAGAATTGCATGAGTCTGACATTCAAATTTCATTATTATTCCAAAAAGTGAACTTGGTTGTAACTGCCTCAACCACGCAGCTAGTATTGCGATGCAAACACTTAAACCTAGACTTCAAAGTGACTACAATGAGAGCAAAAAGAAGAGGTATTTGGGTGACAGCAACCTGAAAAAAAAGACACCCGTTTGGAAGCTTAGATAATAATTCATATATTTTATATAACAGCCATCCTGTAAATTTAATTGATGGTATAAAAATAGCCATGAAGAAGTATGCTGCTACCGGGAGCGGTAGCGGAGTGCATCAACTGATGTCACTACTGCGCCCATGACCGGGAGGTCCTAGGTTCGGGTCCTGGCGGCGGCAGGATTTTCGACACTAGCTTTTCAGCAAGGTCGAATTCAGTCGCTGTCTGGAGGAGAATTCTGGCGGCCGGCTGCTCTGATCGGTAGTTTTCCGTGGTTTCTCCCATCAACGCCAGGCGAATGCCGTTGCAGTACCCTACCAAACGGGCCACGGACCGCGCGCGATCTGTCCTTCCTCTTCTTTGTCCTATCGTCTCCCCTTACACACACACACACACACACACACACACTTACACTAACATGCATTACACTACCACATATTCCGGGAGATCGGTCGGGAGCTTAGAGCTTGGCCCGGCTGGTGGGAGAGGGGGTTAGGGGGAGACCCTACTAACCGACGGAGGTCGGCACCGGATCTCACCATCCAGTGGAGGAAGATCACCGCCATCTACCGCGAAAAACATGCACTACACTAACGGGACTAATCACCAAAGCAGTTGACGCGCCCGGAAACACGAAAAAATGAAATTAAATCATAGTATGCTGCTGTTAATGATTGTATCCATTACTAAAAGATCAGAATTCCTATTTTTCATTAAATAGATCGATGTATGTACACTAACAATCACATTTTCTTCGTATGCTTTGTTTTCATCTTGTTCATCATGTTTTCTTCTTTGTTATGTTAAACAAAAAGAGTGGTGTTGTAAGTCTTCCCAATAAAATATAACTCTGGAACCAGATAGAAGAATTGTAGTCATTTGATGATTGTTCAGTTTATTTACACAAATCAAAGTAAGCATGACTTGAACAGTATTTTTTAAATTCCGCAAAGCAACTTCATATTTGCAACAAACGTTCCAGTTGTCTATTGGATTCTTATTCATTTATGAAAGAACCTGTTGTTTCAAATAAAAAATGCGAACATTGAGCAAATAAAGATAGTAAATTTATTTTTCATTTATTTCTAACACCAGTATTCAGAAGAGTAGGTGATGTTATCTACCTCCCACTCAGGGACAGACACTGACGAAGCGACCTGTAAGTAGCCCCTCGCCTGCCATCCCTCTCGGGCTAATCCCTGCTCAGAGGCGCAACCTGTCGGCGAGATATCGCGCCCTCTCCGAGACAACTTGCAACGCCCGCCGCGCACTTGCACTTGCAAGTTGGGGCAATCGCCCTTGGGATCTCAAGTGCCTTCCCTCCCCTCCCTTCCGCCCCTCCCTGCCCAGGCGTCACCGGCGACGTCGCTTATCGGTGCTTCGTTAGCGCTTTGGTGCACCTTCCAACGACATCCTTTCAGCCGACTTACGGCGTTGAGTGTCGCTTCACGTCTGAGCCCCAAGCTTTTAATCGCTCAAGTTAACTTCTGTTGCTCATCGCAAAATGAGATTAGATGTGGAAGGTGGTGAATGGTCCGGAAATAGTGGAGTCTTAAGTGTCCATTAAACGTTCATAATTGGTACGTATTGTAAATCGGAGTTTCAGATGAAAATGTTTATGATAATGAAAGAAAATTCGGTATACCACAAGTCAGTGGTAACGGAATCCATACACAGAAATAGTTCAATTAAAAGAGTTCAAATGAATTGAACAACTATATTTTTCGATTCATCTAAGTTTTCGATTTTCCAATTTTGTAAGCTCTGCCATAAATTTTAAAAATTCCAACTCAACAAAACATTTGAGGCTATAAATTAGAACTCAAAATTCTAAAAACCACAAATATCAACATTCCTTGAGTCAGAATGTATAATTTAGTGTAACAACCTTAAAATGTTTGCTTATTTGCAACCCATAAGTAAAATCTGCCTTTAGACTTTCTTTTTCCTTTCAGACTGTTTACCAAACTAGTGGCATGTCCAAGTAAAACCAAATATTTACATATTTTATAATTTCTGTCTTAAGAATGTAGCTATAATTATCCCAGTTGTTGATTCGGTATCCAGCGAGACTGAATGTTAGAACACTCCAAGTTTTCATGTACTTGGGGCATCCACTTCGGTTTTTCTCTCGTATGTAGTCGAAAGAGAGCCCTTGTGATTATCTACACTCGATTCATTCAGCTTTCCTCTCATTTCATCTGTTGCCATTAACATTACTTTTCAGAATGACCATGTCAATTTTCTTTCTCTCCCTGGTATCAATATAAGAGAGCAAGACCGTAGTATTCTCCCGTAATTTCTAGAAGATGATCTTGGGAAATTTTAACTTTGCCTAAGATTCTAACAACTGCGCTTCTGTGACCAAATTTCTCAGCAACGTTATTGTTCTTCCACGCGCAGCATCAATATTTCCTTTTTAACAGACAAATCGTCGTTTTAGGTGTTAAAGAAAAACCTTCAAGCAGCGTTCATGATTCTATTACGTTCTCTCCAACCGTCACACATGCGAAAATGGCAACATTAAGAACTCTTAGATTCGTATTTCATTATTATGTAGAGAGATGACTATTAAGAGTTTGCGGGTGAAGTAATCTTATATTTCTGCAACAGAGTTCGAGCAAATCTGTTCGAGCTATATTTAGTAGAAAAATCTCTGCCTTTTATTCTCAATGTTCTCTTTTTTTCTTCCTCTTTTCATTTACTCGTGTACGTACTACGTATATACGGAGTAATATGAGTAGTGTAGAGAAAGTCACATGATCCTGTAGAAAAGCGATTTTGATAATTCAACATAAATTCACATTATGGTGTCCCCACGTAACGAAAAAAGTTTGTTTTTTTATGTTAAATATCCGTCTGTCAATATTTTTAGGACTGTCCATCTGTGAACATCACCAGTGTCTGAAGATTTCGTACAATTTTTGTGAAAAAAAAATTAAAATTACTCGGTCGATCGGGTTCGACTGAACGCTCTGTGATATTGAAAAATATTCTTTAAATTTTGTGTTCTTTACATGAAGCCCACGGGACTTATTTGAAATTTTCTCAAAAACGGCCCCAAATTTTCTCTTCAAAAGTTTTGTAGGGATGGCGCAAAATAAAGTACTGGTTAAGATAACATAAACTTTAATTTGTTGTATTTTTTTATTTCGCGAATGTAATTTTTGATATTTATTTCACACTGGTCTTAGACGAATTCACATTGCTGGCAAATTGTATTCTTTATTGCATATATGAGTGCTAGTGCTTCAAATAATGTCTTATGAAGTTTCTCGAAAACTGAAAAGTTTTTTCCAAAATAGTTATGATTCATTCATTTTATATTACTGTGTGATGAAAACTCTTTCGATGACATTGCTCAGCGCTTGGATAGACTTATGTATATTTCATCTACAATTGACGAGCTTTGTTCTGTTTGAGGAAACTGTCACCAGTGGTATATTGGCACATTAAGTATTACTGAGTAGAAAATGACATAGTTCCCTATTCTTGTTACTAACCAAACTTTTCTTGAAATCTAGTACCAATGTGATTTCCTTTTACAAAGAGGTTTTGTAATTTTCTTTCGTAACAAAAGGTTTGTCATTGTTTGTAAATCGCTGCTGTAAGCATCGTAGTTGTACTTTAACGTTTGCATTTCCATTAGAAATTCACCAATCTCCCCCCACCCGTTTTGCATTACTGCCCTCTGACGCCCTGAATCAGCCCCCCTCCTTCGCATCGCTGAGGTCCATTGACCCATTGCGCACTTCACAACCGCCTGCAGCCATGCGCCCGTAGCGTCACAACGTTTTAAGAGTTGGGGAGGAAAGGGAAAGTACGTGAAGGTCCATGGTCCTATTAACAGCTCTTTTCTCCCTCGGTCCACGGGCGCCCACCAACCCTTTACACCTCCCTCTCTATTTTCTAACCAGGGTGGGGAAGGGCCAGGAAGGAGGTTATTTCTTTAAATGACTTGACAAAAGTTTTCACTGCATGGAAGCATTAGATCATCTACGTCCGAGAAAGGAAGCAAACTCGCGATCATTCGAGTTGAGTCTGCCAACGTGTGACTATCTTAGAGATCTCGGCTACGTAGATCGTCTTCTCCGTGGTCGTAAGAAACTCAAATTTATTCGAATACTTGTGTTGCCTATAGTACTCCGGGGCGAGCGACTGACAAATGTCGACACTAGACCCAACTGAGCCAGTTGTACACGTAAGCTTCCGCGGCTCGCGTCGATTACTTCTTGGCGGGCTGAGAGGCCAACGTTTCCGTGACATGTCGCAGGCTTCCTCAGGGTATTGACATCGTGATGTTCTGCGACGGGTGTTATATATTGTCCGGACGGGTGGGGTGGGTGCGCCGTGACTGACGGAGGGGTCGCTCTGATTGGCTGGCGGTCCGTGCCAACACTGGCCTCGCGCTAAACATCCTCGTGGTCGGACGGTGTGGGGCAGCGTCCTCGCAGTTGCGGATTGGTGGAAGTAGTGATTTCCAGACCGGGTCAAGGTTGAGCCCGGCGTCCGCGTTGATGTTATGCGGCCGTCTATAAATTTCTAGAGCCTCTTTGAAGCGTCTGGACCTGTATTCCTTATGCAGGAGACGAGACTTGTCAAATTCAATGGCATGTCCTCAAACCTCCGAGTTGTGTGCTTTAGCCGAAAGGTTGATGGTGTTCCTATTGTAATGGGAGATGTGCTCCCTAAGGCGTTCCGACACAGTGCGCCCGGTCTCACCGATGTACGTCCAGCCACAGCTGCAGGAAACTTCGTAAACACATGCCGACTGGAGAGGTGGTAACGCGTCTTTGATGCGTACCAGGGCGTTGTAAAGCTTTTCAGGAGCTGTGTAAACCGTCCAGATGTTGATTTTCCGAAGCAATTTTCCCAACCGGTCGGTGACACCGCGGACGTAAGAAAGGATGGCTAATTTGATTCTTCCACTCTCCTCCGTCTCCGTAGTAGCCTGTTGATCTTCAGTGTTGCCGTCTTCAGGGACACCACGCCCGTCGGGGATACCACGACTTTCGGGATTGCCGCAACCTTCAGAGTGACCTGTAGCACAGGTCAACGCTCGTCTGATCGCAGTTCGTGAATAACCGTTGGCTCTGAACATATGTTCGCGTTTCCGGAGTTCTTCAGGCAGCGAGCGCTCGTCGCACACCTTGACAGCTCGTGTGGTTAGTGTCTTTAATACACTGAATTTTGCAGATGGATGGTGGTGCGACTCTGCGTGGAGGTATCTGTCCGTATGAGTCGGCTTTCGGTAGACCCAGCGTCTCAAGGTGCCATCTTCTCACTTGCTGACAAGAACGTCCAAGAAGGGCAGACAATTGTTAGTTTCGGTCCCCATGGTGAACTTGATGTTGTCATGAATGTTGTTCAGGTACAGCAGAAATTCCTTTAGTAATTCCGGCCCGTGTGGTCGGATTACAAAAGTGTCGTCCACATAGTAAATCCAGAGAGACGATTTGTGAGGGGCGTTTCGAAGAGCCTCGTTCTCAAACGCTTCCATGAATGAATTGGCAGCGATGGGTGACAGCGATGAACCCATAGCCGCATCTTCCACCTGTGCGTATAATCGGTCTTGGTACTGGAAGAAGGTGGACTTTAGGCAGAAGGCAGCCAGTTCCTCCCATTCTGTCGGCTGGCTCCGTTCTTAAATTTTTTTGCCGCAACACTTCCACGGCCTCGTTCACCGGAACTTTGGTGAACAGAGACGTCACGTCAAAGCTGACCAGCCAGGCACCTCGCATCCAAAGTAGACCCAGCTGCGCTCCGGTAGCACCCCGCGTTCAAATGCAGAAGTGCTATCAGCGCACTCTGCGCCAGACGGAGTTCCCAGGCGGACGCCCTCCAGAACGCGACCCAGGCTAGGGGTCGCTAATCTTTGCGCTTGGCGAATCCGCAGTACGCCAATGTGTTTGCAGTAATATGAACGTTTGCATCGTAATATTTAATCCTACAAATTAGTTACTAAATCCTTTACTAAACTGCGCACCTTAAAAATCTCCAAAGCCTCAGCTGCAGAGATTGCTAGAGATGATAAGCCAGGAATTGGCCTGTTGAGTTCTTGTAACAATTCTGCAGCGCTTTTGAAAACCGCAAGCTGAAAATTAAGCTCAGCACCTTTCCATCGCACAGACAAGTCGTAAGCCTGTACCAAAACACGAAGTTTTCCACCATCAACATCCACGGTGCTCAGACTAGATTTGTAGAGTTGCTAATTTCAGAGTTACACAAAGTTTTGTGTACACAACCATACCCTCATTACCTCGGGCACAGACGCCGAAATATTTGCACGTAATTTAAAGTAGCTGCTAAAACATTTGAGCGGGGAATATTATATGTGTTTTTGTCCACTAGTTCATATTTGAGGAAAAGCTAATACAGTCTAAATAATCTGCAGCGCCCTCTCGGAGCGAGAGTTTGAGCCGGCGGCGGCGGCAAAACGCGCACGCAGGAGAAAAGTTGGCGGCGAAGTTGGCGCGGGCGGTGGGGGCGGAAGCAGGTCAAGCGGGTGCTTTTCACCCCTCGCTCAGGGCGGCGCGGAGGGAGGGCGGGGCGAGTGACTGCCGCCGCGCCCTCGCAGATAAGTGGGGCTCATTTCTCAGCGCGACGCGGGCAGGGTGTGGGGGCGGGAGCGGGGAAAAGGGAAGGGCTTCTGACGCGGTGTCCGGTGGAGTCGGCGGCGGCGGGGGCGGCGACCGCCGATAGCGGGTGATAAGGCGCGGGTGGCTCCGACATATTAGGGCGAGTTGGTCACGTCCCCTGCAACTTGCGGGCGACTTAGCGCCGGCGGCGGAGGGGGCGGAAGCCGTCGCGACGGCGCCCAAGGCGCTGGAAGGAACAAGAAAGCGGGGGAGCAACGGGCGAAGGGGAGGAAATGGACATCATCAGGAAAACGAAGGAAACGGTGACGGACAAGAGAGTAAAAACAGATTGCAACGGGAATTGTGCGAAACGAACGAGCAAACATTGAATAGAAGTTGGAAAGCAAAAACTAATGATGAAAATCTAAGAAAACACGAAGAAAATTCTACAAGCAAGAAGAAGGTTGCATTGGACACGTGAGATGAGACGATAACTAAGGCAACTGCAGAAGTTGGCAGTGGCAGGTGCTGGTGGAAAGGCCAGAAGGCATAGCGGATGATACTCTCAAAGCGAGAGGGCAGTGAGCAGCGAGCCGGGGTGGAATGAGGACGGAATGGGCATGGAGTGGTGCAAAACGGGGACGGTTTGGGGAGGGAGGAGGTAGGTGCGGGGAGAGGACGTTCAGGGATAGAACAGAGCAGAGCTAGGGCAGGGCGAAAGAGGGGAAGCGGCGGGGTCTGGGTGGAGTATGGGAGAACGCTGGTGGCCTCCGCGGCCGGCTGGCCGCTGCCAACTTGCCGGCTCTCTATCTCTCCCGAAACAAGTAGATCCGTCAAAGTCTCATCCATAATATAGCGTCCGGTGCCGTCTTTGTGTGGTTCTGCGGGCGGCGCGCCCCGTCCCCGCCCCCGCTCCGCCGTCGGGCGCTGGAAATTGCTGCAAAGCCTCCGCTTCGCCTTCTGTCGCGAGCGGAACTTGGAAGAGGAAGAGGCGCTCGATTTTTGCCCTGGGCCCTTTGGGAAAGGGCAGCTGGCGGCTCAAGACTTGCGCTCCCCACTATCCACTGCGGTTCTCATCAAACTAAGCTAAGGGATACTTTTGCGATGCAACACGAAATCTTGAGCTCAAAATCATGGATTATTTTCGAAAAATTCCATATCGGATAATTATTCATTGCTTTTCTGTACAGACGGAAGTCCAATATATAGCAAACACAATATATGAAAAATGGAAAAAAACTGAAAAAAGAAAAAAAAACTATTTTTCAAAAGATCACTATAGGTATAATTTTTTGCAAATAATATAATAAAATTAATTGAAGTTTTAAAGACCTCCAAAATATGAACGGCGAAGTAGCTAACATTCAATGGAACAATAAATCTCGCGAAGAACTATGGGCAATAAATATCGCAAAGTTATTTTGTGGAATCATGGCCAGTTATTTTATTCAAGTCAATTTGTTTAGTTATGTTTTTTTTATTAACCCACGTAAAAGATAAAAATTAATAAAATATTACGTTCAAGAATGGGTAACGATGGCAGTGCAAAAATTTTACTGCCTGCAAAATTGCCTTTCGTTGTGTTGCAATAAAACTCTCTGGCAGAGGTGCATAGACCACTGCATAAAAGTTAGCTTAAGAGAGAAAGGGAAAAGAAAATCATTCACCGCCGCAGACGGAAGCGCAGACCACAAAAATTAACCGGCGCGTAACCAAATCCCCACCTCGCTATTCTTCCAAGCCTGCAGCCGAGCGCCGCAGTGCACGTGCGCGAATAAAGGGTTTTAAGTGCAAGACAATGATGCTCGCCCCCATTAGCATAACATTCGAATTACCGCGCGTCGCTATCGCCGCCGCTCGCACCTCGGAGCCGTGGGGGCGGGGCGCAGAGGGGTCGAGGGAGAAAGGGTGTGCGGAGGGAGAGGGATCGTGGGCGTCGGCGGTTCCTGCGGGTGCAGAGAGCACCAAGGTGAGTGGGCGCAGGAGGGGGAACAGGCGTCGAAGAGGTGTGGGAGGGCGACGGGGGGAGAGGAGGGCGTGAGGGGGGGCGTGGGGGCGTAGGAGGTCGGCGAGAGGTGTCGGCTGGTGCTAGGGGGCGCCGATGCCATCGTGCTGCCGCAACGCGCACTCTCTCGCGCGCTTAAACATTTTAATTTCAGGCGGGCGGGAGTTATGCCCGCTGTGCAGATTAGAGCTGTTCTCCAACCCGCTACACTTCGCAATCTCAGCGAACAGTTTGTATTTTATTTGCTGTACGGTAAAATACCATGAATCTCAATACGGCAGAGACAAATGTTTCTAGTGATAATTGAAACACATTACGTTGGAAAGCCAATTTATAGAGTTTTCTCCAGGGCTAGAAGATACACCAGTACTGTACATTAAAAGTGTTTTTTGTATACCAGCATTATAAACGAGGTTTTCTGTTGCAAGAAATCGTTCATAAAAGGGCCTTTTACAGCACAAATGATGACGTATTAGGTTTTACGGCACGAATGATTGCGTCATCACACACGTCATAGTTGCGTCACAACTCACCTTTAAAATTGACGAACGCTGTGGAATTGCATGAAGAGTTCACAGAGTAACCATACAACCAGAATAACCAAAGATTTTTATTCTTGAATATAATAAATCAGTTTACATAATTACATTATTTATTGATGTTAATATTAATGGAGCAGTCTGTGAGGTTTTTGAAAGATAAAGGAACAGAACCAGGTACATTAAAAGTTTTAGTTGATGAAGTACCTGCTACGTTATTTTCGTCATTTGACACTATTCTTCTAGCTATCTTTATTTTATTCTGAATTGATTCCTCAATGTAAGATTCTGCAACATTTGATGATCGCCATCCTCCATGACGCTTAAGGGTGGTAATATCTGCACCACTGTCGGCTAACATAGTAGCCGATATTCTCCTGAATGAATGTCCGGAATATTTTTCATGATTTGGAAGTTGAAGGTATTCGGCAATGAGTTTAGGAATTTTTCCGAAAGTGTTAATCCCAATGGGGTTACAAGTGCATCTACCTTTGTTATAAAATAAGAAAAGTTTATTATGTTTGACTTTAGAAGGTCTGAGGGCAATGTATTTTTATACAAATCTATATAAGAGAATCCTTCATCAGAAATAACGGTAAATATTCTGTGTTTGTTAGTTTTAGTTTCTCTAATTTTGACAACTAAAACAGAACCTTCTTCAGAGACATCATCGGTGCATATGTTATACAATTCCCTCGTCTACAAGCTCCAAATATGCCGAAAATCGCAACAACCTGAAAAAAGAGAGCAAAAGATGTGTTCCAATAGTTCACAAATATTTCAAATAAATATAACTTAAATACCTTCATCAAGAGATCCTTCTCATCAGCTGTTTCTACTAAAAATTTGTTCACATCAGCTTGGGAAAAGACCATAGTTTTTTCTGCTTCGTAACCGACATTCGCTTGTTTCATGTACAATTGAACTTTATTAAAAGCAGAAATATCAATACCATCTTTAATTTTGATCATGGCCTTCAATTTCGAGTGACTACACCACAAACTTGATGCCTTACATACTGCTGACTTCAATGTAATAAAAATTAGAAAATTAGACCATCACTAAAACTCGACTAGGTATGTCAATAAAGTAAGAGACACTTACTAACTCCGATATGTATGCCAGAACAACTGATTCGCATATAATCTTCACGTTCTTTGTTTCCATCCAATTTTAAATTTGTTGTACTCTTTTTCGTACAATGCACTTGACTTTGCCGGTATTAAGCATTGTTCTGCCTTCGTGGCTTGTTCAACAATTTCCTGCGGCAAGGAATCCATCTTTCTTCGCATGCTCTTCAGAATCGCTCATCAGCTGTCCAAAATGCGTGACGTCATAATACCAATGTCAATGTTGCCAACAGTAAAACTGCTTTTGCAATTAGTTCATAAATTAATTTCGATTCTTGCATAAATTTATAATGCTGTTATACAAAAAAATAGCGTATGCAACTCGTTTATAATGTTGCTTTATTGCATTCGTACAAATTTGAAAACTCGCTCCTAACGTCGCTCGTTTTCAAAACATGTACTCATGCAATAAAGCTTAACATTATAAACTAATTGCATAAACTACTATTATCAATTTCTGCCCTTTTTAAAAGTGAATACGTGGAATGTAAAATTCAAAGTATTCCTACCTTATAATTCTTGCCTTCTAATTCATACTTTATAATCTTTGCTAATGGCTTTATACCTTTGCTAAAGCATTTGTAAATCACACACAAGAACATCTTCAAAAAGGCGATGCATCTCTGCTTTTGTTTAATAAAGCACTTTTATGCGAGCTATCTCCTGTGTATAAATTACAATTTAATACTTGTGTACATGATGAATCTCTATTACTGTAATATTAATGTAGTAGATAAAAAATATTATTTAATATGCGAATATCTTTAAAAAAATTTCAATAACTTAATATGTTTATTTGTGTCGCAAATCGAAAAAACATCAAATAAAATGTTAAGCATTAGGCTATTGATATCAAGATTTATCAGTCTGTATAATAGGAATTACGAAGTGCTCATTCTTACCCCATTCAGATTCCTTCGCTCGCCTCTTCTCTGTACGTCTCCCGGTCTAAAACAACATTGGACTCTCCTCGCCGCATAGATAACTAGTTCCGGTGCACGAGTGTGAGAAAAGGTAACAATCGACGTGATTTCAAGGATAATGAACACTTTCAATTGAAGTTTTCTGCTATTTCAAAATAACACAAATCAAAAGTAGCAGATTAGTTTACAAAACATTGGCTCATTGCATGATACGTACCCCCAGAATCCTCATAAATGTTTTATATTTGGTTAAAGTTTCAATCTTGTGTAATTGTTGAAAACGTATATCCATCACGGCTCTGTTTGACCCTTGCTTAGAACTTGGTTACCATGTTGTTACTTGCTCCTCCCCTTGTTTCCGACCACACTAACTTCTCACGGAAGTATAGAGAATTACTGATTCTGGTGTGAAATTGTCTGATACAGGTGTTAGCAAAAAAATTGATTCCTAATCCCGCGATAAAAATTAGAAGAGTGGTAAATGATGGGAACGAATATTTATTGGTCCTTACAAGACCACATACATTGTCCATCGCATTACTAAACTGACGGCTTCATAAAACAGAATGTAACAAGTAAAAATTCCATAGGTAGAACAAGTTAATGATTGAAAGCATACGCCTGAATCAGTTCCCACAAAACCGTACGTTTCAAGTATTGTACTCTATAGCAGAATATAAATTGTATAATTTTGAGTTTTGAAAAAATTACACTTTTATTAATCACTCGCGATTAGTTTGTTTAGTTTCGCAACTGAAGGTTGTTTGATTAATTCGTGATTCCGGGTGCGTCAACTGCTAAGGCGATTAGTCCCGCAAGCAATGCATGTTTTTTATCGCGGGAGGTGGCGGTGATGGCTGGCGAGATCCGGCACCGACCTACCCGTCCGTTTCCGATTTTGCCCCAACCAGGAATCTCTCGCCAGCAAGGCACCGACAGGCTCTAAGCTCCCAACATGAGTGGAACTGTAGTATATGTAAGTGCAAGTGTATGTAAGTAAGGGATGAGGATAGGACAAGGAAAGGGAAGGAAAGATCGCGCGTCGCTGAGTACTGCTTCGGGATTCGTCTGGTGTTGATTGGAGAATTCACCGAAACGTACCCATGAGAGCAACCGGCCGCTGGAATTGTCCTCCAGACAACGAGTGAATTTGGCCTAGCTGACACATTAGTATCGAAAATCCTGCCACTGCCGGTAGTCGAATACTAGGATTTCGCGGTCAGAAGCGCTGCAGTGATACCCTGAGATATCTTTGCCGATAAGAAATGGTTGAAATGTCAATAATATAGAAATTGCCGTATTATATCAACTAACCGCTACTAACAATTCAAGAAAGTATTTATTATAATGATCTCTAGTTTTAAAAAGTCACAGTTTTGAAAAGACAAAATAATCCGGCTTTAGAAAATACATTGTAACCGCTCAATCAAATTCATGGTAAGATGACCCGATACTGACATTTAGAAAAGGCGACTGACTAGCGTCGTAGTATGGATGAATTCGATGCTATGACTAGTAAGTAACAAAAGTCGAGATGTCAAAGTGCCCCGACGAGGATCGATTGGGCGCTTGGCCTGAAGGAATACACAGTGCGCATTGCAAACCGGAGTGGATGGACGTGCAGACTAGTCTATCGGTCTTGTCGAAGCTGAAATATATTACAGATTGCAGTCGTTGCATCGGATTACTTCCGTTTATTATAAAACTCCCAAAGCTAACCCAGTGATCCTTACAACGTATTTCTTTCTTCTAATTACGCAATTACCTATTCCGTGAATTTAATCTTACGATTGTCCTGATTCTTTTGAATCATCACCTGATTTCAATGGAAAAAAGCACGAATTATAAGAAAACTGACGTAAATATGAACTGCTCTCCGGGAAAGACGTAACTGGTGTCTGCAGTCAACAAGGTGTTCGTTACTGCATTGAAAAGACTGAAACTTCTATTTTGTATCCTAAAAAAACTCTACCATAGAAGAGAGAAAATTTGGAGATATAAGCACTTAGTCGAATCAGAACGAATAGATAGAATTGTGACTCTACTAAAATTACGAAACAGATTTTTACGAAAGAGATTACGAAACAACAATTTTTTCTCAAGGGCAATTGTAAAAGTCCTTGTTTCTTTAGAAAAAGGAACAACAAAGAGTCATAGGATTACAAGGAATACTATTATTCTAATGAGTAAGTACTTAACATTTTTATATCTGGTTTAATGAAACTGACTAGAAAGGATTGTAAAGGAACAACTTTGTATAGTTAGCACTGGGTTTTGTTCAAGTGATTTAAGAGAGTATTTTTTCTTGCACTCAAGAATTTTTACATTGTTCTTTTTAGGATAGTGCATATTTTCTTCATTGTTGTGTTGTGTGAGATATACCTGTGTTTTAATTTTTCTTTTTGTTTTTTAGGAAGACAAAAGTGTAATTTTGGATGCTAAAATGTGTCAGGATGTATTTGTTCGTCCCTTGTGACCATTCAATTATATTTCCCAGAGATTGTCTCTATTCGCAAGATATCTCTTCCATTAAGTTGAGACTTGTTAGTTAAGCTATAAACAACAAAAGTATGCTGCACTCTTAATTTGTAGGAAACAACCGATAGTCACCATGAAGCCCCTGCGACTTACCATTGATGTTGGTCTCTCGAGAGCCGGGTTGGTGCCTGAGAGGCAAATACCAGGAAGGGAAAGAGGTAGCAATATAAATTAATTACATTAATATTCAATATGTGTCGGTTATTGATGTTAAAGATGAAATATTATTTTGACAACAACAAAATTTGTTTCTAAATTATTTAATGCAATTAAACTTCAATTAAAATAGAAACAAAATTATAAACCCACTTTCTCTACATCGACGTCCATGATTTTTCAGCACAAAATATTCTGTGTATTTCAGGAAGCGATTACAACGAACTATCTTACAATATACCATTCTAACAACACTGGACATACAGTCTGGAATTTCTTTTCTAGCCAAACGATTGCAAAGCTCGTTAAAATAAATATAAGCTATATACTAAAGAATGAAATGTTGTTGCTAATGTGTGTATACATATGGACACGCTGGGCAGTTAGGGTTAAAATGAAAATAAGTGTTGTGTTTAGCTATAAGAGCTTTTCCATTGATCATCAGCAATACTATTTTACAATCACCCTCTTCTTTTTAATAAATACCAAAAATCGATTATTTCAACAACTGGGTATTTTCACTGATTCTAACCGGCAGGTTAAAAAGAAAGTAAAAAATAAAAAAATCTAAAGGTGGTTATTTATGTAAAATTCGTTTCTCCTTCAGTTGCTTTGGCTGAGACGCGGCTCGGGGATTGTGGGAAAAATATACCTGGCGAGGAGCACATACATCACTTTCAACTTTATTCCGCTTATTTTCCAACTTTCCAAGTGGCATTAACGCATGAAGAGTAATAAAATAAACTTCTTAGCGCATTAAAGATGGCGAAAAATTATATTAAATGTATAATTGAACTACACATTTGAGTGGACCAGGTATTGAGGAGAAAATAATGTAGAAAAGTTTCTTTTGCAAAAAATTGTTATTTTAATAAGTGGCCATTCTGAACTGTCTTAACCTCAAAGTTCGGTAAAATAATGTAAAAATTTATTTTTGTAATAACCATCCTTCCATTCGTGTTTCTTGCCAGCTTTGTTTTGGTGCTGCCCACCACCTGAAACGAGCGTGGGTGAGAAATGGCCGAATGCTGTCAGCGACATGGTGCTTGGGAGGGGGCATTGGGAGTCGGCGGCCTTCCTCGTGGAGCCACCGGCAGCAGGCGACAGTTCCCGGAAGTGGCGCGCACCGGAAGCAGCGGCTGTGGGCGGGGCCCAACATGCGCCACGCGCCTGGACGGGGCGGCAGTTTCTTTCCCAATGGAATGTTCGGGCGACGGGCGCAATGTGCCAGGAAAACGACTTCTAAAACCCCATCTCCCGAACGCAACTGCGATAGTAATCCATACGTAGGGTGGAGATTAAAGCTAGTTTATTGAGAAGAAACAGATGCAAGATAAATGATGTTTCCAATAATGAAATATTCAACATAATCCCTATATAGTGTTTGACTAACTGTGAGTGCCCGTGCGTCTGTCAGTCACTGACGTTTACATCTCTTCTCTTCCACCAATCGAGACACGTGTGGTGTTATTCGAAGCTTCCTGGTGGGGGAACCAATAATTTGTTTTCGGTTCTGCATAGAAGATTGTAAGAAGTTATCAAAAACTTTTTTGTGCGTGTTTCAGCGTTGCGGTTGTTTTGGGTAGACCGAGAATTAAACCACCCCACCTAGATAGATTTATCTGGGTGGCGTTTGTTAAACTACAGTACCCAGAGGTAATTTTCACTCTATGACACCATGATTTTCTTCCATGGGGCTAGCAACACTGATTGTTGCCATCTCTACGTGCAACGTAGAGTTAGTCGGGTGACGGAACAGTCAGTTTGTTGTGCTGCGCTTAAGTTATTCATAAGATGTGTCTCATACGTATTTCTGTATTTTAGTAATACATTTGCAAAAACATATGAACAATAATACCGTGAAACTTGTTAAATTTGAAGATCAAGTGAAAACAGAGAAATCAGAATCAGGAGTAACGCTAGAGAATGGAAACATATCCGTATTTGACTTTTAACATTTATGTTAAGTGTGCAAATACTGATTTTCAAATGAATGTGACTAGCAAATTATTCTAACAACACTTTATTCTCATAAACATACAAATCATTCGCTTTTTAATGTTTAAATATATTTACGTATAAAACGATTAATAGAGTAAATGGTGAAGTACAAGAGAACACAAGCGAGGTGAGTCTGCAGAGTTTTAAAGTATTCATTGTTATTTAAACAAAGCAAAGTGAGAAGGGTATACATTTTTTCCAAATGGGCAAGGAAGGGCAAGTGGCCACAAAAGACTAAGAGGCCCGCATGCGGCCGGCGGACTCGGGTTGGACGCCACTGACGTAAGCGAATCGTCCGTTTGAGGCTTTCGCATGTATCCGAGAGGCTACACGCACTCTAACTGCGCTAGTGACACCAGGTTGCGCCCATCGATTTTCTTCTCCCGCGCGCGCCCTTCGGCCCATTTCGCCCCTGTATGCCAGGGGGTGAGGGGGGCTGCGGGGTGGGCTGGGGTAGAGGTGCCGGGCGGGGCCGGGAGGGCACGCGCGTCCGGTAATGAGGAACCGGACCCGTGCCCGCCTCGTTAACATGGCGCGGGGGGCGGGGTGGCACAGGGGAGGGGGCAGGAGGCGCCGATGGGCGTCGGAGGTCGTTAAGCGCCACGAGATCGCCCTCCGGCGGAGGATCATCGCGGTGAGGGGGGGGTGGCGTCAAACAACGCCGGCGCGCGGAGGAAAGCGCGCAGCGGGCGGTGATATGGGGTGACACATGGCTGGGGCTGGCTCAAGCAGATGTGTGATGACGCACGGAGTGGCGCTGGAGATGGATTAGGCGCTGGCATTTGAGATGGTAAGATGGGTTTCGAGTGGATAAAAGCTCGAGAATGTGACATCATCCTTGTTTCGTTTAGAGTATAGCACAGCAGCTGAAATTTCAAATAAATTTCAGGGGTTCGTCATGCTTGTCAGACCATGATCTACGAGTAATGAATAAAAATTCTAGAAATGTTAATAAGAAGGTACATGAAGATAATTGTTGAAAATAAAATATCCAGTCATGAATAACATATATATGGGAGGCATTGTAAAAAAAACTACAAAGAAAAATATTTTTTATATATTTTAACGCCGCTCATATTTCACACAAAATTTCACTAAAAAGATCCAAATTTTCAAAACGTGTACATGACGTTAATAAAAGAACTAATTGGGGAAAACAAATTTTGTTTGGTAAAAATCACTCCCTTCAATATCGTAGTTGGAGAACGACAGACTTATTTTTTCAAAATTTTTGAAAATTCAAAGTTTAACAAAAATGCAACAACTCCCTATTCTTTACAGTTCTTTTCTTCATATGGAGAAAAAAATTAAAGAAAAAAATTGGAGCAGTTTTTAAGGAATTAATTGTTTTAAATGTTTCAAAATTCTCTGTTTCACGTAAAATTACGCAAAAACTACCTGTATTTTTGAAAAATGCAAGACCTTATTTGAAATTGGTTTGATGCTCATATTTAAGAAAAATTAAAAGATTTGAACTTTTAAAAATTTAGAAAATTCAGGAAGTGCAACGAAACTGCGTCATACACCATTTCTTGAAGGGTCTTTTGGTGTGTAAGAGGGAATTTTTTTTTATTCTTTCCAGTTCTGAGAATATTTTGTAAATGATGTTGAGGATTCGTGTTAAGTACTCCAAAAATAAAAATATCCGTTTCAAACTAGCAGGCTTTTGAGTTTGTTCTGATCGGTTGAAGAAAATTAATTTTGGAAAAAATAGGTTTCACGCTTTAGACGCTAATGTTCATCACATACGGGCAGACGGACAGTCTCAGACGTTTTGCGATCAATCGATTTTTCGGTGTCAAAAATCTATAAAATATGGGTTCTGACTACACAGCGCGTTAAAGGAAGTAATTTACGAAACGTAAGAACAATATTTATCCATAAGAGTATTTCTGTTGAAAAGTTACAGTATTCTTCAGCCTTACAACATTTTTCTACTAGTTGAATGAGAAGTCAGGATGTTTTAAGAACATTTCAAATATTAAAAATTTCTACTAAGTAATTCTAAATAAAAAGATAATTTAAAATTTTTTTTTTTTTTTAAATTGGACGGAAGTAAAAATAGTTTACTAAGAATTAAAATTAAATAATAAAAAATTTGAGACGTAGCTCTCCTTGTCTTTTTTTGGCCTCCCTTTTCAGATTACAGTGTTGCGAATCTAAACCGAAGGCTCAAAGAAAAGTTGATTTGAGGGGTGCATTCTTTTAGAACATGAGGAATTATTAAAGAAATTTTGTCATTTTGCAAGCTACTCTAAACACACCGTTCAAATTCTTATATATGTTTATTCACACATAATTGTGTAGTCTTAACTATTCTTCGAAAAGGGAGTATTCCATTAGCAGTAATGTATATTCTGCACATAACAAATGTACTCGTATCCTATAAAACCATAATTACCTTACAGGGTGACGATTAACCTTTTCTTTTCCAGTGGTCCGGATCCAAGAACTGTACAGAAAACAGCGGCATCCGAGTGGCACATTCGTCCAAACAATACACTGCAATACTGTGCCCTTCCATCACCTCTCTGGCGTCACATGTATCACGGGTGGCGTCTTCAGAGGCGATGGAGCCGGGGCTCGTGGTTCATGCAGTCACCGCAAGATTTCTGCGCTAAAAAACGCACAACTACGTTTTGGGGGATTTCTTAGAATCTTCTGGCGGAACTACACACAAATCATCAGTTCCCCACGAGGAAAGCGAGGCGCGAAGAATGACGCCTCATTTCTCTCGGTTGTTGGACGGGAGGGGGTCTAACAGTGAAGACGGTCATGTAAGGATACAATGTTTGAAGAGCTGGAGAAAATAATAATATGATTTATTAAATTAATCCATTCATTTCTGGAATATGTAATACATTGATTAACTCTAATTCTCAGATCTACATAGATTATTGTTTCTGTTGACCACAGCAACGCAACAGCGAAAGAATTTTCTGTATTGAAATCCTTTACGGCAAGCCGACTCAGCAAAATATTAATGAATAGTTTTTTATTTATATATTTCTCTCAGTACAACTTATTTAATGGTATTATTTGTTTCACGATATCAGAGATTCCCTTCTCAATAAGATTACAAGTTAAAATGTCTTAATTCAATAAACAAAAGCAACTGTTTCATTTGAATACGCCGATCGCAGGGACCACGCAACGGGAGAAAGAAACGCAAAGAGGAAGGCAACACGCGACGAAGAGGGAGCACGACGACAAGGCGTAGGAAAAATCGCGGAGGCGCTGGAGCAGGTATCTGGCGCGCTCTACCAGGGAATACATTAATCACCCGGTCCCGGTCTCGTAGCGCGCGGGGGCGGATTTTCTCCTAAAATTTTTCTCCTGTTCCTTTATTTAAGCGCGTTAGCCAATACATTAGCAGGCGCGGCTTGAGAATGCCGTCGCCCCCGCCCGGCTGCAGTGCGTCGGCGTGAAAGATCGGCGGCGCGAGACGATAGTGCGAAGGGGGGGGGCAGGAGCATTAACAGCGAGACAAGCGCCTCCTTGCGCGTTCATCGCTCCAGAGACACAATCGGCCAGCCAGCGCGTGCGTTCTTTGTGATCCCAATTCAGAAAGGTGCTTCTGCACGGGCAGAGTTCCTTCAGAGTCATAGGCCGACATTGTTGCCAGTGAGTGTTCTTTTTTTCATACTTGGTCGTACGTAAAAATACTATTTTAAAAATTAATATTAAATAATAAAAAAATATGTATAATAATAAAAATGTGAGATGCAGTGGGCTCTCACCCTCTAGTTAACACTCACAGCTACCTGAAAATTGTTTAAACATTTTTGGCGACACTGTCGTATGAAGACTGGAAAAGAACACTGCCCCTATAAATTCACTTTTTGCTTTAAAATAAAGAAATGATTTCATGGAGAAATGTGACGCCCTCAAGGTGAAAAATAGAAATTTTGTTAATATTTGGTCACTTATAAATGTTATAAATTGTTTTGTGTTATTTACTTAGTGGTTGAATGACAACCAGTTAATATTGATGACAGAGAATTAATTTCTGAATTTGGGAAACAACAAATCTTTTAAAAGTTTTGTGATATTTTACGCATTTAACTTCGGACTCTAAGGTAGTACGTATACGAGAAAGTAAAACATTGGTGACTTTTTGAGAAAATTTTGAAAATGTTGAGGCTTCATGTAAAGTATTCCACCTCTCGAATGAACATATCCGTTTGCAACTTGCAGTGATTTGAGTTCGTTGAGATGCAGCAGAGAATATCTATTTTGGAGAAAATCGTCTGAACGCTTACGCGATAGCATTGACCACGGACGGGCAGACAGACCAACATTGACGGTCAATCGTGTTTTCGGTGCGAAGGACTTACAAAGCGTGATTTGGATTACACAACATGTTAGAAGAAGTAATATACTACATAAGGAGCGCCTGAAAATAAGAGGCCTCGTTTTGTCCAGAATTCACCGAATTTCGCCGCATGATTACAATTACTTTTTTATTGAGTAGATAGTAGGGTGAGAAAATAAGACGACAAACGCCGTCATCTTTTTTCTTTGTAAATCGCACGGACGGTTATCATCAAATGGGACTTGGAGCAAAACAGATCCCGTAAGCGCACGGGAAGCTCGTGCGGTTCATTTGGGAGCTCTCCTGGGTTATTGCAAAATAAGCGACCTCGTCTCCATCGTTTGCAGAGCGCACGAGTGTGCGTTGGCTGCTGCGCCGAGGAGCGTCAACACTTCACAGCAGAACTCGCGCGCGGCCCCAGCGCGCGCCCAGCGAGCGGAAGGAAGGGACTGGTGAAAGGAGAAAGTTATGGAGATGGAGGGGAAACAGTGAGGTAGCACATCAGGAATCCTGAAAAGGGGGAAAGGAGAATAGATGAAGACGGAGGGGAAGGAGTGGACGAGTGAAATGAGAACGGGTGAAGATGGAGAGAAGAAGTGAACTGATGAGAGGAGGAAGGTATAACATAAATGACAGTGACTGACCTAGCAGATCAGCTATGGGTTCTGAGGGCGCACGAGAGAAATCCTGAGGACGAGACGCAAAAACGGAGAGGAAGGAGTAGACGAGTGGGAGGACTATAGGTGAAGACGGCGGGGAAGGAGCGGAATAGTAAAATGAGAAGGGGTGATGCCGGACGGGAAGGAGTGGACTGATGAGAGGAGAAAGGTATGGACGTAAAGGAGGACAGTGAGTTACGTAGCTGGTCAGCTATGGACTCTGAGAGATCCTGACGTCGAGATGCAAAATGAACGGAAAGGAGTGGACGAGCAGGAGGAAAGAGGCGAAAACGCAGGAGGAGTCGGTGACGACGAATCCGCGCCGGCATGATGGGGAGACGCAGGGTTAAAACGGAACCTGACGTAATGCAGCGCACAAACGACGAGCGTTACGCGGACGCGTCCTCCGGCGGCCCCACCGGCTTCCCTCCGAACATTCCACAACAGCCCGTTGGAATTAACTGCTTTTAGTCATTTTAGGCGACTGCGCTAATAAACACGCCAACGCGCCGGCGCAGGCTACGCTGGCGGACTGCGCAGGGGGAGGGCGAGCTGGGGCGGGGCGAGCCGGGCGGGGATCGAGGCGGGCAGGGTGAGCTGGGAGAACGGACAGGGCGGGGCAGGGGAGAACGTGCGGACTGAGGGAGCGGGGCGAAAGGGGTGAGTGTGATGAGCTGGGATGATTGACTGATAGTAATACCCAGAACGTCAACTGCTTAGGCCATTAGTTCCGCATGTAGTGCGCCTTTTTCCTCTAAGGGTGGCGGTGTTATTCCCTTGCTGGATGGCTTGATCCGGCGCCGACCTATCGTCGACTATCGTAGTTTTTCCTAACCAGGTATCTCCGAACGAGCGAGGCACCCCCCTCCCAGCCGCGACAAGCTCTAAACTCCCGACCGGTCTGCCGGCGTGCATGGTGTAGTGAATATTTGTGTGTGAAAGGGAAAAGAATAGGACAAGGAAGAGGTGGGAAAGATCTCGCATGGTCCGTGGCCCGTTTGTTAGGGTACTTCTCCGGCATTCGCCTGGTGTTGATTGGAGAAACCATGGCAAACTACCTATCAGAGCAGCTGCCCGCTAGAAGTTCGCCCCAGACAGCAACTGAATTCGACCTAACTGAAAAGCTAGAGTCGAAAATCCTGCCACCGTCAAGACTCGAACTCAGGACCCTTCGGTCAGACGCCGGTGGGATGAGTTGGAAGAGCGGGCTGGGAAGGGCCTGACTGAGCAGGGCGAGCAGGGGGGGGGCCCGGGGAGCTGTGAGCAGGCCGGGGGGGCCCCAGGCATTACATCCACTGGACGGCTGCTTCAGAGGAACATCATCGTTAGTCGCGGCGTCACAGCGCGCGCTGACCCCCCGCCCTGCGGCACTCGCCCCGCGCGACCGCCCTCTTCATGAGCGGCCGACTGATAACCGCGAGCGCTACGTGGCGTTTTCACCGCGACGCCAGCAGCGCCGGTCAGCCGTAAAACTGCCCTGTCGTTCGGCGGGGGCGGCGGGGGCGCGAGCGCAGAGAGGGCGAGTTGACGGCCCTGTTTGCAGGTGCAACTCGACGGCCGGGTAAATACTACGTGTCAACACAGGGAGAGGCGACGCGCGTCCGTACAGATTGGCGCGTAATGCACTCGCAGGGCTATAATTCATGATCGCCGGTCGCGCGGGCGGCGGACGGGGGTGGAGGGCGCGGGCGATCGCCCACTGCTTTGCGCTGACCACGCCCCTTCCCTCGCTGAGCGCCGCTGTCCACTGCCCACGAAATTTGCCGGCAGTGTCATATGATACTGGCGGAAAATCACCCATTCACTACGGAAGGTTGGCCATGTTTTTACAGATTTCATTTAGGTCTCCGAACTGTTAGATATCTAACAGACGTTGCCGCTTCTACCTGTAACTCAAAGAGATGGCCGTATTATTATTTAAATAGTCTTAGATGTTGTTGTTGTTGGTACGTGATGTTTATTTTATTTCCGAACTCACCTCAGCTATAGAGCGATCATCAAATGCATGAAGAACATACATGTGACATAGGAAGAGGAATTGCATTTTTTTTCAGATGAATATCTTTAGCATTTCGCAAAAAAAACTTTACTTTACATAATTGACTATTATACACTACTAACTTGTGTACCAAAAATAATTTCTATTAGTGAACTTTCTGCTACTGGGAAAAGGCAGATTTTTTGTTTACGCACAGCTGCGATGCGACATAAAATAATACGTGAGTATAAAATTCTTGGAATTCGAGCATTACGTAAAATATTTAAATTTACTCTCGTTGAAAAATATGATTTTTTTCTCAAAGAGATCATTACATTGAAGCCAGGCATTAGAGTCGGCTGATGTTCCTTTGACCTTCCCCATCGTCGAAAATCCATGAAACGGAATATATGATAGAAGCGTAGAACAACGAACCGCGTTTTATGGGGATTTGTTGAATCGGATGGGAGAGGTGAGATGTAGGAGTGACATACTTCATCAGGAATCATTAATCCGGTGCATTTGGAACATGCAGAGGATTTCTATGTACGTTCGGATGAATTCACGAGAAATATCTGGTGAACGAATCGAAACAACAGCATTTCATAGTTGATTTGATTATTCTCCTATTCCTTTTTGCTCATCACATGATCATTACCATTAATTAACTCAGTCTTCATATTAGAAACGACACTTGTATTCAGACTTGTGAGAGATGTATTAACATAGAAAACATTCTCTGATTGACCAAGTCCATTAGATCACTGTGCGAAGAGAAATAAAAGAGAACCGTTCTCAAAAGAGAAAGTTCCAACATTTTTAGTGAAGACTTCAACGATCAATATTCATCATTAATAAATTTAAAATGATTTGCCTTTTTTAATATTTCTTCTTTAATTGTGCACAGTTCATTATTTAAAATTAGATATCTATTTTGAATGTCGGTGCCGAGTTTGCTACTCTCTTGATATAAAACATAAAATAGCCGTAACTCAAAGCATATTTAAAAAATTGTAAAAAGTATCCGGAGAAATACAAAATGGAAAAATTGTAACTATAAACGAAACATCTGTTATCTTGCGAATTTTATTTAGATCTTTGCAATTTTAAAATAGAAAACAACTCTCATTTTTCATTAAATACTTTAGCTATCATGTACTTTCAGAAGCTATGTATCAAATTCTTAGGTGCATTAGCAAAACACATTTGTATAATTTTCAAGGAGGAGAAAGTGACAATTCGCAAAAGTCCTGATGAAGAAGCACAAAAGCGAATCTAAATGCAGATCTCCAAGATCGTAGATCCCAGGCGGCGGTGACAGCATGGGAGCGCAGAAAGACCGATTGTTTGATTGTTAGTGATCCCGGACGCGTCAGCCACTGAGATCATTAGTCTCGTAAGTGTAGTGCATGTTTTTTCGAGAGGTGGTGGTGATGTGCCCCTGTTGGATGGTGAGATCCGGCGCCGACCTGCTGTCGACTAGCGGGGTTTTCCCCAACCGGGTATCTCCCATCAGCGGGGCACCGCCCCAACCGGGACATGTTCTAAGTTCCCGACCGGTCTCCCGGCATGTGAAGTGTAATGCATATTAGTGTAAGTGTGTGTGTGCGTGCAAGGGGTGAGGATAGGACGAGGAAGAAGAAGAAAAGATCGTGCGCGGTCCGTAGCCCGTTTGTTAGGTTACTGTTCCAGCATTCGCCTGGTGTTGATCGGAGAAACCACGGAAAACTACCGATCAGAGCAGCCGGCCGCTAGAATTCTCCTCCAGACAGGGACTGAATTCGACCCAGCTGACAAGCTAGAGTCGAAAATCCTGCGTCCGTCAGGACTCGAACCTAGAACCTCCCGGTCAGGGGTACTGCGGTGACATCAGTTGATGCCCTGAGCCAGCGTTGCCGGTCGCACAGGCGGACGGCAGGGAGGGGCGTGGCTGGGCGAAGCAGCCTCTCGTTCGGATGGAGCACCGCGGCGCAGCGCAGTCCCAATGGAGGCAGTGGAGCGCTGCGCGGCCCGGCGCCCATTCAGCTCTCCGCCCGCGCTGCCAACCGCCGGGACGCGGCTACGGCTAATCATTTGCCTTGCGCCCGCCTCGGCAAAGGGCCTGGCTTTTTACGCCCCTGCAGCCCGGTCGCGTTGCAAAGGCCAGCCGCCAGGCTCAGCGCACGGGAAAGCCATGCAGAGGACACAAGTCATACATTACATTTATCCCTTTTGTCGACATATTCATTTTGTTTTTCTTCCAAAAATTCGTTATAAAAAGTTAATATATTTTCAGTATTGACGGCAAAAAACGGATTTGGATGAACTGCCTTATTCCCAATTGTGTGTGGAGCATGGGATCGTACACATTTTGTTCGGTTTTTTATCATAAAGACTTCTTTCACTCATTTCAAGATCCATCTGGGGGAAAAATCTCTATGTTGAATATTATAGTAAAGGTTTTTTCATCTTAAATATTATATTTGTAGGAAGACGCTAAAAAACAATTTTGCAATTTTCGAAAGATCGGAATTGTCAACAAACATGAGACCTGCACCATTCTATTATGCGCCCTTTGCGCTATCCGAGGACAAAGTTTAATAAACAAATTAGGTGTCATTTCTTAGAACATTTTTAAAATGATTTGAGGCTTCATGTAAAATAACCTTCAAAATCAAAATAACAGTTTTGAAATTCGCAAAGCCTCAAGATCGTTTAGATCTAATAAGGATTATCGATTTTGGAGGTCGACTGAACGGTTTAGGTGCTTGCGTTCATCAATGACAGATGCAGAAACAGATTCTGATTCCATCAAGTGTTAAAGGAAGTAATTTACTATATAAAGCAATAGAGTTTCTCTACTTTGTCTTTACCAGGGCCCGGCAATAAGAATTTTTCTGCCGAAAAGTGGCTTTTTTCCGATGCACGCTTACATAACTTCCACTTCTTATGAAGTGAGAGAAAGTAAAAACTGAATAAATTTTGTTTGTATATATAGCAAATTACTTTCTCTCACTCGTGGTGTAGCCAGAATCCATGTTTTGTGGGTTCTTGATATCGAAAAATTTATTGATTTAAAAACCTCTGTCTATTCGTCCGCCCGTCTGTGGTCAACGGTCGAAACCCTTCGCCCGAATTTCTGAAAATATATATTTTTTCTTTCAAAAACCGATTCAATTTTTTTCTACAAACTTTTCCCACGGATAGAAGAAGTACGCTTAACAAAATGACATTGATTTCATTTTCGTTGATCTCTCTAAATTTACGAAAATTTCAAATTTAAAAATTGCGAGAAAATTTACGCTATTACAGCGTATATTTCACTCATTTTCTCGCACGATTACTAATTTAGAGAAGACATTATTGTCATTATTCAATCCGCTTTGCTCATATGTTTTATTATAGCAAGAAGTTACTGATACAGGGTTAATACTACGTGAATATTTTTTGAGACCGCCTACATGCCGCAATAATCGTGATTAATATTCACCGTTACTCATCTACCACATAGACAGATCGATTGTCATCCCATTTTCCTGAATTTATTCCTGTTCTGTAGACAGTACTCCGTATTTTGTTCTCGTTAGTTTTTTTGTGTTAAAGGGAATGTTTCTACTTTGTTATACATTCTTTTACCAGTAATACAAATGATCATTTTTTTCAATTTAGCAGCGTACGGAACAGATAAAATAAATCAGTGTATATAAATTCTCAATGGCGCATCTGTCAGCTTCTCTTTCAACTGTAGTCAAAAAGGTAACTCAATGCGTTCTACTGAGTCTGACGTTAAACTTCAATTCTGAAAAATTCTCCTCAATCTCAAAACTGTTAATGAGCCAGGAATAATCGTACTAACTCCAATATAAAATATTCAATTTCTCAATTTTGTTTCAAAATAAGTCACCTTTTGTCAATAAAATAAAAACTTTATTCTAAGCAATTTAATGAGGGTTTCGTCAAAAAAAGTTTCAAAATATTGAACTGAGTTTGACATTAAACTTCAATTCTCAAAAACCTCAGAAGAATTGATACAACTTCTTCCACATATGTTTGAAAAATCTCTTACTACTGTGCGTACTATAAAAAACTCCGTTTGCGGTGGCTCTTCCAAAATGACGTTGCGTGGCATACAAATGCAGCATTCGTTTTAAACTTGCCATGGAAACATAATTTGATATTTTTCCACCATCTGTGTAATATTCAGAGTCGTTTCATTAAAAAAGTAATAAAAATAGTTAAGTTTCACAAATTTATCATTTTCATTCTAGTATGAAATATCTGTACAATGAATATTTTATATAATTTCTCATCTATTTCCCCTCATTGCTTATATTATCTTCGATATACTTCTTACAACCAGTTCCCTTTTCCCTGCCAGTCTTCTATATCCCACAACAGTTAAAGAGCCAGAAACAAGCACACTAATTCCAATATAAAATTTTAGTCCCTCGTATTTATTTCAAAAGAATGGTCATCTTTTTGTGATGCACAAAGTGAGAATATGTCACTATGAAATTTCATACGAGTTTCGTCAAATAAAACTCAAAATAATAAACTGAGCCTGATATTTAACTTTAATTCTGAAAAACACTCAAAAATAGAACTGATATCTGTCTTCTTCCACAATATTATTCAAATATTATTAGATACTTCCCAAATAGTATTACTCATTTTCACCAAACAATATTGTTAAAATATAAAGTTATGTTTTGTTTTTATACTTACGTTCTCGTACTCCAGTGTGCAGACATAAAAAACTTTTACTGAAAAAACTTATATTTCTTGTTCAAATGAATATTGGCCCACTTACAGTGTTCGTATTGTTGTTCTTATTGTTCTTGAAATCTATTGAAAAGTCAGTTACAATTGAATATTCATTTGAACAAGAAATATAACTCCACGAGAATTTGTAGTTTTTTTCCTGGAAATTGTAGATTGCTCATCATTGTTTACTAGATCCCTTCTGCTCAGCATCTTTGTAAAGTCCAATTGCATCTAGTAGCGTCTCGACGATCTAAATAAAATCCATCTTTAATACGTAAGCTCATCAAGTGTAAACCATCATTATTAAGAAGTGAAACAATTGCTCAACACGTGGCCGCAAGCTGCACATATTGCGTGTTCTACTTCCCTTTCACGAACGGAGTGAAATATCTGGGTTTGATGCCGGTGCGAACCTATGCCTGCAACAAATTTTCTTGCAAATGATCGCAATGTCTTCATCAGTGATCTGGAATGTCAATAATACTCTATATAACTGTTACAGGAAGATTACCTAGTCAACTGAAATGCGAAACATGAGAAATTAAATAAATAAAGTTAGTTACAATAAACGTAATTTTGTGACAGAATAAAACAAGAATTATTCATTTGTATGACATCAGGGTCCTGCAATATGATTTTTTCTAAAAACATTGTCGTTTTTTCCTGTATAATTACATGTTCTTCTCTAAACTCTGTACTATATAGTATCGGACAAATCAGGAAGTGAAAATTGAGCTTTTTCGCCAAAATTAATTTTATATACATTTACATATTTAGTTAAACAAACAATAACATGAAATGGTAATATTTCAGTTTGTTTTTATCTTTGGCGCGAATGCTAAATTTATTACTAGCATTTCAAGAAACAGGTTTTGGCTCTCACCTGGAGTGATGAAGTTTACTGATCGCCTAAATAGTTTTTTGCTTGTTTGTTTTATTTGTTTTTTTAGAAAGACCAATATACATTTTGAAAGATAATATAAAGAATGATTATGTCAAAGAACTTAGTAACAACGAGCAGTATGGAATTTATTATTCATTTACGGAGTCAAGAAGTTTACTGATTTACATCATATTAAAGTCTGCTAGGTAATATACGTGTACATTTTTAATCAAGGAAAAATCTTTTAATAATTTAGAACACAACTATTATTGTTATTACTATAATAGAACGCTAGTAACGGCAAGGATCTAATCAACAGCAAATTAACGTAGAAGTTGTATGTTTTCAAGCGTCAATTGGGGGTTTCCTGGCGATAGAGAGGGTCCGCTTCCCCAGCTTCCCATCAGGGAAGAGATCATCAGCCCCGCGTGTGTCGTGCCGTCGCCTCTAATGCCCCTCGCTGGGTCGCGTGCGTCACGTTGCATTACCTGAAAAATGGAGCTCCGTCACGGATGCGATTGCGTGAACCGCCGCCGAGTCCGCTTTCGGCGCGTGTGGTTCTCGCATGCCGCGCGCCAGAGCGGGCGACGCTCTAAGAACTGTCATTAGGCGCGCGGGAGGGCGCGCTCGCGGGCGCTGTGTACACACACTTCTGACGGCATAGAGATAAGCGTTTAGATGCGAGGCCGCTGTGTTTTCGGTTTCGTTGCTTTCATTCGCGAGGCGGGGCGGGGATTATATAAATGGAAGTCCTGAAGCGCGGCGGCAGGCGAGGCGGTGGGAGGGCAGGGGGGGGCGGGTGGTTGGATGGTTGATTGGGCAGGCGGTTGGTTGTGCCGGCGATTGGGTGGGCGGGCTGTTGGTTGGGGGGGGCGGTTGGTTGAGCGGGCGGTTGATTGGGCGGGCGGTTGGTTGGGGGTTGGTTGGGCGGGTGGATAGTTGGTTGGACAAGTGGGCGGTTAATGGGCGGACAGTTGGTTAGGTGGAGAGCAATTGGCCCGGTGTTATTGCTTTTGGGCAGGCTTGCAAACGGGCGGAGGGGCGGACAGTTTGACGGCAGTTAGGCGGGCAGGTGGGCGGGAATTTGGGCAACGGGCATGTGGACGGATGGTCGGCTAGTTGGGCGGATTGCGCAGGGGCGAATACTCTGGTGTCTGGTCGAATGAGCGAAGGGGCGAGTGGTTGGGCGGATGGGCAGGGCCCACGGGTATTTGGCGGGCGACTTGATAATGGCGGCGACGCCCCAACACGACAGTGCACACGCACGCGTTTGTTCTGTGCACAACGCGTCGCATCGTGTCGCGCAGCTCGCGTCGCTTTGCTGCCACTCTGTTGACGTTGCTTCTCCTCTTCGTGCAATGACTCAGGGCTCTGCAAATCTCTTACGGCACGACAAGAGATGAGCAAGGTACATTGTTCCACAGAACGTAGAGGAACTGAAATTGAAATTCGGTAGAGCACATGACACCAGGCAAGGATAACATACTTGTATACAAGCATACACATGAATATACGCGTGGAAATACTGACTTGTAGATCCCAAAAACGTCAGATATTTTTGAAACACGACAAATACTATTATGTTAACTAGAATGGATGTTTTTTTGTAGTCATTATAATATATTTAAATATTCACGTGTCATTTAAAATTGATTTTTAACAAGTGATTTTGAATTAAGAAGTAGGGCATTCTTTCTTCATATTTTGATTCATTTAACGTCATAAAAAATAATAAAGTGTTGAAAGACGCGAGAAAATCTACGTTTGTCAAAAACAACTTGAGATGAGTTATATAAAGACACAACGCTAAAAGTAGAGAAGAAAGAAGAGGGTCTCAAATCAGCAAACTGATTTCAATGACGATGATTTTTAAGAACATAAATCATATAATTGTCACCACCCTGTCACCATACCGGGAAGGCAATACGTTCCGCAAGAGTAAATATATCCAATTATTGATATTATTGCTGAATAACCAATGTATTTTAATAATTAAATTTGTTCAAGTTTTCACCCCGTGTTGCCTTGTTTACTGTGATTGCTATAACCATTCAGCTACTGAGACGACTTCGAACAGTTTCTTAGACTTGCTTTATTGTCAGTTTTAGTTGTTTTTTTTTAGATATCTCTTGAGACTTCATTTTACACCACAAATCTCCGGCCTAAATAGTGAATAACTTTGATCAAATGCAAACTTGTATGATTGGTTACAACATTACAATGTGCAAATGATGTTAGAACGTCCCTACAGAAAATATTTTTTTAAATTCTCTTTTTAGATTGTGAGTTTGTGAAAATATCCTTGATCCGTACTTATATTTATAAAGAAAATTAATTTTTCGTGCCTTTTCAGTCATTAGAGAATTTCTTTTGCGCAGCACAAAATGATAAATAAACAAATTTTGCTCATCTTTAATTGGCTACACAAAAGCAAAGTATTGACAACGCAGAAGCCAATTAATAAAACGCGCCAGTGATAATTATTTAAGTAACGAGTTTTTGATTATATTTCCAGATTCCCTTAGAAGCAGATGTGGAAAGCTTTCGTCTCATGGGCGAGCAGGCCACTGCCATTGAAGCTGGAAAGAAGCCGGATGTATTTACGTCGCTCTTCATTAATCATTCGCGAGGCGGCGCCGGCGGGAAAAGCCAGTTCCGTAGCGCAACGCCTCGCCCGCTCCGTCCCCCACCCGCCTCGGCCCTCGTCGTCACCTCTCGCTGGGCCCCCCCCCCCCCGACCAATTTTAACCCCCCCCCCCCCCCCCCCCGCCCCTCACACCCCCCTCCACTCGCCACCCCTCGCCAGCCACCGCCCCTGACACTCGCCACCTTCACACTCGTCACCATTCACCCTTCGCCGCCCCTCACCGCTCGCCATCCCTCACCTCTCGTCGCCCCTCACCACTCGTCGGCCCCCACCCCTGGAGAGCAAGAATGAAAAATAACGGTAGTTTAAGCCTCAAACGAGTACCTTGAAAATTCGTCAAGGGTTTTCAATAGTATATACATAATGACACACAATTTTATTTACTTGAGATCGATACTTTCTCCCAGAAAAATTGAATTTTGCTACCGTACACGACTCTCTACAACCTTTTGTGTGCACATGTGTGTGAATATAAATATGAGTATATGTGTGTACTGTCGGGAATATATGTGTGCGCGCGCAGATTTGTGTGCATGTGCGTACGTGAATATGCATGTGTGTGTGAATGTAGCGAGAAAGTATGTGTGTATATGTATGCCTGTGTGTGTAGGTGTATAGGAATGGAAGGCAGAAGTCGCAGGCGCTTCTGTCGACCGCCGAAGTGACCTCGGCGGCGGGGTCGACTGCGCCGCCTACCCGGATGACGCGACTCCGAAGCCGCAGTTCCGGTGCGACGGCCGCTCCTGCCGCCCACACCGCCTCCAACTCGATCCCCGTTGCCCGTACCAACCCCGCTCTTTTGCCATCCTCGCCGCCGCACAGCCATCTCCCCGCCACTTCCGACCACCCCGCCGTTCCATCCGCGCCTCGACCTTCCAATCCCGCCCCCACCTCTCCAGCCCCCGTGGGCGGCGGAGGTGGGCGCCTGGCGCGGCGCCACGAGCTGTTTCGAAAACTACTTGTTGGCTGCTGCGGGGCGCGGCTCCAGATGGCGCGGGCGCGTCCATGCGTCTAAGCGGCCGCCGCGCCACCGCAGCCGCAACAGCGCCCGCCCCGCCCACCGCCCGCCCACCGCCCGCCCACCGCCCGCTCTGCGGTCAAAGGCCGAGGTGCCCTCTCCCAGCAGCCCACATCTGCCCCGCGACACAACACACGAATGCTCAGCAAAAGGCATACGCAAGTCCTTCCACTCAAGTCGCGGAGTTCATTTTATTATAGATTACACTGAGAAAACTAGTTATCCTAAAATTGCACGAAATTTCTCCCCAGTATTTTCACAAAAAAAAAACGCGAAAATTTCTAAAACTTTCGAAAAATTTTACATGACCTTATTTCAAAGCCTATCTTTAAGGAACGGATATCATTTAAGTAAAAAATCTCTATATTTAATATTTTAATTGAAGGAAGACTTCGAAAAGAAATTGAAGATTCGCAGTTTTCGAAAAATTAGAGTTTTCAACAGACATGATACCTGCACCATTCTTGTAAACATCCTTCACACCATCCAATAACAAAATTTCATCAAAAGTGACGGAGCCTTTTTTTTTTGTTGATAATTTTGAAAATATCCCAAGGGTTTCTTGTAAAGAACCCTCCAAAATTGAAATATCGGTTTCTAATTCAAGGTACTGCCACATATGTCAGATCGATTGAGGAATATAATTTTTGGAGAAAATCGGCTGAACGGTTTAGCCGCCAACGTTGTTCGGAGGCAGACCGGCACATAGACAGACAGACAGACGAAGAGACGTTTTGCCGTCAATCGATTTTTCGGTATCAAGGACTCACCAATATGTATTCTGGCTACACCACGTAGAGGATTCTTTTTCTAAATTTAGTACTTGGATATATCCACTTTTTCATTGCCAGGGCCCTGTAATACGAGTTTTCCCGCCGAAAATTCGCCGGTTATTGACGAAGCATTACATAACTTTCTCTCTAGTCCGTACGGAGATAGTAAAAGTATCTACAACTCACATTAGCATACTAGTTGGAATGAACATGTTTGAATGAATGTTATCATCAAACAAGACTCAATTGGCTGCGAACAAAGATTTGTCTCAATGTGTCAATTTGTGTCAATTTGTCTGTAAGCTATTCTCTCTCGTCATTTTTTGAAATTGTTTTTTTTTTCTAATATTTAATGACGACGAATAAAGTACGCACTAGCAACACTGCCATATACTGAGAGAAATAAATCCCCTTTTTACCGTTTCAATTTCTCTTATTAATGAGTATATTATATTTAACTTTTACTCCGAGTCAATTAGATAACTTCTTTGTCATTCTAAGTACCGCCAATATTTTCAATGCAATAATGATATGGTTTAAAATGTAGTCTAGCGGTTATTCCAATGAATACATATACATACGTCTATTCATATAACGCTGCGTAACTGTTTTAACTGCTTATTAAACAACACGTTCAATAGTTGAAACCCAAAGGTAAACAATTTTGAAAATCAAGTACATAAATGGCATGTCTCTGTAAGCAAGGTAGTCTTACAGTGTACGAATTCATCATCTCGATTCGGCAGGTCGAGGGTTCATCTTTAGAGTTATTTGTGCCACAGAGTTATTGCGTTCTGCAAATTTCTACCCATATGACCTCATCCAAAAAGCTCACAACCTAGAGAGAGATTTCAGATACACACTATTCACATTACTTGTGAATGGGAAACAAAAAAGTTCAAACGAAAGCAAAGAAAAAAAGACGGAAATCCATTAAGGATTAGAACTCATGTTACATAAACGCAAAAGAAGGAAAGAAACTCTTATTAACATAAAACATTATAAGAATCAACAAAAGAATAATGAGAGAACGTCATTTTTAAAAACTAATCTTTCTTTCTTTTTTGTGATTCGTTATTATATTTTGATGAACATAATACGAGTAATAAAGATCTGGAACTACGGCTCAGAGAAGCTTGAGATAGAAATGCTTGCGTTAAAGAAAATACTTCAGCTCTGAGAAAACTCCACTAGAGTACGCGTATGTTTCTACTTCAGTACAATAAAAGTTTAATTTCAACCCGTATCATTTCTTCCTCATCTGAATCTTTTTGATGCACTTGTTAGCGTGAATAAAGACTCAAGAACGATAATCTTCTCAGCACAGTCATGGAATCAAACTAGTTCCGACCATTAACAACAAGAACATGCAAGTTCTTTATTTAATTTCCCTGAGATATTTTCTGGCTGAGTAATGCCGCTATTAACATAGATTTCATGTATTGCCCAACATTCTTCTTTTTCATAGTCACTTATGGTATCTGCTTTTCCTTAGAAATTCTCTTTCGCTTTAATTCACTTACGTTTATCTTTCTATTCTTTGGTATTTAAACAGGAAGATAATGAATTATTCAAGTACATATTTCTTGGGAATGTAATTAGCATGTAGTGCGAGTAAAAGTAGGTGTAATTACGTTTCAGGGTGAGCGAGATTACAAACTCCGTGGAGTCACTACATGAAGCTACTTTATGTTCCTTTACGTACTCTACCTCATTCTGTAACCTGAAATATCCAAAGAATGACCTCATTTCACAAAGGTTATCCTTGTTTACGTTTTTAAACAGATATTAGATGTCTCCATTTCAACCATTGTAATTTTCATAGTGATCACAATCATTATTTTAGGGTCTCTTCGAAAGTTCAAAGGGAATATGGTAAACGTTGCGCATGATTCACAAAACAGTGTTGAAGCAGAAACATTGCAGCATTGGTTACTGTTACATTATTTTAAATACAGCGTATTGCGCAAAAACCTAAATTCCTGCGTCAGGTTTCTACCGCGTAAGCAGAGGAGTAGAGCGAGCTTGCTCGAGCAAATAATGGCTAGCCATTAGTCTCCTTTTCTTTCTTCCTCTGCCTCGTCTTTCCATGAAGCGAGTCACAAATTGCACTTTGAAGTACATTTTACTGGGATTATTATTTGAAAATGTGGATAACATATTTAGTTTTAATAGTGAAATAAAAACGATTTACCTACAGAAGTCATGTTAAGCTGTAATAAATGTAGTTAAAAAGACTTGGATGTACAGTTTAAGTAGACAGATTTACAGTTCTATCAAAGAGATGTCTTCAGATGTACGGATATGTCGTATATATTAGTAAAGATCCATGACAACTTGGTTTAAATTTCGACGAGAATTTTTATTTTTATTTTTACCTCTTAAACCACTATTTGGTTACTGATGTTTACAATGAGTTACGTCTTAAAATGTTTTCATTTTTCTAATACAGATCAATTCAAGTTCGATAGTGCTGAAGAAACTCTTTCATCAAATGAGTCTTTTAAAGCATCTTTAACTTTAAAACCAAGGAGATATATGAAATTCACCCAGGGTTCTCAACGTTTGAACTTGGCAATTGTGCCACATTTTTATAAGCGTACTTTACTCTATTCGAGGAAATAATTTAAAGAAAATAATTGGAACCGTTTGTTAGTTAATAAACATATTGTATGAAGTCTGGTTATCTTAGGATAAACTTTACAAAACTGAGTTCAGTTTCGTAATAATACTTATTAGAACAAGTTTTATAAGAATTTATGACCCACTATTGAAAATAATAATCAGTTTCGTAATGAAAGTAATATTGTGCCAATGCATGGCCTTCTAACTAGTTTAAAAAACCTTTGCAGGACGAATAGTAAAATTTACAGGAAAATTATTTAATTATTATAACTTTTACAAAATAGAAAAAACGTTGTACGTTACTCTTAACGCACCAATTAACATAGATCGTTAGGTTAGCACACTCGACATAAGGACTACATTAAATAATTCAAAATTGCCATGTTGTAATAATGTCCTACGATACTTCTTTCATCAATATTAAACCTTCAGGCATTTACGACGGTATATGCCGTTCTTTACGGAATCACTCTCTAATGTGTATTACGGCAAATGCCGTTCATGTTTGAATACGTCGCCAGGGTTACTCGATAAATGTCGCGAAGTGATCACTAGCTAACAGTTCAATGTAGTATCTTAGCTTCTTGCATTCCGATTTTCTCATTTTTCACATCAGCTGCCGATTTTTTATGGGCGATAGTGTCCTGACGTATAATTTTCTGTAGCAGGTTTGACAAAATAAATGATCCAGACGTAAATTAAGGTAAAAAAAGCAAACGTTTGTCTAAGTAATTGAGTAGTGTGCTATAACAATAACAAAAAAGAAACATCATATTGTTGCACAATTTTGCATGGAAACCCTTTTTTCATATTATTCTTTGTTCGAAGTACATCGTTCTCGGAAAGATATGTTGTTTTTTTAGGTTAATGTGCATATTATTTGTCATATTCAATAAACTAAATGAAATAACATACGTCTCTCTAGATATCCTAACTGTTTTTGACATTTTGCTTTAATAGTTCAGAAGATATGCAATTTTAATCTAGATGAAAACGGAATTCTAACTTAGGCAAATTTAAAAGCCACGCTGCAGCAGTTGACAGCGGCGGCGAAAGTCACGCCTGAAGGGTTAATTCGTCTTTTCGTCTTCAAAAAAAGTACACTATGAAATTCACTTGACTCGTAAACGATCTCCAGAACGATCTAGAACATGTGGGCAAGTGCGTCTTGCCATCTGCACGTCCACGGGCGCAGGAGGAGTCGGCGACAGAGGAAGCCTCCGCCGAGCGGCGGGGGCGGAAGCGGGGGCGGAGGCGATGCCGAGCGACGAGCGAGCGACGGCACGCGGCGGGTCGCCTTACGGCGCGCAGATGCGGCGCATGGCCGCGGGGGCGGCGGAGCACGCGCCCATTGATCGCACGCGTGTTTCAATCATTCGCACCCGCTGCCTCCTAGCCGCACGGCGCGCGCCGGCAGATCCATCATCTTCCCCCTCGCCCCCTCGCCGCCCTCCCGGCCCCGGCGCCGGCGGCGGCAGATGTGTCGCTTGTCTCGGCGAGGGGAGCGCCCGGACCCCTTCTTTGGCGCAACTGGGCCACTGGAACAATCAGCTACCTCCTATGCAGGATTCTCGACCCGAATACAAAGACTAAAATTATCAATTAAATATTATTTCAAATTAAGTTTCATTATGTTGAAAATGTCTTGGGTTATATATCAATTCCGAAGTTCCAAATTACTAAGAAATCAAACGTATATTTATTTTGAAATAGGTTTGTTTTATGTAGGGAGAAATGTTTTGCAACTACATGTGTTTACAATATGTTTACAAATGTTTTGCAATATGTTTTCTTTAATATTTATAGTTAAACAAATGTTAACAATAAGCAGCAGCAGGGGATGAAAGTAATTTATAACTACTTTGAATGTTCTCCGCATATTTTATTCGTCATTGTTCCAATATCAACTTAGTGAAATATATTCGTATTTATATGCTAAACAATAATGTGCTTGAATGTATTAAAACAATGAATTTCACAGGTTCAGAAAATCACAAAGAAAAGATCCATAATTATGATTTAAAAAAGGCAGAAAATAATAGCGAATGATAAACGCATCAAAGCATTGTGATTGTGAAATAACTTACGAAGAAGACGCTTCAAAAATATGTGATAATTCGTGGAGAAAATGTCATCTTTTATTTCAGTCAGAGCGCCAAAACTTCATGTTATGCATTGCTCAACCATTGCTCAGTCACCTTTGTAAAATGTAGGGGTCGAAAGGTTATATGTTTTTTATCGTAATTACGTATTGTTTACAATATATTTATATGACAGTTACATAAATATAGTGAATGATATCCATTACCCCATTTAAATACGTTGGGTTCTCAGTTGAGGCTTCATCTTTTCCTCTCCAAACAGTTTCTTTAATTCCTAATTTTCATCACCGGGCTTTAAAGAACCTTTCCGTAAAATTTCCTCTCATTCCTGCCTCTTTTATGTTACACCACGAGTCTTTGGAATTCCGCGCTCTCCCGCCTGCCGGCCAGCAGGCATCGCTTTCCCTTCCCTTCACCCTATCTCCGATACGTCCTCGCCCCTACTCCCAGAAACCCACTCCTTTCGCCCATCTCCCTTCCACGTCCAAATTCCTGCCCGCCTCTCTTCCGCCCTCGTTGTATTCTTCCTCGACCTTTTCAGCCCCGCTCTATCCCACCCCGCTCTATCTCCCTCCCTTTGTGTAGCACCGGCCCCGCTCTGTTCCTCCTTGCCCCGCCACGGCTATCTCGCCACTGCAGCGCCATCCGACGATCCTGCCTGCCTCCACTCCACCCTACTCCTTCCCCCTTGCCCCTGCCCAGCCCTGCTCTCGCGCCACTCTCTCCCCGCTCCGTCCCGGCCCCTACCCGTTCCGTTCGCGTGCGCGTCCGCACTACCGCCGTCGAATACGTACTGCGCGGCGCGGTCACGGCTCCGACTTTAACTACGGCGCTCCATGCAACGCCCAGATCGAATTACCTTGATTAGGGCCCCGGGGCGTGGAGGAGGGCGGGGCAAGGGCGGGGCGCGGGCGGGCGCTGACGACTCCCTTGTTCTAGCGCAGCTACTTATCTGCAAAGGGCAAAACTTCCTCCGAAACATTGCATTGATTTCATTAAAGGAATCGCACAGTTGAGGCAGCTTTGTCTAATCTACACGTGTTATTTTTATGCCACAATTTATTTCCATGCGCCGCTCAACAGAAAAGCTTTGCGCGCGCGTGTGTATGAGGGGGAATGGGACTAAAAATGAGTTCGCAGTTTGTACTCTGCGAGAAATTCACAAACTATAATAAAGACGGCTGGTGAATTCGAGATATCAAAATCTGGGTCAAATGCTGACCTCTTCCCTCGATGTGTCCTTCGA
The DNA here is from genome assembly GCA_964035755.1 of Teleogryllus oceanicus. Classification (NCBI taxonomy): domain Eukaryota; kingdom Metazoa; phylum Arthropoda; class Insecta; order Orthoptera; family Gryllidae; genus Teleogryllus; species Teleogryllus oceanicus. The sequence goes on along the minus strand of CAXIVR010000007.1, from coordinate 26,489,393 downwards.
CTTCAAATGTGTCTTCAATGACATCATTTTTGTAAAATTAGTTTTTTTTTTTATTTTTCCTTCCTTACGTGATTCAGGAAAAGTGCATAAACTATGAGTAGCTCAAAATCATAAATACATACTTATCATAAAGATAATAATGTAACTTTTCTCAATTTTTATTACACTTTATGACAATTCGAATAAAATAATTCGATTTTTTTTCTTAGAATAAATGAACATTCAAAAAGATCACTTCCGCTGCGTTACCGTCAAGAGTACGTCTCTTTACACGCGATTCAACTGCCAATTATTCACATCCATTTCTAAAAATAAAAAAAAATTACAAGGTGCAAAAATGGAACCAGGTACGTTACAAAATTGACACGCAATTGCTCTGAAGGGAGTGCTACAGGGGAAGAATTTCAATAAAACGATGCGCGCTGTTCGTGACACAGGATAGGTGTCGTGACGAGCGAGGGATGAAAAGTGGAAGCGCTCTGAAGCGCCCTGCAAACAACGGCAACCGCCCTTCAGTCCTCACGCGGATCTCCCAAAGACAGCGGAAAAACTCAGTCTCAATGCACGATTCTGAGTATAAATGTATTTATGACAATGTTTGACAATGATGTTTAAGATCAATAAACTCTCACACCGCTTGACTGATCTCCATGAAAGTTGGCACATCGACGGTTTTTTACTCATGAAAAAGGCTTGTGCTGTTCATCTTGTTGTAACTCCACTAGATGGCGCTTCAGTTCAATGCAACACCCAATCAACCTGGGTGTCATTGTCGCTGGGTGACGTCTACCGTGTAACGAGAGGCGGGGTCGATCAGGACAGGACAAGCAGGCGGCGCCGGATGTACGAAATTAATGTCGAGCTTAGAGACGACAGCGAGAGGGCGATTGTGGCATGAGAACACCAGGTCGCAGCAGCACTGACGGAACAGAAGATGGCGACGCGGCGGGGCTTAATTCTGACTGTAATGTATATATTTAAAGTTTAAATTTATTTTAAAGTTTTGAAAGTGGAGGAGAGAGAAATCAGGCCTTATCCTCGCCACCAATAAAGACAATTAAATTGTTAATTAATTTCTAAAAGTCCAGGCCTCTGCCGTTTGCGCTGCCACAAAAGACCTGTGCCGTTTGCGCTGCCACAGAAATCACATGTAGTACCTCTATATTCTGCCCATCGGCTCCAATCTTGAATTTCTCTCAAACGGCGTTAACATACGTTACCCACAACAAGTATATCATACTTTTTTGTCTTCAAAGTTTCAAACATGCCCAAGGAATGCACGACACACAAACACAAACAAACAGAAATCATATTTAATTTTCGAACCGAATTCAGTATTTTTCTTCTATTCAGCAGTAGAAATATGTCTAGACAATGATTTTTTTATAAAAAAATATCATAGATTACTGAAAGCATCGGTGTATCAGTGTGCTTGTATAGTCAGCGTAAGTTAAATTATGAATGCAAACGCATGAGGTTTGGAACTGCGCCACCCATTTGTCCTGCGTATTCATAAAAATACTCTCATTTCTCATTCTCTCTACTAAAAGCAAATTTTCGGCACCAATCAATAAAAAAATTAACAGCGGCAAAATAAAACGCACATTTGATATTTAATGATGTTTTAATGAAATGAAATCAGGAATTGATATATTGATGCTTCAAACTAAAAACAGTACAAGGTCCAGCACAACGCACTGAAAATAAATTTTATTTTTTCATTGACATTTATCAAAACTGAGTTAGTACGCCCCTGGATGAGTTTCTGTTTTCATCGTGCGAAGCCCGTAAGTACATACATTCCACATTCAAGTTCGACTGACAGCCGGTCATTAGGGGGCAAAATTTACGCTGTGAAAACTGTATCCCTCTGGAGCGTCCTCTGTTAGTTGTACTACAATCTTGATTCACAAATTAGTGTGATATTTTACACACACGAATGCATGAAGAATAGTATTTGATAAAGACTTTGAGCAGAAGAGGAACACGAAGTCGACTAATTAATAAAAATATACCTTTCTTCTTCTACTTTTTGTTCAGAAAATTTATGAGAAGAGAACATGTGATAAATTTCACATACCGTACATTTTAGAAATTGCAATTGCTAATATTCTGTTCTAAAGATGAGAGTTAAGAAGTATATAATTTTCCTTTCATGCTATATATGTAACTTCACCTAATCTAAGCAAGAATTTAGGGTTCAGTTAATCCAGATAATAAACATCAGAACTTTTTGTTTGGTAAATTTGTAAAATACTAATGCCGATTACCATTAAAGGCACTCAAAGCACGAACATGCTCAAAACCATGAAAGAGGTGACTGAGCCATGAAGTAACATTACAAGAAATGAATTTAAATTAAACAAAAAATGTTGCAATCCAATTATAAATTTCTTTAATGATTTACTATCCTTTATCTTCTCAATGAATGTTTCTACCATTATCGGTTTCAAATAGCACGATGAAGCGGTTTAAAACGTTTAACGTTGCATTATTTAAAGTCAGAGACAAGAGAATTTATTCACGAGCCAAAAATATATCTACATGAAAATTCATTATACTGGCCACATTAAGGGGAAGCGGCGCTCTCCATATAATCGTATTAAAGGATTGTTTAGATTTTTCTCTCTTTAATCCCGATTATAACCAAATAATTCACAGCTTTGAGGCTACACGTTATAATTGGACTTTTTTGCCTTTCCAGGCTTTGTAGCAATGCAACAGCGACCGACGGCAGACGCGGATTCTGCTCTCGCAGTGCGACTCAACTGTCAACTCGCTTTTTCGAGGCAGCCTTTTCGGAACAAACATTTATAAACAACGTCCAGTTCTTTATTACACCATTTTCGTGGAAGAAAAAAGAGAGAAATCTTTATTACATGAAGCACAAATGTTATTTTCCTGTAACTATTAAAAAAATGCGTAATTTCTCTCGAGAAAATAATGCGTAGGATATTTTAGTCGTAATTGAGTTGTAGGGTACTTTTTAACCCAAGTTTATACACATTTCACATAGGCTCATAAGTTAATCTCAAATTTTGTCAAAATAACCCACTTTGTTTGCACATATTTTTCCTGAGACGTTAATGCTGAAGATAAAAGAATGTGATGATTATGTTTGTTACCAAAATATTACTTATTAAACCCAAGTATCCTATCCTCTATAAAAACACAAAAATACTTGTGTTTAATTGTTTATATTAAAAGCATTTAAATTTTAATAAAATAAACAAAATTTTCCAGGCATGTTACAGGTACACGAATGATCAATACCACTTTTTATCACCTAGTAACTTATCTTAATACCTTTCAGTAAAAGGAAGTTTTGTGATTAAATCAATATTTTCACTAGTGCTTCACAGCGTCGTCATCATTATCGACGTCGTCATATGCAACATCAAAGTTCCAAAGACATCTGACGGTCCCCATGTCAATCATCTATACCGTTACACTTATTTCTAGGGACTAAATAAGGTGTGATAAGGTTAAGACCTGCCGGTATTACGTAATTTGGCTTCGAATAACTATTATTTGTAGCCGAAGTTATGTGTATTGTTCGGAGGCTTTCAATCCGTATTTTTTTAACTTCGTAAATGGTGGGGTGGTTGAACATCTGATGAAACGGGTTGAACATCTGACAACCTAACTATTTGTTGTTGTTATTGTTATTATTATTATTATTATTATTATTATTATTATTATAGTTCTTCTGGTAGCTCATGGAGAAAGTACTAACGATTTGTGAGGTGGTTATGTGTGGAATTACCGACCGGGACAAAAATTAAGCTGTAGCTTTTTTAATCGAAACCGTTTCTGTTTTTATAGCTGTGGCAGAAAACTCACGCTAGACAAACAAGCTAGATACGGTGATGGGAATTATTATTTTTGTTATAAATTACTATTTATTTTCATTATTTATTATTTGATATTGGATGTTGGCAAATGTGTACAATATCTCATTGGAAGAAACATATTTCTTCATGGCTATACAGAAGTAATTCTCGTAAAGGTTTCTAATGTTGACAGGTGAAATGAAAATTGCAGCATCTAAAAAGTGGACTCTCTAACGTATTGTGGAGCAACACTTTATCTGTCGTGCTGCGTAAAGCATCTGACAACAGAAAATATTTCCTAAAATTGTGGGACGCATCCATTCGTCAGTGGGAGAGAAAATCGAAGTTCCGCCCACATGAACCAGCGGCACTGAATCACGCAGACAGCGGTGGCCAATGACAACACAAAATATGACTACCATCTACTTTTCTTTTCCCAGATGGAACATTGCTGTATCCAGAATTTGAATGCCGTTTCTCAAACGGCAACCAACTTCGAAACTTTTTCCTCCAAGAAACGGATACAGGGTGTCGTCGAAAGTATCCTAATACGTAAAGGAATCAACAACTTGATACGGTACTTGAAAGTTTTCATTAGCTTATATATATATAACTTTGATCAAACAACAGCAAATTTTTGGAAAGGAAACTTCAATATAGTTGAAGCAATAGTCACAGTTAAAGTCCTGTTTCTTAAATTATTTTTTAACGAGTTTACCTGTGCTTAATGAAACGACTTCCAATACAACGGAAAAAATCATTAATGGTGTTTGGTGTACGTGTCGTTTTAAGTGCCTTAGTGATAATGGAAAGAGTTGATGATAACTGTCCCTATCTAGACTAATGGGTCATAAAGACTCGTTTAAATACATTGTTTCACTGAAGATGTAACAAACTCAAGTTCCATCTTTAGAAATGTATAGGTAGATATTTCTTTAATGACGGACTGCGTTCTTAGATTTTCCTTTAATCAATTTTTTATTTGAATGTGCTAAAGTGACCAACAGTAATATCGTAAATTAAGATTAAAAAACACTTTAGGGACAAATACAATTAGATATAATGCCACAACACCTCATTCGCAGAATAAATACTACAAATACTTGTCTTGTGATTTTAAAAATATATTTCAAGATTTTTCGGATAGATTATAAAAGTGTTCAGTATTTTGTGCACATTGTTAAGAGGAAACAAGTGAAAATGAGTGTGATAAATGTGGACATTTGATTTCGTCGTGTATGCTTGTTTCCAGACATTAGAATTAAAAATGAGTGAATGGTTTTTCGCCTTAGCTTCTTTAAATTTTCATTTACATTTCACTGCATATTTTCTGTTTCCGATGAAAAGAATCTCTCCTCAGATACTATCTCCTCAGTGCAGGTAAATTTGTATACCAATAACTGCGTCGAGCTTTCAGTGAGCCAATAAATATGGCATTAATATATAAATTATTTAATTAATTATTATAATGATTAATGGTATAGGAATTTAAACTAAATAATTTATAAATAAGAATGTAAATGATCAACAAAACTTAATTTAAATAATAATTCTGTTCGATCTCGTCCTGTTTCTCACCTTAGAATTCTTTTCTCGATTTTTTACTGAGTGCAAATCCTTCGCTTAGTGCTTTCCCTTTTATAATTCCAATATATCTAAAAAGCCGTTGAAGTTTATTATATGCCGTATTAAGCAATATATTCAATCTGCTAGCTTGCTGTTGATAAAAGACAATTCTGTATTTACTCTGAATCCCATTCCATCAGAACGACTACTTTAGTTTCAGAGTTAACTTTCCTTTTTTCAGTTTCGGTGGTACAACGGTTAGTCTATCGGACTGTTGTACCTAAGTTTGGCAGATTCAAAACCGAACGAAGCCTGGATGTATGGGGGCGAAAGAATTCTTCACACGCCTTCCTTCGGAAGGAAAATAAAGCCGACGGTCCCATGTTGTAGATTGACTGCACCAAAAAGATCATGACTAAAGAAGCCTTTGAGCTAAATACAAAAGGCGACTGTTTTGTCTTTCCTTCTTTCTCCGATGGTGAAAGGAAAGTAGAAAATTTGGGATGGTCAGGCGGAAGAGAAGGTCTGATGGCTTGAATCTCGCCATCTAGAATCCCCAAGCATCATTGAATTAAATTCCTTTTATAGTCCAACACTTACTTACAGTAATACGTCATTGTAATTCCACTTTCTTGATATGGCCATCTCTAGCCTGACTTGGATTGATGCCAACGATGTCATCGATGGCAGTCTCACAACTTCACGGTTTCTAACGTCATATTCCTCTTCCAGGTCGCTTTTGCAAGAACACGTCAACGTAACCAGTGGTAGCGATTTGTCTGATTTAGTCCTTCGATTTTAGCTATTTAATTAACAAAGAGATAGAGCTCCCAGGAACATTTCCCTCAGAATTGTCAGGAAACCCCAATTGTTCTTTTTCCTCTTTTGCTTAAAAAAACAGAAATTCATGTTTTGTTTTCCTTCCCAATGTTCTTTTAAACTTTCTGTCGACCGAGTTTCGGAAGCATCAGAGCTGCGTCTCTGCTCAGAAGGCCCTGGCTTTCAGTTCAGATGGTGGCACGATTTTCGACTCTAGCTTCATCGGTAGGTCAAACTCAGTCGCCATTTAGAAGAAAATTCTACCGGCTTGCTGTTCCTATTAGTAGTATTTCGGAGTCCCTCTTATCAATACACGGCGAACCAGAGCAGTACTCTAACGAAAGGGTCCACGAACTGCGTTTCCTTTTCCTTGTTCTATCCTCTCCCCTAACTCTCTCTCTCTCTCTCTTACACACACACACACACACGCACACACACACACACACATGACGGGAGATCAGTAAGAAACTTACAGCTCGTCCCGCCTGGGGAAAGATACGTGGAGAGGGGAATCTCCGGCAATCTCCGGCTTGGTGTAGGTCGGCACCAAGAGGACAATTTTTTCTCCAAATCTCGAAATAAATTCATTTGTTGCTGCCATTGTAGGATCATTTTGGATTTGCCGATTATATAGCACTCAGTTCAACAGAAGTCACAGAATTCTTTATGAGGTTGAACCACGACGAAAATGTTTGTAATTTTGTGCGGATTAGAAATTTACTTGTGGAGAAAACTATAGACTGTGTCATGTATTTTCAGGTTTTGTTCGGAATTTGATAGAATTGAGAAGCTGAGGTAATACGATCAATTCATTGTTAGTGTATTGCAATTATGAATGTTACTAGCTGACAATTGTTTTACAGTAGAACCTGATTTTTGAACAGCCAGCTCCAGTGGGTTACGACATTTTAGGACCCGTAATGTGCTAGAGAAACCTACTCTATTATTGTTATTGAGTTTAAATTACACAAAATCAAATAGTATCTTTAATTTTAATAGCGAAAGATTATCTATGTCTTTTTCTGTCAATATCACTTTACATAAATTTCGGGTGTCCACACGTTTCTAACAACGCATGCTATGTAGAGGGGATCCTCATCAATAACTAAATCTCCAAACATTTCATAAAAAAGTATTTTATAGAATATTGCTTATGAAACAATTCGGCTCCAATCTCTCCCCGCCTGACCTCCTTCATTTACTCTCATGTAATTCGTCCTATTCTTCACCAGTTCCCCAACTGCCTCTGTCATTTTCCTACTGTCCCCCTGTTCCCACATTCTCCCATCCGTTTCCTCTAAACTCACTTATCTTCCCTCACTCACTTCCCCACAGCACTCACTTATCTGTAAAAATCTCGTGTCTCTTGAGTGAAACTAAGACCTGGTATTAAGGACCGGGATGCATCGTGTCCAAGTTATGCGCACTATAATCTGTGTTGGAATCATCTGTTTTGTTTGTCGTAATTTGCATATTTTTTCATTTGAAGTTGATGGACGCAAAACTCATATATAATTTTGTAGCCAGCAGACCGTGGTTAGACCTGTACATTTGCAGGGTTTTGTGCCCATGGTTTCTAATAAATTGTTAAAAAATCCATCTATCCTTTGCGTTTTATACAAAATGTCAAGAGAGAAAACTTAGAAACTTTGAAAATAAGTTTTAAGACTATATATATATATATATATATATATATATATATATATATATATATATTGTGACATACCAATATGTCACTGAATATTGTACTATATTTATTATAAATGGTGACAATTAAAGGGGATAAATTATGTGAATATGCTAGCATAGCAACGGTAAGCGAGCCGTCGTCAAGGTCAACAAATTCATGCAGACAATCGCGGAGACGGCTAGTTAATTTGAGACGGCTAGTTAATTTTGCATAGAATTCAGGGATTGTCCGAAAAAGCAGTGATAGTCGTGAAGACAGCTAGTTCGATTTGCAAGAAATTTAGGGATTGGCTAGGTACGAAGTGTCATCTGAAAATAAACAATCGAAAAAATGGACCGAGCTTTGCAGCGCTGAAAGAATTCGAGAGACATTCATTCTGACTGATGCCGTGCTTATGAACGGATCGTGCTCCAATTAATGTTAGGAGTTTTTTTCTTTGGGGACTTGTAAGCATCTACTAGAGAATGGATATTGAGAGAACATCAAAATTTGACTACTAAGTGTGACAGTGGAGTTTAAAATATTTCATGTGAACGAGTTGGAGGGACATTGACGGCTTGGACGAAGTTGTCAGTGATTGGACTGGAACGTTAGCAGCAAATAGTTTATTGATCTGATGAGCGGTAATTGAAGTGTGCTTCCGGGAAAAGAAGAGAGAAGATTGTGTCTGGACCTGAGGACGGCGGCGTCGGAGATGGATAAAGATGGTCCAAAAGCGCGCGAAGACATTATAAGGTTGGAACGGTCATGACAAACGTTTAATTTTATATTGGGTAGAGTTATACAATACAAAGATTGTTTTAAATTGTTTAATAAATTTCCATGTTTTTGTGAAATGAATATATGATTTTCATTGAGCCAATTCTAGCAATGAAGTAGCAAGATAGAAAGATATTTGCTTTTCAGGTTGCTCGACCGAGTTTGTTTGAAAATATATTTCAGTTTATTTCAATATATATATATATATATATATATATATATATATATATATATATATATATATATATATATATATTGAGACGAGCTCTGATATGCCCAGCGAGAAGCAGAACCCAGGCAAAAACGCCCAGGATAAATCGCGGTGTTTACCACTTTGAACGTGGCGCGTTGGTACGTCATCATCTGACGTCAGCCGCGGCTGAATTCGGACGTAACGAGTGGTCGCCAATGATTTCCCGGGGCGATAAGCGTTGAAAAATTAAATCCTGCGATTGGCCCGTTGAAAGAAAACGAGGGAACAGTCTCCGAGGGAGGAAGGGGTTCCCGAGAAACCAGACAGTCAGAGAAAGACAGTCGGGAAGGACAGTCGGAAAAAGGCCGCCGGAGAGTTTTGGTAGCAATCGCGACACATTCTGAGAAAAGGCCGAACAGTCTGATAGAGATCGCCGAAGGGTCGAGTAGACTATCATTACGTCGCAACTACGCCGCATCGCCAAAGCGGAAGGCTGAGGCGACATTCCTGGTGCAACACAGCCAAAGAAGCAAGTTTGTTGGGAACGGAAGACGGGCGTAGAGGCACGGCCGTCCTACGGGACGACTGGAGAAGATTGTACTACTTCACGAGCGAACGGAGGAGCGGGCCAAGGAGCAGCGCGGACCGGCGAGCGTGTAGCGCAGCGAGGGGCGAGGTCGAGCGTCACCGCGGCGCGAGCAGCCGTTCGCAGCGATAAGCAGCTGAGGTCAGTCACGCCTTGGTCGAGGTCCAGGTTACGTGTTCCCCAATCGCCGAAGCGTGCGTACCGGTGCGACATTCAGACCGCGAGGTCGTAATATTTCCCAGGTGTGATTAAAAAGGTATAACTAGGAAGTGTTCTTGCCGAACGCATAACACGGGAATTCAGTTCAATCCAACATAGTGGAACGAACAGACTGAAAGAACATTTTAGTGCTAAGATCAGTAGGTTTGCATAAACAATTAAATTGCCGAGTATTGTAATTAGCGGGCAAGATATGATTTTGAGTATTTAAGGTAGGGAGGTTATTGTTTATTTGCACAAGATGGAGCAAGAATGTTAATCCAGAATTAGGATTATAATTATCATAAAAATAGGATTGCAATTTGTTTATTATAATCTAGTGTGTATGTGCCTCTGGAAAAAGTTTCAGAATACATGCCTAATTTTACCAGAGCCATCCAAGTGTTTCATTAGAATTCGATCCATCCTGATTCTATCCATTGCAAGCTACCCCTTATTTGCCTCTCACAGGCAAGACGAACGAACAACCTGACAGGCCTGGCGTCGGAGCGACAGTAGGCTGCCGCACGGCGCTGGTAACGCCCGAGCGGTGCTTCACACCCTCAGGGCTAACGACCCCTGGTCAAAGACAAGGTTGCATTGTGTGCGGCGCGCCGGAGGCCAGTCCACGGCGTGTGTGTTCCGTCACAATATATATATATATATATATATATATATATATATATATAATGTTTAATAAACTTGGATATTCCGAATGGCTGAACCGCAAAATCACTCAACTAAACAAATAAATTCATTACTTTTGTAAACAATATACAATTTACGTGTTTCTGGAGTGTGTGTGTGTATATGCTTCTGCAAAGTACATTTTTGCTTAGAAAGTATTTTTTCAAACCAACTTTTGAGTGCTTATTGCGGCTCACTCACTCTGAATATCCAAGTTTATTAAACAAAATATGCTTAAAATTATGTTAAGAGACTATTTTCAAAGTTTCGACGACGCTTCCTTCCCGGACACCATCTTTATAGAGAGGCAACATGGAGTGTGCGAGGGTGGGCGGGGCGGGGCGGGGCGTGGGGCCTGTCTTCGGGCACACGCGATGTGCGAGTGGCGCGATGAGCCATTCCGAGAGGCGAGGGGGGCGACACGACGCGTCGCGAGGACATTTCATCCTCTCCTCGCAGCAGCCGCGAGCGGCGACGCGCGGAATGGACGTCATAATACTCCGCGCGCCCTTCCCGCCCCGCCCCCACTCCCCGCCGTCGGACAATGAGCAGCGCGACGACAAGAAACAAGACGGACGGCAGCGGGAGAGCGGCGCGCAGGCGAAAAAGCTGCAAGCGAAAGAGCGAGGCCCGCGGAGGAAAGGACAGCTCGGTGGGCGGGGCGGGGAGACAGACGGGAAGAGAGGCGATGAACGAGTTGGGGTGTGGAAATGTGAAGAGCGGATTGAGGCGAGAGCGAGGAGCGGGGACTTCTGAGTGGGAGGAGGGGGGAGTGTTAAGAGGGGTGGAGAGTTGGGCGTGGTGTGTGATGGAGACCGCAGCCCCCGAACAAGGAGAGAATGGGTTCATAGAACAAGGAAACACCCATGTTGTGTGTTGTGGCATGGTAAGCATTCCAAACTCCATGAATCACTCTCGAACCACAAATCCCATTCTTAATTTGTTCCTCTTCTCTACTAAATTGTGCGAGCGGGCGAAAATACCAGATGCGTGACGTAAGGGCTTAAGGGCTGCAGTTCCAGCGTCATCCCAGAGCCCTTTCGCTCTTCCTCGAATGAAGGGCAAAGCGCGATGAGCGCCCAAAGAGTTCAACTTATGTACGATGTGCCACTTCAGCACGACAAATGGATACGTTCAAAAGTCATAGTTTGAGGAACTTTTCGTCATGACGTCGATGCAAACTTACTACTCAATCACCTCGCTAATCGTGCAGTTTTGGTATCATTATAAAAACTAAAAAATGCGAAAACAATGAAAGAGTTTCGATATTGACTGAGAAAAACCAATATTTGATTGTGAAGCTTCGTTTTCCCTCATACTGTGCTTAGCAACTGAATTCTTATTCTCAGTGAGTTACTCCTGACGACACAGCTCATGTCATACATCACCAAGGCTCCAAAGAAGAGGCCGCCCGCTATTAGATATCAACCGAACCCATACTAAAACCCAAATAATAAATACTATATATCTTACATGAGTAAACTTTCGACTCCTCACCAGTGGCGACCGGTGGGTTGCGAATTAGGAGGGGTGGCATGTGTTTCCGAACTAACACATACCTTTTCCTTTTCAAAATATTTATTGAACAGCGAAAGCTATAGCACGTGGTGTACAACCGATTTTTACGCATCGGGGTTTTAATCCTTGCCTAGAACAAATTTTACGTTGATAACGGAAGATACAATTGTACTCACGCAAAAGCTAATTTTTTTAAAATTCCAGTAAAGAAAATAGTAAATTATGAAATGAAATGGTAAGGGTCGGTATTGATAGTCAAGCTAATAGGCGCGGACTCTACCGAACAAAACCGTAATAAAAACACGCTGCCCCCACCCAACTCCCAGTACCCCCACTCTTCCTCAAGCTTCCATTGCCTCGCATGCACTGGCTACGGACGGACTCCCGATAGTCCAAGATGCTTCCCATTCCAAAAACATTTACTTTTGCATAATCGGGCTCTTAAAACTAAACTCGCCCTCAGAAATTGTGCTAGTGGTACGTTCAAATTAACGAGTCGATTTAGTGGAAGTTTAATACTTTCTGCAACTTTTCCCTGGGTTGGCTTTTGTGGAGAGAGCACGGCCACCGAGCCCTTAAGGAGCAGCCGCCACTGCCGCTCACCGTCGAAGCGTTGACGCGTCCTCATCCGACCAGAATCCTCCTCCCTCGAAGCCCACCCCGCCTGCCTGTCGTTCGCGTCGCCCCAAGTGCAGCTTCGCTCGGCGTTTGAGCCGCGCTGCGACCGCCGCCGGCGCCTGACAGCTCCGCTTTAAAAGCCGCGACGCCGCGCGGCGACTTACTTATTCACGCGCGTATTTATGTGCGCGCCAGTAAAATTATATATGTATACCGGCTGACTGCGGTGGGGCCGACAGATGAATGGGTCCCCGCGCGTCCAGGAGCCCCGTCCGCGCGGGAGCCGTGGCGAGGGCGGTGGGGACACACGCAGTGGAAAAATGCGGAGGTGGGATGGAGTGGGAGAAGGATTCAAAGCTGGCGATATGCGAGATAGTGGGGATGGAGAAAAGTTTGGAGTTGGGGAAGGAGCTGGCGGGAAAAGCAAGCATTGGCGCGAAGAAGTTGTGGTCTAGGATTACAAGAGAGGGGGTGGGAACAGAATGTGAGGGATGAGAGCATAGAGCGAGGGCGAGAGAAGTACAAGGGCGGACGAGAGCAGATTTTCGCATGACCAAGGGAGCAAAAACGAGGATAAGAGCGAGGGCGAGCGTGAGGGCGAGAACGTGGGTGTGGTCAGGGCCATGGCAAAGGCGAGGGTGAGGGTGAGGGCGAGGGCAAGAGCAAGACCAAGTGTCGAGGCTACAACACAGGCAAGGGAAATTGCAACGGCCAAGTGAGAAGTCGCGGAAACGAGCACACCTCTGCCTTCGGACATAACCTTCCTTCCACGCCACAGCTCTTCGACTTGAGTACATGGTGTGAATTTGTTGATTGATTGATTGAGTTTTTCGAGTTTCCGAGCGCGTCGACTACTGTGGCCATTAGTCCCGTTAGTGTAGTGCATGTTTTTTCTCGGGAAATGGCGGTGATCTTCCCCGCTGGATGGCGAGATCCGACGCCGACCTACCGTCGGGTAGTGGGGTTTCCCTCTAACCAAGACTTTCCCACCAGCGAGGCACCACCCCAGCCGGGGCAAGCTCTAAGCTCTCGACCGATCTCCCGGAATATGTGGTAGTGTAGTGCATGTTAGTGTGTGTGTGTACGGGGAAATGATAGGACAAGGAAGAGGAAGAACAGATCGCGTGCGGTCCGAGGCCCTTTTGGTAAGGTACTGCTCCGGCATTCATCTGGTGTTGATCGGAGAAACCACTGAAAACTACCGATAGAACAGCCGGCCGCTAGAATTCTCCTCCAGACAGCGACTGAATTCGACCTAGCTAGTGTCGAAAATCCTGCCGCCGTCAGGACTCGAACCTAGGACCTCCGGTCAGAGGCGCTGCAGGGACATCAGTTGATGCACTGAGCTACCATTCCGGTGAGTGAATTTGTACTTGGTGCTATTTTTGTTATTCTGCTGCAACGGTGCAGGTGGTAGTTGCAAATGCAAAAAACTCGATAGCAATAATATGCTTAACACATGTCTCGGTAGAACAGATGTATTAACGAAACAATCGTACGGTAGATTAGAGAAACAACCACTTAAAACGAAGATCTCGAAAATGCCTTGATGTAGTTTTGATGTACGTAGTTCTCGTAGCACTCCCAATCAATGGTCGCCGAATATAGAAAAGGAACCCGAATCCGTAACAGACAGTGTGTCACAACGGCGTGCCCTTACACTGTCAGCATTCATTTACCTACGTTGAGAATTTCAATGCTTCACAACTCTCTGAAAAAGGTGTGAAAATAACTAAGCGTATGAGAATACAAAGAAATGATTGTGTTGAGTTGTATTTTCTCATTGTCACTTTAAAAATATTAATATTTTCTCGATTTCTAATTTTATTCGACAAAATTAAATGAAAAAATCTTACCAACTCGCACAATAATCATACATAAATGAAATTATAGAAATCGACAATTTTAGCACACAATGCGTCGATTAATTGATATGTACAAACCCCTAATTACAAAATTTTATTACAATAATCCATTATAATCAGTTGACTGTGCCTGTCTTATTTTAAATCACACGTTATGAAACCCATTCCATATCCCTTTGAAATTAATTGAAACGTTTGATGTTGAAATATAATTTCATAAAACAATTCAATAGACACTCTCATAAAATGAAATAATTCATGCAGAGAATAAGCAAAAAAAGCTAATAATAGTATAAAATAACGTGTATATGCGATATCAATTATTTCATCTATATTTACATGAAACGCGAAGTGGGACACGAAATATTCTAAGACAAATATTTCAATTTCAAATATGTAACGGATCTAAATAATTCAGTAAATTTTGAGGTAAGAATATAAAAGTATATAAAGATTATAACATTATGATAATAATGTTGTAACTGTATGTAACTGAATACACACTTCTGGACATCTTCCCTATTTCCAAATATGTTCATTAGTTGTGATCTATATTGAGTTTCTTTCAGTTTCCACTGAAAAATTATATGAAAAGACATATCTTTCAAAGTGAGAGGTATCTCAACGATTCGTATTTACACAAATTGAGTAGCGTTACTGCTAAACATAAGCAATTGTAAATTAAATTGATAAATTGTGTAGTAAACATACTGCGAGTTATTGTAGATATTAATAATAAGTTGCTATAATAATTTCAAATGCAAAAAATGGTAATACTAAAAAACAAAGTTAAAATTCCAGGGCAAATGAACCATCCATTTTTTTTCTTTTCCACGTGTCACTACATGAGCCTGGGCTCGGTACAAACGATTTGAACGACAGAAGCGGCTTCTTGGGGGACGGAGGGAATACAGAGCGGGCGAGTGTTTACAAGGGAGGGCAGGTGCGCGCTAAAAAGAGGAGCGTGTTCTTCGATCGGCGTAATCTGCCCGACAGCGGCCGGCGCGGCGTCGGCGGCGCTGGCGCGGGCGGTGCCCCTTTAAGGGCGGCGCCGGGGGCGGGGCGACTGGTGACCCGGCAGCCGCGGGCATTAACATGGGGGTTCATTGGCTGTGGGCCGGTGTCAGCACGCGGGAGGCGGGGGCCGCGCCAGGGGGCGCCGACAGCCCCGCGAAATACGGCCTCCCCCCCCTCCGCCCCCCGCGGGTCTTCTTTCGCCGTGCCGCCCTCCCCGGCCCCCAGACCCGCACCGCGTCACGCCGCCGCCGCCGCCCCACTCGGCGTCGCTTCGCTCGGTACTGCCTCGCTCCGCCTTGAACCGTCTAGTACAGCACTTTCTCGACTGGCCCGCCCTGCCCAACGAACACAATTGGTTCCGCTTCAATTCGCCTTACCTCAACTCCCTTACTGCTACTCGCTTTTCTGGGAGAGGTGGCTCAGTGCATCAACTATCACTGCAGCGCCTCTGACCGCGGGGTCCTACGTTCGAGTCCCGACAATGGCAAGGTTTTCGACACTAGCTTGTGAGCTAGGTCGAACTGAGTCACTATCTGGAGGAGAATTCTAGAGGTCGGCTCCTCTGATCGGTAGTTTTCCGTGGTTTCTCTGATCAACACCAGGCGAATGCCAGAGCAGTACCCTAACAAACGGGCCACGGACCGCGCGCGATCATTCCTTCTCCTTCCTTGTTCTATCCTCACACACTTACACTAGCATGCTTTACACTACCACACACGCTATGAGACCGGTCGGGAGCTTAGAGCTTATTCTGACTGAGGTGGTACCCTGCTGGTGAGAGATGCCTGGTTGAGGGAAAGCCCGCTAGTCAGTGGTAGGTCGGCGCCGGATCTCGCAATCCATCGGGGGAGATGACCGTCATCTCCAGAGAAAAAACATGCACTACACTTACGGGACAAATGTCCTTGTTAGTCGACGCGTGCGGAATCACTAACAACCAACCAACCAAACAACTCTCCGAACACGACTAGCCTTACCGGTTGAGTTCAAATCAGAACATCTGCCTCGGCCTCGACTATGACCGGAAGATCCTAGTGTACGAGTCCCGACGTCATCCCGCCAGTAAACAGGATTAAGCCGCTGTCTGAAGGAGATTTCTATCTGCCGGCTGCTCTCATCGGCAATTTTCTCCAGTTTCTCCCATCAACGCCAGGCGAATGTCGGAGAAGTGCTCTAATAAACCGGTCGCGCGCCGCGGGCGGTTCATCCACTTCCTGGTCCTATCCGCACTCTTTACTTACCTATACACACACTAATACGATTTAAACATAATAGAACTTCAAGGTCACGAGCTGCATGGAGAGGGGAGCAGACCCAACAGGAGCTCCAGTACCGACAATTTAAGTCGTAACGAAGCTCCTGAATGAATGACAGCATACCCCTCTCCATCCAGCGCGTGACCTTGAAGTGCTACGGTATTTAAATTGGAGTATACTTGCACTACACTACCACAATAATAGAAGACCGGGAGGAGCTTAGAGCTTCTCCCAGATGGAATTGGTCTCTGCAGGGAGACAAGTGGAAAGAAATCCCTCATAATCCGACGTGTAGGTTGTGGCGAAATCACACCATCCAGCGGAGAAGGAATACCTTCTCCCACGCTATTAACCACTAGAACTAACCACACACGATGAATTTGAGAGGCCAGGTACACTGAGCAGTAGTTTTCCGTAGTTTCTGCAATCAATGCCAGGCAAATGCCGGAGCAATACTCTAACAACGGACCATCTTCCCTTCTTTAATATCAGTCCCCGCGTAATCTTTGGTAGCGTGGCTTCTTTGTTCTGATGTCTCAAATTGTTCATCACTCGCGTCACTGAGATTATCAGGGACCTGTGGGATCCTAATGGGAGTGTAGAAAGGTTAAAATAAGCAACTTTCTGCTCCTCAGTTTTTGAAACACTAACAAAATAGTACACATGAACAAAATATGACGGTTTGTATTCCACTAGGAAATGTTAACACACCCACTGGAAACTACTTCAAACATCTTGTTTGTTATCGCTTCTGTGAACGCATCATCTTTTAAAATCTCTCTGATTTGGGAAAATTCCTTCATTCATTTTTACTGATTTTTGGAATTTTTTCACAGAGATACTGGAATGCTTTTCAACTTACCTTACTCATCGTCTTCAAACAATTAATCCAAGTTTTATATGAAGAGGGGGGAGAAGTATATGTTGGAATCAGCGAGACTGACATTGAAAACACTTTTCCAGACTCATAAGAAACTTTTGTTCTTCCCTCTTCTTTATCTATTTTGCGATACGCTACTCAAAGTGCTCATTTCATTCCCAGCAACAACAGTACCTGAAGCAACGACTTTGCAGTTGGAGATTCGCACAGTCACCATATGAAAATGGTTCTGCTTCAGAAACTCTTCGTCTTACAAAAAATCTAAGCACATATTTGGAATAAAGGTGTGACGAATATGTGAGTAAATGTCACATATTTTCCGTTCAGATCATGTTTCACTGTTGACAAGGAAAGTCTTTTTCTTGGAGGGGGGATAATTCGCACATTCGTATTGTTAAAACCATCTTTCTCAATGATACGTGGCAAAGAAATTGTATAGTTGAAATCGGGGCATGATACGTAAATCACATATTTCTGAAGATTTTTTTCATTGTTGACCTATTTCATTTCCAACGTAGTTTTCACACCTAAGACTTTCATTTGTACTTTCATGCATTGCCTTCAGGTATAAACAAAAATAATTGTCACTTTTAAATAATTTTCGGTTTATTTCGACAGTTAAAATTCTGCATATGAACCACATTTTACTTTAACTATCACTTAAAAATATCAAGACGTGTGTCAACTTGACACTATAGGTTCCTCGCACAGAACCCTGTACGCGAGTTTGCGTGGCGCAGTCGGAGTTGCAGTAGTTTGTGCTAGCTCGCTTTGGGCTGCGTTGCTGTCAAAGTGAAGGGAATTAAATTTGTTCAGCACAGGATTGTCGGATCACTCACCGCAGAATTATGATTGTCAAAGGTTAGATCCATGAAGCCGTTTCTATTTGCGTGCGGTTTGGCTAGAGTTTTTCACAAACGAACAGACTCGCGGTTGAAACGTCAGAGGGACACACAGAGAAGTTTTTTAAAGAATCACGTTTTCATTGTCAAGGGTCGTGCAGTAAACTTGTATATCTGTAGAAATATCGTGATAATTTGTGAAAACGATTACAATCACTGTCTGCGCTAAAATTATAATGGAGAAAGTATTTGTCAAAAGAAATTTCGAAGGTAGTGAATGTGCGTGGCAATATTATATGTGACGCAGGTTGGTAGTGAATGTACGCTTGGCAATATTGAACAAGTTTGGCAATATAATACGCCAGTTTGTACTGAATGACTAAAATTTCAAACTATATTTCCGAATACCCCTGAATGTTAATAATATGAACTTTGCAAATATAGCAGAGAGCGTGTGCATGCAGTTTGAACTGGTAATGAAGAACATGCGGTGTAAGTCTTCGAAGTTGAATCAGCGCGGCAACGAGTGATCCGTATCCCCTTGATTCACGGGTGAACCAACTTTCAAATTCATTATAAATATAAATTTCCCGCACAGTGCCACTGAAATAGTCTTTCATTTCGTTCCAAATTAAAGTGCGGAGCATGAAAAGGGGACACACATACAAAATGCAACAGCCATCCCAGTAACACATGGGGACTTGTGCGGTAACTGTAATAACAGAGCTCGACGACCGGGCCAATTCGTGAAAACGTCTGTTTGTGCAGCGCTTGGGCGTTTGGGTGGGATGGGGTTTTTGACTTTCTCTCGCCAAATGCAAATTGGACTTAATTAAGAGACGAAGGATAATTTTTGCGAGAGAGAACAGTAACACAGATGTATTTGCCTTATCATCGGTTTCTAAAATAGCATGGTTATTATTACAATAACGGTCATACAAATGATAAGAACACAATGTTATATCATAAATTTGGATAAATGTATATGGTCATGGAATTGTTGAATGTAGATCAGCTTTCAACAATAATCCATCATACTTCAATATTCATTGAACAGATTACAGAAAACAAAATTCAGACCAATGATCTACTCAATTGCTCTCCTCTTTATTATGTAAATATACTATAATTTCACTACAATATACTGTGCGTATACTAAAACATTAATCAGTATTACTGAACGTAAACATAAAACAGCAAAAGTTAAATTACAAGGAACCAAGCATAATCACTTTTAGAGAGCTGTTATCATTTTTTGGTAAACTAGCTGATTAACAAAAAGTTTACACTGGGAGTATCAAACGTCTGAGAAATAATTTAAAAATATTTTTAAAAAATACAAAATTTTAACAGTATAAAATAACTTTTTAACTTACAATACTATAACTTGTGTTATTCTAAACGTATAGATAAAATTAAATGAAATATATATTTTAAAATCTATATCTATATCTATATCTATATCTATATCTATATCTATATCTATATCTATATCTATATCTATATCTATATCTATATCTATATCTATATCTATATCTATATCTATATCTATATCTATATCTATATCTATATCTATATCTATATCTATATCTATATCTATATCTATATCTATATCTATATCTATATCTATATCTATATCTATATCTATATCTATATCTATATCTATATCTATATCTATATCTATATCTATATCTATATCTATATCTATATCTATATCTATATCTATATCTATATCTATATCTATATCTATATCTATATCTATATCTATATCTATATCTATATCTATATCTATATCTATATCTATATCTATATCTATATCTATATCTATATCTATATCTATATCTATCATATATATCTATATCTATATCTATATCTATATCTATATCTATATCTATATCTATATCTATATCTATATCTATATCTATATCTATATCTATATCTATATCTATATCTATATCTATATCTATATCTATATCTATATCTATATCTATATCTATATCTATATCTATATCTATATCTATATCTATATCTATATCTATATCTATATCTATATCTATATCTATATCTATATCTATATCTATATCTATATTCTATATCTATATCTATATCTATATCTATATCTATATCTATATCTATATCTATATCTATATCTATACCTATATCTATATCTATATCTATATCTACTACTCTATATACTACTCTACTATATACTACTATATATATCTATATCTACTTCTATACTAATATATAAAGACAGAAGTGCGTTGTCTTACAGCGCGGTAATCTCTGAATCTACTGGACCAATGCCGATGAAACTTTTGTACTAGCATCCTTTAAAGGCCTGGAGTACTATAGACTATGATTTTCAAACATAAACAGTAATATATTTTCAAAATAATTACTTTTCTGGACATTTTTCTCCTAGCTTTACATCAGAGATTCAAGAGGGCATCAGTGCCAATGGTTTAGCTGCGCGCCACAAGAGGATGACGTCTGAGATCTACTACTGCGTTCATCAGTGCCCGGAATTATTACGAAATTCATTGGAGTTTGAATAAGGTTATGTAATATCCTTGTGTGAACATTTGAAAGAAAGCCGTGAAGTGGTAAGGAATGTTCATGCATTGCTCTTTGTCCATGTTATACACAAAGTGGAAAAAAATCAATGTGAGTTTGAAAGTGTTTAATAATTGAGATAGTTTGAGAGAATAAAAAGTACATTGATGTATAGTACAGAATATACATTAATGTCGTATACAATCTAAACAACGTCTTCATTTACAGAAATTTGTGATAACTGAATTTTTTGACGAAACGAGTGTCACAATTGTCAAAACACATTACAAATGCCAAGAGATGGGTAGTCTACTAACGTTTTGAATAGGCTACTCAGAGGGAAGATAGATTTGCTGAAGTACTCACTCGCCCCATTGAAAATACTGCAACGAGGGAAGCAAATGTGAATAATTCTCTAAGAAGTGGGGCAGCTGTTCATTAGGACCCTCAATTTGACTATTAACACAGTTCTTATATTCAAAATGGTAAAATGGAAAATGTGTATATGTTTTCATTCCATCCAGTAAAATTTCTTTTAATATCATTTACATATTAAGATTAATCGTAATTTTTGGCATATCAATTGCAGTTGTACTTTTCTCTTCAATATGTGAAGACGTTTATGCTATGGTTGGGATTTAAGCAATGATCATTTACATATTAGGACTAATCTGTGCTGTTGTTTTGCATATCAATTGCAATGAACTTTCTCCATATTTAAATTGATAAATAAAATTTAATTTATCTAAAAAAAGTTTGAGCAAATAAATCAATCTAGGAGTTCTTGGTTTCTATTATTCAGCTCCCCTGTACAAATTGATAAAATGGAATGTAATTTATAAACTGTAAAAATTTTTCTTCAATATGTGTGGATTTCTGTGCAGTGGTATGTAATTTAGGAATTATCTTTACATGTCAAGGCTAATCTGTAAAGTTGTTTGGCATATCAATTTCTTCCAATGAATGAGTTCATTCATATTTGTCTAAAAAAATAAGCAAAAATTAAGCCATCGGATATACGTTCAAAACACCTCTAATAGTGCTTCGGCCGACTTTGTTAGCCCAGCGATAAGTCACAGACATTCTGCGTCCCCAAGTCCTACCTTTATGGCCTAGCACCCTGAGACAGGGTTCCAACAAGTTAATGCTCGCCCACACACAGCACGTATGTCTATGAACTACCTAGAGCATGTTGAGTTCCCCGGACCTCTCCATCATTGAACACGTGTGGGATGACACTGGAGGGGGACTCCGTCGCAGTACCAACCTGCAGAATCTGGAGGAACATCAATAATAATTGTGGACGAACTAGCCTGAAGAGAGGATCCTGTAACGTCACCACATGGCGGCCAGGTTCGACCATCTTTAGAAAGTTTAGCAGAGGGAAGTGCATCCGGTCGGCTGGACAAAAGCTGTTAGTAGCTTTGTCAACTGAAAAGGAGCCATTAACACCCCGGGACGCAAGTCGGCCGGGCAGAGGGCCTGACCCCGCCGGCGGTCAGGGGAGGCTGGCTGGCCATGTGGTCTCAGAGCCACCCACACGTGCAAAGAAGCTAGGGGGTGGGGGTGGGGGACATGACCGCCAGAAGCTAGCCGGCCGGAAGGAGGAGTTCGTTAAGAGATCGCCTCGCGTGCGGACGCAACTGCGGCCGTTGGCGGTAGTGCATTCCTTGGACACTGCGAGTGCGTAGCACCGGTGTCAGGACACCGGCGCGGTAAAGCGTCTGGGTGGAGGATGCACTAGCCGGAGATGGGAGCAGGGTGCGTGGAGTCGCGGAGTAGATTGCGAACGGAACCCCAGAGCTGTACATACTGTATAATATTCTGTAAATAAATTTGTAACTAGAGCTCGTGTCTGTGTAGTCATTTCGCTACCACGACGCCACAGACGGGTTATTTAAATGGTGGCAGTGGTCAACGAACCCAGGCAAGGGGAAGCTGTGTTAAAATTAGTTAACAAATTTTAATGAGTGCAGCGGCATAAGTACCCAGGCTGGGGGAGGAAGTATGCGGTTACGATAGACTCGTATATCGGTACTTGGATGAACTTTCGAGGGCTCACCGGTGTAGTAACGCACGGGGTTATTTAAATCGTAAAGGCATCGAAGGGGCAGAGACTGGATCGTCGGACCGAAGAAAGAAGCCATCCGGACAGGAAGGAAGGACGACGTCAAAGCCAACCGACGCCGATACAAGGACATCAAGGACACCGTACGTAAGTGTAGCCTTCGGCATTCATAGCGATCAGAATCAGGCATAATGGCATTTTTAGCAAAGTACCGGAAAGACTGTCTGGTGCAGGTCGCGAGAGAATTAGGAGAGTCTGTAAGCAATGAGAATACAGTGATCAGTCTCAAACAGATAATTCTAGATAGTGTTCATTACGAGGAAGAATTTGTTAAAGAATTAGCGAATAATTGTCAAGATATTATCGCCAGGGAACGAGAAGAAAGGGAAAGAGAAAGGGAGAGGGAACGAGAAGAAAGGGAAAGAGAAAGGGAGAGGGAACGAGAAGAAAGGGAAAGAGAAAGGGAGAGGGAAAGGGAACGAGAAGCAAGGGAGTTTGAACTGGAGAAGTTGAGGCTAACGAGGCAGACGACGACTATTTCGGAAGCAGGTACGGAGGCAAATTCTAAAGCGCACATTAAGTTATATCATGTAATGGATAAATTTAGAGGCGAAAAGGATGATATCACGGCTTATTTAAGTGTATTCGAAGCACAGGCCAATCAATTGGGCGTACCGGAAGAAGATTGGGTAATCAATCTTATGGGGTTGTTGCCGAACCAAGTCAACTCATGGCTTATGATTGAAGGTCGGGAAATGCGACGAATATAAAATTATTAGAAATGTATAAGTTTAATGCGGAAAAGTTTAGGCAACTATTTACTAAACATATGAAGCAGACCGGTACCACTTGGAACGTGTACGCGAGAGAGTTGCACAATTATTGTAAGCAGTGGGTGGCGGGATTGCAAATATCTACCTTTGAAGCTCTTCTTGATCTAATTGTTACCGATCAAATGAAGCGGCGGGTTCCGTCCGAGATCAGGGAACATTTTATAGACGAATGGGGTACATTTACAGTTGCGTTGGACTTCGCAAAAAAATTAGATAATTATGAAAATAATAGGGCAGGATGGAAGAGCTTGTTTCCAAAGCACGGTAAGAAGGCCGAACCAGTTGCAGATATTACCTGAGTTCGGAGAAGCATAGTGCGAAGCCATATGATAAGAAGGGTGAAGTAAGAATAGATTTCGATCAGCCGAGCAAACGGAAATGTTTCTCTTGTGGCTCGACTCAACACCTTAAGCGAGACTGTCCAGGTGCACGAAACGGGGAGAAGGTTGGTCATGTGGCCGACCGAGATGCGCGTGAATTATTTCGCCCACACACGGTTTCCGGATTAATTAACGGAATCAGATCGGAACTTTTGAGAGACACTGGTGCGAGTTTTGATATTGTTAATGAACGGCTGGTAAAAGATGAGCACATGACGGGCGAGTCGGTTTGGATATTTCAGCCACTAGACTCTGAACCTCGGAACTGCCAGTCGCGCAGGTAACAGTTCAAGGGCCGTTTGGAACCGTAGTTACGAAGGCAGCGGTAGTAAAAAAAGAATGTGATATCGGTTACTATCTGTTGAGTAACAGAACTGCTCTGCTTCTCGATGAAATACGCAAAGGTTACGTAGAGCCGCAAGTGGTTGGGGCCGTGGTAACTCGCGCGGGCGCGGCCAGGGCCGAGGCTCGGGAGGACGTAGCATCCGAGTCGCCGTCAGGTGAGCGACCGGAGGAGGCTCTCCCGGACGGGCTGACGAAACAGAAGGGTTAGAGCCACCGCAAGCCGTAGAGGGAAGTCAGACGGAACTTGAACCTCAGGTTGTCGAATTAATCCGCGTAGACAGAGAGACGTTTGCGGCGGAACAACAAAGGGACAATAGCCTGAAGGAAATATACAAAGCGTACGTGAATAGAGTACCAGAGAAGGGAAAAGACGCGTACTTCATTAAGGATCGAGTGTTATTTCGATCGCGACACAGTAAACGCGGAGAAAGATTCGACATGATTGTTGTACCGGAAATATATCGAAGTACCGTCCTTAAGTTGTGTCATGAAACAGCCAATGCACACTTAGGCACCACTAAGAGCAAGGATAGCATGGCTAAATACTTTTATTGGCCGAATTGTTTCCAGGAAATGGAAAAATTTATCAGATCTTGTGATAGTTGTCAGAAGGTAGGAAGGTCGGGAGAGAAGGTGCGTGGCTACCTTACCTTAGTACCGCCTGTCTCAGAAATATTTGGCAAAATAAACGTAGATGCATGCGGACCATTTCCTGAATCGCAAACGGGCATAAATTCATCCTGACTGCCATCTGTGTAGCTAGTCGCTTTCCGAGGCAATCCCGATAACGGATTTAAGATCTACTACGGTTATTGGTGCGCTACTGGAATTATTTAGTAGAATAGGTTTCCCCAAAGAGATGCAAACGGATCAAGGCACTTGCTTTACTAGTATACTGACAGCGGAATTCGCACAGAAATTTGGAATTCGGCTAGTTAGGAGTTCGCCGTACCACCCTCAATCCAATGCAATAGAGCGTGTACATCGAACGATGAATAGACTCATTAAGGTTATGTGTTTGGAAGCGGGCACGGAATGGGAAAAGCAGCTTCCGGCAATCTTATTTGCGTTACGGACTACTGTGCACGAAAGCTTAGGATTCACTCCCGCTGAGCTTGTGTATGGCAGGAACTTACGTACTCCAATCACTTTAATGTATGAGCGTCTTGCGGGAACTGAGGAGGAAGAGAACTCCGTGGTCGAATACGTGTTTAAATTAGTGAACCGTCTCAAAAGATCGCGCGAGCTTGCTCATCAAAAATTAGTTAAGGAGCAAGAAAGAGAAAGGTGTGGTATGACCGCAAAGCAGTGCACCTACATTTGCTGTAGGAGATCGTGTCCTAGTGTTAGCGCCGAACAGAACCCAGAAACTTTCGGTACAGTGGGTCGGGCCCGGCGAGGTGTTAGAAAAAATATCCGAAACGAATTATGTCGTTTTGTTACCTGGGAAAAAAGAGGGCCGTGTATACCATGTGAACATGTTGAAAAGGTACCATCAGAGAACGGAATACATTAGTTACGTGGCAACACAGGCACCCGAGTTCGAACCAGACGAAGATGAATTGGACAAATATGCCGTGAAACTAGAAAATAGGGATTTTGAGTTAGAAGTGATGTTCGAGGGTACAGATGTCGAACCGGAGTTTCGGAAAAGGCTGGAAGAGATAGTATTCAAATATAGAGAGATATTCTCGGACAAGCCTGGTCTGACTGACATGGTAACAATGGATATCGAAATCATGGACGAATCCAAACCTGTCCGTATGCAAACCGTCCAAAGTGCACCCTACCGTATGTCGCCTAGACAGTCGGAAATTCTGAAAGAAGAAATTACAAAATGTTACGGGATAAAATCATTGAAGTAGGTGATTCAGATTATACATCACGGATGATTTTAGTAGAAGCACCGGCAAGGAAGCCGCGGCCGTGTATTGACTACAGACGTCTGAACCAATGCATTAAGACAGAGTATTACCCCTTACCGAGCATGGAGGAAAGAATAGAGACAGTGGCGGCGGCCAAAATCATTAGCACACTTGATTTGGCAAAGTGTTATTGGCAAATTGCCCTCACGCCGAGAGCACAGCGTTATGCGGCTTTTGTGACGAAATTCGGAACTTATCGACCTTTACGACTTCCCTTTGGGATTAAGAACGCACCTTACCAGTGCAGTCGCATGATGGCATCCTTGTTAGATTCGTGTAGTACATTTGCTGTACCGTACATGGATGACATTGCCATTTTAGTAATAACTGGGAAGATCTATCCGTCATCTGGAAGAAGTATTTCAGATTATCAAAGGCGAAACTGCATGTCCAGCCGACTAAATGTAAATTCGCTAGAATTCCGTGCAGTACTTGGATACGTTGTGGGCGGGGCGTAATGAGGCCAGTCCAAGCAAAGGTTCACGCGATCCAAGAGTATCCGCTTCCCAAATCAAAAAAGCAAGTCAGAGCTTTTCTAGGGCTCGCAGGATATTATAGAAGGTTCATTCCAGGATTTGCAGAAAAAGCGGCACCGTTAACAGATTTACTGCGTGGGAGGAACGCCAAGGCAAAGTAAATTGGTCGCAAGAATGTGATGACTCATTCAAAGCCCTAAAGGACGCCCTATGTAGTGAATCTGTAGTACACGCTCCAGATTTCAGCAAACCATTTATTATGCAATGTGATGCATCAGATCGTGGAATAGGCGTAATTCTGGCTCAAAATGATGAGGAAGGAATGAACATCCCATATTGTACATAAGTAGGAAATTATCTGACTCGGAAATTAAATTTTGTGCAACGGAAAAGGAGTGTACGGCTATAATTTGGGGCTTGCAGAAACTGAAATATTATTTAGACGGGCAAGTAAAGATCAAAATTGAGACTGATCATAACCCCTTGGTATGGTTAAGTAATTGTTCTGGAAAAATCCTAGTTAATGAGGTGGTCACTAATGATTCAATACCACAACATTGAAATCATTCATAAAAAGGGGAAAGAACATGTAAATGTCGACGCATTGAGTCGAATGTTTTGAGAAGGCTGATCTGATCACAATGATGCGGAAGGACACACTGTAGGGTCCTTGCAACGTTGCATTATATAAATCAAAATGTGCTATATATGTATTGTTTTTTGTTTTTTTCTTTTGTCGAAGTTATATTTACGTTCATGTTTAATCGTTGTTTCAAAGGTTATAATTATTGATGTCATGTCTTGTTGTTAGATGTTTCTAATGTATAATCATGTATGCTTATTTGATATGTTTTGTTTTTTCTCAAGGTCATATTCATGTGTATCATAGTAAGTTAAATGAAGATTGAAAATAATATATAAATGTACATATGTGTGTATGGTATAGATCTAATACGAAATTGTAATCTTGCTTTGTACTGAGAAAAAAAACTGGGGTCGTTCGCAGTCGAGACATTAGATTAGAATGGCTAGGAGAAAAAAATAGTAAAGGTATAGAGAATTGCTTTAGCCTGTAGGCCAAAACGGCCATGTAGAATCCAGAATACAGGTTACTAGTGAATTTTTGTCCTGTGGTTGGCACCTGCGGAAAAAATTCATTTCCGCGGATATAGGAGTCTGTAACGTCACCACATGGCGGCCAGGTTCGACCATCTTTAGAAAGTTTAGCGAGGGAAGTGCATCAGCTCGGCTAGGACAAAAGCTGTTAGTAGCTTTTGTCAACTGAAAAAGGAGCCATTAACACCCGGGACGCAAGTCGGCCGGGCAGAGGCCTGACCCCGCCGGCGGTCAGGGAGGCTGGCTGGCCATGTGGTCTCAGAGCCACCACACGTGCAAAGAAGCTGGAGGTGGGGTGGGGACTGACCGCCAGAAGCTAGCCGGCCGGAAGGAGGAGTTAGTTAAGAGATCGCCTCGCGTGCGGACGCAACTGCGGCCCGTTGGCGGTAGTGCATTCCTTGGACACTGCGAGTGCGTAGCACCGGTGTCAGGACACCGGCGCGGTAAAGCGTCTGGGTGGAGGATGCACTAGCCAGGAGATGGGAGCAGGGTGCGTGGAGTCGCGGAGGTAGATTGCGAACGGAACCCCAGAGCTGTACATACTGTATAATATTCTGTAAATAAATATTGTAACTAGAGCTCGTGTCTGTGTAGTCATTTCGCTACCACGACGCCACAATCCAAAGGCTGAATTGACTCCATTCCGAATCGCATGAGGGAATTGCACAGAGCCAGAGGAGATGCGAAACCCAACTGACGTGGCGTCAAATTTCTACCTGTAACTGCCAACAGCCATGTCTCTTCCATCCCATAAAGGAATCAGTTCAATAAGGACACATAGTCTTTCGGCATATGTAGTTTTATTCACTTCCAACCATTCCTTCTGGGTGCTTTACTTTTTTGTCTGGTAGTATATTTAAACTTATTGAATTTTTAACAAGAGACCTTTCAACATTTAGTAAAGTTTGTTCTTTGTTAGCTCATTGAACTACTGTCTTGTGTTAAATTTTGCCATATTTTTGTAAGAAACAATTTTTTGCTGTAATAAAACATTATGTTGAAAATAATTCTCAGCCAGATTTCTTACTGAAAACAGTAAATAGTTT
Source organism: Teleogryllus oceanicus (assembly GCA_964035755.1). NCBI lineage: Eukaryota > Metazoa > Arthropoda > Insecta > Orthoptera > Gryllidae > Teleogryllus > Teleogryllus oceanicus. The sequence continues at coordinate 26,460,321 of CAXIVR010000007.1, read as the reverse complement.
AACCGCTTTGTGTGTGCGTGTGTGTGACATGGAAACTTTGGAAAGTAACTAAGGCGTTCACCACAACAGTTGATTCTGAGGTTTCTCTGATGAATTGTTTTCTATTATTTATATACTATTGTACTTAACGTCAAAAACTAACGTTAAAAACTGTGTGACATACTACGCGGTGAAGTGTATTCTGCGCACATTTTCTTAAATTCTGGGATCCCTACTCTAACTCATATACGAATTGAATTCTGATTATAGATGGAAACGTGTATTTTTGGCAATCATTTACGAAATATTCACTTCCGTTTAATAAAAGCTATTGTAAAGGCAATTCCGCGCAAAGACAAATCAGCTACAGAGTTTAGCTTACGTGCCTTTGAGAGTTATTATCCCTAATCGTGTCCTTTGTCAAGGAATTATTAAGTTTAAGGGAATTGGAAATATGCCTTGTCATTAGGGGTTCTATGATTTCAATACAATTTCCAAAGAATCACTTCAACGTTATTATTAGAGTAAAACCTTTTAGAGTTATTTTTGGTTTTGTTAACTTTCTGCTCTTGCTTTTAGAATTCGGCAGAAACCAAGTGTTTGTCGTCAATGATCATCAATCATTTTCGTTCACCCTATTGAAGATTTTGACTAGTGAACAATATTCAGTGGACTTTATTGTTTAGAGATATTTGCTGGACTATTTCTGATTTAGGACATTATGATATAGACCAAATGACCTAGAAACTCTCATTGTGATAACGCGATTTTAATGGCTTGGCACTATCTTCATATTTGCTTCTCCTATTGGAAGCTGAAATCATTGACATGTTAGTGCTTTATTACAGTGTACTTAGATTTGTAGGCGCCGTCAAAGCATTTTTAAACGTTTAGAGTATTGTGATAAAGTTTGTGGTGGTTTGGCGTTCATTCCATTTTCCTTTTGACCGCGGTTCAATGTATTTATCAATCACTGGGAGAACGAGGGATAGGCATTGCAATATTTACCACCAAATAGCGATGAATGGATAGTGTCTAATGTCTCTTAATAAACAGAACCAGAGTTTGAGCCTATTAGGTTTTGCAATAACAAGCATTTTCTGATATGCATTCCGTGCGACAGATGTTCAGGTATTGGAGTATTTGCTCTTCTGCGTTTTAAAATACTGTACGTTATTTTCTTCCCCAAATAAAAGATTCCCTCAAACCATTATATAGGCACTTTTAACTTCAGAGTTAAATGTAAGAACGAAATAAGTAATATCTACAATATACAATGCACCTTTCATTTTAATGTAATCTTGTTCTGATTCTCTGTTCTCTAATTTGTTCTCCATGTTCTGAAATTTGCTTGTAAACAAATAGAATTGCTGAACCTCTTCATGCAGAAAGAACAGTAGTTAAATACTAGTGGTGCTACAATACGTTCTTACATTACTTTTAAATTTTGCATTTTTTTAAACTTCAAAGAGTTAAAACAAAAAGATCTGGCCAATTTTTAAGTCTTCTTTTTTCTGCCGGAGGAAAATTTCTTTAAAGTTCTTTAAGTAAAGAACATATTTGTAACTGTCTTTTTCAGATTTTTTTGTATATTCCCTTTATTGAAAGCATAAATTACACTAGAACTAATCATATTTTAGAACATTTTACTTCACCGCATTTAAGGAATTTTAAAATAGAACTTTTAAAATAGATTTCCTTGACGAAAAGAAATCTGCCATCTTATGTAGTTTTGCAAAGTTGAGATTTATAATTTTCGAAAATTCTGAGTGTTTGCCGCAAATCAGACCTGGGTCATTTTCATAGGCGTACTTTAATCTATTCGAGAAAAAAATAAAACTTTTGGAGTCGTTTTTAAAGAAATAATTGTTTAAAAATTTCTTTACGCTAATTATTTTTGCCATTCGTTTGCAATTTTGCCTAATACTCATGTCAAAATTATACAAAACTCACATTTTTGAAAAAGTGTCAAAAACTCGATGTAAATATCTGTCTTTCATGAACATATTACAATAATTAAAACATCTCTACCTGTAATGATGTAGTTACGTGAGGACTTAGAAGAGACTTTGAACTTTTGCAATTTTCTAAAAGTCAGAGAATGAAACAAAAACAAGAACACTATTTTTATAAGATTGCGATGCTTTTTCTTAGAAACAAATTTCATGAAAATATTTTTGAGAAAAGTTGAAAATATTGTTGAGACGTAGTGTAAAGTACCCTCAAAAGTCAAAATATTCTTTTCAAACTGAGAAAGCCTCAGTCAATTTTTGAGACATTAGTCTAACACATACGGACGGACGGAGAGATGTTTTGCGGTGAATCAATTTTTCGACGGAATTAAGGACCCACAAAACTTGGATTATGGCATTACAAAGTTTTGGATGAAGTACTTTCCTACGAAAAGACAAAAGATTCATTCACTTTTCCGATGTCAGAGCTTCACGATATGAGTTTTTCTGCCATACAATTGCCTTTTTTGCCGCTACTTCACAATAATTTCCCTATACTAAGTAGATTTTGTACTAAATTTGCGAGAAAGTACAAAGTCTAGAGTATATATACGAAAGTATCATCGGAAAAATTATTTTTATTTACATTCCCGTGTTTAAATATCTACGCTGTTATTAGCAACACTCCTGAAATATATCTGAAAAATCTAACCCCTTTAGCAAATGTAAACCTTATTGAATCTTTTACAAAACCTAAACATTAATGCGATTTTGAATACAAATACAACAAACAACGGTTATATATAATGCATAATGGAACACGGTACTTCCAGCTGACACATTCTAACTTTTTAGCAATGTGTCACAAATGGAACCGCAAACAGAAAATAATTGCATAACAGAATAAGCGACGAAAGAACGGATCCAATTTAATTCTGAGAGTATCATAAATAGGTTACAATACAGCTACAAGGAGTGTTTTCTCTGCTTCTGCCGCGTAAGTTTATGCTAATATCCTAAGGATCTGCAATCTGATTTAATTATTCGATGACGAAGGAAGAGGGAAGGCACTGGATGGCGGCAGGAGCGGGGGCAGAAGTAGGGGCAGAGGAGGAATATTCATGCGACCAAACTATTCGCAAGTTTTACAGAACTTCCCGCCAAACCACGTTATTACAATTCCGTAAATTGGGTGGCATCGTCGTGATAGAGAGTTGCCTTACAAACAAAATATTTCCTGTGAAAAGTTGGATGAGAAAAACGTGTTCGCTTAATTAACAGAGTTTAGAAAATGACGTGTCTCATAAAAACGCAGTATTTTTGTGAAAATTAAATACACTCGGTAGAGTTTTCCTCGTGCTCTGGCGGAATAAAAACTAGAAAGTCCTGCTCGGCGGCGGGCGGGGGGTACATACTAACAAAGGTGATTTTGTTGCGCGGTTCTGGACCACCTAACAGATACCATCACCTTATTTTAATTTTCTTCCACCCTCGGCACAGGCCTAGGCCGGCGGCTAGAACATGAGATTTTTGAATCGCAGAATGTTGTTTGTAGATTTCTTCAAAAATAATACTTAGAGCTAGATCAAATAATTAATTTCAAACAGGTGCTTTTCAAACTCACGTTAATGTTCTAAATGAATATTTGGATTAATCATGTGTACTCTAATTCATTTCATACGAAATCATACTGCTCAATTAAATGAGATAATTAAAATTCTTTCTGTAACTACTAACCATAAGGAAAATTCTTCTCGAAAACTAATATGAGATTTTGTTTATTATATCAATTAAACGAAATAAAAAAAAAAAATTAAATTTAAAAATAAAATTTTCAAAAAAAATTAAAATTTGAAATTGAATTATTCATGATAACGAATACATTTTGTTCAGATGTTTTGTCCTTTAGTTTACACAGGAAAAATATTTTAAAGTAAAATGTGTTTGTGTCTTTCTATACTTACATAGTTTTTTAATATTTCTGTATTGAATTCAACTGAGATTTAGCTAAAAGAATTGGTTGTGTCCAATGCAAACGTACGAGCTGAGCTGGCCGACATAAAATAAAATGATGAGTGCGATTCCTCCCACGAGGAGCGGCATGCATTTTCACAATCAACAGCTTGCAGGTCGAGGACGTGAAGTTGCACTTTGACAAACAACAACTCACAGCATTTGGTGAGTATGAATGAAATGAATGATTTTTGCGGAATCCCCGCTTCTGATGAATACAAGCATACTTTTAATGCCTTGTGGCATTAAATATTATTGGTATTGGTTTAATGCCTTGCGACATTTTATATTATTGGTATAAAACATGGAGCACAATTAATCTTACATACAAAAGTATTTTAATGAAATATATTTTAAATTCTAAAAAATCAACTTGAATGTCCTTATCAAAACGCGAAGTAGAATGTAATTAAATCTGTGGTAATATTATCACATTTTTTACGCAGAGATGTTTTGTGGTCTGTATTATCATCATATTATTTAATTTCAGACAATGTCTTGTATATATGTAACTTTGTAAATCGCAGTACAATAAAAAGTCCATCTATTCGACTTAATATCGTAAACTTTCACGCAAGAAATAACAAAGTACATACTCGCACATGCAAAATTGTGAAACAAAGTCAGCATGACAGATCGGATTTACGACTGTTTTTCAGGGCAAAGCGTCGACATTACAGCCAAAGGTAGGTGAACCACCAGGTCGCTTTTCCGCGCGGTTCAAAGTACGCGGCCCAACTCGTTCATATTTCAAAGCGAGCTCTTGAGCAGGGGAAAGCAGGTTCGACATATTACTAAAAGTGACTTATGGAACTTTGACAAGTCTGACACATATTAGGAAAAACTTGGTAGCGGCTCCGCGAAAGCTAATTTGGAAGCGATAGACAAATGCCGCACGGCGGGCGCGCGCGCGTTCTCATTACGGCGGTTGTTGTGCCAGGGCTGCCAACAAAGTGCTCGCGGCGCGGATAAATCACCCAATCGAACGCACCCTAACCTCAATTTGCGAACTCGCACGGCTGCGCGGGGCGGCGAGGGGCGAGGCGAGGCGAGGCGCGGTGATGTGGCAACGCCGCCCGCAGCGCCGCAAGCGCCAAAAAAAGTGCGCGTAGAATCCACCGTCGCCAACTTGCGCGCGCCCGCCGCCGCGCTCCACGCAGGGAATCTGACTTTTGTCATCCTGTTCCATAAAATGAAGAAACGCCTTTTTTCTCGCCTTGTTCTTTTTCGCTGCGCTTCTCTTCCTTCTCGCTCCTTCACGCGGCGGCGCGGCCAGCGGGCTTTCATTCTCTTCTCAAAAAATGAACAAAGTTTTAAAAAAATATATAATGCAAATCAAGAAAACGTCAAGATACGCTTGATACACGTGGCAGCGAAGAGCGAGGGGACGGGAGCTGTACGGCGCGTATCGCCCCACGCGCCCCAGAACGGACGGCCTCTGGAGCGCGCCCAACTCGCGCGGCAGGGCGAAGCGGCGAGAGCGAGAGCAAGGGCGAGAAGGGGCCCTGGGCCCAACGCGCGGCAGGGCGAAGCGGCGAGAGCGAGGCAGGGCAGGGAGGGCGAGGCGAGGGCAAGGCAGGGCAAGGGAGGGCAGGTTGAAGGAGGGCAAGGAGGGCAGGCGAGGGAGGCAGGGCAAGGCGAGGCAGGGCGAGGGGAAGGCGAGGCGAAGGCGAGGACGAACGGGAGGGTAAATGATAGCGAGAGCGAAAGCGACAACGAGAAAAAGACTTTGAGGGTGAGATCCAAAACGAGGAAGAGAGCTAGGGCGAGGTATATGGTGAAAAAGAGAACGACAGCAAAGGCGAAAGCAAATCTGAAGGCGAGACAAGAACGAGTTCGAGGGCGAGAGTGAGGGTGAGAGGGCGAGGGCGAGAGCGAGGACAAGGTGAGGGAAAGCCGCGGGTCAAGGCGAGGGCAAGGCGGGGTCGAATGCGAGTGCAAGTGACAACAAAGGCGCGGTCAAAAAAAGGGGAACCGGGAAAAACGAGGGAGAAAGTGAGGGAAGGGGAATAATGGGGGGAGGGCAAGGGCAAAGGGCGAAAGCGAGGAAAGACAGTGAGGACGAGACGAAAATCAGGAAGAAAGAGAGACTGAGGAAAGATAAGGAGAATGAGAACGGGGGTGATACAAAGGCGAAGCGAGGAGAGGATGGCGAGAGCGGGGGGGGGCTTGAGCAACAAGGAAGGCGAGGGGACGAGAGCGGTGATGGAGGTTGGGGCATCGAGGAGGGAGACTCGAGGGCTGCGAGGGGGGTTGCCGGGCCCTAGGGCCGGCCCGAGAGCCCCGCCTCACGCGACGGTCAGGAAGCGCCTCGGATCCTCACGCAATATTTATCCGCCCCCGTCCCGCGCCCCGCCCCGCCCCCTCCGCCCATCTGCCGTTAAGAAATGCCGCAGCGACGCGTTATCCCTCCCGCTCGCGCCCTCCCGTCCGCCCGGCGAGACAGATGCGCGTCCGGCAAACGCGATTACGCTGAAATGTATCCGGATCATCCTCGCGAAGCACATATCAACGGTATTAATTTTGAATGAGTTATTACATACCGAAGCGGACTCTTCATTACTGCACGTTGCGCGTCGGATTTCGAGTACTCATGGAACGCAGATGTAAATGAAAATCCCAGGTATTTCAAGCGATTTTGGAGAGGACTTCATTAATGTAATCTACTGGCATTCGTAGTATTGGGACGAGTCGCGCATACACATACTATACGTGAAAATACATCTGAAGAGATACGATGCCGATAGGTAAAGGTTGTGTACCTCGTATCAGCAGCGTTGACAATTCACTTAATATTACGAAAGAGAATGTTTGTACTACATTTATTTCAGTTTCATTACATTTAAAGATCATTAATTTAGTACTATCGTCATATTTATAAATTAAACATGTCTGAATGAATTTTTTTTGAATTGTATGTACTTGTTCTACAATCTTGTAAATACCAGCAGCAAAATAAATTTCTCATATTGCCTCGGGGGAATGTTACGTTAGGAAAACAAGTACTGTGCTGGCGAGATAAGCACCTTGTTTAGTGCCGCGTGAGATAACAATAGAAAACAACAACGAGTAGCAGAAAGAGACAGAACTCCGTCTTGATAAGAATAATAAAAATAACAGAGTGGGACTTACCTTAGGAATTCTCGTGTAATTTCACTTTTCCGGCAATATATTACAAAACGAGTTGTTAATATCATTTAAAAATATTTTAAAAAGAAATAAATGCTTTTAATAATAATACACGAAATACAGTACAAAAATTCACGTACCGTACAGTTATTGCCGACTTATTCGTACGTGTACATCATGTCCAAACATCGATTGTTTATTTAATTACATACTTTGGCTACAGAACTACAATGTTATTTCTCATAGCATTAAAGCAATCGACACAGCGATTTCCAAAACATAGTTGTAATAATATTGATTGTAACGGAAGAAGGCTAGCATGACTTTCTTGCATGATTTTGCGCGAGGACTGTGCAGTCTGAGATTTTCAATTGGCTTTACTTGAGAATAACTGCTTCCGTACGAGACATAACGGAACAGGAAGATATGATTTCAACTTTTCCGTGTTTACTTTCTTGTATAAATAAGTATTTATATAATTTATTGCTTTGTATTGGGTATTTATACTATTTATATATTGGGTTAAATTAAACTTACAACTATTTCTCTCTCGACGCTTAATAGGAGTAATGTTATTATTACTGAAAATATTATGTAATGCTGTGGAAAATCGATTTGAAGATTTCAACAGAAATGCACGTTTTTGGATAGCCTTATACTAAAAAAAAATGTTTTTAAACTTCCCTTGGTCTATCCATCTGCTTGCAAGTCTGTTCGTCAGTCCGTTCGTTTGTTCGTCTGTGAACAAAACTAGGGTCAAAACTATTCATAGATTTTTTTAGAAAGAGACATCTTCTTTCAAACGTGCACTATTTATGAAGGGATATGCCTTAGACCTAAAGTCAGACGTTTTAACCTCAAGGTCTGTCACGTGAGTGTTAGCGTCCAACCTGGCGCAGGGCCCTAAAAATCCCAATTCGTTCTCGAAACTGCTCGATGTAGTACGTAATGCAGTAAAATCAAATGTTGCAACAAAATAATAGAAATGCTAAAATTTTTATAGAAAAGAAACGGCGTAATACTCACAGTTCACTTGCTAAGACCGAAACGTGACGATTTATGAACGAAGTTGGGAAAATAGATTAAAAATGTTTCACATTTTTGAGTTTGTGATGTACTGTAATACAGTAGCAATTTCTCTTCTGTAGCACAACGAGTGCAAAGACGCCTTTCTTTCTGCTCTACTACACAAATTACACAAAAAAATTAGCGTTGGTTTCCCTATTTGGTTGTCGATGGGAATCGCTGTCTTTCTCTCAGTATTGAATCGGTCGGTCACGAGAAAGAAGCCATCTTAACAATTACCTGTGCAGACATGGCTGCTTTTAGGGAAGCGTGTACAAGTAAAACCTTTTGTCCTGAGAGTCGTTCTGTGCCCTTCTCGGTTTTCCCTAAGAGGACGAGCGCGTGTAGTGTCGGGACGGAGGGAGTGGGAGGGGGAGAGGGAGGGGGAGGGGAGGGCGGCCAACGCCTCAATGCCTGCAGCCAACGCCTGCTGCAGGAAACGGCCTCGCGACATCCATCACCGCCGCCAACGAAAAACAACTCGCCGCAGCCCTCCCACACACGTTGCGCCATGACGGACGGGGAGGGGGACAAGCAAGCAAACAAGAATGGAGAAGGGATATGTGAAAAGGAAAGGAAATGAAAGAGAGAGGAACAAGGAAGGAGAAAGAGAGGGGACGGATGAGAAGAAAGGTAGAAGGAAAGGGTGATGAGGGAGGGAGAGAAAGGGAGAAGGATAAAGCGAGCAAAGGAGAGTAAAAGGACTGGGAAAAAGAGAGGGTTCATGATAAGTGAGAGAGAAGGGAGTGGAGGAGAGAAGCACAAAGTTAAAAAAAGAAGGAAGGGGAGGGGGGAGGGTTGGGAAGGGGGGGGACGGAGCAATCGAAAGCGAGCACAAGGCAGAGGGAAAACCAGTGTGTTCTTTCGACGGGAAGTGATGTGAGAACAGGTGAAGCGGCTGAAATTAACAGTACAACACTATTTGTTTAAAAGTTTGTTTACTTTTTCTCTGTAACACCTCACTTTTACCAGATTACAGGAAAGTGGATATTTACCTTCGCATTACACGAATTAATTTTGTTCTGTACTCAATGTGACCTCTGACATTTTATATTCTTCTGTACATTCTGTAGACTATGAAATTTCTATTCTACTTTCACCTATTTAATTAAATATTGTTCCAATATGTCTCCTTCCGCATACACATACTCATTAAAACTACGATCGCCAAATATTAATTTCCGGAATACATACACCAGAAGAAGAACAACAACAAAATTTTTCCTTACACACAATTATCCGATTAATCATCAATCCAGTTAATACAATATTTGAAACAATTTTCTGATTTTTCAGCGAATTAAAAATTCGCTCTGTAGGATTCATTTATACATGATGCTTATTTTCCTGTCGGGAAACGAGTCTACTGCAACATACTGTACAGACAAATGCACAAACATCCATCACATAATTAGCCAGTGGAAAAGGTCAACCGCATCAATCACCAACATTTCCACAGAATGCATTTTCCATGACCAGACGCTTGTCGAATTAAAACATTGTTTTGTTCTCTTTGTTTTTAATAATTAGGAACGTTACTCTGTTTTGCATTAGAAATTGTATATTTAAACAAATTAATACATTAAAATAATCAGAAAATAAGAACTTTTTAAGTGTTGCACTTCCTATTTCAAATTTTGAAAGCTTACGTAAATGTATCCCAGTGAAATTGTTGCACAGAATTGTGGTCTCGTCACCTTGTGGACTGCGAAACTGGGCGAAAATCAGGAGTCCCAGTCGCTTTGACAGTTCTTTGAACACATTTAATTATATTAAGAATCTTATGTAAAGTTAAATAAGTTATATAAAGTTTGCAAGCGTTTATATAAATAATTGAATGATAAATATTTCTCGAATTCTGATTTAATTTTAAAGAAAGTTCACATTTGGCTCGCACAATGTTGGTCTCATAATGTCAGTATATGATTAGTTTAATCTTTAAGACGGAATTTAAGCAATAGCAATTTGGAAATCTCCATTTCTGTGTTATTGAGAGCTATACACTACAACAAATTTAACGAACACTTTCGCATTTATTGTTTCGGAAGTAATTTTTTCCCCGATACCGTGACGTGGCGTCGGGATACATTGGCACCAGAGCTCCTAACGGTTAACAAAGATGTAAGCAGATTGCGTGTTGTTGCGAAGAAGGGTATGAGAACGGGGTGAAGACTCAAAGGACATGGAAAATAGGTAGTTGTACGAGAAAATCTTGGATGTAGGACAAGAGAGAGAAAACGTACAACGGAGGAGAGAGGCGAGTTTTGAGAGGGGAGAAAAGAAGAGGGGGAAAAGGGAGGTTGTAGGAGAAAGATGGAGGGGGAGATGAAGGTAGTCCAAAGGTTGTAAACGTCAAAATGAAGTTGGAAGAGAGGGGGGAGTACGGAGGAATGAGGGTTTAAAGAGACGAAAGGGAAAAAGGATAAGGATGAAAAAGAGGAGGGAAAACTGAGAGCAGAAGGGAGCTGGAATGAAGGTAAATGTAGAAAAATAGGGGAATTGGTAAGATAAACGAAAGAGAAAGAAAATTCAGATTAAAAGAAATATATGAAGAAGGAGAAGGTAAGGTAGAGTCTGATGGACAATATGGATGAAGGATGATGGGAAAATTGGGAAAGAGTTGCAAAGAGAGAAGAAAGAGTAGGCAAGAAAGGGGAGAGAGGACGGAAGCAGTTAGGGAACGAAAGAGATAGTAGTGAGAAGTGCGATGAGGACGGCAGAGGCGGCGCCGAAGTCCTGTCGCACAGCCGGACACATCACTTATTCATTCGGCTTATCTCGCCCCCCGCCCCCTGTCACCCCGCCCCGCACGCGCCCTCGAGTCCCCTTCCGCGGAGAGACATTTCGCAGGACGCAACGGAGGAGGTTAGACGACGCGGCGGCGGCTCGGAAGAAGACCAAACAACGCAAAAAGCACAAACTAAAGAAGGGATAGCGATGAAAAATGGACTCAAGGAAGTTAGGAAAAAATTAAGGGCGGATGGCGGAATAAAATATGATGGATAACTAGTGTTCATTTGAATAAATATAACTTGTATAAAATAGAATTGTATATACTTAATGATGGCCAAAATTTTCAATATTTTCTCACGAATAACTATGTTTTAAATAAACAAGAGTATTCTCAAATAATGAACTAAAATAAATAAATAAATGTTTCAAATATATTTTTAAACAATAATCTCTAAGCAACCTAACACGTTCGAAAGTAAGGATTCCAATGTATAGTAGCATTTGAATCACATAGCATTGCGTAATAAAAGATATAGGATATTACGAAACGTAACGAGAACAGTGTATAAACATGTTGCAAAGAACACAAACATTTCTAACTGTCTTGCAAGGGTCTTTTCACATCATCCTACAGTTGCGAATCCACCAACCTACTATACTGCAAAGTTGAATCCTGTTCCTGGTTGTGATTGCTTCGTCCTTGCCCCACCCTAAACGCGTATTTAACACGAGCGCTACGCTTTGTAGCTGCCCGCGCACTCGATTGCGTGTATCCTCCGTTGACGATGTCCGGACTACGACAGCTGCATACACCACGACTTCACCCTATTACGTCAAGGACAGTCATTTTCAATTCTCGTAATTTGAATTACTATTTTAGAAGGGGTTTCAGTTATTTAGGTCCATAGACAAAAGGTCTAATTACTCGTTTGGTCTAATGAACAGGTCTATTGTGAACCAGGTCTAATGCGACATAAGGTCTACGTGACAACGGGTCTAATACCGAAAAACGACTTCAATTATAAGACTCAATTCATGGAAAAATTAAGATTAATATAATTCAATTTTCATCAAGAGAACTGTTTCCGTAGCAATACATTGCATTTAATACTAAATTTCAGTAAACATGACTACCTACACAATTGCATCGTGTAAAGGTAAAATAATATTAGTTCAGAACGATTACGCCCTCATTTTCGAAAAGAAAACATCACTAATAATATAATATAGTGGATGTGTTCAAATTAAGGAGCCTGTAATACAATTTGCATTACAAACAGCAATCTGGAAAACATTGAAGTGTACAAAGTAGGCATACACAGTTATGAGAGAAGAAAATATGATATTATCATAGACATACGATAGTGATTTCTGGAAGACGATACTTGTCTATATTTTGATAGATCCGAACACGCTCGATTTTAATAGAGCACATCTCGAAATATTTCAAAGTTTATATTCTCATAGTACGTTTGCCTTAAACAACACTGCTAAAATAGAAAAGGCTTGGGTGAAAAAAATGCGACTTAACAAATATTAATAGCCTATCAGCCGTACACCACCGGTCCCCCCCTCGCCCTCGCCACTCACTGGCCAATCTCTCTGCATCCCTTTGAGCCCCACCCCACATCCTCCCACTAGGTCCCTAACTCCCTCTCTCTCCCACTATCTCTCCCTCCCCCTCTCTCTCTTCCCTCTCTCTCCTCTCTCTCCCTCTCCTCCCTCCTCCATTTCCCTCTTCTCCCTCTCTCTCCTCTCCCTCTCTCCCTCTCCCCCTCTCACTTTCTCTCTCTCTCCCCTCTCTCACTCCTCTTCTCCCTCTCTTCTCCCTTTCTTTCTCTCTCTTCCTCCTCTCATCCTGCCTCTCTCCCTGTCTCCCGTCCCTGACCATCCCTCTTCGTCCTCCAATATCTATCTCCGCTCTGACCCCTGCCTCTCGCGCCCACACCCTCTCTCTCTCTCCGCCTCTTACCATTCCACTCCACCCCCTGGAATGCGTCCTGCTGTGCCCTCCCTGCCGCCCCCTTGCCCGCGACGCCTCTCGGCGGCGGCAGCAGGCGCGGGTGCGGGTGACAGAGTGGCGGCGGGCGCCGCGGCGGAGGGCCTTGTCGGTGCAGAATAATGAGCGGCCGGATGCTGCACGGCTCAGGAGGAGCAGCCACCCAATTAGGGGGCGCATCTGCCCCCGCGCCCCAGGGCGCTCTCGACGCCCCGCGCCTACGCCCGCGCCCGCGCCCCGGCGCGTCGCCGGTGGCTCCCTCGCATGCAGCGCTTGGCACCCGCGCCGGACGCCCTGGCGCCAGCCTCCCGCTGACCCTCCTCGATTGCAGTCTCAACTAGGCCCTCACCACATGCCAGATAAGCACGATGTGTCCGAAAATGTAATATAATCTACAAATGTCACTGTAGTATAGTCTACAAATGGTAATTAGTAGATTCAAACATAATTTAAAAGAAACGTATAAAATAATATATGAGGTTAAACAAATACAAAAATGCTACAAACGTTTTATAAAAGAATTTTTTAATTCATAGAAGGAAATTGAAAATAAAATTTAAAGTGAATAACATATTTTGTGTCCGACATATCTGCGCGCTACGCGGCGGTCTGGTATACACCCTGAGCGACTGTAATATATTAATTCAGAAACCCTGCACCTTACCTGCCGCTTCATCGTCAAGGAAAGTCCGTTTGTCAGCGAAAACTCACCTGGCAAGCTGCGTCCTAATTCAGTGGTAAACTGAACTAAAATAAAGTATCAGGTCTTTGGAATGTTTTCCTCAGCTGCTGTCTATGCTACACAGGGTAGTCCTTAAATTCGGCTCTCTTCCTTCGGATGAAATACAGTTCCGGCAGCATCAAACAAGCCATTGTAAAAACAAGAAAGTAAATTTTCAACTAAAATACATTAATGTTATTTCTAAAGCATATTAATCCGTCTTTAACACTTCTGAAGAGATAAAACTGGCATAGGTTTGATTTGACAACCACATACAATGTATACCTGCCAAACACCAATGCCGGGTAAGTTGTGGGTCAAACAAGGAGTCTACCATATCACGTAGATAATTTCGTTTTATTAGATTTCCCAACTCATGTTATTTGGCAAAAAAGTGACACCTAAAAGCACTAGAAATTTTTAACTCTTTCTATGAGACATCTTCTACACTCGGTTCAGTCATGTGTGCGATTATATCGACCTTCATTTCCGCGAAACCATTTTGGACGCGTGGCCGTCCAGTAACACCTAAAATGATTCGAATTTATTTCACGAATGTCAGATTATTTCTGCTGGGGACTCACGTACTATGTTGTTATTGCACTAATGGAAGAAAATTCGCAAGAAAAAAATAGATAAAATTCACGATTCTTCGGTTGAAGTACATATTACTTCAATGACTTGTCCGTTTGTCTTCGATGGGTATAGCTTCAATTTCATTTCCCCCCTTGTCAATTAACTGTCACATACTTTTAGTAATAGTTTGTATGACTTCATCCAATAAGTATGGGTATTGGAACAAAAAAAATCTCGTGACAATCGTACCTAATCTGCGATTGCACTTAATAAATTGATATTTCTGAAGTAAACATTTATTATATGTGCCTGGCGGAACCTGGTACCTGGCGAAATAATATATTTGTCCAAGTGATGCTCTCTGTGACGAAACTCAATTGTCTTAGAACCTGAAAAAATAATCATCCTTAGAGAACAGTCGAAGTACAACGACACTCAATTCATTATGACAAATGATAACGTTCGTATAGTGCAATGTTGCATACAGCCATAAAAAAACATGGGATTTTGAGCTTCTAAAATGTCCTATTTTTTTCCCTTAAAATATAATTCTAAAACGCAAAAACAATATTTATCAATTAATATGAAAATAAATTTTTAACGTAAGTTTAATTTATTTTGAAATTTTTTTTATGAGCACGAATTGTCAAATAAACACAGTAATGTAAATTCTAGGTCATTTATGTTTTTTAAAAGTTTGTGATCTAGGTATACATAGGAAACGATCTTCACATAGCAAATATTTCAATATTCGTTCACATTTTAATACTGCAACAACAGGCAGTGCATTTTCTCTTAATCCTCTGATGCAATTTGCAGCTATAGTAATCCTAGCTTTTCCATTTCCTACAGTTTATATTTGGCTCTGAATATCTACTACAAAACGTTTTCGACTTTATTCTCCACTGTTTCAATAACTCTACACAATAAACAAAGTTTAGTCTTTCGAAGTACGAATAGCTATTTTTATTCCACAGTACTGAAATAGAAAAATTTAGACTCTAGAAAGATTGTTTTTTGATATCGTAAAATTAAGAATTATGATCATTATTATTGTCACGTTTTTTTTACTTAAGAAGAATAAAGTACGCATTTAAAAAAATCTGCAGTCTAGAAATCAGATCTCAGATCATTGTCCGTTAGAATGAAAGGTGTTCAAAACAACACCTTTTAGGTGTGCAATAAAACATCTTAAAATTCCGGAAGTGAAGTGGCGACTGAACGTCGCAGGCAAAGCCTCCACCTCGTCTTGGGCATTGCCGCATTTCGCGTGCCTTAAGTGCTTCATCGGCCCTATTCCCTTGGTTTTTGGCCCTCCGTTTTTGGTACTTGGATGACTGCTTTTGATGCGTTGGAAAGAGGCGACAGAAATCGATGATAAGTAGTGGGGTATGTCCTTGAAGATGAATTCGTTGAAGATCACCTTGAGCCTCGTCAATTATCTGCTTTTGATATAGTAGCGATCGTTATGAGAATTGCAGATACGTTTATATTTTACATCTCTTCAGAAAATATATTACGTATTACATTGTAATATCGTTGCTAGGAGATGTGATTTCTAACACGCAGAGTCGCGGATCGATTCCGATCGAAGCGATGAAACTCCTTCGGTTGAGAGACGAGTGCAGGTGTCACGGCTCGACGGTTACTTATCGTAACTATACAGCTGGCAAAGGCAATTGCAGGCGTCTTCATGGCAGACAGCCACAGCCATTTGAATCCCCACGAGATTCATGTTGAATAGTATAGCAGAATACGAGTTCCTACCTTGAGACTTGCCATTTAAAATGAAAGCACATTTAATTGAATTTAGATCTCAAGATATGCATGAATATCCTCCTCGTGACTTCATTTATTGTTCAAAGCCATCTTCTTACCCAACACATACTTCATTTAAAATGCAAATATACTGACAACATGAAACATGTACTCGATTGAATACTCTCAATCTTTAATACCAAGGTACCAGATGGCGGTGGGAGGATCACACACAAATAGAAGTTCTGCTCGGAAAACACCTTTCGTTATATATAACATTTTCAAGAAAATGTTTCCTTTTTTGTACACATCTGTATTCTACTTCACTTAGTTTCATTATTCATTCGTTGTATAAGACATTCCATGACATTTGCTTCACGAGTTCAGTAGGTCACAGACAAGGAAAAGCAAATGCAAATGTGACCGTACTCAAAACGCTTTCAACCTCCGCAAGAGAGGCTTATTGCAGATGTAAATGAAACTCTTTGTATTTGCGGTCAATGTTTCGTTTCTGATCTGAGACTTGAAAAGGGTTCAGTGTAAAAATTCTTCCTGATGTCTGTTCACGACAACTTTGAATGGGGTAACAGAAAAAAGGAAATAATAAAAGATGCTGCAAAGGTTCCACAATGTAAAAGTCTATAAAAAATGTGAATGTTATAACGTGTAAATCGTAATAAACTGTTAAACAACTTTACCACAAAATGTCTGGAACAATAGAGCCCAAGTACATGATATTGAGTTAGGTGTTGCTCAACTTTCTTCGTAAGTGGTAAAATTTCGTGAAGATGAATAAATATTAATAGATACCTTTATATCTAGGAACGTTCCTCAAACCTCTGGCACCTACCATTAACAGAAAATTTCAGAGATTTAATCGATCGACTTATAATTTTGAAATTTTTGTTTTAAATTCTGGAATGTAAACTCCCAATAAATTGGATAAAAAACAATTTAAGAACATAGAAAAGTTGCAAATAAACATAAAGAAATTACATAGCATAAATCAACAATTAAGTGAAAAATGATGACAAAACAAGAAAATGAATTTTACGATAAACAGGAAAAGTGCCAAAGAAAGAGAGGTAACTAGAAGTTTTTTATTAAAATTGTTTTTTACACAAATAACTAAAATCTATGAAATAAATTATATTATAACAATAAAAGGTTAGTTAATATAATTCTTACTTACATTCACCTCGTAAACGTGTACAAAAAGGTTGCAAGAATCTCACCTGAAATGCAAAAGGCAAAACATTAATATTCACACATATTTTACATTATCACATGTTCGTAAAAGTTATTTCACGTATCTACTCTCAAAAGTATAACCTGGGAACACCTTTGTTTGAAGCTTTTGAATGTGCTGAATGGAGAATGAAATTATGTGCACATGCTGCGAAAATAATGTTATCGTTCCTTTTCACTTACCCGAGTAACTCAACAAAACAAAGGTGGCCTGAGAAGACTATGGTCTCCAAATATACTTGCAAACAGAGAAAATTGCGCCCGCAAAGCAAGGCAAGGAATGCAATTCAATTCTGTTACAAAATAATAATTTAAAATAATAAACATTATAATGCAAAAGTACCATAAATTCTGTAGTGGCAGCAGAGATATTGTGGTACTCCACGATTAGAAATCCAGATTATCAGAAATATCAACCACGTTAGTAAACAATATGAATTTACTATGCAGAAAATCCATTCACACACATATTTCGGGATTTTTTTACCATCATCAGTGACTCCAAGTTATATAGATTAAACACCACATGAAGTAAACATAGGGATAGGTCCTAGGATGGCGCCATTTTGTGTGTCGTACGCGGTACGGAGACAGATCTCGATTGTCGTTCTGTCTCCGTGCCTCGTATGGGAAAAAATTGTGTATGGATGAATTTTCTGCGTAGTAAATTAATTTTGTCTACTAATTGTTGTTGATACCTTTGATATCCTGAATTTATAAAAATTTCCAATTTATCCCAAAATAATCACTTTCCTCTAATGTATTTAGTATGGCATAAGCATCACATTCTTTGGAGTGAATACATGTTCAGATTCGGTATGCAAATGAATGACAAATATTGAGTTTGCACTTGTTGTAAATCTATCCAAAAACAACTAAAAATCTAAAACATTAAAATGGTGCCATCAATCTGATGTGTTTGCGAACATTATAATCTCCCAAACTAATAAAAACTCGCTCGCGAACGTGTTTTTATTGTAGGCCTTAATATTTGAATAAGTTCCATATCACTCCATGTATTTCTCCAAATTTCTAGATGCTTAATTCTATACTTTAAAAGTGCTAAATAACTACTTTTAATGAAAGTGTCTAGAGTGAAAGAGCGAGATATTCGCGGTTGGTACGAATCCGGTTTCGTTTCTCTGAGTCTTTTCGGACTTCTGTAGTTCTTGCGCGGAACTCGTAGCTAGTGTCCTCAATCCTTATAAAAACGAGGAAAGGGACCTTTTTTAGATTCTATTTATCAAGTGAGCACTCGTTTTCTTTCGATTGGTAACATGGATTTAAGTACGCTGGCAATGAAAAGCTAGATGAATATCGTATCACTAAAACACCAAAATATCTATCTTCAAAAACAAATGAATTAAAATACTCTTAGTATAAAAGATCCGTTGCGCTCAATGGGATACAAATACATTTTGCGTTCAATGGACTGCTCATAGCGTGACCAAAACAAAAAAAAAAATAGGCTACCTTTGCGTACCCTGCACTTCCATTTCACTCTGATTTGCCTTTGAGGAATGATGAACTCTAATTTGTATTCCAAATAAACTTGAAAATTAAAGTCAGCGAAATGATATCGAAGCTCTAACTCTAGTGAAAAAAGATTTGTCATTATTTTACAAAGCAACCTCATTTCATTAGACCAAATTTTTGCCTTGCAACTTCATTCCAGATTTGCAATTGATTTAAAAAAAAACTATTGATTTCGCCGATAAAAACTATTGCGGGTTCTCCACTACATTTCACCCTTTCACAAACTGGAGTAGTCACGCGGGATGCTTAAGGCAGTGGAAATTTTAGTTATGTAGATAAATGTGAGTACTGTGAACTCTCGGTTATAGGGAATCATAGTCATTGGGCCCCATTCATGTACGTTACAAATAAACACTAGCTGATTCGATTACAATACACTCTCTTCATCGGCTATAGTGAACATAGGAAAAACAACTTACAAGAACAAAACCCGCGGTGTTAGTGTTGGGAATTCTAAGAAAACTGAAATTGTGCCGAGGGTTTTGAAAGTTATTTTTGTGCCATTTACGGAGATGAAAGAAAATGTTCCAATGTGATGATGACTGCACTACAATTGTTTGCATGTTGAGAATGTTGAATCAAATGTCAAAAAAACTCGTACGCAGGAGAAAAATCTTCATCAAGTATTAAAACAAACAGTTTAGAGCAAACTAAATAAATAATTATTTCCAGGCTAAATAATTACATTTTAATTTCAAATTATCAGTATTATATAACGTACTGAGCCTCCATAACCACAAAATAAATCATCAAAGAAATCTAGTTTATATTCACATTATAGGTTACAGTGAACAAAATATTTTATTCAGAGGTTCACTGTAACCAGAGTTCTCCCAGATTGCAATGTAGAAATTCTCAAGTTATTCTGCGATTGAAATATACTTGTGTATTATTTTCCTCTTGTTCATTGCACTGATCTTGGGAAACATGATATGTGAAGAAGGTCATTCGTAAACGAAAAGTAAATAAGGACAGGTCGAACATTTTAGAATACGTCGTGTCAAAATGAAAGGAAATAAGAGAAAATAGACATAATAACAAGAAAGAAGGAATTAAAGTGAAACGTGGAGGTGAGGAATGGTCGAGCGAAGGAAGGAAGTCCCTACAGGACTGAACCGGATGTCTGATAAGTCACTCCCTATTTTTGGATAGATATAATTTATTTATTTACGAGCCAATTGTTTTACAATTAGTTTTGGTAGAAACAGTGATTCTTGAGATTTAGTTTAACACCCTTTTAAATCTCCACATGAACTCCAACATTCTCAATGCATTAAAAACAAACGACGTTCGATGCTGATGTCCTGAGCAAGGTTTCATGTTCTTCAAGGTTTTCAAGGTTTCTTGTTTGTTTGTTTTGTAATCCTCCCCTTAGCCTATCCCCAGGGAAAATATCGCAATGCGTTAATTCAGGGCTGCAAGAAGTCCGTTCATGTGAACCACGTCTGCGAATCCAACGACGTGGGAAACGATCACGCAGCCATTCGCCGACATCATTTGCAGAAAGTGCAGACGCTCCGTCCTTCATAAAGTGAAGTCGTGGATTGTTCCACTGTGAAAATATAGACCATACAGTAATTTCTTAGGGTTCCTCAAGAACATTTCACGAACTCGGCTACGTTATCTTCTTTCCTCGAAGTTTGTCTTCTTGATCTCCTTGAATCGCCGCTATTGCCTGTTGTTAGTAATTTGGAATGGCAGTGTTTAACTGTTTTTGCATCCAGTATTACGTAGATCTCTCGTCAACTCCTCCATCATCTTTATACTTGCACCAGAGTTTCTTAGACCTCATAACGAGGCGCTATTCTGGCTGGCTCTTTGACACTCAACACAGGAAACATTTTTAAACTGAAATAAAATAATAAAGATGTTAACAAACCTGAAGAACTATTCTTTCTCTCAGATTTGATTTCAAAAACATTATCTCATAAATGAAATTGTAAACTATCAAAAAATAAGGAGTACATTATCAGACGCCCTGTGTTTCGCGCGAAGAACAATCAAGCGCTGTGGCTCGGAGCCGTCGCGGGTAATGCTGGAAGGGCAGAGGGCGAAGGGCCTGTCAAGAAAGTCAAGGGCCGGGGGCGGCGCCCCCCACAGCCCCCAGCAATCAGGCGGCCAGTTACGGCGCTCGCAAAGATCGAGATTATCATCGGCGCGGGACGGGGTGGGGTGGGGCGGCGATGGGCGGGGGCACTTGAGCGCGGAAGGGGGCGGGGCACTATCGACCAGCGGAAGCCGCGCGCGCGGAATGTCACCGCGCAAAGTAGGCCACACTCCGCCTGCGCCGCGCCCCTCCAACAGCATCCCCTCCCACGTTGCCACCCAACCCCGATTCTCCCTTTCTCATCGCCAACGCAATGCTCTCACCTTCGTCTGCGGTGATCATCCCCCACTGGATGGCGAGATCACCTGGTGTTGATCACATAAACCATGTAAAACTACCGATCAGAGCAGCCAGCCGCTAGAATTCTCCTCCAGACAGCGACTGAATTTGACCTAACTGAAAATCTAGTGTCGAAAATCCTGCCGCAGCTGGAACAAGAATTCGAGGACCTCCCGGTCAGAGGCACTGCAGTGACATCAGTTGATGCACTGAGCCACCGTTCCTGGTCTGTGCCTTCTCCTGTCTGCTTTTCGTCTCTCCCCCACTACCGATTCCACCCTTACACACATTCCGAGTTTCGGCTACAATATTGTGTACATCTCCTCGTCACCTGCAACAGTGTTACCTGTATTTGGGCAGCGTTAATCAATTCTGACAAGAGTTCAAAGACCCAGCTGAAAGAAACTTAAACACGGATATTACGACCGAAAATTCGAGACCGCATTGCTGGGGCGATTCCAATACTTTTCTTCATACTGTAGTATAGGAAGAAAAAGTAAAATATCTATCGTAACATTTTCTAACAGAATTCGTCACAGAAGAATCTGATATATTGCACGCCCAAAGCAACATTTACCACGAAGCGAGGCCGCTCAGAGGAGCTGATCCCCCAGAAATGCAATAGAAGTTTCTGTATGAAATATTTCTAATATTACTCATAGAGCGTACCTCTAGGAAGTAACCTTAAGGTAAAAGACCTTCAGCGCATAAATTTCGAGTTATACATGATGAATGTGTCAGAACAGCGCAGCACATAGTGTTGCGGATTGCATTTGCACATACCTTCTTTAATAGTCACGTCCAAGTATAATATTGAATTTTTCTGCCTTATGATCTATCAGTATATTATAATGAAAATCGGTTATCACTTGAAAAGGTTTTGCAGAGCACATATGCATTATTTAAACTATAATTAATGATTTAATGAGATGGAGAATGTTTAGGAATATTAATGCATTTACGCTCAACTTGGTGCATTCACGAATTGAGCGATTCAATAACCAAGTTTTCATTTATCATTCTGAAAGTACCTACATTTTAGTTCGCACATCTTTATAAGTCACTTGATTGTTGAAGAGTATCGTGACAGTTAATTCAATGAGGTTATTCACAATACACAGCGTATGCTATAATTGAAGCAGGTAGTGAACACATCGTTGAAAGAAATCACCGAAATTCTCATACGTGCTTACACTGTAAAGATGTCAAATTAATATTTACAGTATAACGACTAAAATAAAGAGACTGCTAGACTTCAGGGAGCAAGATTTATGTATTACTGTTAAAGAAGTACCATGTGCTATAATCACTACAGGGAGGCCCAACCCTTTAATGATGCATCAGTTTCTTTCTAATGCAGTATCTTACTAATTGTACTTTACATAATAACTAGGTTTTCCCCAATGGCCAAAATTCATAGCTCTTACTGCCAGTCATCTGCCAGCATTTCTTGCCGTAATAGTATTCCCCGGAGAAGTAATCACGTTGAAAGTGTCCGTAGAGAAATGGCGCTATTGTCGCGAAGTGGATGGGAACAAAGAGCGCAAATTAACCAAGAAGCGAGATCGATTAACATCAAAACTGCGTCACAGTCGTTTCAACAAAATCAGGTCGGAAAGGAAAGAAACACCTAATGACACACTGACTGCTAAACTGTTTTACAGTAAATAACGTACTATTTAATGAGGAGCCATTCATTTTACCCTTAAATAAGCTTTTTGTACTGGATAACATATAGTTCTAAAGCCGTGTAGTGAAGGAGTAGAAGCAGGAAACATGTAGTATAAAAAATTATGTCACGAAAGCGTACCTTCAGTAAGAAGTCTCCAGTAATAGAGAACATTCTTTAATCATTTCACAAAGGGTGTGACGGTTCTCGGACATCATCGGTTAAAACCATGTGTGTGTGCGTACTGTTTGTGATCTTATGAGTACATTTCTCTGTGTGTGTTCGTAGGAGGGATATGTAAGTATGGCTGAGTGTGAGAGGATCTGATCAGTTGAGTGAGAGAGACATAATGGAAAATATAGTCACAATTCACAACGAATGGTGTTATTTAGCTTCATTAAAGTAACGTGAGGTTTTGTCAAAATCAGTTATTTTAACATGAATAATGAACTGAAACTACATCAATTAATTAAAAAACTAAATATATGTGATATGTTTTTCCTTAAATTTTATTTCCGATTGCGACTGTAAAAAATGACTGACACCAGTTACGCTTCTATAATGTTCATTGGTAGTAATATTTCACTGGTGAGCTTGATATTTCTCGCACCGAAGTAATACTGTTATAAAATGATGTGACAGATCTGTGTATAACGGTAGTTACTTGCCATTTAACATTGCAAAATGTATTCCTGTGAAAGTTTTGAGCCACGAAGGCAGAGTAAATTCACATCCAATATGATTGAATGATACAAATGGGAGAAACCAAAATCAAAATATGTTACTATTGTAAAACGAGTAAACGTACTGATTCATCTTTCTTTTTCCTTGAAGTTAATTTGGTATTTTTTACTCTTACACTATCTACTTCTTATTATTTTTCATTTTCTTTCAATTTTTTACATGTGTTACAGAAAAAATACCAAAAACGAAAGAGAGCGAGTAACGAATACTTTGGCCTGTAAGCTTATCTTTTGCGCTCCGCATTCCGGAAGAGAAGAGCATGACGAAAACTGTCATCACGGAGAAGCGTGTGAGAGTGGGGATTGGCAGGAGGGAAGCCGAGGGATGAGCACGGACGGGGAACGCCACCGCGAGGGAGATGATGGCGATGCGAGAACGTGGAGGCGCGCGGAGGTGCGAGAAGGGACGGGCCGGGTGGAGGGGGCAGGGGAGCTGGGGGGAAGGGGGAGAGGGGGGGGGAATGACCGGCGAGGGCTCATTTGAATCGGCTGCGCCGCTAATCCCATTAATCTCCGGCGTTCAGAACTTGGCGGAGTTGCACTGCGTCGGAGGAGGCGCCCGCTCCTCCTCTTCCGGAGGGCGAGAGGGGGAGGGGGTGGCAGGAAGGCGGGAACGCGGGGCGGGCGGACCAGCGCGCGCTGCACGCTCTGCAATCCAACCCCACTGCAAACCCTCTTTAGTGCAGGCGGTAGCGACTCTCGTATGGAAAAATTGGATACATAAAAATGTTTGGAGCATCCATAAACGAAGGTAAATATTAGTCAAAGAGTTCAGATAAAATATTGAACCTTTTAACTTATGAAAAATCTCCAACATTAATTAGTATAGAATGAGCAGAGTTGCCACTGAAAATTCATGTCTGCCGTAATGAACAGGAAGCTGTGGACTCAATTCCACGCAATGCAAGGCCGAGGGCTCCCTTCCTGCCTCTTTCGCGGCTGTTTTCCCCTTCCAACCGCTCTCCTTTCAACTCGACGGAGCCACTACTGATTACGGCAACAGAGCTCTCAACTGGCTGTGCACCGCTCTGAACGATGACCCGTATTAATGCTCCGTAAGGCGTGTCGTTGTTATCGTCAGGCTTAAGCGGGTAGGCCTGAAATAGAACACAACATCGAATATACTCTTGTCCAGCGATAAACATCTCGTACAAAATTGCGGAGAAACTAGTGATATCGTTATAAAATTATCACATACTTTCTTACATTTGTGATAACGTGATTTAATAAAATAAGGTCACAATTTAAATATTATTTGATCTTGTAAATAAAAGAAACGTGAAAAATATATTTTTTTTTAAATTTGAAACGTTTAAATGAAAATAAATGTCTACCATTGAATTCAGTGTATGCAGAGTTTCAGTGAATTCAAGAACTTTTACATTACTCATATTGGCCTTAAAAATTGGAAGTGCGACCCAGAGGAGGCGGCGGTGGCGACTGTCGCTACTGCCCGAAGGTACCAGTGCGATTTTATTAAAGCAATAATGGACAGTTCGCTTGGAATATATATTTCACAAACCAGTAATCCTGATAACGCTCCAACCAAATGCAAATGGTTTGAAAAATGTATATTATTAATTACTAAATACGATGATAATATTAATGAATTATCCTTCAAATCTACTCGTTTTAACATTAATTACACGTACCTCTGCTTGAGTGTAAATGCAATACATAAACACTCCAGACATTTTCTCATTGCTAGAAATACTCATATTTCAGACAATTAGATAATATTATAAGAGCGAAATTGTTGTCACTACTAATACATCTTAGGAAACTTGGAATTTGCAATTTCGAAAATTTTCAAAATTGCACTAAACGACGCATTAAAAAGTACGTGACCTTTTTAAAAGAACAGAATTTTAGAATACATATGATTTAACAAAATTGTCAAAACATTTTTTGTATTGTTAATTTTTTGTTGTTATTTGATATTTTTGAAAATAAGTATAGAACTTTCTTGAGAATATAATTGTTTAAAATTGTTTCAAAAAAAACGTGACCTTATTTGAAGAACGATTTCAATGAGAGAAAAATATCTTCATTATTGTATTTGTTTAAAGACATAATACATTGGAACTTTTGCAATTTTCGAAAAAGCACGGATTTCAATTGCAATAAGATTCGCCCCATTTCTTTAAAGTGATTACTACACTATCGGAGATCAATTTTTAATCCAAATATTTGGAGCCATTTTTGAGAATTTTTTTAAAAAAATAATATAAATATAGGGTAAATGTAAAGTGCTCACAAAAATGTCCATATCAAACTCGCAGAGTCTCGAATTCTTTCAGCTCGTTCGGGGAATATATCAATTTTGGAGAATATGGTCTGAACGGCTTAGCGCCTACAAGAGTTGACACCAGACAGACAGACGTTTCGCTGTCAATGGATTTTTTGTAATCAAACACCCACAAAAATGGATTCCTACTACATAACGTGTTAGAAGTTTAATTTTAATAGACATGGTTACAATATGTATCCACTTTTTTGGTACCAGGGCCTTCAGGGCCTGGCAATAGGAGTTTTCTGTCGAAAATCGCCGTTTCCTTCTGCAGTATTACAATGCTTTCTTTATATTGCGTTAATACTACGCGGAAAAGTAAAAAGACTTAGTGTAGTGCATACAATTTTTACTATTAGAGTTCTATACTATACTGTGTTTAATAATATTGTTATTTGTAATATCTAGGACTCTATTTCGGGAGGTATCGTGCTCTTGTGAACTTCAACACGAGTGACTACTGCTTAGAGTGGAACCTAATGCCTAAACCGAGGTCTTCCCCGAGATCAAATTCTCCGCGACTTGGAGCTCAACTCAGTGGGGCAAGTCTTCCCTACAAACCACCACAGGACCTCACGGGGACTACAAATATTAAGACATACTCGGTTCATTAGGACTTCGAATCCTATCACAATAACTTGCTTTTTCTGTATGATCTTTTTAATATGAACAGATGAATGTGAATATTCATTTCTTATTTTTTTCACTTGTAATTCCTTTCTTGTAGAGTAAAATTCCTTTTTTTCTCTGGATACCTACAATTCCAATTCTAAAGTAAGTAATCAATTTGAGACAGATAATTTTTTGCCACAAGAGAAATACATCTTATCTTCGGAATCGATGTAATAAACTAATCGATGTCTGGAGGTAACAGACATGACGTGCGGTGTCTAAGCAAAACACTCCACCCCGATGAAGCATATGTTTGGAAATGTTTGGCAAGAGGGCAGGCCGAGCTGGCAGAAGGCAGAGAAGAAGGTGGAGGCGGTTGTAGGAGGTAGAAGGCGTGGAGGCCCCTTAGTGAGCGTAATGCGTCGCAGCCTTTGCTTACTCTGCTGCCCACACCTTAAGCTGCATCCGCCGGCAGACTCATTTGGCAGCCTCGGCGGGTTCTTCATTGGTCCAAGCGCTGCCGCCGCCCGGCGCCAACGCACGCAATCAGGCGGCATTCACGTCGCCGTGGGGGGGGGGGGCGAGGGAGGCGGAGGCACCAGCCAGCGGCGGCGGTTGCGGTGGCGGCGGTGCCAGTGACGATGGCGATGGCGGTGGTGGTGGCACTGGCAATGGGTGACGACGATGGAGGTGGCAGTGGCAGGGGTGATGGTGGTGATGTCGGTGGTTTTTAATTGATTATTTCGTGTTTCCGGGCACGTCAACTGCTTTGGTCATTAGTCCTGCTTTTTCTCTGGAGATGGCGGTGATCATCCCCCACTGGATGGCGAGATCCGGCGCCGGCCTACCGTCGGCTAGTGGGGTTCCCCCTAACCAGGACTCTCCCACCAACGGGGCACCGCCCCAGCTGAGAGAACCTCTAAGCTCCCGACAGGTCTCCCGAAACATGTGGTAGTGTAGTGCATGTTAGTGTAAGTGTGTGTGAAAGGGGAGAGGATAGGACAAGGAAGAGGAAGGACATATAGCGAGCGGTCCGTGGCCCGTTTGGTAGGGTACTGCTCCGGCATTCGCCTGGTGTTGATCGGAGAAACCACGGAAAACTACGGATCAGAGCAGGCGGCCGCTAGAATTCTCCTCCAGACAGCGGTTGAATTCGATCTAGCTGAAAAGCTAGTGTCGAAACTCCTGCGCGATGGCGGTGGTGGTGGCGTGGGCTGGGGCAGTGGCGGTGTTGGAGGCTATAGCTGCAGCGGCGATGTGACGATGGCGGCGGCCTTTACTTTTGCTATTGAAAGAGGATCATAATTAAACAAATCTCTAAGATTATGTTTGAGTAACATTAAAATATTCAGAATTGAATTGCGCCATTAACTGTCTTAGACTTAGGAAATTATTTTTCGTAATAAATTTTTATACGACTGTAATATACTTATACACTAATTATCTACGTGTGAACGTAAGAAGCATGAATACAAGATGAGGACCTACTCATGCTGTTGAACATTACAGGCACTTCAAGTTTCGTACAATTTTTAGAAAAAATTAGAAAACGCTATGTAAATACAAAATAAAATCATAAGCAGTTTTTATACAGAGTTTAAAATAATTCAATTTATTCATTTGATAAAATGAAAACGAATTACCTATGATTATCTTGTTTTAGTAGTAATTTACTTTCAAAAATTAAGTGTTTTTAAATAAAAAACTCTTGTACGCGAAACTGTTAGGTATAGAATATTTTAACAAAGTTATCCGTGTCAATTGTTCTGTTAGAAATTCACAGGAAGAAAGAATTCAAATGAGAAAACAAATGTTTTATTAAACACCCATTTATCTGAAATAAATTTGCGATGGTTAGCTGCTTTCTACATTCCGCATTTCTTAGATATTTTTTTATAATTTGCATTCTTGTTCAATGCTACTGGTTACAGCTGAATTGTGGTGCAATGTCGTTTGAAGAAACCAAGGAGGGACAGGCTGAAAGACGCAGAACCCGCCGGGGTACACTGAAAAATAACGAGTATGGTTATGACTCCGATAAGGTACTCTCTTCCCGAAAAACAGCATCGTGTAGAAAAAGCACATTTTAACAAAACTGTTAGTGGTCTTTTGAGTATAAAAACGTCCTTTCGATAACTTTTCCCTTTATCTCTACTGCGAAGGGTACCGTAATTTTTAATTGAGTAGTCACTTGAAGTGTAAAATAAACCTATTCCATTTAAAAAGTGTTGTTCAAGCCACGACGACTACTTGCATCCACAACTACATAATCTCTCAAAGGCATATCTTCTTTTTAACATACTACACCAGACCTCCGATATCTTGTAGTTCAAGTAGACCTCATATAACCCCCAACGTCGGGGCTCAAATACCGTTATCCACTCTGCTATTTTCTCATATATTAGGTCAATATCTCAAACTGTTGAATCATTTGAATCTATTCAATTAAATTCATTATATTGATAACAAACCATACTATTGTCAACGTCTGCAATTGTTTTGTTTGTTTTCCAACAAACATTTAAAAGAGCTGAAGGCCGAAATAATTAAAACCAAACACGTAGCGTTTTTGGTTAAAAAATATTCAAGTAGGAAGATCTTAAACTACTGATAATGATTACAATGTGTATCACTAACGGAAACTATTCTCAGAAGGTGCAAAAATTATTAAAATTTGCAATGTTCTGTGATGCTGCACGTCTTACAATTGGGTTTTTGATTGATTGATGATTCCGGGCGCGTCAACTACTGAAATCATTAGTCCCGTGATTGTTGTGCATGTTTTTTCATCGAGAGATGACGGTGATCTTCACCCACTGGATGGCGAGATCCGGCGACGACCTACCGTCGACTAGCGGGATTTTCTTCAAATAGTATCTCCCACCAGCGAGGCACTGCCCCAGCCGGAACAAGTTCTAAGTTCCCGACCGGTCTCTCGGTATGTGTGGTAGTGTAGTGAATGTTAGTGTGTGTGTGTGTGTGTGTGTGTGTGTGTGCAAGGGATGATGATAGGACAAGGAATAGGAAGGAAAGATCGCGTCCGGTCCGTGGCCCATTTGTTAGGGCACAGCACCAGCATTCGCCTGGTGTTGATAAAAAAACACGGACAACTACCGATCAGAGCAGCCGGCCGCTAGAATTCTCCTCCAGACAGTGACTGAATTCGACCCAGATGAAAAGCTAGTGTCGAAAAAACCTGCCTGCGTCGGGACTCAAATCTAGGACATCGCGGTCAGAGGCACTGCAGTGACATCAGTTGATGCACTAAGCCACTGCTTCCGGTTTTACAGTTGGGCGTTCCGTAGATTTAAATGTTTAAAAATACGACAAATATTTGTACACCGCCGTGTCTAAATGTACACAATCAACAGCATTTCCTTTGTCGGTTTCCCAGAAGCGGTATTTCAATGTACAGCCTTAAACGACGCCGTACTCTCCGGTTTCCCTCCCGTTTCTTCTTTTCTTCCTTTCGGCGACGCAACACGCTGTCGCCCCTTTGACCTCCACTGGGTGCGCGTTCGTGCGTCCTCGTTCAATTCGAGTGAGCTCCCTCCCTGCGCGCCCCTTGCCCCGCCTTTGGAAGGGCGATAATTCACCTTCGTCGCTAAACTTTGGCCTTCACTGCAGGTCGCCGATCTTAAAACGGGGCGACGCTGCGCCCGCCTCATTGTGCCGGCGAGAATAGGAAATGGCGACAAAGAAAAATGAACGTCGCGAGGCAGCGCCGCCGGGGCGCAGCAGCGCCGCGCGAGTCACGAAGGTCTCGTACAAACGGCACCAGGCGACCGGCCGGGGGAGGGGGCGCGATGACCGGGAGCCATCCTCCAGGAACAACACGCGAAAGGCAGCTGCGAACAAGTGGGCAGGTTCAAACTTTTCCTTTTCTTTCTGCTACGTCTACAATCACCCAGTTCTTTTTTTAAGTGTACGACATCGGTCAAAGATCTCAATTGAGGGATCAATTATATTTAGAAAAAAATCTCAGGCTTTAATATTGGAGGTGTAGGATAGATTGTAAAATAAATTTGAACTTTTCCAGTTCCAGAACAGTTTTGAACGTATACAAAATTATGCTATATAGTAAGTAATAGAGTAATATAGAATCTGTATTTTGACTAATTCTAAAATTTTTAACTATTATAATTTTATCTGCGAGTTTCCCCGCAAAGGAATTCCCAAAAGTCAGTCAATACGGAAGTGTCCCCATTCCCCAATGCCTTGATATCGTCCCTCCATTTTCACAATTTCCTGATGAAAGCTTTCTCTCTCTACATTCATCTCTTACGTTACTCAAAAAGGAAAGGGAAATTTATATCTAGAAAAAAGTCAAAATGAAAATCCCGGATATTCAACTCTATACTTTAAACGGGCGACAGGAGCTTTGTAACCAATTTTTCACTTTTACAAAATTACGTATCAATTTCTCATAATTGAGTTTATTGTTATTACCAGAAAAACATCACATGTACCTGAAAATGATTTTCATACTGCTAGTTCCACATTGCTCATTCTTGTTTCAAAAATCTGAATCATGAAGAAAGTTTCTTATTTGAGAAAATAACAGCATTAAGTTTCCACACTATTGAAAAGGGATTAAATCTAAAATCTCACACCACAAAATGTCATCGCTGCACACTTAGTGCATATTCGAGTGCACTTGTGTTCGTCACCTAATATGATGGTTCGTCACGTAAAATTCAATCTCAGGCAGGCAGCATGCCGAGGTTGCCCGAATAAACGACCCATCAAATTCATTGAGCAGGGACATTTCCGAGTTGTTTGTGCACCGAATAATTAATTAATAAATGAAGCAAATTATTTTAACTTCATTGTGTGATTCACGAAACAAAATGCTATAAAAACTCAAATATTAAATTCACTTTGTGTAATCTATGTTTAAGATAATAAGCGTGATGTAGAATAAACTGTGGTTTTCAATGGCAATTTGGCAAACATATTTTTATTATACAAACTCATGGTTCTGTTGCTCTCAATTTCATCAAAAAGACAACCTGAAACTGTACATTCAATAATGTTGATTTTATTATTACATGCATTACATTTATACTGTAAACGTCTAACTAAAGCAGTTAAAATTTAATAAATGTTATTGTTGATATTGTTTCGAGGCAATCATATCTTGGTTTCTCACAAATACTCCACAATCAGATAGAGCAATAATATGAAAAAAATCGGAAAATGTATTTGCATCAGATATCAATTTGAATGTTGCAATGCAAATTAGCAAATTTATAATAAAAACACTTGTAATAATAAAATGAAACAATTTAGAATATGTATTATAATATTTTGTTTCGATGATATAGAAACACAATATTTCACGTTAATTATTTGAGCCGACTGAAAATAACCCTTTCCATTGCCTATTGCACTAAAAAAATGGAAAAGTAGGATGTTCCAAATATATATTTCTAGAAAAACAATATGCTTGAATAAATATGTTGAAGATCTCACAATGAAACACCAGGGACCATTAGAGAAGAACGGCGAATTGAGAGAAAGAGAAAGAAACCGAGACGAAATTATTAAACACAGACTCTCCCAGGGGAGAGAGAAAAAAATTTAATTTATTTCGCGTTCGGTTGAGCTTCTCTTTGATGGGATGACACAGCCGGGCTCAGTCGTAATAATACGCCTCAATCCTCTTTCTTCTCTACTTGTTCATCCGGTCTCTCAGCGTACGGCCAGAGGCACTGCATCACCCAGGATCACTCTTCCACTTTCTGTATTTCAATATATATATTCAGTATAGTACGGCAACAATTATGAAAACATATGATAGACATTTATACCTACACTCGCTATCAGTTTACAACAACCGTTTTGTATAACCACATTCTCAATTGCTCAGTAAAAGATCGGAAAATGTCTTCTTAATTTAGTCAATTAGTGTTTACCATTCCCCGCACTGCTGCGCACCATGGGTAGCTTTCATGTTCCATTCGACCACTAGGGCGCACAAGTGCAAAGAAGCGCATGTTCCATTCGCACATCGACACGGAACCAGGGCGCACTCGGGGCGCCCTAAACTGCACTGACGATCCCGTCAGTGCAGTCCAGTGCACCGGGCCATTGTGAGGTTAGGTACGGAAGTCATCCATGATGATTTGGATTCGTGGTAAAATTGTGAAGGCAATTGAGGATTTACTGTCACGCAGGGATACTTCGAATGATGAAGTATATTATGTTTTGCTTAAAATAATTCTTGTCACTCGCGAAGTTCGGAAAATCAGTTTGTTTTCCTAAAATTCAACCTTAAATAACTTCATGCTAACAAATCCAGTGCTATTTAGAAACCAAAGTGTAGGTACGTCTCAATTTCGAAACGCTAATAAAGTGAAAGTAAAAATAGTGATCCTTACAAAATCATTCAAATATATGTGCTAAGAAATGTTTGTCGCACGCCCATACATATACCAGAAGAAATGCTCATGTTCATATTTTTATGGTTTTCAATAACCAAACAATTCTGCAGAATCTTTTGGTTCAAAATATTGTGTACAACATCGATCACTGGCAAATCGAAATTTCGACACTACGAATTTAATTTTTGAGTTTTTAAATAAAGAAATCACACGTTAATAATTTATGAGTTAAGAAGTTAGAATTACCAAAAGACTTCATACAAATTATAACAATGAGCAGAATTCAAAATTATTATTTTTCGAGTTCCATCAGTGTGACAGATCAAGAACAGCTTCTATAATCTCACTGCGTAGCGCATACGCACTGACTCAGTTCCGGAATCCGTTTCATTCGTAGCTGCCCTTCTCGGGTGTGGGGCAGCACGTTTGCGGAGCGATGAGGTGTTTGACCTACACTAGGGTGGATTTCAGTGCAACCAATGGAAAACTCTAAATGATTGGTTGCTTTTGACGTAGGTTAACGAAAATGAGAAACTTATTAAACTGAATGAATAACTAAATTCCTTAAATGAAATGTACTGGGTTGAAATTCGCAATTAAACGATCAAATTTGTATTTTGGCTCTGGAAAGAGCTGTCAAGAATCTTGATATTCATTTCACTAAGAAGTTCACTCTATGCACAAGAGCCTCGCTTCGCCTTGCTTCGCTTCCTCAGGCGACGTTGAAGGGCTCTTTGCCACTCGTTGGCGTTGCGCCTCGAAGCCTCTCCATTTCCATTGGCTGCTTCTCCGCCAACAGCCCTCTCAAGAACTCTTCCGAGGCGAACATGGAATGTGAGTATTTGGGGCAATAATTTATCGCATTCCGTAATAGTGTATAAGTATAGGTGGAGCAAACATTCTCGCAGATGTCTCTTACTGTATTGAGAAATACGCGTTTCTACAAATTTTTAAAATTATCATTTGTTTAGCAATTGCAAAATGTTGAGCCATTATTACCATTTGTACAATATATACTCGTAATTTTTTGCAATTATTTTTTTATTTCAACATCACATATTTCGAGAATACAATATTTAAACTATTTTTTTCTTGTTTTACTTTAAAGATAGAGCGAAGTGTCTTTGTTTGCTTTGAGAAATAATTCCAACAACTCACAAATACTTAGTTCATTTTCCAGGTCATTGATATTAATTCTCCGTAATGCAAATTCTTTATCGAATTATCGGATTAATTACGAACTACTAATGCATTTCCCGTAAATTACGCAGTTTCAAAATTGCAACGAAAACTATATTGAAACAGCCTTTTGCCTAAAACAAAACCTTCAGAAAAGAATGACTTTGAAGGAAAACGAGTGGCTTGTTTCAGAAACCGCTTTAAACCTGATAAATACTCTGCAAAAAACTAATTGTTAGGCTCATCAAATTGTTAGGCTTAAAAACTAATTGTTAGGCTCATCAAACTTTTGGGAAGTTAGATAAATTTATTTCTATTGTTCCTTTGTATTTGTTTTTAGTTCGTCTAATCCATTTCTCTTACTTAAAGTGATTATTTCTGTTGAATCTGAAAATGTTCCAATTTTTGAATGTAGAGAGCATTTAAAAGGTAGATGTTATTCTTTTAACAAAAATTGAGGTGCATTTTAATATATTTTTTATTTTTGATGCGTACAAGCATTTCTAACAATAAAGAGTTCGACGATAGACAAAACCCATGAAATAAAATAAAAAAGCAACCTTTGTGACTATTCTGCCAAAGAAAGTTCATGATTTATAAGTCATATTATAAAATTGAAATAGCACATTTAATGTAAACGATTTTCGAATAGGAATCAGATGAAATACGAATATGGGAGTGATCTACATGGAATCTCAATATTGTTCATTTTAAGTTACGAAGAGAGAGCGATCATTAAGACATTTGTAATGCCAAAATGGTCAAAAATCTCAAAAAAATGTCTCATATATCCTTTTAACAAATGGAATTTTCTTACTGCCTAACCCTCAACCCGAGTTCGTGACATGTGATTCACCACACATTGTCCAACGAGGTCTGTGGAGCACACGACTGTGATGAGCCGCTCCTCTCCCGCCCTCACTTCCTGCCCGAAGCCGTAAGGCCGACCTGCTCTGGCAACGGGACGCCCTTTGACTGCTATCGCACAGTTTACAAGTCGTAACCGCATGTCCGATCGCGGAAACCCAGGCGAACGGCGCGGCGGAAACAAAAGAGGTCGGCAATGCTCGATGAACGATAACCCGCTAGAGGGCGGAGCGGGGCGGGGAGAGGCCGCGAGGCGAACAACTTTCCAGGGCCTTTCAAGCGATGCCTTCTAATTAGGATCGATCTACTTGGCGGAGAACATCGCTTTTGTCTCGACCTATCTGCTCCGTCTTTGTTGGCGCCGCAAGAGCACCAGCGATAGGCGGCGAAGCTGCCATCTTTAAGTGCCATCAGAAGTTAAAGTGGTGTCGTGATAGACTGTCGGGCGGCGGGGTGACGCAAGACGACGCGGGCGCGCCTTCGCTTGTTTCTCTAACGAGGCAGCGGCGCCTGCGACCAAGAGCAGGAAGGACCTGTGTGCCTCCGGCTGCGTATTTCTAGCGATGGAATTGCGCGAGTTGAGAAGGAAATGTTTTTCGTCAAACTCGCACGGAAAAGTAGCTCTTTCAACAAGACTACCACCTTTGCGTTATGGTACGCTTGCTTGTTGCACGAACAATGGAAGATCGAACATTTGACACAATGTCGGTGGTGTTTCTATGAATGTCCTGGACGTAACTGTGCGGTAAACAACGTAAAAGCAACCAGAATTGATCCAAAGGTAGCATCTATTTAGTAAATATTTTCTTTACGAATGTTTTGCTAGTAGCACGGAAGTGCGAATGATGTACTTGTTTATAATATTTATTAAAAACACTCCATTTCTGATAATTTATCGATATAGTAACTAATATCTTAACCACTTCAAAGAATGACGACAGAAATACCTTTTTTCAAACATTTTGTAATGTGTGATAATAATGTTTTATAATTTGTAGTGTGTATAAAGGTTTTTAGTTCCGCCAGAAAAATTGTTACAGAGAAACTATTGAAGTATTTTGCTGTAAAAGAGCTTACAAATCACGCTCTTACGCGCGTCAATCAAACTGTCGTTGGGAAACTACGTTCAGTGCAGTCGTGGTCGCGCTCGAACAAAGATCGCTTTACTTTCCTCGGAAATCTCTCCAGTTGATAAAATAATATAAAACGCTGTTATTACGCACGAAATATTTTATTACCGCTGATGATTTTCAATATCACTACAATATTTTTACGTTCAAACATTCTAACAATACGTCATTCAAACATTCTAAATATACGTCACGAGACTACACTGCTATAGTAAAAGAAATAAAATATGATTGTACACTTGTTACTAAACAATTTAAATGGCGTTTCTCATTTTGATAAATGAAGTGTAGAAACACTTTTTAAAAATTCTTTATGATTTAAATACACTTCCATTATTAACGTAAAACAGAGAATTGGCTACCTATTAATATGAATAATTATTTATATTTTTCCTGAATTGTTGTAACAGTACAATAAGATGCTAAGAAATACTTGAACTTGAAATGCTTTGAACGTTCGCTGGGTGCCAACACTATCATCGAATATTTTCAAATACCACTTTATTAATTTTAAGCTCTAGTTTACATGTGAAGATGAAATAAACTGGTACTGCTCAGTGGCACATACTTTCTCGCTATATTTATAACTTTTAATTTCTTTGAAAATGTAGAAAAAAGCGAAAAATTGAAGAAAAAATTGGTGCGTTTTTTCTGAAAATTGGATCATTTTTTACCTTTCATTTATACATAAAAGGAGAAAATATGAAAAAAATGGAGTTTTTTTAGCAAATTGTTGTTTTAAAATTGCCTAAATTTTACACTAATTTTCGCAAAATTTATTCATATGTCTTTGAAAAATTGACAAGACGTTACTTCAAGATGACTTTGCAGATTATATTTTATCTAAGAAACAATCTCTATCTTGATTATTGTAAATGTACGCCAACGCCGCAAACATTTTAAATTTTGGTAATTTTCGAAGAATCTGTGATTTTAAGAAAAGCTAGATCTGCTCAATTCTTTTGAGCGTCTTATCCGAGGACAAATTTCAGTAAAAAAATGTGGGACCTTTTTTCTAAAGAAAAGGTTGAAAATTGCATTGAGTTGTTGTGTAAAATACCTCTCGAAATCGAAATATCCATTTTAAACTCATATAACCTCGATTTTCTTTCAACCGATCGGAAAATATCCATTTTGGAGAATATTGTGTAAAGAGTTTAGGCGCTACAGATTATCACGTACACATGGACTGACAGACATTTTGTCGTCAATCGATTTTGCAATATCGAGGACCTACAAAACATGGATTTTGACCATCCAACTTGTCAGAGGAAGTAATTTTGTACATACACTGAGATGACAAAAGATGTGGGACAACAGTATGGAAATATGCAGATAGCATGGCATACAAAAAGTATAAAAGGGCAGTGCATTGGCAGAGCTTTCATTTATACTCGAGTGATTCATGTGAATCGGTTTCTGACGTGATTATGGTCGCACGACGGGAATTAACAGACTTTGGAAGCGAAATGGTAGTCCGAGCTAGAAGCATCGGACATTCCATTACGAAAATCGGTAGGGAATTCACTATTCCGAGGTCCAAAGTGACAATAGCATGTCCAGAATATATCATTTCAGGCATAACCTCCCATCAGTGGCAATGCAGTCTTCATTTAAAGACCGAGAACAACGGCGTTTTCTTATATCTGTCTATGCTAACAGACAAGCCCATAGTATGACGAACGTTTCTATTAAGGCAATGCGGCGAAATGTGGATTTAATGGGTTATGGCAGCAGAAAACCGACTCGAGTGCCTTTGCTATCAGCACATCACCTGCAGCGCATCTCCAGTGCTCGTGACCAATGAACCCGAGAACGTATGTATGTATGAACCCGAGACGACTGGAAAACCTTGGCTTGGTCAGATGAGTTCCGATTTCCGTTGGTAAGAGCTGATAGTAGGATTCGAATGTGGCGCAGACCCTACGAAGCCATGAACCCAAGTTGTCAGCAAGGCATTATGGAAGCTGGTGGTGTCTCCATAATTGTATGTGCTGCTTTTGCATGGAATACATTGAGTCCTCTGGTCCAACTGATCTTTGGCTGGAAATGGTTATGTTCAGTTACTTGAAGACCATTTCAAATCACTCGTGGACTTTATATTTTCAAACAACGATTTATTTGTATGGATGACATAGCGCTTTGTCACCTGGCACAATTATTCGTGATTAGTTGAAGAACATTCTGGACAATTCAAGAGAATAATCTGGACACATAGATCGCACGACACGAATTTTATCGAACATTTATGGGACACAATCGAGAGCACAAAATCCTACACTGGCAAACCTTTCGCAAGTATGGGTGACTATAGACCTAGAGGCAATATAGATGTCTCAATATTTCTGCAGTAGACTTCCACCGACTTGAGTCCAATCCATGTTGAGTTGTTGCATTTTTTCGGGCTAGAGGAAGTCCGACACGCTATTGGAAGGTATCCGAAGAGTTTTGTCACCTAGTGTATAGCAATAAGATTTATCCACATTTTCGATACCAAGGACCAGGAATAAGTTTTTGTCGAAAAATCGTCGATTTCAAACAAAGAATTACAATACTTTCTCTTCTTACGAAATAAGTCCAGAAAATATAAAATTAAAAAGAATGGCACATTAGTATAAACTAATGTTTGTCATTAGAGAACGTTTAATGAGAGGGATGTCTTCAAGACATTGAAAAAGTTAATTCTATTGAAGTTTCAATAGCAATAACTTTTTGTTATTTAAGGTCGCAGCAACATCTAGGTCATTAGCGATCACTATTGGAGTTAACATTATGGTAACTGTGAAGATGAAACGATAAGGTAACG
This sequence comes from Teleogryllus oceanicus, assembly GCA_964035755.1. Lineage (NCBI taxonomy): Eukaryota > Metazoa > Arthropoda > Insecta > Orthoptera > Gryllidae > Teleogryllus > Teleogryllus oceanicus. Next base: position 26,421,544 of record CAXIVR010000007.1, on the reverse strand, counting down.
ATAAAGAGTGAAAGGACGAATACATATTGGGTTATGGGTCATGGGGTTAGACCACCCCATAACGCCACCATCAGCTACGAATAGAAGCCCACAAACAGCGAGGAGTAGGGTACGCGTCGGAGCGATGGCTTTTCGAACTCTAACGCCCGAACTAGTAAATAATGTTTTCCCGGGAGGTCACGAAAGAGGAAGCTATTCATCCCTCCAAAAATTTCCCCAGGCGCGAGTGCCATAAGTATCGCGGCGCGCCTCGGAGGAGCTCTTTTGATTGCAGCATCGACGGCGACTAGACTGAGTTCTCTATGATTGCAGCAGCGACGGTGACTAGACTAAGTTCTGAGGGCGATTGTAATTTGATAGCATAAGAGTTTATTTTAACTTGGTAGTTAAAAGTTAGCTTGAGAAGTGTATCTTCGAAAGTGATGTAATTAAGATGGAGTGTACGAACATTCTTCGAATTAACATTCTCAATATTTGAGAGAGTAAGTGAAGTGATTGTTTGACTTCGAAATAATTTCAAATTTGTAAAATTCGCGCAGAAGGACATTAACTAAATCCAGCATCTCATATTGCACGCTGAGACCACACACTCACAAAGTGTGGTAGGTAGGCCGAGCATTTAAAGCATAACTTCAGCAACATTAATTATTCGAGGCTGGAAGCGCGAACAAACTTGTACGAGGCGCGGCAGAAGAGGAAGGACGACCCCAGGAAGAGAGACGCGTAGGTGAGAAAGATTTGGACTGGGACGAGAATCGTACGAGTCCGGAGAACGGGGGAAAGGTGTGGAAATTGGAGGCGTGGCAAAGTCCAGAGCTCGAGGGGAGGAAACTGGTGACATCGTGGGACAGCGAGCGAAGACGGGTTGCAACTGCGAGCGGCAGAAAATCCCCAAGGTTACCTACAGGTGAGCGATGCGAAGCTGTTGAGGTAAAAGAACTGGCAACGTTTATGCGGCGATCAGTTGGGGAAAGAGAATAACGCTAAATACACGACAATTCGTGTTAAAAGTGGGTGGAAAGTCCGGAATAGGTGGGAGATGTATCCCGAACGATGTGAGTGGCAGTTTCCAGTTCACTTACTGCGCATGTTATTGAATTCATTCAAAGCGGCCATACCTTGTACAATTTTACTTAAATGATTCATGATTTTCACATGTTGTACAGTTGATGTTATCTGGAAAAGTCAGTTTGTTGTATTGTGTTAAAAGTAATTGCTTTCTGTGATAGGTAAAGGGATCAGATTTAAGTAACGCGTATGTTACGTTTTATTGTTTGTTTTCTTTCTCTTTAAAGTTCATAGTGTTATAGTGAGTGGGAAGCCCAAGGCTAGCACCTGTGAACGGGATAGCTTAAAAGAAGTGTAAAATTCATTTTAAAAGCCGTGCACGGAAAAACTAGAGTAGAAAGAGTAAAATAATTTGGTAGATGAAAATTCAGAAAGAGGAATGAGCAAAATTGTGAATTGTAATTGGTGAAAGTGTGTTCAAGCAGTCGAGGTGACGCCAATTTTTTTTTGTTTTGCCCTGTTTTCTCTTTTTTCGGTGACCTATTTAAAGTGCAAAATCCTGTTACTGTAATTTTGTCACTGTAATTTTTATATTGAATATATGCTCATTTTATTCGTATTTTATCTGATTAATAGTGTAAAGGGTTCAGATCTTTCTCATACCCAAAAGATCCTGCTTCCTGAGAATTTTAAGCTCGCTTCACGAGCATTCATACTATCACGCCCACACCACGTGTGGAAGGTAGTAGGTGGGTGTGTTAGAATATATACAACATATATACAACCATGCCCGAAGCGGGTCTGGAACCCGCAACCCTTCGGTTCGAAATCGCTACGCCACTACTGCCTTAGCGATCTCGGCCACTGGACCGGCGCATTAATTTTATTAAAAGATATACGAAGGATAAAGATACTCGTATAAATGCTTCATAGACTAACAATGATACCTTAATAGTTTGAGACAGAAAATGTATAACAATATCCACAATCAAACTCCAATACTTTGAAGAACATCTATGTTTCAATAAAGATCTGGCCACAGGTGCCCCTTGATTTCAGAATCTGGATAATAAAAACATAACAATGAGACGAGACTTTACGAGATTACGAGATTTATCAAAAAATAAAAGATAAATATTATTTTGCATTGCAGTATTTGAAATAACATTAAAAACTTTATGGTGTTTGTATGATATGTTACTACTTCTGGCTTGTTAGAAAACGAAAAAGTACTCTATAGAGGGCTAAAGAATGGAGAAACACCCGTTCACGCTGGTAAGGTTATCCTTTCGTGCTGCACACAAAAATGTTTTCTGGAAGCAACGTGTTTTATGCAGAGAACAAAAGAGAAGCCAAGTGCGGGCGCACGGGGGGTGCCCATAAAATCAGGCGAAGGGCCTTAGTGCGCCCCGCCCCCGCCACGGCAGCACCTGCACATGCCCCGGCCAAGGAACAGCGAGCAAAGGTGCTGGAGGAAAGGCCCTGGAGGTTACGGGAGGGTGAGCCAGCAAATCGAAATCGGAAATGAAACCCTTAAAAACAGTTTTAAAGTGAGAGCGAAACCAAAACAGCTGTTCATTCACTTTACGTTGAACCGGAACAATGAAATGGTTTTGGTTCCGGTTAACAAAACATGTTCTTAATTCGTGTAATTTGTTAGGCTGGGCTCAAGAATTGAGAAGTGACATACAGTAAATAAAAGATGTCTTCATTTTTGTGAGGTCTGATATTTTGTTATTTATTCATTTATTTACAATTATCAAATTCATAAGTTTTGATACATCGAAGTACCATATCATTATTATTTATTTCGATATTATCCAATGAAATTTAAAATATCCGTTTGAAACCGAGTCAAAATCGAAACTGAAAGGTTTTGTTATCCAATACAAGCAATAACTAAATGGAAGTGGCTTATTCATCGCTACCAGAACGTTATTTCAAATGGTATGGTGCCTCGTGGAGTAGCGATTGAAATCAATATTATTTGAAATTGACAATGTCTCAGAAAAATAGAATGAAAAGAAATAAAAATGAATATTTAAGGAACGGAAGTTATAAGAAAGCATTTTGAGCATATATAGAGAAAAATAGTACTTAACGCAAAAGTGACGAATAAGAGGAGAGCTGAAAAAGTGATGGAGACACCAAGTGGAGGAGATGGGGGAACAAGTTGAGAAGGGACGATGGAGAGAGCGGAGAGGCAGTTGTAAATGCAGTCGTGGAGGCAGCAAGCAACAAAGCAGACAATGGGGGATAAAGTTAAGGCGGGGGGGGGAAATAAAGCCGCCGAGCCCGAGGCGGACGTTAAACGCGTTGCATAAACCCCGGGCGAAGGGCCGGGCCGAGCGGGGCCGAGCGGGTTTGAGGCCAGTGCGAGGGCGGGGGGCTAGGCGATGCGGAGGTTCTGCGGAGGGCCGGCGAAGGGCCGGCAAAGGGACCGCTGCCACTCCACCAACTGCCATGACGAGAAGAATACGAATAAAAAAGCGACTGTTCGATGAGCGCAGAGCGGAATGAACTAATTGACTCCCTGCACGCACGCTAATGATAAGAAGTTAAAGAATGAAACCCAACTATCAATAGAACATGTGGAGAATAATAATTGAACGTGTCAATACAACTTTTGAATGAAGTTTGAACGAAAATAAATAAACCGAACGTGAAATCTATTGGTATTTGAAATTATATTTTTTTAAAAGAGCTGTAAAAGCAGACGTTTCATGAAGAATTAAAATCGGAGACTAACGCGCGAAGTATAACAGAAGTAATTAAATACTGAATGAACACAGTGTAATGTCATAAATTGGAACTTGCAGAAGGTGTGTGTAAACACAGAAAATGGTTTTGATTTCTAGTGTAGGTTTAGTCAAGAGTACTTTCGATAACACGATTTTGCAGTATACTGTATGTCGGCTTCTCTCCTTGTGTTATCGCAGGGAAAGAAAACAATAACAATTGGAACCATTTATATTACATGGCAAATAGAAACAGCTGTAGAAAAGTGATATCAAAAAACATCTGTAGAGGGGTTACTGTATAAAAGTTACATCAGAGCTATAAACTATATTTAACCTAAAATATTTTTTTCATTTCGTTCATTACTTCTTGTTCTGGAATAATAAAATGAGATAGGTTTACAAATTCTGGAACTATACAACTACCATTCACTGTCATCACAAAATTAAACATAAAAATGTTACTGTAAATGTAGGTAATTCAAATGTTATATGTTAATCAAACAATACAAACAAACAAAACAAATTTATACAATTTTTTCTTATGTTAAAAGCTCCAACATTTTTCCGAAGGAAAGCTTTTAGCACTTTTCACAAAGAGATAATAATAATAATAATAATAATAATAATAATAATAAAAAGAAGAAGAAGAAGAAGAAGAAGAAGAAGAAGAAGAAGAAGAAAAGATGCAGAAGAAAAAGAAATGGTCTGCGTCAAAACATTTTTAGCCAAAAGCATTATGCCACAAGAAAATTTATTAGATAATTGCAGAATTTTTAATGTATCTATGAAATTTGCTGGCTTTATTCACACATTACTACAAAAAAGACATTTCAAGGTCTGCTTCAGTGGTATGGAAGCTTTCAAAATAAATTTTGGAGGGTAACAACCTGGAAGAACGCGCTTCCAATCCGAAAGGATTTGAAAAAAACCTAAATGTGCCATTTTCCATAAATACAGTGTAAAAAGAAATGTAGCTCCCCATAAAATACCCCATAAAATTCCCCATAAAATTAAATTATTCGATATTTGCTATCCTAATTAGCCGTTATATGCGCTCAGTCATTGAATAACGTACGTAATGGGTGAATGTGAATGAGATCTTTTGGGTATGGACTCCTGGTGGTGAATATGAGAGACAAAATTACTTGTTAGCTTTGGGAGCCAACAGAGGCTCCAAGGAGAAATTTACTAACAAGCCATCCACGTCAGTAGTAGGCCGATGAACCCGTTTCAAAAGCCATTCTATGGACACAATTACAACCATAATGTTGCCGCAATTTGCAAGCATCCAAAGACCTTGGCATTACTGACACTTTCAGTGCTCGTTGATGATTGGTTGAGCGGGGAAAGCCCCCGTGTTGGACACTTTTGTGGCATGGAGTGTCGCGTGGCGGGGTGCAACGCTCACGAGGAGGCATGCGGTGGGGCTGGGGAATACGAGTAACTAGACGGTTGGGAACAAGACAGATGGGCAAGAAGGAGTGAGTAAGAAGATCAGGAAATGACGACGCTGGACGTGACCGAACGAGACCGGAAAAAACGGAATGGGACAGCTCGGAATGAACGTAACAAGCTTAATGAGAAGTGACAGGAAGGGACGAGGTGGGATAAGACGTAACATGAAGATTCGTAATGGAAAGGACGCAGGAATTGGAAGGGGGAAAAGGGCAGAGTCGAAAATGGCAAGGAAGGGATGGAATGAGAAGGGGCTGAATGGGAAGTGACAAGGTGGAAGGGAAAAAAAAAGGGGGGTAAGAAGGGTGAAGAGGGAGGAGAGAGAAAGAGACGAAATGTGAAGAGAATGAAAGGGCCGAGAAGGAAAGACACGAGAAGGGACAGGACAGAACATGTGACGGGACAGGATAAAGTAAGAAACATTGTGCTGTCGCGACTGTCCAAGTCGGGAAGGAGTAGGGCTGATCGCAATACGAACGGAGCGGAATGAAAGGGAGGAAACGGGACGGAACCGTGTCGAGCGGGGTGGGCGCGGCGGGGGGAAAGAAGAAGGGTGGGGTCCAAGCAAGCCGCGACGTTTGACAGCTACCTCCGTTGGCGCGCCGTCCCCGCCCCCGCCCCCGAACGCTCTCGTGGCGCCCTCTCCGCAGAGCCGCAAGATCAATAGCGCCGCCGCCCGCCCCCCGCCCGCGCCGCCGCTAAGGCTGCTGTCTCTGTACATATTAAACGCCCCGTTGCTGTACACTTGTCGCTCCGGCGCCGCTGTGGGCCGCACTCCGCTCGGGGCCGGAGTTCGACGCCGTCAACCACAAAGGAAATGGCCACCCAGAGCGCTGCGCTCTGCCAGGGAGACTTCTGGCTTTGGGAACCAGGCTTCAAATCCCGGTCTCTGTGGTGGAGGGTAAAGCGGATCGACACGTCCAAAGATTCCCGGAGCCTATGTTTTATCTCGGGATGTGGCGCTGTTCCTTCAGCGCTAAATAGTGAAATTTGTCGGCTTGCGGAAGATTTCCCTAACGATGTATCTCTTCTATGGAGCATCGGCCCCGCTAGGGGAAGCTCTATGCCCCCGATATGTGCTGCAGTAGAGTGCATGAGAGTGTAAGTGTTTGAAACGGGGAAGGATAAATTCGTGGATAACGTGGAAAAAGAAGTAGGGATGGTATCCGGTCCGTGTCTCGTTTTCTAGGATACTGGTAACAAATTCGCCAGAAATGTATCGGTGAAATCACGAAAAAGTCCGATTCGAGCAGTTGGACCCTAGAAGTTTCTTCAAACAATGACTAAACTCGACCTAGCTAGGTACTTGGTGTTCAAAATCCAATGAATGATTTCGCGGAGCTCTTTTATTTCTCCTTAATTTTGTTACATCTTTACACCTTCCACGTTATTTACATTTTCAACAGGATCACTACAGAACCCTTCATTTCAAATATGTAGGTTTGTTACGCGCAAACCTTTCTTTTCAATTTTATCTTAAAGTCGTCAATGTTGAACTGATTACTGTATTAAAGATCAAACTCGCACATAATACATCAGAATGTTTATTATTGGGTTCTATTGCCAATATAATATTGCATAATAACGTATGTGCGTTAGAAAGAGTTTTTCAGTTGTTCATGGTGCCATAAGGACCCGCGACAAGTTGCATCCCGAAAACGTAATCACGTATGGAACTCCAGCCTTTCACTTTACCCATCCCATCCCTAACGACGCCCAGAATGGCTAAATACAGTATCCCATACATTAATCCGAACAGAGAGATTTATCGTAATGTTCTGATTATTTTGGAAGACTGTTTCGGTATGCAGCTGTCTTGTTGTTCAGTTCGATCGACTAGTTGTAATATCTTATTGCAATATTTGCTAAAGTATCGTTCTCAGCGTGTTCTTGATGTTATCCATTACAATGGATATAACACCACGGAAACGCACAAAAGTTGTAACATTTTCTCACCACACGTCTGTGACTCAATATGTCTCTGATATCAGAAGAGTGTGGTGTAAGTTTACGTGCTGTTAACGAGATTTTGATAAGGTTTAGGGAAACATATTCATACCCACCAAAGAGAAAAGGAGAATGTGAAAGAAAGAAGAAAATCATGCCCAGTAAGGATCGTTTGCTTATCAGGGAAAATAAAACAAATGCGAGATTGTCCACTGTTGATCAGAACAGAGATTTGGCTTTAAGTGGGAAAATGATTTCATAGTGATAGTTCGTCCAAGACTGATAGGAAGAGGGAGAGTTGCCCGTGGGAAACTAGTGATGCTAAAACAGCTCGAACTTTGCGCATTTTCAAGAACTCAAATTTTCAAATAACTTGATGCAACCTTACTTCAAAATATATCTTTAAGGAACATATTTTATTAGGGTGAAAATCTCTATCTTTAATATTTTGGTTGAAGGGAGAGTAAAAAGAAATTGAACTTTTGCAATTTTCGTAAAATAAGGGTTTTCAATGATCGTGAATACTATTTTAATTTATGATTGTTTATAAACTACATGAAATGTTTAAGTTTGATATGTTTTCCGCCATTACAATCAATATGTAATTGATTAATTTTGTCGATCTCATAAGAACGCCAGGTGGCTGCTGTTCTAAGCGATGCCATTAGGCATTCTACAACGATATCTACATGTCTTTTTGTCTCGTAGTCTTATTAGATATGTGGTGTAACACACAGAAATATATAATAACAAAAGGGTCATGTAAAAGGAATTATAGTCAAAATGTTTCTCTTTTGCAGGCCAATGTAACCTTTTGCAACCTGCACCGCATCATTTTCTAAAACACCCGCCCTTTTTTGTCTCTGAATATTTACCGAGTAAGAATTTTAACCACAATTCTACGATATACAGTTGCAATTGCTGCGCTAAAATGCACTAATTAATATAGGAGAATGAAACTGCCCTGCACTTTTTTCGATATTGTTTCAAAAATGGAATACCTCCGGCTCACATTTAGAGGCAGATTCGGATTGATGTTACAGTTTTCACAAAATGTTCGGATTTTCTATCTACGGGAAAGTTAATCGAGACCTATTATATTAGAATGACACGAAAAGGATACCTTTATGATACTGGTGTAAAAATCGTTTATCATTCAGGTTGTTATATTCATTTGAAGTAAATGGTCGAAGTGTTAGGATGAAGAAGGGAAATTACTTTGATAGTGGTGTCAGTATTGAAAGCAATCTTAAAGAGACGGAGTTGTAAATGTTTTTAAAGGATGTGTCATTTGCAGTTGTATGTTCAGAAGGCATGAAAACAAAGAAGAGATTCAAAGTGGACGTGATGTTTAAGATGATACGTATTTTTGTAGGATAAAAAGAGGATTATTATTTATGAAGTTAGAGTTTCATTTCCAAAAGAAAATTCATTTTATGAAATCATTTAATTTCTAATTACTTGAGAGTTTCTTCTAGCAATAGATGGTTTATAACCAACCTTTGCTGTTTAACAGCAAAAATACACAGTCGATTATGATTGTGAAAAGATAAATGTTGCAATTAGCATTCGAAGCTCACAAAAGACAACAAACCAACATATATAATGCCAGCGTCGATTTCGACTGAAGCGAAAGGAATGGAGGTAACAAAGGAATGTAAGATAAGATCAAGTCCTCACGATGGATTGGATAATGAGCGAGTGCGCGCGGCGGAGGCCGGCGACAAAGGCCGCGGAGGCGACGTGACGCGACGCGACGTGACGTGGGAGATCGGCATCAAAGGGGGGGGGGGCGTCGACGGGCAGGCGGCGCGAGCCGCGCGGCGTGCGTCCGTGAATAAGTGAGGCAAGACGGATGGCGGCGCGGCGCGGCGCGGGCGGGCGGGGACAAGCCAAGCGCGGGGCGGCGGGCAACGAGAACAGGGTGAAGGCGGGCAGGCGACTGGGACAGAGCTGCCACAACGCGATGCCATTGATTGATTGGTTGATTTATTACTAGTGATTCCGGGCCCCGCAATTGCTAAGGTCATTAGTCCTATAAATGTGGTGCATGTTATTCTAGGGAGCTGTATATTCCCCAACCAAGTATCTCCCACCAGCGGGGCACCGCCCCAGCCGCGACAGGCTCTAAGCTCCCTAACGGTCTCCCAGCCTGTGTGGTAGTCTAGTGCATTAAATGTGTGTGTGTGTGTTGTGTGTTGGTTTTGTGGATGAGGAGAGGATAGGACAAGGAATCAGAAGGAAAGATTGAACGTGGTCCATTTGGTACGGTGATGCCCCAGCATTCCCCTGGTTTTGATGGGAGAAATCGCAGAAAACTACGGATCAGAGTAGCCGTTCGCTAGAATTCTCCAGACAGCGACAGAACTCCTAGCTATCTGGCTATTGTCAAAAATCCTGACTGTCTGGGGACACAAACCACAGGACACCCCGATCAGAGGCGCTGCAGTGGCACCAGTTAATTCCTTGAGGCACTTCCCCCGGTTAAAGAGGTACGAGCTGTGCTAAAGATTGTCATCAAACACTGTAGACCTGGCGAAGCGCGACATGAGGGAAATTTAGTGAAGTGCTCAAGATTTAGCAGGGAGTGGCTAAAATTAGCAAGGCAAGGCGGGAGGAGCGGCACGTACCGTAAAAGAGTGATGATTGGCGGGGAATTGCTGTCTAGTGGGATGTGAAGGGGCGTAGTGAGGCGGAACGGAAACTAACAGCACGTAACGGGAGGGTTGGATACTCGCGCGGTAGAGCAGAGACTGGTGATGCTGTGTGTGACGTAGAGAAGCGCAACGTGTTGAACATCTGGGCGTGGGGGCAGGGGCAGGGCGGAGGCAGGACATGGCGGGGGGCGGAGCGTGAAGGAGCATAGTGGCGCTCGTAATGGTCGGGTGGACCGGGAATTGGCGGAATGGAAAAACTGAGGAAAATGCGAGGCACAATTGTGGCGGGTTGGAACGGTGCTTAGTAAGACACGGAGTGAACGAGCGTGTCAGGCCGTTTGATGTGTTTGATGTTTTCGGGAACGTCAACTGCTTTGGTCATTAGTTCCGTTAGAGAAGTGCATATTTAATCTTCGGAGGTTCGGTGCTCCCCAGCCGGTACAAGTTCCAAACTCATGATTGGCCTCCCGGCATGTGTCATAGTATAGAGCAAGTAAATGTGGGAGTGTCTTTGTAAGGGAAGGGGTTAGGATAAGGAAGATGAAGTAAATACTGCGTGTGGTCTGCGGCTCGTTTGTTTGGCCATTACTCGAGGATTACTTAGTATTGGTCAGAGAAACCACGAAAACTATCGATCAGAACAGCCGGTCGCTAGAATTCTCCTCCAGGTAGAGGGTGAATTCGATTAACCGATTGTGTCAAAAATCTGGTCGGGACTCGAACCCTAGAACCTCCCGGCCAGAGTCGCTGCAGAAAAAGTAGCAGTGGTAGTTCTAAACGAAACTTCCCCAGCACTGTACTAGGCTGTAGCGGTGCGGAATGTAGCAGGGCCTGGCGGGTTGGGCAGTGCGGAGCCACGCTCCTCGGTGTGCGTGGAATCCAAGAAATAATCATGTATTCCTTGTTCAAAGTACCTCGTGTGACATTGGAAAGTTGGCCGTTTACTATATGACACAAATTATTCATTAATACATGTATTCAGTAAATTCTGGCCCTCAAATATTGATATTTTACTATCCAACGAGAAAGTGAGGATATCTTACTATCCAACGAGAACGTGAGATGTTCTTTTATTGATGTCTCATAACTCAAAATATACTCACATTTCTCAAGAATGAGTGGAAATGAACATTCTTCAAGATTACAAGAATGAAACTATGTGTGGAAATTTTAGTAGAAACTGTAATATATATATATATATATATATATATATATATATATATATATATATTGTAACCGACCATATGTCGGTTCCATTCATTTTGAGAAGCACCGAGAACGTCAAGACACGACAAGATGCAATTATAGTGTTACTGAATCGCAAGAGATCGTGCCAGCAGTAAATGGTGCCCTTGCGAGAATTTATTAAAGTTTCTGAAAGCACTCGCGTACAAGAGAACGAGGACCAATCAAAAATCACCCTTGAAAATATCAGCACTAGCGCGGCGCACCGCTATGAAGAGCTTTCTCTTTCGCTGCCAACCGCCGATCAGATCACACCGCAATTGTTCGAGCTGGACGGAGAGGAGAATTCACCGTATTTCGACGATAAGAAGCTTGAAAAGGTAATTCGTCTCATGTTAAAATAACGATACAATGTATGAGAGAATTGAGAATTTTAAATCATGAATTTTCTGATAAATTCACGTGAACGTAGAAATATACTATTTTTCTATCAACGAGGAAATAATATATTTCAACGTTCAAGAACATATACTGAAGTAGAAAGCATGTGCTATAGAAAATGTTTTTCTATTTCCTGCTTTTGTTTTGTCTTTCGTCTTGGCTTACCACATAAGAAATTCATTACGCGGAGATATTACAGTCATATTGTATAAAATTCGAAGGACTGTGGTAGCGATTCACCAGAGCACGTGTTCGCCGAAGCAAAGGGGTTGCCACGACCTTGAACGGATCTGGGTCGCCGTCGCCGCTCAAGCTCTGGAAATATTTCTTCGAAACGACGTGTTGTGAGTTAGAAAACTTCACTAGAAATCCTCGAAAAAAAACTGTTTAAAGAAGCTAGAATTATTATACAGATATAGAATTCACCTCACTTACAGACATAGATAGTCGAATAATTATATTAAAATAATTTAAACGTAATCTTTTACAATTTTGCAGTCGTAAAAGAAGCCAATACTAATTGCCAACTAATTCCTGTAAAGAAAAACTGTAAAAACCCGTTTTTAAATTTTCTATTAACGATAATATTTGTTATTTTAGTGTGAATTCAATTTATTGTTTCTTCGTTTTCAAATTGTTCAAAATCAATAATTAGTATTAATTAGTTGTTATTAATTGTACGTTCATTGCATAACGACATTTTCTTTCTTTGCTGACTAAATTGTATAAAGTAATAATCTACGTGAAAGTGAAACAACGCCTTGTATATATTTCATTCACTATTCTAGTGACAATTACTTTGAAAGTGTATGTAAAGGGTATTTTGCTATGTGATTCTTTTTCACTATTTTGTGTTTCCATGTATTAATGTACAGTTATTTTATTGTCTTTTTGTGAAGTGAAGGGTAATATAATTTTATGTAAAGTGTTTATGCAAGTGTTAAAACGCAACTGCAGTTGTTAGGTAATCACGAAATGCTAAAAGTAGGGCAAGTGATAGAATTTTTACTGCGATATGTAAATGCTAAATAAAATTGTATTCAAGTATTTAACAGAATATATCTAGAACTCGGTTTATAGTTAAAAGATTAACTTGCTTGTGTTTCTTTTATTACAAAAGCAGATTAAAGACAGACACTCCTGCAGGGCAGTTATGACATTTCCTACATTTTTGGTGTGATATTGTCATAACAAGTCACAGATCAAGTAATACTACTAGGCTATACTACTAGGCTAGTAATACTACTGCTGTAGGCTTTTAGAGAATAGTGAAAAAGGTAGAGCAGTATATATATATATATATATATATATATATATATATATATATATGTGTGTGTGTGTGTGTGTGTGTGTGTGTGTGTGTGTGCAATGAACATGTAAAATACATTTTAGGCTTTAGAGTCTCGAAGATACATTTCGTCCATAGGAGTTAAATAGGGGACACCAGCTGCTCCTCCACAGATGCAGCACTGCACAAGAATTTCAAAAAGTTCTATTCAAGCAATTGATAGATTTATTGATTTATTTACAGACTAAGCTCTCCCAATGACGAAATATCATGATGCTTATTATGTATATTGTTCAAGACGATTTTATTGAAGAATTTGCATTCTAAACATAAATAAAAATAGCATTAAAGTTAAATATAATAACAAATTAACATTAAGATGAATTATATAAAACAGGTCACACATTCAGGAATAAAATTTAATTCTTATATAAACATTTTTCCACCAGTAAGAACGTGCGCTATTTTTCATTGCTTGATCTTCATTATTACGTGCAGAAGGGAATCAAGGCGTAAGTTTCAATTTTTTCGGCCAATACGAGATTTAATTTGTTAAAAAATTAATAATAAGAAGAGAATTATCATTAAAACGGATATCATTAACGGAAGCAAATTCGAAAAGTTTAATAATCCCCATGGCCAAAAATTGTAGAGTATTATGCACTCAAAAATATTTGATTGTCCACCAATTATCATAAAGGCATGAAATCGGGATTGCAAAGATACCAAAAGGGTTGCGCAGGGAATGACGGTGTTTAATTGGGCCTCTCTGAAGGGGGAGGTGCGGGCGGTGGCAGGGGGTGCGACGATTAGGGCACTGGACAATTGCGGCGCGACATGCGACCGCGCTGTGGGCGGCCGCAGGGACGGGGCGGGGGCGAGAGCCGTGGCGGAGCGGCGAGGCGGGCGAGCGCGGCAGCGAGGCGGGCGAGGCGGGGCGAGGCGGGCGAGGCGGGCGGGCGAGGCGGCGTAGGAGGCGGGGCGGAGCGAGGCGCGGGAGAGGCGGGGAGAGGGTGGTGGCCAGTGCACATCCGCGCTGCTCCCACGCATTGCACCTCCCCTCCTCGTGCAAGCTAATGAACGCGTGGTTGAACAAGAAAAGGAACATTGCAAAATGTGAATTCAGGGTAAAAAAAGAGAGGCCCAAGGACGGTCCTACCATACGTGCGACTTGGATGAGAGGAACTACAAGGATGTGCGTGACCTCTTCGGAGCATTTCATTGCGTTCGCGTATTTCAGTACCTACGCGCGTGGCTTATTTATATATTGGCTTGCTTCTCAGTATTTATTTCTGCTCTGAAGTGCCGTTTTTTACTATGATTCTTAAATGGAAACGATTAAAAAGCTGAACAAGGTAAACACTTCTCTTCAAAAATTCAAATAAAATATTTTTTAATGTATTTTTGTTTTGACTGCAAGTTAACAAAGTTGACATCGGGACATTTTTTGTAATTCTCTGAAAAAGTCTGTAAAGGTAAATAAATGAATATTATGTTCCATATTTTGACTACTTTCTTATTGAGAAAATCTTGACCTTTCAATACAAGTGTCATAAGCTATGATGTATAATTTTTTTAAAATTTAATAGCCCATTTTTGGAATATATAACTAAACCATATTTATTGAAGGTATTAAATTAAAAAGTACGAGATACATTGTATGATTCAACCACTAAATATTAAAACAAAAAACTTAACATTACGTCTATTAAGTTTATGTTTGTGTGTATTTCCATTCTTCTTTACAGAAGACGGTTACATGTACGAGTAACATATCAGTAATTCCGTTCATTTTCGTCACGATTGTACAGAAACCGCTCGGAACACTTGCTCACAAGTAACACAGAACTCTGAAGAAAGATAGATTTCTGAAGAAACGGAACTCAAAAAGAACACCGCAAATCGAGTATATTCACAGAAACGTGAATGAAATTCATACATTGTCTACAAGAGTGTAGAGGAAGAGGCAAGTGCAGACGGCGTTCGGTGGGTGCGAGTCCGTGAACTGACGAACTGACGCCGTTCCTCGATGCTTCGTACGAGTACAGAGGGGCACGGGGCGGAGCAGAGAGCGAGGGGAGCGCCGCGGGCTGTTCGTTAGTGCTCCGCCCGCCGGGACGACGTGGAGTGCGTGGATAAGATACAGCTCCACCCGCTCCCGCGCCCGCGCCCGTGTTCAGACCTTCGCACACGCTACGCTCTCCTCCGTGCCCAACACCCCCCCTCCGTCCACAGCCCCCCTTTCCTCCACTTCCACTCGCCCTTCCACATGCCATTAACCTCTTCTATGCCCTCCCCCTCTCTCGCCTCCACTCGCTCTTTTCCCGTCGCCTCTCTCACTCTCTCACATTTGCCTCTGCGCACGCTCTGCTCTCAGTTTTCTTGCCACCGCCCATTCACCTGTCCACAATCTCTCATAAACTCTCACCCACGCCTCGTACTCACCCTCACCTGCACACCCTGCTCTCGATCACGCTCTAACCCTCGCCACGCCCATTCTCGCCCATACTCACGTCATCGCCTTCGTCATTCATCTCTTACAATCAACTTCCTTTCTTGTTAATTCCACATAATATTCCTTCCTTTTACATTATAAAATTATTTTAAGAGTTACTACATTCTGTTTACATTTACTTGGTATCTTTCGTTCCCTTTAAACTAATTCAAAATTATACAATTTATCAATCGTGGTAGCAACAAAATTAATAGAGAGAGTAACCCAAATATTATTCGTATTATAACCGATTCTTTTGCTGAGAAAAGAAAGGTTTTCTAACATAACATTTAAGAACGCATCGCCGAAGCAACGAGACTCTTTGGGGCAGAAGAACCCGGCAGTTCGACCTTCGTTAAAGCATTCTCCTAATAAAGTTATTTTTTGACTTGTAGTGGTTAATAGCCTGCTTCAATATTTAATTTTAGTCGAGATTGAGGTTACAACACACAGAATGTCTACATGATAATTGTTGTATGAGTAATTCGCAATAACGTGGAAACTCCGTACTAAAGTGACCCTACTCGGCATGAAGAAATTATAACACTGTCCAAGTCCTCGCTAAACACCTGCGCAAAAAGAGCCGCGCTGACCCCATCTGTTCACTATTAATATCCTGGAAATGGGGCGTCGTCACTTCTCTCGGGCTGTCAGGTATATAGAGGAGGATTTCTCAGATTGTAGTTTTCTTCGTCCTCAGCTACGATGGAGTCTTCTTGTTGAGGTTCCTCGCCAAGACGAATTGGAATAGCGATCTGTGTATGCGCCACGCAAATCCAGTATATGCGCTAGTGGTTGTTTCTCGAATCTCAGCGTTAACACTAGAAAGTACAAGTTCTAAAATCCAATTCAAGCTTTCAGCCTGTACTCAAATTATTAAATATAGGATGTAAATTTAGAAAAGTAAAAATTTAAAGAATAGAAATAAATAAATGAACCAAAAAAACAAAGCTGGCATGTATATATAAAATGTTCAGATTAGCGACGTGCTGGTAAATTTGTCAAACACACATTACCCATGTTTTCCTTATTTATGTATTTTTCATTACAAAATACTGCATAAGATAATTACCTACTTAATGGTCGGAGCTTTTCTTCTCGTTCATTCGAATGTTGTATATCTCAATGACTCGCCGGATCCTGGTACTGCTCACACAACTCTACCGTTTGTGTGCAACGCTGAACTTGATGATCTTTCTGTATTGGCGGATCACTAACGAATGTCTTGTAATTTATCGTTCGCAGATGGATAGGGCTTCTCTTTGCTTTCCTATAGATGGAAATGTTAGCTGCTCTAGTCAGACCACTGTCTTTCGTTCCATTGTGTGCTCTTTGATGGCGTGGCGATCGCCCTGCCGTTTTCCGCGGGATAGTTTCGTGATAGATCAATGTCCGTGACCGCATTCAGGTCACACCTATATGCGCAACGTTTTACAACAGCAAAACAGTATCTATGAGCCGAACAATGCAGCGTGCCATGTAGCTCGCAGCGTACACGCGTGGTTGGAAGAGCACCAGGCAAACAGAAAATCCACTTCGCTTTCATCTTCTGCCTTGGAGTCTCTCGTAGGAAACACGTCAGGGGAACTAAATCGTTCATATTCTAAAATTCACTTGATCAGATGTTGCTCTTCTGAGAGAGCGCAGTTGTTGCTGCCGACGCTGAGTGTCTGTGTGTCCACCGAATGCGCGAGCTTGTAGGCGCGACACTCCACAATCAGTGAATGCTTCAGGGTCGTCGAGCGGCGATAGCCTCCGTAAGGTATAGGTACTGTTAGACACGGTGTGGTATTACCAGTGCTTGCGGATCACCATTGTTTGCCAGCTGCTGAGGGCGCTTTGTTAGAGACGGTCATTACCCGACCGCGCGATCGCTCAACAGCGCAGTCGCAGCCGCCATCACTGCCGCCGCCGCCGCCGCCGCCCCGCCGCCACCCAACAGCGGGCCGCCTAGCCGTCCGCCGGACAACTCCCGATCGGAAGGCGGGGAAGTGGACAAGGGGGATGAGTGTCAACGAACAATAACTGAGGCAGATGAACCGAGACGATGGATTTAGAGGAAATGTGTTTGAGAGTTAAAGTGAGATCACTACCAATCCTTCGTTTCCATCATGATGACTCTGTGCGTTCTTCGCACGACCACTGTAAATACACTTGCCTTCTTTGCTCTTCACTGCACTACGATCATCGGCGGCGGTTTGCCATTGTTGTTTGAATTTCGCAAATATGGAGTGGTAAAATCTTAAGGTGTACGTACATTGCCATTTATAAGGATACTAAAACGCTATTTATGCACGAATTGGAGCATTTCAAGGTTTGTACTTCACAGTACGCTTTGTAATTTCTTGACAAAGAATTATACGTGAATTCATATTTCTGAAATAAAACTATAAATAGTACTTTTCTTGCATTATAGCTACATAAATACAGTGATTTCATGAAAAAATTCTCCATTTGTCGGAATTACAAAAGTCATGGGGTGAACAATAGACTGAGCACAAGTTATGCAACATTTATGAAATAAATGCGAATCATTTTTTACGAGTTACACCCCAACCGCGTTCTTTTATTTGCTTTGGCCTCAATAAGCGTTCAAAATACGTTTGCAAGATTCAACAGACTATAAATAACTAGCATAAGAGACTGACCACTTGAACGTCCATCGTTCTCTTTGAGTAGCATTTCTTCATGGTCTCCTTTCTTCTTTCTCATTTCGTCTCCCAGTCCTAACCCAATTCGCGTCCCCGACGGCGCCGCTCCGCTCCACTCCATTCGGCGCCGTCGGCGTCCTCGGCGTCCTCAGCATCGCGCGGCGCCCGCCAGCTGCAGCGCCGGCGGCGGCAGCGGCGTATGTGGCAGCGACGCCGCACCGTAATAACATAAGCCAATTAGCAATTTGGAGGTGCCTTCGCAGCCGGCGCTCCGTCTCAATCGCCGCTCCGTTCCGCCCCGCCCGCCCCTCCTCAGCCGCCGCCCACGCCACTCCCCGCTCCCCAACCCACTCCACCCCTCCCCTCGCCGCAGCCTTCGCCCACGCCACCTCCCCCCACTCCTCACCACTTCCATCACGACTCCACCTCTGCTTGCACCTCAACACGGACCCCGGCTCCATCTCGCATGCATCCCCGTCTGCAGTAGCCACTTCCATCCGCCCCACGCCTCGCTCCCGCCCCGCCACTCCGGGGCTTCGCTCCCGCGCTTCCCCCACCCCTCCCCGCCCCTTTGCCGTCGTCTCACTGGGATGCGGACGGAGGCGGAGGCCCTCGCGACACGAGAAGATTTGATCCATATTCAAAAGCAGAAGCGAAGGGAAGTCGGCAGCCAGCAAAGCACCTATGCGACACAGATGAAGCCTGAATACACAGATTTCTGCCGCCTGATCATCAGAACGTGCGTTTCATCCACAAGGTATTCGCCATGTTCTATACAGGAACGGAGAACTATTTGGCAAAATTTCTTTGAAAATTCAAGGTGTGTAGAAATAAGATATCAAGAGAATGGACTTCTTTCACATTCTGATGGTAAATTGAAATTTGATCGTCAGCAAAATACGCAATATTAATGTGAAAATATCAACTTTAATTTCAGTGTCATTCAAAAAAACGAGCAATTGAAAATTATTCGAAAAATATCAATGGGAGAGTAGTGAAACGTGTATCTGTAAAAACTATTTAATATATAGTGTTAATATATGCACATTTCACCTCTCTTCCATGGATAGTTGTTGAATACATTTCAATTTCTGTAATTTTCCCAAGACACCAATAGTTAAAAATATAAATAGTAATAACTTATTTAAGAAGTTGACATGGATAAAGATCGTAAATATCAATAGAATTTTTAATTCCCAAGCGACTCCTTAACAGTAGCAATAAAACGCCACTGAAAAAGAGTTAATAAATAGGGAATCTCTTAAATCGAGTCAAAACTGTGTGCAATCTCTCAAGCGCCGAAAGAGCAAGAGAGTGATCCGATTAACACTAATATAATATAATTTCTAATATAATTTTATCGGATCACCTGCGTGTTGAGAATTAAAAGAGTGAACTATTAAACTTTTTTAAATTCATCTTGTATAATTAAAAATTATTTTATTAAATTTTGAACCACAATTTAATTCAAGAAAAAGAAATGAGTAGGGGGGCAGGAAGCTTCTTTTGATATTTAAACTCTGATCATCTGGAATTGAGAATATTGGTGAAGTATTTTTGTGCTCACAGATTCATACGCTCTAACAAGTCAATTAAAAGTACTGAAAAGAGTTGTCAGAGAGAAAGCGCTGCCGGTCCCAACTGATAGACTCGGCTCAGTAGGTCGCAAATGGTGCAGGGCAAGGCTTAAAGAGGAATTTGCAGATATCGTGTCAACACAGATAGCAACTACTCTAGTAAATGAGATTTACGATGTGGTGTCATTTGCACAATATTGGACTATTTACGTTCATTTTGAATTACCATTATTTTGTGTTCCATTAATATGAATTTCAAATCCCGGCACATTTAATGGTATCATTCAAATGTTTGCTAAACTGTAATTTTCGACATAGCCAAGAATTGTTGAACATTACATGTTATTAACAAATATTCGAATTCTTGTTCCAGAAAAATTATTCTTTTAAAAAAAGATTATTTTTCCAAAAATAAATATGATCATTAAACATTTTGATTGAATTAATACACTAATAAGTATTCCCTAAAGTTATTAATTTCTTAATTTAATTTTGGTTTTGCGTTTTTTCTAACCTCGATTTAAATTCTGTTAATATTCTCATTTAACCTTCTGCTACTTCCTACTCAGTGAGAACGAAAAAAAAGGTTTTAAATTCAGAATCCCTTTATGGCGTTTAAGACGGAGTTCCGAACTCCTCTTCCTTCCTGGGTTAATTTGAATAGGCGGCTGGGAGCTACATATTCCAACGCCTGCCGCACGTGAGGTCCTTTGTGGGGTCGTAATGAAAAATGAATGGAAGGCCCTCTGAAGTCGACAGCCTGCGCTCGGTCCCGCCCCCGGCCCCCTTCAAGACGCGCGCCTGGAACAAGTGCATAACGACACCCGTTAATGACTGACCCATCGATCTTGGCCCGTCCGGCGCGATACAAGGCCAGCAAGAAGCGGGAGACTTGGCTCCGAGAGGGCGCAGGTAAAAAGTGAGGGACAGCGCCGCACCCGGGCCTCGCCTGCAAGTTTGCCGGCGCACACCACGCCCCGGGGACGGGATGGGGCGTGGAGGGGCGGGGCGGGACGTGGACGAGCTGGCGAGGGCTCCGGGCTGCTATTGACAGGCCGGCTAACTTGGACGAGTAAAAAGCTGGACGACACCTCGACGCCGACGAGCGCAAAGGAGCGCGGTGGGCGGCGGGAGGAAAGGGGCGTGTCGGGCCCGCTTCACCCGCAGGAATGCTAAGCGACTCGTCAGCGCCCGCCGCGCCGTTGCGAGTGGAAATGGTGAAGCCAGCAAGAGACTTCACTCAGAGATGAATGCCGAGAAAAGGAGCGAAAACCACGGAGAGTCAGATGCGGCTGGATCCGCGGACTAGAAATAGACCATTAGATGTCTGCAAGTGCTTTACGTGCTACATGCAGAAGCTGCTGCAGGTGATGAATTATATTTGTCTTATTAAATGAACAATTTTGCCTCGTGGAAACCATGCTTCGAGAACTAGAAGACGAAGAAGAATAGGGGGAAGAAGAAGAAGAAGAAGAAGAAGAAGAAGAAATCGCGTTCTGTTTTAATATACGCGTACTATAATTATTTACAATAATTTTTCTGTGGAACTCTGCAGCTTTCATTTCTCAATTTTGATATTTTTTTATACTGTCCATTATTTGTGTCATACAAGTTACGCTAATTTTGCACATATTCCCGTATTTATTTACATTTATAGAAAAAAGTCCACGTAAAATTGAAGAAACCTGTTGATTATCACACCTTTTACTACTTAATAACCTCATACAGTTTACTTGTGGGAGCACGTGTTCGATTTCAACATTAAGTACAATATTTTTCGAAGGTTCTGATTCTTTTTCTGAAATTTCGTATTAATTGTTAATGGCTTTTTGAATTTTTCCCGTTATTTATTTCATTTTTATTGATTTCAGATAAAATCTTGAACTATGCTAATGACTTTGTTATGTGAATTCTCTGCCAGGTAGTATTAGTTCACCTGAGTTGCCACCAGAGGCAGCTGTGTTACCCACCATCGGCAGTTGGTTTCCCCTCTTCCGAAATCAGTTCACTGAAATGAATCCCTTCTTTGCATGACCGCCTCAGAGAACGTTAGATGCAATCTAAGATGTGTCCGCGGCCTTGCTAGCCTATAGTTACCTTTACCAGCGAGACGAGCGCATAAATCACGCGTTTTTTTGCTGCTTCTGAACAGTACTCGATTAGGCTAACGTAATGAAGAAATTGTAATTTTCTAAATTATCAGTTGTCAATATTTCAAAATTTGCATTTTGTAAACGAGATACTATTTTTTTGTACTTTTGGTTTTCTTATCGCAACTGATAAGTTTCGTGTGCCCAAAGTTGGCTCTCAAGTGCTTTGTAATTCCAGTGGCGTAAGTTTTGTAATGCAAGTGTTACGTTAATTTGCAAGCAACGTCGAGCCATTTACAAGTCAATTCTGAATTCGGTTGATTGTTGCTTGGGAATTTCCAACATAATCTTTTGTCATATGAGACATTTTTTGAATAAATTCTGTTTTCGTTATGTTTTTCCTTTGAATATAGAAGCTATAGTTAGTGGTCCGTGAAACTAATTGTTGTTCTGACTTCGCTCACAGTACTAATTTAATGAGTGCTGTTGCAATTTGGAGACGAAGTGTTGGAAGCAAGAAGATTGTTGCTGCTGAAGGCGGTCATATATAAATGCTCCAAGGCGCCAACAGATTTTGAGGCAGCTTTGAAATCAACCTTATATCGCTGCGCATGCGCAGGGATATATCCTTATAACCTCGCCACATGTTTAATAACTTGGTCATTTTTGTCCGGATCGAATCTTCGTATGGAAAACTCTAACGCCCACAATAAAATCAAAATTAACAGTTACAGATTGAGTTTGGATTTTTTTGTAGCACACTTCAAATTGAAACTCTGAATGTGCCGTCGGTTGTAATTGTGAATATTTGAAATTGGATTTATTAAAAACTTATTTGATGGTTGTAAATGTAAATGCACTATTGGCGAAGAAACTGTGAATTGACATTGTTCGGTAGAGTAACAAACGAAGAAGTAAAAAAGAAAAGCAGAGCATGGCAACAACATTATTGATATCATTGAAATTAAGGAGCTCAAATGGTATGGTCACTTAAACAGATTGGGTGAAGAACGATGGCCTCTAAAGCTCCAATATTGGAAACCAACGACACACAGAAGACGAGGAAGACCCAGAAGTACAAGTAAGGAAGGCGTGTAGGAGGCGATGACTAGAAAAAAATTAACTGCACAACATTGCAGTGACAGACGTAAATGGAAACTAGGACACGAAAGACGGAAAAAAATACTCGTAAAACTTC
Organism: Teleogryllus oceanicus; assembly: GCA_964035755.1. Taxonomy (NCBI): domain Eukaryota; kingdom Metazoa; phylum Arthropoda; class Insecta; order Orthoptera; family Gryllidae; genus Teleogryllus; species Teleogryllus oceanicus. The sequence goes on along the minus strand of CAXIVR010000007.1, from coordinate 26,398,812 downwards.
TATTTTTCCGCAACTTATTTTGGAAGTCAGGCGCGGGTGTCTACCGTGCGTAATTTTTAATTGTATATTTTGTGGGCACATGGGACCGTATGTTTATTTAAATTTAAATTCATTGGCGGAGAAGAGATTATAAAGGTTGTTCGTTTTCCACTCCAAAGATATATACGTTGATAAATTAAACACCCACAAATAATTTATTAAGATTTAACAAAACATCTGAGGCTGGATATGTGGCAATAATTTGTATACGACTTTCAAAGGAAAAATTCTAATTCAGTTAATCAAATTCAGTAATTTCTTCAGATTTATTCTGAAAATATTAGTCAATGTGTGTTTGCCAGTGATAATAACTGTTTTATGTATTTTTGATTTCTAATGTATTTTTTGAAGTTCTTGCATGTGCAATAAAGTTCTTTGTATTCTAGTATAGTACTCTATTCTAGTATTTCCAACCATACCCTTTGGTGTATAGTTACCCTTGATTTACATTCTTGACTCTGGAAGGAGACATTTGTTGACAAATCGATAAGGTTAGAACGTTGACAATCTGCGGTACAGCATATCATACATTTAGTGGTCTTTGGAGAAGTCTAACCGTATAATATTATTTTGGACATGAAGCTTCCTGGCGACCGTAAAATCAATAGATTTCAATCTTTTTAGTGTGAAGTTCTTAAATGCCAACAGCGTGTGCCAGTTTTTTAAAATGGAGGAGAAGATATCCATTGGAGAAAATTCACTCGCTGACCCATTGGAGAGAGAAACATTCACCTCCAAATGCGACAGCGGGAAATTCACATGAGTTGGGATTTGTTCGTATCGCTTGTTTCCCCACATATCTTAAAATATACTTCTTGGTGTAGTCCGCGGGTTGAACACTTGCACGTAATGAGTGCGTTATTTTAAAATGAACTCCTAGGAGTAAATATATCCTCTCCAGAGCCGTCCTCTGCAAAAACTTCTCATCAATGGTGGAAAAAATTTTTTACAGAAACCCCTTCGGAAAGAAATATTTAAAAGAATATTATTGCAAAGCCAACTATTTATTCTGCAGAAAATAGACTGCCTCTCCGCGTACTCTGTCCTGCGAGCGCGCACCCATGCAGTGCACCTTCATTCGGACGAGCACCGGGCCAACTATTTATTTTGATGAGCGCCGCCTCAGGCAGGGAATATTTTGACTCGTCCCAGGTCGGCGCTTCCACCGACCTGCCTCTTCCGAAAACACGGTCCACTCCACGCAGCCCGAGAGGCCTCGCTGGCCGCCACAAGCAGCGCCCCCCAGCGGCGGCGGCCAGGCCACTGCGGGCGCCCGCTGCCCGGGCGGGGGGGGGTCGGGGGCGGCGTCACCGCTGCCCCCGCCCCGCGCAGAGCGGAGCGCTCGACCGAGCCCCCGGCGGCTCGACCGCAGGCCGCGCCCCTTCTGACTCAGCCGCCGCCGCCCCCGCGGGCTCAGCGCACTTCAGGTATCGCCCCGCCCCTTCCCTCCGCCTCCACTCCGCTCCTTCAAGGCGCACGTCCACCCCACCCATCACTATCCGGATATTGATTCTACCAACGCCAATTCCATCACAACTACTTCGTTTTCTTCTCACACATTAAGATCATATTATCAAAATGAACTTTCAAGTAGGCTAAGAAAACTTACTGAAATCCGGAAAAGATCGTCCAATTATATTAATTTCCTTATTAGTTACCTTTTCTGAAAGGTTCTGCATTAACGAATACATTACATGGCTTCATTTCTAGAGACATGGAGCTACATATTATTCAGCGAAAACTAATTCTATAATTAACAAAATTCAAACGTGGAGAATCAAAATCGAGCCTAAGACGAGTCTGAGACCACTGCAGTAACGAAGTTCGTGGGCCAGCCGCTCTGATCAAAGGTTTCCTTGATTTAGCCTTCGCAGCATCACCGTCCACCACATACCTGATCACCTCATTCCTTTCCACTTCCATCGTCTCATTAAATTTGAACTAGGACACAAAATGTTTGCGCGTGTGTGTGTGTGTGTGGGGGGGGGGATATTCAATGGTGGATGAATACGGTTGATGAGGCAAATTTTAATTGCAATACTTTAATGATTTTAATGATTCATTGTTAGAATACAAAGTATACAATTAACGTTTGCGATAAAATTAGGTATCTGGAGTTTTCTTCACCTAATAAATAGCTGTATCAATGATATTTAGCGATTTCATTGAATATCTTCAGTTCTATTGACAGAGGAATCATTTCTAAAATAACAGCGGAGGTTTACTTATTGAGTATAATCTACCTGGCCAGTTAAGTGAAATTCATTTTTGGAAGCGTCTGATAACAATGCTACGTATATGGATTTATAGTTGTTTCATTCGTTTTACAAATAAGTGCGTCATCTCAAATTTTTCTTTCTAAAATTTCCCATATAATTTCTGCCTGGACACTGCATTTCATAATACAAAATTCGAAAAATGAAATTTTGATTTAAAAAAAATACAATTGAGTGAAAAATGCGAAAGAAATCATTAGGGCTGAGAAGACTTCATGTAAACAGTAATTGGTGTTTAGCGTAGTGCCTATTCGCCTCTGCCTTGCAGGCGCTGCCGGCGTCACTGATGACTGGGCTTTTTCCTCACAACGCTTTTCCAGTTTTCTTCCTCTCAATAGCATTTACTAACCACATTTCCTATAATGATTGTTATACACATATGCAAATTATGCGTAAGTACCAAAAGAATCATGTTTCGAGACTCGATTTTTAAAACAATATTAAATATAGAATTCATACTTACAAATCCGTTCACTAAGAGCAAATAACATGTTATATTTCATCATCAGCATATTATATCTCATGTCATATCAGCATGTTATATCTCAAACATTGTGATAATAAATTGAGAAGACCGCAGTTGAACTAAAATTAATTTGTGCTGTAGTATGACTAATCGTGGTGCATCATCTGAAAACGTCCGTACAAGCTATGAACACCTCTTGCTTAATGCAACCTACTTCATCATAGTTCATTAATTAATTCATCAATTAAAAGACAAAATGTTGGCAATTGTTTCCTGTGAAACACTTTTTTCGGCACATAACCCGTTTCGCTCTCTGATTTCGAAATATAAGACGAACTCCCCAGCGTGGCAGACGTCTGAGAGAGGGCACCGCTAGCCACGCCTTCTCACCCGGCCTCCCCTCTCCCCTGGCCCACCCCTGCCTCTCCTCTCACCGCCCCCCCCTCCGCCCGCCCGCGGCCCTACCTCCCGCTCCGCCGCGCGCGCCGCCACGCCTCGTGAATGCTTTTCATTCAGCGTTCAACTTCCATTTCGCTTGATGATGCATAGTCGCGTGGACGAGTGTGACGTTTTCGTTTTGTCCCCAGCGCTTCCTTCTCTGTTTGTTTCTACTGCATTGAATGTGGTCGAAAGGCCGTCTGCCGGTCGAAAACTGAAATAACTAGTCTGATGACGTATGAAAGAAAATAAAGGAAAAGAGAAAAGTTTAAATTACTTCTCTCTAGAATCGAGGTGACATACACAACAAAATACACAAAAGGTAGAAGAAATATCTAAAATCAATAATTTAGTCAATAATCTTTATTAATAGTCAACAGTCTTTAATCCATATCTTTAAAAAACTATTAATGAGAGTTGGAAGTGTTTGATGATTTGGTTTGTGGAAATAGTAATAGATATAAATCATAGAAAACAACACCAACAGCAAGAAATAGTTTGCGTACTTCTTATCGATTGAAATCTTTCAAATGACGGCAGAAGAGTTTCTATTATTTATTCTGATGCAAACAAAATATTCATTAATTCGTTTACATCTTTCTCAATTTTCCCAAAATAATCACAATAGCGTATTTCAGAAGAAGACACAATTCTACAATACAGTTCATGGAAGGAGATATATGGTATTGAAATTCATTAGAAAACGGTTTTATTTAAATAAGGTTCCAATTGCCAAAAATCTCACCCTCAATCTCAACAAATAAAAATAACACCTCTTGCATTACTATTGTCAAGGAATTTCCAAAATTAATAAATGAATAAGGAACACGAAATTATTTTTATTTTTAAATTAATGGTATCTTACATTAGCATAATTTTGATATACTTTACAAATAATTCGAAATTCTCCAAAACGTGCGAATTTCACGAGGCTCGTAATGAGGTGGGAGGCGCATACCATTTCGTGCGTAGACAATTTATTGGCGAATGAATCGTTTCACAATAGCTGTTTTGCAGCATTGTGCGTGCAGATGCGCAAAAATGTACTTGATAAAGCATCGAACAATTCAATACGAATTGTAAAGCGAATTCGCCCGACCAATTTCCATAAACTCTTCCAACACAATTTTGGAACACAATATAAACCAAAAGGTTTAACAAAAGACACAAGAGATGGTGGAATATGTAAAAATGTAACAGACGCTATTGCCGGACTCTGTTTATTCCAGAATTATAAACGACCTTTTACATTACAAGGAACCGTTCATGAAATGGCATCTTACGGCACGTATTATGCTGTATTTGCCGTTCATGGCGTGAATAATTGCGTCATCTCACATTCAGCTAACGTCAGCGAGAGAATTGCAGGATGTAGCGGAAAATTTAGCAGTCGACCACTGTTTTTTCGCACAGATGTCAATTACCGTGACATCACAATGAAGTTCTTCCAAAAAATTGCCTTTAATTTTTTTATAAATTTATAATGCTGTTTTACGACGAAATAGTATGTACGCAATGTTGTTTTATTTCATTCATGCAAATTTGAAAACCCGCTCTTAAGGTCGTTTGTTTTAAAACATGTACTCATGCAATAAAGCTAAACATTATAACTATTCTTGAATGAATATTCATTTGATTTGTGCAGATCATTCATGACGTACAACTTGAGAAACTCCGAAAATACTTTTAAAGTCCATCTCAGTCGCTGGTCTCAATGGAGTGAACTTTTGACATTGGGCATCCTGTCAATTCCAGAGTTGGACTTTTAGGTCTGAATTTTCTGGCTCTCTTCTGCTCTCAGTTCGTGGTCCATGAAGGATCTCGAAACTCGCGTACATCAAAGGCCTTTGCTCTCCTTTGTCCTTTGGGACGGAGATAGGGATACATTATGGCTTTCTCAAGCCCGCGGAATGTCTGGAGTAGTCTTGGGAGCAGACTCGCTCACAGCAATTCGAGAGACCTATGAAGACGTCAATCAAATCTTTTCAAACCTCCTCCGCGTCTCAAAATCACACGTATTAACACAAATCAATACACGTATTAATAGGAAAACATGTAAATCATCGTGGCATTGTAATAGCAATAATCCGATAGTGATGACAGTAAATTTTCAACGTGTTTATTGTAAACTGACAATTCTGCACCCACCCGACCAGAAAAAGTGTCTGGACACATGCCAATAGGCGCGCATTCAATTGATATCGCTTCCGAATTATCTGTTTTCGCGGCGGCATTGCATTCAATAAAAGCCGGTGGAGACTCGCGTCCGGATGGCTGTTTGAAGGAGGCACCGCAGCGCAACTTGGGGGCGGCGGCGCAGGGGCGGAAGGAGGGGAGGCAGTAGGTTTTAAGGCGTGGCGGGGAGGAACGGGGCGGGCGGCCGGGGACGGGTACCAGAGAGGGGCGGGGGTGACATAGAAGCAGCGCGGCGGCGGGGGGGGGCCACGGCTTTCGGGAGCAGAAGGCGAGAACGGCGGGGGCGGCGGAAGGTAAAAGGGGGCGGGCCGGAGGTTTTAGCGCGTCGGAGGCGAAGGCCTTAGCGTGGCGGCTGTGGCAGCGCAGGGGCGGGGGGGCGGCGCGGAGCTGAGGGGGCGGAGATGAAGAATTACCCCGCGGAAGAATGCGAGCGCTGGCGTATTGGCGCGGGGTCACTTGGGCGCGGCGGCGGCGGGGGCGCAGGGCGGGGCGAAGGCGGAGCGCTCTTTGTGCGTCCGCACCGACGAGGGGCGGGGAAGGGCGAACACGGTGGGAGCGGGGGCGGGGCACACTAAGGAAAGCCTTGAAAGGTGCGAAGAGAATTCCGGAAAATCAAGAAGGAAAAAAACATCAGGAGGTGAAAACATGAAAAGGATTACGGAAAAAGATTAATTTTGCTCAAGAAAGCAATCTCAAACGAGAAAGCAAAAGAGAATGTAAAGGACAGTGCAAGGAGAGACATTCTCCGAAGAGGAAGGCAGTGAAGGCGGATGAGAGAAGAGCGGACGCGAAGGAAGGCGAACGCAGTGTCTGGCGGGGGCGGGGCTGGAGGGAGACAAAGCCAGAAGCTGCGGGGGGAGGAATGCAGGAGCGCGGCGCGGCGCGGCGTCTGCTGCAGCGGAAGTGGAAGGCTGAGCTGGCGGGGGAAGGAGGGGAGGTGGCCGAGAGGCGGCCGCCACGTTGGCCCAAAGGCGATTCACGTCCTCCAAGACCGACTCAAATAATGGAGGACATACACTGAGGTGTTGATTGGAAGTCATCGATAAAACATTATTGATTATTATCATTTTAGTCTATATATTTATAAAGTCTCTCAACTCTCAATAGAGTAAGAAGTGTTATGTGACACTCTCGAGATGAAATGTTTGAGAACAACTCTAAAAACAAAAGATTTGTTCAGACTCTCAGTATTTCAGTCTTTGAAATTTGTGTATATATTGCATGTGCAAGGGATCTCTAACTTGAAAGTTTCCATTGATTTAATTAGCACTGAATGAAAATAATTTGGAAACAAAACTTAAACAACGTGGATCACGCATACCTGAAAAAATATCTTTTAAAATTGGTAGGATAATATATACAAAAAATTGCAAGAATACCCATGGAAAGGGCAAAGTATTTCCACAAATTGGAAACAAAAATTACTAATTGCTATGGGAATAATTCTGAAAATGAATGTTAGATCAACTGCTGGAGATTGAACTGATAATGCGACTCATGAAATAGTTGTCAGTTCAGGGAACAGACGTTTTATACGCTGCTAAAAGGAAAAGGGGAAAATAGATTGTCAATCAAATTTAGCATACGTAGCAACGTAATCACATGATAAAAATGTTATTCACAACAACAGTGTGTTCATTATTACCATGTGATAATATGAACTTACTCTGAAGTGACACAAATATAAAAGTAATTTATTTAATAAAGTTACAATTTTTTTTCACGAAATTGTCTAAACTAATTACAAAAATGGTTTATTCTTAAACGAACGTATAATAATGGCTATTATTCAGAGTTGATGTTTACAACACTAATGATGTAGGAATAAGTGTAATTTCTACGAGTGAAGTATAGCTTAATGAGCATTTAGAAAACTACGACTTTGAACAGCAAATATTCATGCAATGATGATGCATTGTGGCATTTACTCCTAATTGTAAAGCAACTCCACATGTACTAATGTTCTACAGGTCACGACAAAGATATTTGGTATGTTTTTCGAATACTGGTGAATGATGTGTAAGGGCAAATATCACGTGTGTATATACATTCGTTGTAAGAATTTCCCACTACATTTTCATTGACCAAGTCATCGCATCGAACTTCAACATGCCCTTCAAATTTGTAACATTTGTGTGGAGACTTCCTGTATTGCTGACTGCTTGGTCCGAAAGGTTCCGGTTTCACTCATAGATGAGTCCTCGGGCGAGATGTCGATCAGTTGGACAACTGCATTGGGCAGTAGGCGCGAAGGGCGGGGAGCGGCGGGGGGCGGAGCCCGGGGCGAATCCAGCAGGACCGGATGCGCCGCAGATCGATTGCGCGCGCGCGTGAGGGCTATTGAGGTTCATAGACGTAAGTGGGGCGTATGTCGAACAGCATGTGACGAAGAACTGGCGAAAAACGCGAAGGCGTGAGAAGAGGACTGAGAGCGTGTGTCGAAGAACTGGTGAAGAGAGGGAAGGTGCGAGACGAGGACTGAGAGCCTGTGACGAAGAACTGGCGAAAAACGCGAAGGCGTGAGAAGAGGACTGAGAGCGTGTGTCGAAGAACTGGTGAAGAGAGGGAAGGTGCGAGACGAGGACTGAGAGTGTGTGACGAAGAACTGGCGAAGAAAGGGAAGGCGCGAAAAGAGGACTGAGAGCGTGTGATGAGGAACTGGCGAAGAAAGGAAGGCGCGAGAAGAGGACTGAGAGCGTGTGACGAGGAACTGGCGAAGAAAGGGAAGGCGCGAGAAGAGGACTGAGAGCGTGTGACGAAGAACTGGCGAAGAGAGCGAAGGCGCGAGACGAGGACTGAGAGCATGTGTCGAAGAACTGGCGAAGAGAGCGGAGCGCGAGAAGGTGGCTGAGAGCGCGCGCACGTAGAATTTAAGAGCGCGTGGGGGCGCTTCGGTGATATCTGTGTAACACAGTGGTCCAGCTCGTGTTCGTGGATGCGTTGCAGCGCCGCCTGAGGAAGAGTGAGGTTCATTGACGCAAATGTAGCGCTTGCGAAAAGAGGGGCGCCTGTGGTTGGTCGTCCCGTGTGATTCCTGAGCGTGATGCGTGTTTCAGAGGCAGGTCTCGCGTTCGTGAGCGCGTCGTGGCGCATGCGGCGCGTGGAGAAGGCGCGGGGTTCGCGGGCGCGAGAAATACAGTGGGGCACGTTGGGCGGTGGGAGCGTATGAGACCCTGGAACGTGGAGAACATAGTGTGCGGCGGTGGGTGACTGTTCGAGTGTGGGGCTGTGGGTGCGTGTGAGTGCATGGAGAGTGCAGGGCGGTGAATGCGTGTGAGAAGTGAGGAGCAGAGGGCGGTGGGTGCCTATGAGAGAGTTATGTAGCAACCCCTCTGGGTACATAATTGCTCCATGAGCAAGGGTCAGACAAACAGCCCATGACGGAAACTCCAGTTTCCAATCTTATTTAGTATTTGTTTTCGATTTCACTTGCAGGCGCTTCCTCTTGGAAAACGCCTCACAAACATGTTATCGCTACTGTCGTCACCATGTATTACTAACCAGTAGCATATAAAAGCACGAGCCGAATCGCCAAGAGTAGCATTCAGCTCGGAGCCGTATCACTGTAACTACGTCTCGTTAAACAATTGTATACTTTCGGCCATATTGGAAAATTGTAACTTGCTTCAATTAATAAATATTAATTGTGAATCTCCTCGAAAGTTTTTATTCCAACGAGCTGCATCCACCACTGGTATTGAACCCGTGGGTTCTCCTCCTCCGCCATCACTTCGAGACGGCAACGAGAGAAGAATATAACTGGGGGCCTGTCCGGGATCGGCAAAGCGTCTACCTTTGGCCAGGAGACTTCAAGCTGTTGGAAACGAGCTGCAGCCTCTTCCCAATTAAGAGGTTTTCGACTCATCTTCTGATCTGCCCGCTGCCGATCCACACTGGTGCGACTCCGCGAACAAGAAACATCGAGGAAGCCAGCCCACTACTGCTGTAAGATGATACTCTTCGTCATCCTTTCAATGCTGTAAGTGAAAGCCTTCACAGTGCTGTGCAAATGATACGTAGTGTAGTGTTCAAAGCATAGTAGCAAACAGCTATTTTCGCAAAACAAACCTGCATTTTCAATCTTTTTGTACATCATACGCAAGCTTATAAGATTCTATTAGTTCAAATTCAATTAGCTTCTAAGATTCTATTAAATTAATTTAATTTCAAGTCATAAAATGGCAAACCCAAACTTCGAACCCCTGTCTAGATGGGAAATGGCCCACGTAGAACTATTACCAGAGTTTAATGGAACTTCTCATTGTAATTTAGATTATTTCCTAATTCAATGCGAAACATTCTTAAGAAACTTCCAAAGGAGACCCGAAGTACCACAAGCTGACGTAACAAACAACTTTCTTTTCGATGTAGTTAAATCGAAAATTAAGGGAGATGCTCAATCAGTTTTAGATACAGAAACAAATAATAGTTTCGACAGATTAAAAGAAAGACTCATTAGAAAATATGGAGATGCCCGCGACGAGCACCTTCTCGCTCGAGAAATATCTAACTGTTGTCAAAAGAAAAACGAGGAATTTCAAGGTTACTATGACAGACTAAATCAACTTGTAATAAAACATAAAGCCAGTCTAAAATTAAATTATCAATCACCTATCCTCGAGATGAAATTAACAGAATCTGATGAAAACGCACTTAATGCATTCCGCGCCGGAATATTGCCTCCTTATCGCGAATATCTACGTTACGCACAACTTACAGACCTCTCTCAAGCACTTCGTGCATGCCGCAATTTCGACAATGGAAAAGCTTACGAAAATTATATGGATTCAATTCGCAATGGCCAAAAGTTCTCAACTTCTGAGTTTCCGAACAAACAAAACAGACCACAGACGCTAAATCAAAGGAATGATTTCCCTCCTTTATTTCATAATGTAACACAACAGATGACACGATATCAACCACCGCCCGCTAGGCCGGAACAGAACAGAACATCACATACTTCAATGAGTCAACCGCAAGCGCGACCGCCACAAAACTTTCACTCCACCAGACCGACACCGTTACAACACTCAAGACCTTACCCACACCCTAACCAAATAGGAAGATTACACACACAACAAAATCAAAGAAATATTCCTGCACCTATGTCAGGAATATCCACCATTAGACAAAATGTAAATTACCATATTGAAAATGATGAAGACTACCCTTATCATTATTTCGAATATGAAAATGATCCGAATAATTACGCGATATCAGAACAGATAAATTACTCCCCAGAGATCGAACTAAGTGAGACGGAAGAAAATGAAAATCAGAATCAGGATTTTCGTCAGGATACTTCATCCACACCGAAGACTTAAATAATATATATAATGCCCCTCAGCTCCCGTTCATTACTCTCTGTGGTTTAAAAATTCTAATAGATTCAGGAGCCCATAACTCCATCATAAATCCAGGTCCAGCACACGCTCTTTTTTCGAATTACTTCTTTGAAGAAGAATTTTGCATTCAATCTGTTCACGCAGAAACAATAGGCACCCATAACGTAGAATATCCCATATTTTCAGAACATGGATTAACAGAACCTATTAAATTCAGAGTTATGCAGTGGCACAGATACTTCGATGCCCTTATCGGATCAGCAGATTTCTCACGTTTAAAAGCCAAAATTGACTATAACAAAGACATTCTCACTATAGGAAGCAAAGATATTCCTTTTACTTTCACTCAACGCTCAAACGAAATAACATTAAAACCGAAAGGACATCCAACTCAGTACCGATACCTGTCAACATCAAACGAGGAAGTGTACGTTCCGCATTTTCAAATAATAACTACCACTTCCCCGATGCAATCTTACCTGCAGAAAATTTCATTGTGCAATATCCTACAGACTCAGCAATAGATTTAATAATTGAACAACCAATACTTGTTGAACCCATTGACAATATGATAGTCCAACCTCTAGAAATAAATTCAATCTCTGAGACAAATATAGAGGAATTTCTCAGAACACAACATATGAACGAACTAGAAAGAAAAGCAATACTTAATGTCTGCTTGGAATTCTCTGACGTGTTCTATTATCCAGGATGCGACCTATCATTCACCAACGTAATAAAACATTATATTACGACCACAGATGAAAATCCAATTTATAAGAAAAACTACAGATACCCACCACATTTGAAAGAAGCGATTAACAAAGAAATTCAAAACTTCTCGAACAGGACATAATTACGCCTAGTAACTCTCCTTACTGTAACCCCGCTTGGATTGTTCCAAAAAAGGCAGATGCATCAGGACAAAAGAAATGGCGACTAGTGATAGATTTTAGAGAACTCAACAAAAAAACCATAGAAGACAAATACCCCCTACCAAAAATTGAAGAAATTTTAGATAATCTAGGTAAAAATCAATATTTTAGTACATTAGACCTTGCCCAAGGGTTTCATCAAATAGAAATGGACCCACGCTCAATAGAAAAAACTGCTTTCTCAGTCGACAACCAACATTTAATGTACAAACGAATGCCATTTGGTCTTGTTAACGCCCCAGCCACATTTCAAAGAGTTATGGATAACATACTAAGACCTTACCTTTTCAAATTTTGCTTTGTGTATATGGATGACATCATCATATACTCCAAATCACTAGAAGAACACACTCAACACCTTTCACTTATCTTAAAGAAACTCCGAGAAGTTAATCTTAAAGTGCAACTCGACAAAACAGAATTCTTGCATAAAGAAGTAGGATTTCTCGGCCATATAGTAACCAGAGAGGGTATAAAACCTAACCCCGATAAACTAAGAACATTAAAGGATTACCCTATTCCAAAAACCCAGAAAGAAATTAAGCAATTTTTGGGACTTGCTAGCTTTTATCGCAAGTTTTTAAAAGACTTCTCAAAAATTGCCTTCCCACTAACAAGGTGCCTAAGAAAAGGCTCGAAAATTGACATCGATAACTCTCAATACAAATACGCTTTCGAACAACTAAAAGTTTTACTATGCAATGCCCCTGTTTTAGCATATCCGGATTTCAGCAAACCTTTTGTACTAAGCACCGATAGCTCAGATTTTGCCCTAGGCTCAGTATTATCTCAAAATGGACACCCTATTAGCTATCACTCACGTAGTTTAAATCCCAGTGAACGTAAATTTTCAACAATAGAGCGTGAACTGCTCGCCATTGTTGACAGCTGCAAAAAATTTAAACCATACCTTTGGGGACGTAAATTTACTATCGAAAGTGACCATCGACCATTGCAATGGCTATTTTCACTAAAAGATCCGTCATCACGATTGTATAGGTGGAAAATAAAATTACAGGAATTTAATTACGAAATTAAATACATCAAAGGAAAGACTAACAATGTTGCCGATGCACTTTCTAGAATAGAAATTAACAACCAGGAAGAATTAGAATCAAACGTCGCCAACATTTGTAATGATAATTATCAAAATGAATTAGACAATCAAACGATTCATTCGAATCAGGAAGACCCGATTTTCGTGTTAAGAATGTCAGAGCGAACGCTCAATCAAAACAAAAATCAAATAATAGTAACATTCGGAAAAACGCCTGGTTATTCGACACGTCCTATTTTTAAAAGAAACAAAATTACAAAATTAAGAGTCACACAGGAAAACATGTTAAAGGAACTACAGGAATTGCTCCCTCAAATTATTATACCCACCGAGAAATATGCCGTATACTTTGACGACATTATATTTGAAATTCCTTTTATCAAAAGCTGCCAAAAACTTTTCACCTCTGACTTAGTGATCCTCCGTACAACAAAACTAGTCGAAAATGTAGAAGACGAAGAACGTCAACGTCAGTTAATAGCCCTATATCATAGCCAGAATCACAATGGAACCTTAGAAACAGTCAATCATATTAAAGAAAAGTACTACTGGCCTCACCTCCAAACACAAGTTAATACCTATATAAACAATTGCGAGCTCTGTCAAAAAAATAAGTACGAAAGACATCCCAACAAGGTGAAAAATGAAGGGCCCATTACATCCAAGGCACCCTTTTCCTTAGTGCATGTCGACACATTTTTCTTTGAAGGACAAAGAATTCTAACTCTAATTAACGTATTCTCCAAATACTCTCAGGCTTACTCATTACCGGACGGAACTGGATATTCAGTACTATAGAAACTAAAGCAATACTTCTCTCACCACGGATTTCCCGCTCAATTAACACATGATCAGGGAACAGAATTTCAGAACAAACTAATTAAAGACTTCTGCCAATCACATAATATAGAGTACCATGCCACTACGCCACTCAACTCATCTTCAAATTCGCCAATAGAACGATTCAATTCGACCCTTCTAGAAAAACTGAGGATCTTAAGAAGTAAAGATAAGAACAGTCCACTAGAACATATTTTAATAGATGCCATAACAATATACAACTCCTCCATACATACCACTACCAAGAAAACACCATTTTCAATCATAATAGGAAACCATTACGATGCCCTAAACCACGTATTTACCCCCTCTACTGATTTGGAAGAATATATAGTAAATAAAGAGAGTCAAATTCGAGACATTGCAAATTCAAACAGGTCGACCGAAAATATTCCTTTTGATCATAACTATCAAATTAATGACACAGTTTACATTGTCGATCCAATGACTAGAAACAAAAAATCAAAAAACCTTTATCGGGAAGGTCAAATAACCAAAATTGAGAAAAACAAAATCCATTGTAAGATGAAAAACGGTAGAACTCATATCAGACACTTCCGGCATGTAAAACCTAAAAGGAAACATTCTGTTTCAGAACCGCTGGTCACTCTCACGGAATGAAATCCAAAATCATCGAAACTCAAGGATTCTACGCGGATTCATTAGGTCCAGCAGTCATGTAATTACCATAAATTCTTGTTTTACTTTAATATCAGCAATCTAGAAGAATCATTTTTACAAATTCAATCGACGATAAATTCACTGCCTAAAACTAATTCATATCCATACCTATCGTTCGAAATATCAAAATTAGTCAGAGATACCGATAAAGATTTGTCTAAATTAATTTCAAAATCAGATAGAAACAAAAGAGGCCTTATAAACGGACTCGGAAGTATTGTTAAGTTCTTTGGAAAAATGTTATCCAAGCAGGAACTTGAAATCAATATAATCGAACACTACCTGTATATAGTGATGTGCTTAAGAAGACTCTCGAAGATTGTGCAAATCATCGAGAACACTATAAGTTTATCATTTCAAGACATCACCAATGTGCAACTCTTCTCTACTGAAGATATTAACCAAATTGTGAACCATCTCCACTCCATTTACCCTGCTAAAGCCATCATCCATACTGATCCCTATCAACTGTACGAAAATCTAAAATTCACCAAAACCCAAGTGGCAATTATGGAAAAGGTTTAGTAATAATGTTATCATGCCAACTACAGATGGTGAAAATTATCACTTATATACTGTCACTCCAATTCCTACAAAAATAACCTCCTGCTCATACCTTCCGAAAATACTACCTGCAAGGGCCTAATGCAAGATGGTCTACTACTCCATGTATTAAAGGAACACTAACAAATGTATGTTTATATTATAATATAAGAACAACTTCATGTAATCTAACCCGGACAGAAGGTTGTGAATTTGCTCAAATAACAAGCAAGGTAAAACTATTCTCATTGTTAAATCAAGCTAGTATTCTGTTTTCCTCTTATGAGCAAGAAACTATTATTCAAACTTGCGATATTAATCAAACATCTTTATCATTACGAGGTTCACATCTAATATATAGCAGTGTCAACTGCCCATTGTCTTGTATGGGTATCACTATAGAACCCAGACCTACAAAGTATACAAAGAACTTCCCCTTTTTGTATATCAGAGACGATATAGTTGTGAAACAACAAATACAGTTCCACCCTTCTCATCTCGAAGCTGATCAATTGAAATTAGACGTGGAACCTCTGATAGTCACTCACTCTATGTGGAAAAATATTAATGTATTTGATGTACTATGTATTATATTAACAATATGTTTCATGTATTGGGCATTCAGGAAACCACTTAATAATCAGTTTACCAAACTGATATCAAAATTCAAAACTAAACCTCCCACTGAGGACAGTGGTAATCTAAGGGAGGAAGAGTTATGTAGCAACCCCTCTGGGTACATAATTGCTCCATGAGCAAGGGTCAGACAAACAGCCCATGACGGAAACTCCAGTTTCCAATCTTATTTAGTATTTGTTTTCGATTTCACTTGCAGGCGCTTCCTCTTGGAAAACGCCTCACAAACATGTTATCGCTACTGTCGTCACCATGTATTACTAACCAGTAGCATATAAAAGCACGAGCCGAATCGCCAAGAGTAGCATTCAGCTCGGAGCCGTATCACTGTAACTACGTCTCGTTAAACAATTGTATACTTTCGGCCATATTGGAAAATTGTAACTTGCTTCAATTAATAAATATTAATTGTGAATCTCCTCGAAAGTTTTTATTCCAACGAGCTGCATCCACCACTGGTATTGAACCCGTGGGTTCTCCTCCTCCGCCATCACTTCGAGACGGCAACGAGAGAAGAATATAACTAGAGTATGGGGAGTGTTGGTCGGTGCGTGGGTGACGTAATAAAAATTTGAGAACTATATGCCATATATCATTAATAGAATTGACGATGAGGCAATGAAATGTAATGTAGGAAAATGCTAACAAGATCTGAAATTAATTAAATTATTAAATTTGATGGCACTTAATAAATTTGATGATAAGCAAATCTAGGTACATTTTACTAAAATACTACGTTCGGGAGAGATATTTGGTATAACATCATACCCATGTCTACATATCACTAACTTATGAGGTAACACAATAGAAAATACACACAATTGTAACACTACACAAATAAAATGAAAAAGTACGAAATCGAATCACAAAATTGATTTCATGGAAAAAGTTTCCGCAATGAAATTGGCGTCGAATGCAACTTATTTATACAGCTTCCCCAATCGCATCAATTCCTCAAGCGGGCCTTTTGTGCAGGCGGCCTGGAGACGGGCTTTGTCCGCCCTGAAATAACTGGCCGTGCTTTGCCTTGGCCGTGCGCGGTGACCGGGGCGAGAATCCGAAAACCCTCTCGGCGCCCGCGGATTCCATACGGCGGTGGCGGCGCTCGCCCGCACGCCTCCGCACGGCGCAGCGGCGAAGCTCAAAGGAGCCAGCGGCGCAGAGGAATCGGCTGTCCGCTCCGCGCCCCGCCCCCGCCCCCGCCCCAGCCCCTAGGGCCTTTCTCCACGCTAACGATTCTGGCCTGCTCGGCGCCCCTCCCACGCTGCTTGCCCCTGTTCCGCTTACCCCTCTCCGTCCCCGCTCTCGGTCCAGCACCGCGCTAACGCCTAGGACCCGCTCCACGCCACCGATTCTAGCCTGCTCGACACCCCCGTCCGCGCAGTCTCCCCTCTTCCGCCTACCACTTCCCCGCCAGTTCCCCCCCCCCCGAATGCTTTCCGCTCCCCTAACGACGCACAGCGCGTGATTTCAGACATCTAACAAAATCTAGAAAACCATTTTGCGACCCAGTTCCTGAACAGTTTTAAGATATGCACTGTTTTCTCTGATATCCAGCGCATGTGCCATCACATCCCAGGTTGACGGGCGGACTAGACAGGAAGTAAATACCCTGGCAACACCGGGTCATCAGCTCGTTACGTATAATTATTTGCTATGATGTCTCATGATCGGTACAAAATCGTGATCTGCATGCGCATTATTATTAATTTTTGTGCTGTTCTTTATAACTCCATGTTTTGTTCAGGTAAGAAATGCAGTCAGTTTCCAGTTGCATATTATTATACGTAATGCATGGATTAACAAGTATGCCTTATTTACTCTACCACTACAGTTCCACTACAGTAAGTGCCTGGTTCCTATCAGTAGATCTCTTAAAATTGCAGATATTACCGTGTTTTACAGCATTCTTATTGGGAATTATGTCGCACCAGCAAAGCACAGGACTTACCACGTCATTAGCATATCAACATCCTAATTCATTCTTTGGCATGAACATTGACAATGCCAATGCTAATGCCAATGTGCAACACAGTTTGTTCAATGTTTGGTTTAGCGTAATGGTTGTTGAAGCCTTTCGAATGATTGAATTCCAGAAGTCTCCGCGATCTCCTACTGGAATTTCACAGTGCGCTTACCGTTCGAAGGATGCGTGCCTTTAATGAGCTCCTCGAAACGTGCCGTTGTCACACGCTCCGACTCAGAGTCTCAGCGCGAAAACTCTGAGTTTTCAAAACTCCCAGTTAGTTGCCGGGTGATAGCGGGAGTCGGCGTACAAGTAACGGTTCGTAAGAGTCGATTTCCAGTAAATACTATGCCATAAACCGCTTTCAGCTTTCCAACTCACTAGCTTGGCGAGGAAAGGCAGTTTCACTATTCGAGTATGAAACAAGGCAGCAGACCTTAGAAATTAAAAGCCTTGACTGATGTCGTGAAGAGTACCAATCGAGTGCCACCCATGTCAGCTATTTAGACTCAGGCAAACTGATGGCACTAGGGCAAACCGATGGAATGGAGTGCTGGGACAGCAGGTGACAGAAACATGGAGAACGAGGGGCGGAATGCCAGAACAGGGGAGGCGCTGGAGACTGTGTAGGAAGAGTATTCGCTGGGGTGGAGGCGGGGACGGGGCGGAGGTGAGCCTGCTGAGAGCAGCGGAATCATAATATGAAAGGGGGAAGGCACAAAACAAACCCGTGCGGTCACTGGGAAAAACAGGGATAAGGGCGGCCCCGGCGCAGGCGCAGGGCGGGGTGAGGTCAGCGGCGAAAGGTCGGAGGCGGCGCGAGGTTTCATATCCGCGCGGAGGCGGAGGAAGCGAGGGCGGCCTCAGGCACCTCCAGGAAAACCTCACGTTCAGGACACGAATTTCAAACACCCAGGGAACTTCTTATGCACACAGCTGCGTGTGCTCATCACACCACAAGAGGTACAATTACAGATCTGAGAGAGAAGTCTCTAGGAATTTTCAAAGTTTTCATAAATGGTTGACATTTTTGTTCTTAGAAGCAAAGAAAATAAACAAGAAGGTGACAAAAGGATTATTTAGTAAACACGAAGTGGCAACAGATTTTGGCAACAGGAGTATTTGCTAAGCGTGCGTGATCTTTACAATATAGTGACTTCATTAATTAGTAGGATTTTCTGATAAACAAAAACTTAATTTTAGTCTCTCAACAGTTCTCAAAAAATGCCAGTCCCTAGATGCTCTTGTAACATCATTATTGAATATCATTTTACTTAAAGATAAGATTTTGACAATTGCCATCAATGATTGTTTAAAAAACAAATGCAAGCATTTCTTTTTTTGTTTCAGTTGTGTATATGAACTGAATTTACAGTTTTGTAATATCTGTACTAAGATGTCAAAATATAGTCCCTTTTTATCAATGTTCCATGTCAACAATTTTAAGCATCAAGATCTCATGTAAAATTACTCTATGCCTTTCTTCTTATTGCAATTAGCCACCATTGTTTTTGCATTAACTACAAGAGAAATGCACATTTTGCCTACTTCTAAAAACATTAACAAACTAGTCGTAAACATTATGTCATTTTGTGTGTCATGTTGTGGCAATGTGACTTATATCATTTTGCCATTTAAGCACAAATATTTTTTATCGCAGAGACGAATTTCGTAAGAATCATCACAAACTTTCATGGACATTATAACATTGTACAAAAATGAGAAAACAATTTTTGTTTAACACGACAATAATAAGAGCTTCAATTCAAAATACTTTCCATCACCATCTTAAAAACGAATATGAAATCTTTCTTGTTAAGGCAATACTGGCTTATAGATAAAAGTTTTAAGCACTTCAGAGATAGCCAACCACATGCTGTAAAGGCCACATTCTATGATGTAATATTCAAGAACTGGATTAAATGAAGGGCCACCGCCGCGTGCCCTTCTCACGCGCGCAGGTGCGGCGGGGTCGCGTGCACGCACCGCGCACGCAAGACCGTCCGCGCACTTGTAAGCGCCTTGTCGCCCCCCCTCGCCCCCTCCCCCTGGCGATGCCCTTTCCGCCAGCGCGGAAGCGGAATGTCGGGGCCGCGATGCCCCGGTTTCCGGCCACTGTGGTCCGAATCTTTCCCGCCTCCGAGTGACCTCCGGTTGGTTCTTGACCACGAAATTCAAATATCGTACATTTCATACCTCGTGTATTTCCTTGAACCAGACGGTGATATGTTAACAATGCGACAGGCTCATAAACGGAGGAATTTATGATCAACACATTCGATGTATGAGGAAAAATAAAATGAGACGACGTGGCTCTGGTTTGCAGTAGAGCATCGTGCCCCGAAGTATTGATTCCCACGAATGTCCATAGCCTTTATCTAAATTCCCTAGGATATGATTTCTAGCACAGTGGCTATATATTATTATGCATCATTAAATATCAATTAGTAATGTGAACTAAGAACATGTGATTTAATTTGTTATTCACTACATGAGCTATACCATTACTATACCATACAAATTATTATTATTATTATTATTATTATTATTATTATTATTATTATTATTATTATTGTTGTTGTTGTTGTTATTATTACATTATAATAAAATAAGTAAAATGGAGAAGAGCATGCACACAAATTCTACGTTTAAATTGCTTGGTATTTTATTCTCCACGAGTCAAACATCAAGCTAACACCGCTGGGCAACACATAGGCACATTCTGATTGGCCCAGTAAATTCGCCGTGTAGAACCGCACCTCCGATTCCGCTTTTTCCTCCGTCGGTTGAACCGGAGATAACCGGAGGGCGCTATAAGCGAGAGCTCCGATTCAATTACTTGGAGGCCAAGCTCCGCATGCCATCACTACTCAGTGCATCAATTGAAATTACTACAGTGCTTCTAACCGGGAGGTCCTAGCTTCGAGTCTCGACGAAGACAGCTTTTTTTGACATTAGCTTTTCAACTAGGATGAACTCAGTTGCTGTCTGGAAGAGAATTCTAGCGATCGGCTGCTCTGATCGGTAGTTTTCCGTGGTTTCTCCAATCTACACCAGGCGAATACCGGAGCAGTACAGCCGCGATCTTTCCTTCCTCTTCCTTGTCCTATTCTCACCCCCTTACACACATACATACACTAACATGCACTACACTACTACGGACGGACAGAGAGACAGATGGGCGTTTTGAAAAGACAATTTTTTTTAGTGTCTAGGGAATTTCCGTTGAAATCCATTTTCCGCAGCATTACATAACTTATCTATACTAGGGGTATTACTCCGTTTATATGTATGTATACGAGAAAGTAAAAAATATTGATCTTCTGCATACTAGGAGGAAAACGTGAAAAAACTGAAAACTGTAAATTTCAAAAATTAAGATTTCAACAATAATGAGAACTGCACCATTTCTTTAAGTGTTCTTTACGCTCTCAGAGGGCAAAGTTTAATATAAAATTTAAGCCTTTTTTGGGGAAAATGTGCAAAATGTAAGTGAGACTGTTGACCAGTCACACAGACAGACAACGATCGACCAATGGACGTTTTGCCGTCAATCGATTTTTCGGTGTCAAGGATCCACAAAATATGGGTTCTGATCATACCGCGTGTAAAGAGAACGTAGTTTACTGTTTATAGGAACAAGATGTATCCACCTGTTCCTTATCCGTGTCCGACAACAATAGTTTTTCTGTCGAAAATTTGCCGTTTTGCGGGCGACGAATGCAATATTTTATCTTCTTACGAAGTAAAGGCAAGAATTTTTATATCTTTGTTGTTTTCAATTCTGTCGTTATCTTATACAATTGTTGATTTCAAAATTGCTTTTCATTTTGGTCAAGGATATCAGTTCCATTCTTGTTTATTTCTATTTTTTCACAATGATATTAAATTTTGAAATATATGTAACTTTAAATTGCTGTTTTTACCCAACCCATGATTCCTAAGAAATGAAAAGGATCACATAATGAAATTTAATCTGTATTTTATTGGTATAAAAGCACTTCATTGTGAATGTTTTTATAATTTCAAAGTTAATTATCACTATGTATCGTTTTGCTCGTGATTTTATGAACTGATTGTGCTCATTTTATTGATAATGAAAAAAATTATCTTGTAATTTGTTCATTACGTGAACATTACATGAATCCACCGAGAAAATCCACAAACATTACTTCACAGAAAATTTTGTAACCGGGCATTGAATGCTAAATTGAATGCCTCGGAAATAATTGGAATAACATTGAATGCGTGTTGTCTATGTTTTGTACTTAATGATATATCAAGAGCGTCAGTACGTGGTGAGAAAAGATTAACAGTATAAAACGAATAATATTTTCATTATCTATCTACACAAATTACCCCCAAAAGGATTAATATCTTAGATACCAAAAATTGTGTTTTTCAGTGCCTTCGTGTGAATCGAAAGATGTGATTGGATGCTTTCGGCGATCGTGCTGTTCGAGCGAATGGAAACGCTATGTCGCACGCAATGAACTTGTTCGCGATTCCTAAATAAGCATCAAGACTTAGCACGTGCCATTGTAGGATAACAGAATAGATAGAAAAAGTTTCGGAAGACATGCATTCATGCAATTAATCAAGAATGTTGTAATGTTTATGGTAATTTTTCATTGTAGTACGAGTATATTTAAGAATTCCAAATAACAGAACAAAATTTAGAATAATTGTAGATGAGAGTGCAGTGTGCGATTTCATTAAAGATCTCGAGTACGGCACATATAGACTCACCAGGCGGGGCAAAGACTCTTAAAAACATTGAACAACTCTGATGATTGTGAAGAAACACTTTAGTATCAGTAAGCTATAAAATAAATGCAGAAAACCTACTTTATACTACTTAGTTTTTTTTCTACAAATTATATTATGGGCAGATTATTTTTTGTGTGCTCATAAAGACACATTCACTGAGAAAGAGTTTCTTTGTTTTAAGTAATTACTCATATTGGAATAAAAAAATCTCATCGTTTAGAGAGAAAGTGAAAATATCTACTAAAGCTGCCAAACAGACGTACAGAGATCAATGTTTGCAAACGTCATTGCTGTCAATTAAACTCCGACATGCACATTATTTGGCATATGCAATTGCCCTTTCAATAGGATATTTCGAAATCGTGAACACAATCGTCAGTTAAAGCAACGAAACAAACAAAATGCTAGAGGACAGTTTCTACAAAGTTCAAAAGAGAAATGTTGAAAGAGCAGATAATTACTGCTGACGAAATGGAATATGTTACTATCATTCGAACTCGTCGACGAAGGATATTCGGTTGTTTTCAGTCAATAGAGTGTGTTTGCTCTGAAAAACCGTCATTTCGTTTTATATTTTGCGAGAAAAGTTTGTCATGAATAACACAGTGCTACGATTAAATTTTGAAATACGGAGTAAAATTATATTGAAGCCATCCTCATATATATATATATATATATATATATATATATATATATATATATATATATATATATATATATATATTGCGAGCCACAGTCGTGTGCGGTACAAGCCGTAAGGCCAGCACCCGACCTGAGACGTCTTGGGGGGGTGGCGAACACAATTCACCAGATGGTCGACTAGCTCAGTATAGACGTCCCAGTGTGGACACAATAAATAAAAAAATAGGGGGGGGCAGGGTCGTGAAGATCGTTTATGGATTGGATGCAAAATTACAAACAACTCAGGTGAGAATCACTTTTCACTAAATTCAGAATATATTCTAAAAATATTGGCTGCTTTGACAAATACATACAATGGCACACAAGAAAAAATCAAATACAGAATACTCTTGACTGAAAAAAAACACACTAATAACACAATACACAATTTCCTACTTTCATCTACAACCCAATTGTTTAACAAACACACTTGAAAATCAAAATTAATACTTTTCCCTTAACATTACTTTACAACAAAAGGAAACTCTTTCTCTCTCTAAAATCAGAGAATTACTATTATTATAATTATACTCTTACACAAACTCTTAATCACTATATTACAATATTTGATCTTGAAATCCTTTTTGAAAGAAAAGATTGATTCTGTTCTCACGTATTAGAAGTCGGAAACAAATGTACTTTTACTTTTCTTATCTTTTAAGCGTGGTAAATCTGTTACCCTCCTTTTTCTTTCTCGTGATAGATACAGAATGAGCTTTCTTATTAAACTGAATCACTCCTATCCCTACAAACATTTTATTTGGAACGACCTTACTGTGTTCTCGGCCGCGTAGAGCAGTCCACTTTGCTTCCTTCTACACCTTTCCACCGAGCTGCTTCGGCCTTGAAGCGTCGTGGCCTCAGGTTGAGAACGCCGTTGCTCCCTCAGAAATCGCCTTCTTCTTCTCGTTCAAGTTTTATATGCTTGAATACTCTCATATGAATTTTACTTTATTTTCGATTACAGTTAATGACCAACTGGATATTCAGAGTGAAAATGAATCCAGAGATCACCCTTTTTTTTTATGAGCACCAACTTAGAGAGTATTTAAATATACGAAAAGCATGTGAGAGAAAAAAAAAAACTGGAAAGAAATGAATGCAAGCTATTAATTACTGCCATCTATTCAAAACTCCACTCCCTAATTCTTCCATTATAAATTCATAACGTTTCTTATTACCTTTCTTCTAAGATTATGTTTAAATCAATTTATAATAGAATAATTACCTCTTCTGGTCTTCTAGAAGAGTTTTCCTCAAAAAAGTTGCAAATCTGAAATCCGCTGCAATGTCACTTCCTGGGGTACCGTTTTCCATACGTCCCCCAGTTCAGCTGCTACCTTCAGAAAGAACTTTTCTTTCATCCGACCTCCAGTCTCGCCCTTGGTATAAGGTGGCGGTCTCTCTTGTTCTAAATTCTAATTATCATTCCAAATATCCATCCGCGTTGGCATGTTCAAAATATTCTTTTCCCTCGCTGTCTTAGGGCGGTATGTGACACGTTTTCGGAATCTAAGAAAACGGGCGGTCACAATATATATATATAAGTAATGTTTACACATTTAAGTAATGTTTCTAATAATAATAATACATATACAGCATAATCTTATATGTCAATTTTATTAATTCATTATTTCGTGTTTCCGGGCGCGTCAACTCTACTGGTCATTAGTCTTGTATGTGTAATGCATGATTTTATCACGAGACAGCAGTGGTATTTTCACGCTAGATGGCGATCTCCGGCGCCGACCTATACGTCGGCGTGCTGAGTATTCCTCATGTCCAACCGGCCAAACCTGCCCCAGCCCGGACAAATATAATAAGTGCTCTGCCGACATCATAACAAGTGCTCTACCGACGTGTGTGACAGTGTAGAGCATGTGTGTGTAAAAGTATGTAAGTAAGAGACGACGATAAGTCAAGGGGCGGAGTGATCGTGCGCGGTCGTTAGGGTCATCATATGTTCATCGGAGAATCCACGGGAAAATGTCGATCAGTATAGCCGGCCGCTAGAATTAAACAGATAGCGCCTAAATTCGACCTATCTCTCTAGCTAATGTCGAAAATCCTTCCGTTAATGGGACTGGAACCCCAGGTCGTCCCGTTCAGAGGCACTGCTGTAAGATCGATTGATTTTATGAGTCACATCCATCGGTTATATATCGATTTGACCAATACACGCCGTTCAATCTGATTTACCTAATTTCTGCACCTCATATTAAGTTGTTTCTTTTTTAATTCTAATCATTCTTTCTCGCAATTAATTACTAACTGCTGGGACTGGTAGTGCCTGTAATTGGGCCTGCATCTAAAGTTTCCTGGATGGGAAGTTTCGACTCGCGATTCAAGGGTGGAAGCTGAAGGAAATAAAGCGAGTATGAGAAAAAGAGATAGGTAATACAATAGAGAAATAAATTGATAAATAACAAAAACATTAACTAACAAAAACAGGGAAAAGAGAGGATAAAATAAAGACAGAACAAGAGAGATAGCAACACTGGGAGTAAGAAAGAGGTGGAAAGTGATAAAGACAAAAGAGAAAGAAAAAATAAAATAAAAAGGAAAGAGTTAAGCAATTAAAGCAAACGGATGCAAACTTGAATTAATTTATGATGGAATGAATTATGAAGTGGCATGAGCGAGCAAAAGAGAGTGAGAAAGAGAAAAGAAGGAGACAAGGAGAGAGTAACTGAGAATGAGAAAGGGGAAAGAGAGAGTGAAGGAGGGAGAGGGAATGAGAGATCCCAAGTGAGCGGAGCTCTCTCGGTCCGGGGGGGCAGCGATGCTGTCCGAGCGCAGACAGTCGGGCTGAGGTCACAGGCGAGCGCCCCTCCTCTCTGCTCCACGCCGCGCGAGGTGTTGACCGACCAAACACGAACCGCCGCGCGCACCCGGTCGTAGCGCGGCGCCGCCCCCGAATTAAGCTCCAAATGAAATTTACCCAAGAAACAGGATATTATGAAAACATCAGTGCCCGCAGTGCTGCAGCGCCCGAGAGGGTCCCGCGAGTGCTAAGCCAGGTAAGGCCCTCGCCGCGCGCCTCGCTCGCGGCCCGGAGCTTTGCGCAGACAAAGGGCGGCGCCGCCCGGGCCGGCCCCCGCGGGGCCCCGCCCCCGCCGAATCCAAAAACAATGCGCTGCGGTGCCGCCCGCTGCGTCGCCGGGCGCCCCTCGCGCCGGCCCCCAAGGGCCCTTTGGCCTCCCCAGGGGCCGGGGGGCCGGGCGGGGGGGGCGGGGGCGGGGCGGGGCGTGAGCGTGACAGCGCACGCGGGCGTCGGCGGGGAGAGGGGGAGGGGGCGCGGACGGTGGCAAAGGAGGCGCGCACCTGCGCGGTTCTCATTATGCCCGCTACAGCCCCCCTGCACTCCTGCACCCGCTGGCGAAAGCAGCGCTTGAGCGGTGCTAATGTTTGTCTTTCGATGCATTAGGAGTCGCTCTCGGTGACCTGCGCTAGCATTGTATTCGCTGCCTCTCTGCCACTGCAGCTTTGCGCTCATAAAGGATATTTACCTGCAGGAATTTCTGGATAGAAGTAAAACCCTCTGTGCGAAAGAAGTATGCTCTGTAATTACAAAGTCATTGCTGGAACGTTAAAAAAATCAAACCCAAAGGATATCTTTCTTTTACATTTCATTGTGTGTAATCTTGAAATAACACCGCTTCTCTGGAACGTGCGCTACGAAATGTCGATGTAAAACATAATTTATTTCAGTTGACTGGTTACATATAATAGTTAATATTAAAACAAATGTTTGATGATAATATGCCTCGTCTATTTAACTCGATCGATCTCTTCAATTTTACATGTAGTCATTTTTCACTAATGTTTTATAAATATAAAAAATCAATATTGTAATTTCAATTTATCAGTTAAATTATAATATTCTTTCTTTATGAATGTAGAAGTTCGTTTTACACGAGTATGTTTCTGACCGTCAAATGAATTCTTTTCAGAATAGCCTGTAGTTTTGAAAGTTGGCGAGTGGAGTTGAGCGTTCGAGCCGGCAGCGGCACAGAGCCTCCGTCGATCGAAGCGTCTTAATGAATGGAGCGCCGCTCGCGTGGGGGGGGGAGGGCTGGATGCATCGCCTGTCAGCACGGGCGGGCCGCGCGCTGACCCGAAGAAGAGCCCTAGTTCAGCATTCATGGCGTATTAAAGAAGAGTAGTCCTCTCGCTTTTATGTGCTTAACACTGGGCCGCGCGCGCCTTCATTCTGCCGCTTGATTAAACATTCATTGTTTTTAGCGCAGCGCGGCGGCGTCGCGCGCCGAGTCTAAATCCGCCAAGAACATCAATACCTCTGCCCATCCCCGCCTCGCCTCCTCCGTCTCTCCACGCCCATCTGCCCCTCTTCGACCCTCCTACCTCTTCGAATCATCTCCGCTCGCATCATCCCTCCGCATCCGCAATCTTCCCAACGTATCGTGCCCTCCCGCTCCACTACGGCCCGCCCTTCACTATCCTCCCGCTCCGAAACCCCCGTCCCGCACCGCCTCTCCCCGCTCCGCACTACCACCCCTACCCTCTATGACAATCCCCTCCCCGCTCCGCCACTCCCCTCCCTGATCCGCCACTTCTCGCCCCGCTCCGCCACACCTTCCCTGCTTCGTCATTCCCATCTCCACCCAGTCTCTCCCTTATCTGCTTCTCCACCCACGCCGCCAGTCCCCTGCCCACTCCATCACTCCCCGCTCCGCAACTTCCCACTCCGTCCCACCACCTCTCCCCGCCCTCCATTTCCTCTCCAACCCCCAGCCCACCCTCCGCTCGCTGATCCGTCACTCCCCTCTCCGCTCCGCCACACTCCTTTCTACTTCGTCATTCCTGTCTCCACCTCGTCACTCCCCTCCCGCTCCGCCACACTCCTTCCTGTTTCGTCATTCCTATCTCCACCTCGTCACTCCTCCCCGCTCCGCACTCCCCTCCCAGCTCCACCACTCCGCTCGCTGATCCGTCACTCCCCTCCTCGCTCCGCCACACTCCTTCCTGTTTCGTCATTCCTATCTCCATCTCGTCACTCCCCTCCCCGCTCCGCCACACTCCTTCC